>CAOKZL010001553.1:0-600000 GCA_948472985.1 Iguana delicatissima | reverse complement strand
GTGTGGCTGATTTCTTTATAGAGGAACAGGGAAATGTCTGTGGGTCAAACAGCAAAATATTAAAAGTACAAGCTTACAATATGGTTCTGGGTGTTCAGCTGCTTAACATAAAATGTAAGATAAAATAAGTGTAACTTATTATAAAGAAAGGAACAGTCTGGACATGATGGAAAACAATGGAAAAACTAAACGTTTATGCTCTATTATCATAATAGTTCTTAATCATGCTGAATAACATATGATGCAAAACATCTGGTGGCAAGTAGCCAGAATAGTGGAGGCTAGTTACACTCTCAAGTGATTGGTTACTTGTACACATGACCAATAAAATCACTAATAGGCCTTGTACACATGACCAATAAAACCTCCTTTTCAGTTTGATGGAAAAAATTTGTTAATAATTAATGGAGGTCAGTTAGACCAGTGATTCCTACACTTTGGTCCTCTAGATGGTTTGGACTTCAGAACTTCTTTGCTTGCTTTGGATACTAACAACAACAACAACAACAACAACAACAGAACTCAAAATTCTGGCTGGGACTTCTGGGAGCTGAAGTCCAAAACACCTAGAGGATTAAAGTATGGGAACCACAGAGTTATTCTCATCTCTGATTGGACACATGGATGGGGACCAGTAAGAAGGTACCAAAAAAAAAGTACCCCCAGTGACACAAAGTTAGGCTGTTTATGGCAGCCTTTGATGAAATTCTGCTTTGCTCTCTCTGACAGTCCTTTTGTTGTATGCTATTTGTAGCTGAGGAAGACTTACAATGCTGATAAGAGAGAGGGTAAAGAATCTCTTCTTAAATATTAAATATATTAATTATATACTTCATATCTAGTTAGATAAATGCCTATTATAAAAGTAAGTAGCAGATGCTGCAGTGAGTTGCAATACTCTGGAAAACTATGATTTTTTTCTCCCCACAAATGCTGTTGGCACTATGACATTATATTTAGGATTCCTTAACAGTTGGTTGTGTTATATTACGTTATGTGTAAGATGTTCAATTCTTCACAAGTGTACATCTATATGACTGCCTCTTAATGATATTTCCTAAGATGAATATGGTATAAGATGTTTGATACCCTACATACATTAATTGTCTATGATATGTGCCTAGAAAATGAGATTATGTTCCTCCCCAAGGGGAGTGTGTATATACCTGTATTTTATATAAAATAGTCTAATAGATTATAAAACTATCTGCTTATTCTCACATTTAATATCCTGAAATTCCAATATTTGAGAGTGCTGAAGTGGAGTGCTGATGCTACAACTGCCTACTTGGACTTTTTGGGGATAGGTGGGCAAATAATAATAATAATAATAATAATAATAATAATAGATTGTGAATTGGGAGCTCCAGTAACCAATTGATGATGAGAGGGACCTCTAAACAGATACAGATTAGCTGACAAATAGCAAAGAACCCTCAATCCCTGATACTAAAAAGATAGGAGGACCATGGCCATTTCCGCACTAGACTGTTATAGCTGTTATAGCGCTATTATTCCACTTTCAACATCCTATGGAATCCTGGGGTCTGCAGTTTTGGGAGGGGCCAGCAGGATGTTGAAAGTGGAATAATAGCGCTATAACAGCTGAGCCTACCAGCTGAATCAGTACTAAATTCAAGCTTGTCTCAGTTTCTGGGTGTTGAAGATTAATTAGGACTGGCTTCATCCTGCCACAACTTTTTGTGAATTTTATGTCCTTGGGCTAAGTTTGTAATTCTTTGCTAATTTTCTTCCTGGTGGATAAAGTTTTCCTCCCTGTAGCAAAGAAGGATTTGAAAAAATGTACTTTTCACAGATTGTTTGCATTTTTGAATTTATTCTACGAAAAATTCAAACTTTTTAATGCAGAAAACATTTTCTGCTCAGGAAGCAACATTTTCTACAGAGTGCAAAACCAGTATTTTTTATTAGAGAAGGACATTCTATGCACAAAAATGTGTCAACTTTGCAGAGAATAAATTCCCAAATGCAAAGAGTCCAGGATTCTCATTAACATGGTTTCCTGAAATTGAAGAGACACATTGTCCAACCACTTCCAAAATATTTGTAAATATTATTTCCTTTCCTTATCTGGGCTGCACAAGATCTGGAAACTGCAAACCCCAGGATTCCATAGGATGTTGAGAGTGGAATAATAGCAATATAACAGTGTAGTGTGGAAATGGCCCCTGTTGGGATATACAGAGGTGACATGGCAGAAGAGGATTCTGACTGCAAAAGAACATTTCTGTCAGTAGAAGTGCTTTTCTTTTGGCCAAAAAGGACTATGCCTAATCCAAACCCACTACAAGTGGTGTATCTTTAGGATTCTTAGGGCTGAATGGCTCTAAATAAATAAGTAAAGAAGTAGCTCTTTATTATTTCAGTCAGCTGTCTTTATTATAACACCTCCTACTGAATGGAAGGTAAACAACCTGATTGTTTAATGACCTGCTTTCATTTTCTTACCCGGATTTGGTTATATTTGTATCTATTTTCTTGGAAGATACTCAGTATTAATTCCCATAGGACAGTCAACAGATATTTCCCTCTTCGTCTTAACTGAAAAGTGAGCAGATTTGTGAAGAGCCTTAAGTGCTGATATAGCATTTGAAGAATAAATATATTTCATTTAAAATCTAGGATTTCTGCTTTAGTTCAAATTAGTCACAGAGTTTGTTTCAATTGCTATTTTTATAGCCAACAAGACATAGAATATGCAGATGCTCTACAAACACCGTAACTTTAACTGATTTAACGGTCATTCTTGTTCTGTAAGGAATTCCAGAGACAGAAGTTTCCATGGGAAATTTTACACACCTATCCTTATCCACAGTTGTCTGGGCTGCTGTACTGCAATCAGTCATGCTGGGTGAACTAAATATAGGATACAAAGTACACATTTGCGGGTTTCAGTTTTGCGGATTTGATTATTCATGGATTATTTGCTGTCACCTCCCTATGACATTTTTAATAGGGACTGCAAGCTTCATGAGACTGAGGCCCTTTCCACATGGGGGGGCGTGAAACGCGGGGAAACGGGGCAGCGCACGTGGAAACGGAGCTTACCTTAATCCGGGTAGCTCCGTTGCCACGCGGAGCAGCGCGTGTTCGCCGCTATACCTGGCAGTGGCGTCCAGCGGCACCCAGTGGTGCCCAAAATGGTAGCTGGCGGCTTCCGGCGGCTCTCTGCCAATCGGAGAAGCGCACCAGCTGGAAGCCCACCCCCGGGCAGCTCTGCAGGGACGCGTTTGCGTGCCCCTGCAATTTCCCACGGGGTGCTGCGATGGGGTAGCGCATGCGTGTTTCAGTCCACCCCTGCGGCTGCACAAGGGTGGTTTGAGGTGGGGAAACTCCATATTTCTAACTGCCCTAGCGCACTCCATGGTGTAGATGACTTCCAGGTGAGGTTGTCCTACCCGTGTTACCCCGTGTTTTTCCCCCTGTGTGGAAAGGGCCTGAGAAACTACAAACAAGGCTTGTAAGTCCCTATTGGAAATGATGTGGAGCAGCACAGAGGTGACAGTAAGCCCCATCAACCAACCACTTCTGCTGTGTGAAGGAACCCTGGTGCCTCAAAAGAATCCATGGTGAGTTGAATATGATGATCATTACTTTTTTTTGTATGTTAAATATGGTTTGGGAGGGCTTGGAGTTATTCATGGTTCTTTCAGTTTAATGGGGGTCCTGTGCCCCTAACTCTAGCGAATGTGGAGGGATGACTGTAAAGCACTAGTATACCCTAGCGTTCAGAGGAACAGACTAACAAATGAACATATTGCTCAAGCTCCTTTATATTTCACAAAATTACTTGCTTATCAAGCAGTCATAAGTGGAAGCAGTCAAGACAAAATGTGAAAAGTGTAGTCACTTTTTTGTCATATATGACAAAACTCATGTAAAGGTAAATGCGTTATAATCCTAATGTTATTAGAAATATTCCAATAAAACAATTTCCACATAAAGCTTTGAGTGTGTTTGCGTTTAACATTTAAACTAAATATATTAAATCAGATAACACAATGTTGAGTTCTACTTTATAGTAAAAAAACTGACAGTTCAACTCCCCCCCCACAAAAAAAATCACATGATTAGGAAATTATTATAAATGTAGATCTGTATTCACAGTATTCAGAGCACCAAGGATGTTGCTGAAATTTGTAAAACAAATTTATCTATCTGTGTGACAGGTTATCTGGCCTGGTCTCCTGCTCTGGAGTACGGGAGGGGAGCCCTGAAGTCTATCTAGCTGCCACCATCCACTAATTTACCCTATATTACTCAGTAACTTAGTGAGAAATAACTGAAGTGTTTAATATACACTTGCCCATCTCTGCCTCTAAAGATACTTTCCCTCCTTCTCCTGAGAGAGATTAGAATCCTGTGCATGTATGCATGCACAGAGTGAGCAAAGACATGTGAAGAGAGAGTGGAAGGAGGAGATTTTTAAACAAAAGCTTTTATTCTAAGCAAGTAACCTTACATTAGTAGAAGGCCTCTTCCTTCAGGTGTTACTTAGTAGTAGTTAGAAAGTTCCAAAACAGCCTAAGCCATATTCAGCCAAGGTTAAAAAGAAACATAAGCCCTAACACCACTACTGAACATTCTTATTCTACTCACAATATAGATAGTGTTCTGAGTCTTGGATGGTCATGGGAAGCTGGGAGTCTGATCCCTTTGTCTAGCCTATGACCAAACTTCCCTAGGGGAGGGGAGGCAGGCAGCACTCCGCACCTCTCCATCAGTTTCTCTCTCTCACTCCCTCTCTCTGCATCATGATTGGCCATCCTCTTTGGACAATTGTCTCTCATCTCTGTTGCTCCTTTGTGATGCTGTCCCCAGTAAATGTAATTTAAGACCAACACATCCTTAACTATACCCTCCAGTTGTGTTGCCCAGATAATGAGAGAGCACATTATCACAACCTCGTATCCTGGAGTGAACACCATTTGCTTTGGAAAGCTCCTCTCCAGTTATGGGTTTAAGAATCTGTCAATTTTGTTTTCACTGCATTTCTCATAATCTCACTGGAATTTTCAATTCATTCCATCTAATGAATTTTTTTCCTTCCATACAAAAGTGTGTATGCATCACGGTAGGTACTTTTCCTAGTGAATGCATATTATGCATTTCCCCTATTGACTAAAACAAGTTAGTAACTTTTGCAAAATGTGTGTACACTTTCTGTGCATTCAATCTTCTCCTAAATGCATAACAAACCTTGAAAATGCATGGATTTCCTGGGGCAAGACATGCTTAGTCCCACTGCCAAGCTTGGAAGATTTCAAAATCTAAATTGCCATAAGGAAAGGTGAATGCAGTGAATTTCTTTTCTATTTCTATCTCTAGCTTAAAATTCAAAATGAGAGTCTGAAACTTCATAGCCAGGATACAACAGACTGGGCACATGAAACCAAGCCAGGAGCTCTTAACAGTTTGAAGCAATTTAATGTTAAACCACTTTATTCTTGTTTAAAATCCCATAGATCCTATTAGCTGGAACTGTGATAACAGCTAATTGATATTGGAGATGACAAAGATGCAACTCAGCTTATACTCAACATACACGTGTTTGATTGAGTAAAAAGTAAATAAATAATTATACCTCTTCAGGTTACTAAACTGTTCATTTGTCCAAAGCTGACCTTTCTTGTCACTTAGCCTGATTATGTTAGGTCACTGATGTCATTTTCTCCCACTTCTTCTCAAGTTTTTCTCAATGCTTTCAGGAGAAGATAACATCTTGGCTTTCTTCCAAAGAAGGGTGGGATAAGCATGACAATTCATATGCAGTTCTCATCAGACCTTGCCAGCATAATCAATGGTTAGAGATAATGGGAACTACAATGCAACAATATCTGGAGACCAAGATATTATCCACTAGGGTGATGGGAGTTGCAGTTCAAGAATGCCTGGATGGCCACTGTTTCACTCTGGTATAGATCAGTGTTCATATTGGGGGATGAATTCAAGCTGCATTTCCTCTAGGAATTCTTGCTTTTACAATGAAACTCATTTCTACCTACATGTGCACACCACTGTGCCATTAATCCATTAATTTCTGACTATAATAATAGACAACATTACAAAAGAGTTTAGAAATGGAGTTTTACCAGCTGAGGCTTCATGCCTTGCCTTAATGGTCCCCCAAGGGCCATCATAAATAAATAAGTGGCAATAAGAGGGAAGAAATACAAATAACAAAGAGTAAAATATAAAATATTTAAAACAGATCTCAGCAGTGCTCAAAACTGGCCCCCAATGCTTTTAAATATTTGCTTCTGTGAAATGTTTCTAAAAGTCCCCAAATGCTCAAAAGGGAATAAAACTAGGTCAGATTCATTCTTGCCTATTTAAAAGTAGATCAAAGCATGGTCTCAATAGATGAATACATGTATATAAAAAAATAACCAAACCACAGGGTCCTGAGGAATGCTCAGATAAATCTACAGAGTTTCCAGAAGGAGTCAATAGAAAGGGCTAAAGCTGGTTCAAGATGAACCTCCACAAAAGCACAGAAGGTATCATGATGTTTCTCTTCTCAAAACTTCATTTTCAAAGGGTTTGTGCTGGTGGAGAACTTACTATCCTAAAAGAGATTTCTGGTAGTCGCAGTGCTTTGAAGGCTTAAGAGCCATGGCCTAAGAAAAAAAAATCATGGAGGTTGTCTGAGCCAAATGAGCCAGCAACCATATGGGCCTTGAAGACTGTGGGCTTCTTCAGTGCCTTATTTTAAAAAAGAAGTTTTGCTTTTCTAAGACTATTCCACATGCCCCTTTCCAGCACTGCAGCTAGAGCTGGACCTTAAAGTCACCCCCTCCCAAGTGGGTGTGCCAAGAGCATAGCAGACGATAGCTATTTCTATGTTTTCAGGGAATGAGTGAATGGCAAATGCTTTATTCTGTATGTCGCTATATGATGTGTAGCACTGTACGGTACTTTCTTTACACATCTGCAACTTGCAATTTCAATGTTTTGTTATCTTCTTTGGGCTTATTATCTTGTTATCTTCCCTGGGCTCCTGCAAATAAATCAAATTAATGAATGAATATAGCACCAGAGGCACTCTGGACCTAGTGTTAGCTGAAGTAGCATGTGCTTACCAGGGACTACTCAGGTTGCAACTGCACAGTATTTCATTCATTCATTCATTCATTCACTCACACACGCTCCTCTCAGGTTGGAACTGCTCAGTGAATGAAAATACTGAGCAGTTGCAACTTGAGGTGTGTGTGTATTTATATATGTATTGTGTGTGTGTGTGTGTGTGTGTGTGTGTGAAAGACATGCACGTGCACACACACACATACACAGACAGTGGCCCCTTGACTTTCATGAGAGTTCAGGGTGCAGACCCCTTGTGAAAGTCAAAAACCCACAAATAATTCCCTCCCACCCAAATGAGAGCTCCCTCTCCCATTCTCCTGTCTGTTACCCACGTGTCCTGCCTTCCTTCTGCCTGAGCAGAAGACAGGCAGTTGAATAGAGCAGGGGCGAAGTGTTTCTTCATCCATTTGCTTACCTGACACCCACATTCCCTGCCTTCTTTCTGCTCATGTGGGTGACAGGCAAAGAGATAAATGGGGAAATATTCTGACCCACTGCCCCCGTGCTCCATTGGCTACCTGTTGCCTGTGCACACTCCCTTCTTTTTTCCTGTGGGTGACAAGCAAGGGAATGGAGGGGGAAACATTTTCCCCTCTGCTCCATTTGCCTGCCTGTCATCCACACACCCTGCCTTCACACCTGGGGAAAAAGCAAGGGAATGGGAGGGTGAGAGTGGGGGAGGCCAGCAGGCACTTTGCAAATGATCAAATTCACAAAGGTCAGACCTGCAAATGTGGAGGGAGAATTATACATACACACATACATACACACATACATGGAAGCAGCTAGCCATGCACAGATGCTCATGTCATTATTTTACTGTAAAGATTTGGGCTGATCTCCTATACACTTTTAGTGGAACAGAAGTATGCACTAGTATAACTCTGCTTGTCTCCCAATCTTGAGTTCACCTGATGCACAACAATTAATTCCTAGCCTGCAGAGTCAAAAATGAGAAAGTGTATGTGCTCAAGTTATGATTTGCTGCTCCAGAATTCTGAACAAATGTGCTCACTTGTGCTACTATGTTTACACTAGTATACTGGGACAGGTGACTTGAAGGCACATACACACAGACATAGTAAACATACACATACACCCCCAACTGGACTGTGGACTGATTATCCTTTTCAAAACAACAAAATGGTGCTAATTCCCAAAATTTGTTCAGCATCACTTTCTTTTTAAAACTCTAGAGTTACAAACTGATTTTCATCTGCCTGTTGCTCAAACATATGAGGAATATGCTCCAGTGGGGATGCCAGCTACATACTTCACAGAGTTGCTAGGTCAGAAGTGTCCCAGCCCTGTGGTTTCAGGGTTAAAATCTGAGACCAAGGGCTCAGCCCTGCTGATGTTACAGGGAGCAGGCCCTGGTGATGTCACAAGGAGCAGGATGTAGCATATCTTGATTCCAGTAAGGCCTTTGACAAAGTTCCCCATGACATTCTTTCAAAGAAGCTAGTAAAATGTGGGCTGGACAGTGCTACTGTTAGTTGGATTTATAATTGGTTGACTGACCGAACCCAAAGTGTGCTCACCAATGTTTTCTCTTCTTCCTGAAGAGAAGTGACTAGTGGGGTTCCACAGCATTCTGTCTTGGGCCCAGTGCTATTCAACATCTTCATTAATGACTTGGATGAAGCGATAGAGGGCATAGTGATCAAGTTTGCAGATGACACCAAATTGGGAGAGGTTGCTAATACGCCAGAGAACAGGATCAAAATTCAAAATGACCTTAACAGATTGGAGAACTGGGCCAAAGCTAACAAAATGAATTTCAACAGAGAGAAATGTAAGGTCCTGCACTTAGGCAGAAAAACTGGAATGCACAAATATAAGATGGGGGACACGTTGCTGGATAACAGTACATGTGAAAGAGATCTAGGAGTCTTGGTGGACCACAAGCTGAACATGAATCAGCAATCTGATGTGGCAGCCAAGAAAGCCAATATGATTCTTGGTGGCATCAATAGGAGCATGGTGTCTAGATCAAGAGATATAATAGTGCCACTCTGTTCTGCTTTGGTTAGACCTCATCTGGAATACTGTGTCCAGTTCTGGGCACCTCATTTCAAGAAGGATATTGACAAGCTGGAGTGTGTCCAGAGGAGGGCAACCAAAATGGTGAATAGTTTGGAAGTCATGCCCTATGAGGAGCAGCTTAGGGAGCTGGGGATGTTTAGACTGCAGAAGAGAAGGTTAAGAGGGGACATGACAGCCATGTTTAAATATTTGAAGGGATGTCATGTCGAGGAGGGAACAGGCTTGTTTTCCGCTGCTCCAGAGTATAGGGCAAGGAGCAATGGATTCAAGTGATAGGAAAAGAGATTACACTTAAGCCCCAGGAAGAACTTCTGATGGTCAGAGCTGTTTGGCAGTGGAATATGCTGCTTTGTAGTGTGGTGGAGTCTCCTTGTTTGGAGGCTTTTAAGCAGAGGCTGGATGGCCATCTGTCAGGAGTACATTGATGTGGATTCCTACATAGCAGGGGGTTGGACTAGATGGTCCCTGTAGTGTCTTCTAACTCTATGATTGTATGATTCTATGATTCTATACCCCTAAACAAACTAGATTTTAATCTTTCAACTTGTAAAGGGTGCAAATATTGATTTTTTTTTCATTTCCCCCAAATTTTCAATTTTTTCCCAGCCTCCCTCCCCACCCAGAAAAATTCCCACTCCCCATTGCTTAAACATTTGCAGAAATTGTACAACTCTAGACTTTTACACATACTGGTTGCTGGTTTATTTAGACTTGCTAGATAAGCAGAAGTTACTAGCCCAAACAAGAAATATTATAATCGTCTCCCCTCCCCCAATTTCTTTGTTAAGGATTTTAATTACTATAAACCAGAATATCTTGAGCCTGAAAAAGTCCATGCTAACATAAATCAGATGGCACAGGCCAGGGATGGATGCCTTTCTTATCCATGTCATTTTTCTTTGGATCACTTGTGAACCATTTCCCTCCCATCTCTGCACTTTTTTTTTTTTTTTAAAAAGCATTAAAAGACTGGTGACACCGTTTCACATTCTATTCAGTTTTCGTTTATAACACAGAGCCATAATATTTTTTTTCTGATTTTCTTCACAGTCCCTGATGTAAAACAGCTTGTAAATAAAAAGACATTTTTGAGTGTTACCACTGTACGGGGTTAATGGTCTCCAGTGCATTTTTTTTAAGGTTACAAATGCACAAGTTTGCAGTGTCTTGTACGCAACAATTCTTAATGTACACTTTGTGAAATGCATGAATGTTACTTGTCTTCAAGAGAGAGATCTGCTCCATTCCCTAAAACAGGACGTTCCCCTCAATATTGTTCCTTTCCCCAAAAACAAAATGTATTCCTCAATATTTGCAGTGAATTTAAGCATCAATGCCATACTTGGATCATACACAGCTATATGCCAGAAGTAAGGCACAGTTTTATTTGTTTACCTACAGCAGAAATGCAATGTAATTTCTGTCTGTGTGGCTTGTTCCTAAGTTAACAGTAAATTACATGCTAAACTAAATGCTGGAGCATTCACTTGAGAGCTTATCTTTTATCCATGAGCAAACATATAGGATCTTTATGCAGGTTGGGTTCTCCATGTATGAATAAGAAAGAGGGTCAAAAGTCTTCTTGTTTATTTATACATTCAATCATTTTTTAAAATATTCTACCTTTCTCACGATAGGGCCCTCAAAAAATTTGCTACCCCACTAGCCCATGGTTTGTTGTTGTGTGCCTTCAAGACATTGTCAACTTATGGTACCCCTAAATCAAACCTATCACGGATTCTTGAAAAGATTTCTTCAGAGGAGGTTTGCCAAGGCTGAGAGATTATGATTTGCGCAAGGTCACCTAGTAGGTTTCCATGCCCAAGTGGGGATTTTAATCCCAGTCTCCAGATTTATAGGTCATTTCCACACTACATTTTTTTAGTGCTATTATTCTACTTTTTTTTTTCAGCATTCAACATTCTGTGGAATCCTGGGGTTTGCAGTTTAGGGAGGGGCATTTAGGATTCTCAGCCAGAGAGCTCTTGGGCCTCAGTAAACTACAAACCCCAGAATTCCACAGGATGTTGAAAGTAGAATAATAGCACTATAACAGTTTAAAGCGGAAAGGCCCACAGTCCAACACTTACTTAGTTGGCACCAATTAGGTGAACTAAGGGGAAACTAGTGGGAAGGGGGATGATTTGAGTAACTTTCTGCAATATACTCTACATTTAATGTCACACGTAGTTTAACCCTACTGTTACCACCGTGTTCTGGCCTGACCTTTGGTGAACCAAAGATATCATTTTGATATCATAATTCGGCCCTACTCTGCCACCAGCCAAGTGTTTGTGAGGCCTGCCGAACAAGCGCAAAGCTAGGCATGGCCACTACTTGCTGCTTCCACCAAACCAAGCCAGATACTGCCAGATCTGCTTTAGGGGACCTCCCAAAACAAACACCTTCATTATAAATGCACACTACCACAAAGAGATCCTCTGCCCTGAGAGGACACCCTGGTGAACTAGGTACCTAACTGCTGAGCTAGCCGCATCTACATACCGGCCATACCATTCTCAATTCAGACCCTAACTCAATCATGCAAAATCTGACCTTTCGGAGGCTTTGTCTCCAACCCAAAACTTATTGTTTTCACCCGAAGACCAGACTAGCCTGCGGTTGTTCTTTCCCTATAAAAATCCCCCGCTCTGAGAGCTCTTCGGAACTCTCGCCGGATCACTCTGGACTTCTACTCTGCCTTGCTGCTGCTCGGTTCTGCAGATTCCCCTCGGCCGCCATGCCGGGTCTCCTCTTCTTCAATTGGCTTCCCCAGGACTGCAGGGCAGGTGGCATATCACCCATTCCCTTTGAAACTCTATTTCCTTTTCTAGTTAGGAGTGTGTTTGTGCTTTTCTTTAATAACTGTTTAATAAATCTAATTGTTATTTGAACCATTTGCCTGCTCACTGACCTGACGCTGTAGACGTAGGGTAAAAGATCCTGCTGCGTTGCCCTGCCTCTCGTTAGCCAAGAGAGTGTTCCAGCTAATTTCTCCATCTTTTGCTTAGGTTTGGTTTGTTATTTGGGCGCCCCTCCCAGGACCCCCAATTCACAGGATAACACTACGTTGTGCACCGCACTGTAGTCATAAATGCTTCAAACACAACTGCAATGTTGCTATCTGGAGCACACACACACACACCGTTTAAGAGACCAACTAAGCACCTGACTAGCTGCCTAACTGAGTAAACAAGCTTGAGATCCATCTAGCATTATGTCTTATAAAATATTTGATCTGTGTAGATTGTGACAAGCTGGGATTTGTTCACCTAGCACTATGACAGGGATTCATCTTTACAGTATTTATAGTATTTTCTCAGCGCAACACCTTCAGAACACTCCTGAAAAGGACATGAAACATCACAGTGAGAGACCCAGTACTTTAAAACTTCCTTGTGATTAGATTACAAGCATGCAGGCTGGCACTTCCATAAAAGATGGCTTATCCCTGAGCTGTGTCAATTTAAATCACTTAGCAGACTCAGGACAGCTTGAATTTGATTCTGAAAAATGCCACTGGCTTTAGGATCCTAAATCCTATGATTGCTTTTATATATATTTAACTGCAACAGGCACATTTAAGGTTCTAAGTCCAAAATGTGACCTACTTTAGCGGAGTTACAAAGGGGGAAAAATCCTCTCATGTACTATTTGCTTCTCTCAATTATTAAGTTGCACTTTTGAAGGGCTGTTGGCATGGAACTTCCAGCACTGTCTGCTTCAAAGAAAATACATGAAACAGAAGAGAGCTTGATAAGGTGAAGGCTGTGCAGTCATGGTGAGAATAAAGAGCTGGATGTTTAAACTGGGTGTTCATGGAAGCTGCAGTTTTACTGTTAATGTGACTGCAACTGAAATCATGCCCAAAGGGAAGGTACACAAAATCAATATGGGCCAAATGAGCCCCTAGGGTTGAGCCCTAGCTCTGTGCATGGCAGATTGGGGTGGGGCTGATTTCCTAGCCTTGGCCATGCCATCCCTCACAGTTGCCCAAACCTACCAGGCCTTTTCTTCCTGCTCCACCATCTGCTATTCTCACTTACTTTAGTGTTCAGGCTTCTCCCCTCCCCTTCACCCTTGCAAGCTTTCTGAGTAATTTCACTATGGATTAAAACAAGTATACAGCTGCAAATATAAAAAGCAATGGAAGGCCATCCAACATGCTTCAGTGACATGAGACAGGATGGCAGAAAGCATACGCCTGAGGTAAACTGAGGCATGGAAGAAGGGGTGGGAAAGAGGTACCACTCTGAGATGAATGAATCACCAAGCCATGTGGAAGCAGGCCTTTACAGACCTCCTCCAAGTCTTGCTGAGAGCAGACACTCCCATGTGACAATGGATATTCTGCAAGAACTCCTTGTCTGATGGATCAGTTGGGAATCCTAGCCAATGTGAAATTAGACTCTCTGAATTTCTGGATGGCAAGGGATGCTGTGAAGTACAGGAGACAGCAGTACAGGCCTTCATAATGTAAGAACTTCCCATGGCTATGTGTGGCCAACAGAGGGAATATATAAAGTCTGTATCTATGGATACCTGCAGTTCTCCAGATCAATGAAATATGCATTTATGAAGGTCTTCTCATCTCCGTGTCTGGTCCATGGTTGGCCTCATAAGTTTTTGTTTTTGTTTGTTTCTTGGTGTTTTTTTCGGGGGGGGGGTGTTGGGAGAAGATCTGTCCTATTAATTGGTTTCCCCACGTGTTCTAGTTTGTATGATTTAAACCACATGAATTGCTTTAACATACTTTCCCCTGATTTAATGTGTGTTAAATAGTATTTCCACACATCTAAAAGGTGTACATTTTTCTAAATATATCCAGAGTAGTACAGTTCTCCCTCCGCATTTGTGGGTTTGAGACTCACAGATTTGACTATTTGCGGGTGGCTTGCCTTCTCCATTTCCCCCACCATTCCCTAATACAGGGAGAAGATCTCCTCCCCTGCCCTTCCCCCGCCAGCTATGGCACTGGCAGCTGGCAGGAGAGTGAAATGGGGGAGGGGGATTCCGTCTGCCCAGCTCCCCTTCCAGGCAGCTGCCAGGGGTGGGTGGCAGAGGGGAGTGGGGAGGGGGTATCACACTCCCCCTCTTCTCCCCTGTGCCATCAGAGGGATCCCACCAGAGGGGTGGCAGAGGAAGTGGGGAGGGCAATCCTGACCTTCCCACTCTCCTCCCGCACACCCCTTGCATGATTATTGGTGTGATCCTGCTGAGGGAGGGTGAGAGAAGCATGTGGGGAGTGTGATCTCACTCTTCCCGCTCTTTTCCAGCCCACCACAGGCATGATCCTCCTGGGGGTGGGTGGGAGAAGGATGCGGGGAGTGCGATCTCACTCTCCCTGCTCTTCTTCGGCCTACCACAGGTGCAATCCTCCCCTGCTCCAGAGGAGGCCCACAGAGGTGTGTAGAACTGATGACCACCCGTTCCCTGCATGTCCCAGAGCCTCTGCTCACTGGCAGCAGGGGCATGCAGAGAGGTCAATCACCCCTTCTCTGCAAGCCCTCAGCCACCACTGGCGTGATCAGGCTCACCATCTGCTCACCTGCAGCTCCAGGAGTGATCTCCCCAGCAGTGGGGGGGGCAGGTGAAAGGGAGGAAAGGTTTTTTTCTTCCCCTCCCATCTCCTGCCCATTGCCAGCAATGGCTAGCATGGCCACATGTGCAGGGAAGGAGGGGTGCTGGGGGGACTTATACACGGTTATTTCACTTTTGTGGGGGTTGTCTGCACGTATCCCCTGCAAATGTGAAGGTCCTACTTTGTATCAATCTGTGGAATGGATTTTATCCTAAAAGCAGAGTATTTTTCTTTCTTTCTGACTAAGGATCCTTTGACACTACACAATTATAGCACTATGATTCCATTTAACTGCCATGGCAACATCGTGTGGAATCCAGGGTTTTGCAGTTCAGGGAGGGGCATTTTGAATTCTCAGATAGAGGGCATCTCTGGTGCCTCTGCTAATTACAAACCCTTGAATTACATAGATTGTAGGTATGACAGTTAAAGTGGAATCAGGGCATATAGGTTCATGAAAAAGATAGAGGTTCCCTTTGCTCCAGTTCTTGGCTAGCTTTTCCTAAGAGTTCTACTCTTTTTCCCACCACAAACTATATCAGGGTTTACAAGCCACCCATATCTATGTCTGGGGGTTTTTCATACTGCACATACTGTATACATACTGTATACATACATACATATACATACTGTATAACAATACTGTATAACAATAACTGTGCAGTATGAAAAGCCTCCAAACATAGATATGGGTGGCTTATAAACCCTGATATAGTTTGTGGTGGGAGAAAGAGTAGTACTCTTAGGAAAAGCTAGCCAAGACTGGAGCAAAGGGAACCTCTATCTTTTTCATGAACCCATATGCCCTGAATAACATTGGGAAAGATGCATAAATGAAATGTAAGCCAATCCAATGACTAATTGCCTTGGCTGTAGTTTTTTAGAGGATGCTCAGTTCTGAAAGTAAGAACAAGAACAAGTGCACTTCAAGCTCATAGTTTGCCTTTGAGTTCAAACAGCAAAGAGGAAAACTACTAAAACAAACAATAACAACAGGTATAATTTAGAGCTCTTGACTCACCTCTGTTTCATCTGGAGATAGGTGATCAGTAACAGGCCTGTCCTTGATAAAAATTCAGAAATGCAAAATGTGCATATAGAGGATCAAGACTGTGATGGCTAGCTCTAGCTCCAAGTCATGCATGAATGTTCAGTAAACAAAGCAAAAACTCCTGCAGGTTATTCAATTAGCCTGTATGTTCATGTACTGAATGTACCTTGTTCAAGTGCAAAGCCTATCACTGCAATACTATATATGGCAGAGCAAGGTCTACCATCACAACCCTTGTGCATGTGAATAGAATGCTTTACTATTAAGGCGAGGGGGGCACTTGAGGTTTAATTGTATTTACAGTAGAACAGACAAAATTCTAGCAGAATATACAGGACACACTATGTGAAACATTTAAGGTATACTTGAAATCATTCACTGCACTGAAAGATGGCAAACAGCATTACTCAGAATTATTTCAAAAGAAAAGAATTTGGGTTGTAACGCTTTACTAATTTTCTACTCAAAAGAAACGATGGTTAATTTCAGCAATTTTCTTCTCAATTCTAGGAAGTCTGCAATAACTGTGCAGTTTGAATTTGCAGTTGGAGACTTTATTCTGTGCAAAATTCACTTGTACTGTTTTGGCACAAAAACAGCATTTTGTACACAATCAACGACCATTTTCTGTGCAGAAAATAATATTTCTGTGCAGAAATATAACTTTTACTGGATGTAATTATGTTCCCTGCACAGGAAATAACATTTTCTTTGAAAAAAAACCCTGCAAATTTTGCATAGAAAAAGTCCAAAACAGTGATATTTCTTGTGAGCCTAGGTCTCTTCTAATAAGGGTTTCTCAATCCTTAACAAAACATGTTTTTGATCATTTTTAAAATATTTTGAGTATTATTCTCATCCTTAAGGGGGGAAAAGCAGAAAAAGGAAGCTTGAAAAGAAATTGTCAGAATAAGAGAGAAAGAGAAATGAGCTATAACTAACTAACAAGATGCATTACAGCAATACCTACTGTTGGAACATTCCATCTCTATATCTGTCAAATGATTCACCTGACAATTGTCATCAGCTGGTGGCAGCCACCACAACATCTAGTGGAATTCCTAAACACCCTGGAACTCTGCATAACAATTCAGAGAAAACGAGCTTCAAATCGTGATTGTGCTAAAGGAGTTATAAACAATGCACCAGCCAATTTGATTAAGGAACAAAGGGTGAACATGATTGTTGCTAGCAAACCTAAATGGTGCTTGGTACAAATTATTTCAGCAGGATGTACAAAATTCTGCATAAATAACTTTGCATAATGAGAATTCTTAGTTAGCCTCTAATCAAATTGTTCAGTGTTGCTGATACTATAATTAACCGAGCGCTCTGGAAATGGAATAAATATTCTTTGGTTTAAAAATTCATTTGGGCTACAGGTGTTAATGCTCAATTTCAGGTGAGTATTAAAATAGATTGCATTTTAAAAAAATTCTAGTCCTTTAAAACGAGCACTGTGTTTTTATCTTTTCTCTTCCTTTTAGCCTTTTTTTTTAATCCTTGAAAGTTAACCATAACTTTGTTAGGGATATGTGAGAAATTTACTGAATTAACAATTCCCAGCATGGAACATGGACTTAAATTGAATTTGCAATTAGATTTTTATGCATACCTGAATTTCAGAGCCAACTGAGAAAAAAAACAACAATAACAAATAGGGAACAAAATTATATTGAAACAGATCTCAAATTATGAGCTTAGAAATTGCATGGTGTAGTGGTCTGAATGTTGGAACTACAGCTCTGGAGACCAGAGTTCAAAATAGTGCTCAGCCATGGAAACCCCCTAGGTGATCCTGGGCAAGTCACTCTCTCTCAGCCTCAGAGAATGGCAAAGGCAAACCCCTTCTGAACAAATTTGCCAAGAAAACTCCATGATAGGCTTGTCTTGTTGTTTTGTTCCTTCAACTTGTTTCCAACTTATGAAGACCCTATGGGAAGCCTATCACAGAGTTTTCTGGGGCTGAGAGTGTGTGACATGTTCAAAGTCACTCAGTGGGCTTCCATGACTGAGTGAGGATTTGAACCCTGATCTCTAGGATTGTAGTCCAACACTCAAACCACTACACCATGTTGGATCCACTAGAAATGACTTGAAGGTACACAGCAATAACAACGACAACAATAACACCAACATAAGAGAAAATCCTACTGAAAAGGGAAATTGAAGAGATTTTAAAATTAAAAGACTAGGCCCTCACTGCTGTTAATTTAGAAACTGACTTTCTTCCACTCTTATAAAAAGGATAGTTTTCAGAAATCCACTTTTTTTCTATTCCTGTCCTGTACACAGTAATCTTTAATATTATCAGTTTGTTTCAACATTTACTTGTAAATCAAAAACCAAGCCTTCTCCTTCATGTGCTTTCACTTACCAGCACGGATATTAGACTTTTTCAGATCAGAAATTTCTGCAGATGGTCTAATGCAATGTTAAAGAATTAACAGGATTACATATTTCATTGTGCCTGCATATGTATGTATGTATTTATATGTTGTCTTATCTTCTTTGCAGAACTTCTGAAAAAGCTTTTAGAATATAGACCCCAATGCCTTGTGTTGTGTCTCCTCTGTGTGTTTTTATGAGTCTGTGTGTTGATCTCCAAACTTGCAATCTTTACAATCTGTACAATCTGTAAAAACAAAGCAAAGCAAAGCAAAAAGTGTTTTTAAAAATGTGTTCATTTGAAAATGTACTAAGCCAAATGTGTACATTTAAAAACTGTGCCCATGCTGTATGCACTTCTGTCTGCATTGAAAATGCATACAGGGATGCATCTATGTGATAAAATGCACACAAAAATCCGTTTTGAAAAATATACACAAAAATATGTATGAATTTCTATGTAGGAAGAAAAGACTTTTCCAGTTCTATGCATTTCAAGTCAGAACATGCTTAGTGTTAAAAAAAAAAATCTTGACAAGTTCAAGCTTGATAGATGATTCACATATCCCGAAACTGTCTTCCAGGTAGAACAAATCTTCAAAGCAGCTGTGTAAACAATAACATTTGTTGGTATTTTCCCCAATCAGTTTTTTGGAAAAGAAAAAGAAAAGGTTGCTGACTTCACATCTCATCCCCCACTATACCTTCTTAATTCTGAATGCTATAAGTGAAATCCCAAATCAGTTCTTTGTGTATTTAGGTGAAAAGGAAGTGTGACATCTGCAGCACAGATGGCAGCTATTCACCATGGTTGGTTCAATGGCACTTTTCATTTGGCCTGGCAAAATTAGACTACGACACCAACTTCAGTGGAGTGGGAAATCAAAAACATTGCCCTGGTGTATGGTTATCTGAGCATCCTTGCCCTTTTTCATGTTCCTGGAAATTTCAAAAGACAACCAGTCATATCTTGGGCTTAGCCACCCTGTGATATAGCATATTGCTTCAAACACAAAGCTAAACAAAATCCAGATGGAAAGAAGATTTGTTAGGTTAAGCAATATGTTAATCTCTTCCTGTACTTTCCTCCTCTCCCATAATTCTAGAAATGAATTTATTTTTAAATTAATTTTACGTACACACAAAAGGGATCTCAGTTACATACAATAATGTTCCAGCACAACGAAAGTCAGTAAATAAAAACTCAAAAGGAGAAAAACTTACCCTATTAGTCATAAATTTCTATAAAAGTTGACCAAATGTCCAAATACGTCCATTTGTAAATTTCAGCTATACATCATTCTTTCAAATTTTGCAAGTGTTGTTAGATCTTGTATCCACTGAGTCACATGTTACCACCATTTACTGGCCTGGCCTTTGGTGAACCAAAGATATCATTTTGATATCGCAATTCGGCCCTACTCTGCCACCAGCCGAGTGTTTGTGAGGCCCGCCGAACAAGTGCGAAGCTAGGCATGGCTACTACTTGCTGCTCCCACCAAACCAAGCCAGATATTGCCAGATCTGCTTTAGGAGACCTCCCAAAACAAACACCTTCATTACGAATGCACGCTACCACAAAGAGACCCGCACCCTGGTGAGCTAGGTACTTAACTGCCGAGCTAGCCACATCTACATACCAGCCATACCGTTGTCAACTCGGACGTTAAATCAATCATGCAAATTCTGACCTTTTGGAGGCTTTGTCTCCAACCCAAAACGTATTGTTTTCACCCGAGACCAAGACTAGTCTGCGATCGTTCTTTCCCCAATAAATATCCCCTGCTCTGAGAGCTCTTCAGAACTCTCACCAGATTGCTTGGATTTCATTCTACCTTGCTGCCGCTCGGTTGAGCAGATTCCCCTCAGCCGCCACTCCAGATTTCCTTTTCTACAATTGGCTTCCCCGGGACTGCAGGACAGGTGGCGTATCACCCATTCCCCTTGAACTCTGTTTTCCTTTTCTAGTTAGGAGTGTGTTTGTGCCTTTCTTTAATAACTGTTTAATAAATCTTAATTGCTGTTTGAACTATTTGCCTCCTCACTGACCTGACGCTGTAGACAGAGGCTAAAAGATCCTGCTGCGTTGCCCTGCCTCTCGTTAGCCAAGAGAGTGCTCCAGCTAATTTTCCCCATCTTGCTAGGTTTGTTTGGTTATTTGGGCGCCCCTCCCGGGACACCCAATTCACAGGGTAACACACAGTTGGAAAAAAAAATCTTTCCAGTAATGAAGCATTAATTTTTTTAGCAATCAAACAGGCAGAAAAAAAATCCCACACTCATTGACCATCTGTTAATTTCCAAGAAACAGGTAAATATTTCAAAAGAACATGCACATCTCTGAATATCAAGGAACTATGATGCTGAGAGGGCAAAATGATGTCTGCCACACTGTACTGGCACTTTTTTGAAACATTTTTTTCCTTACTGTATATAAAATCTCACCAAACCAGGAGTATACTACCCCCCATGCCAGTAGGAGAGACCTTGGAGCTGTAGAATTGTAGAATCATAGAATCATAGAAATGTAGAGTTAGAAGAGACCACACGGGCCATCCAGTCCAACTCCCTGCCATGTAGGAACATCCTCAAAACACTCCCGACAGATGGCCATCCAGCCTCTGCTTAAAAACCTTCAAAGAAGGAGACTCCACTACATTCTGAGGCAGCATATTCCTCTGCCGGACAGCCCTGACCCTCAGGAAGTTCTTCCTGAGGTTCAGGTGGAATCTTCTTTCCTGCAGTTTGAATCCATTGCTCCTTGTCCTGGTCTCTGGAGCAGCAGAAAACAAGCCCTCTCCTTCCTCTACATGGCATCCCTTCAGACATTTAAACACGGCTATCATGTCCCCTCTTAACCTTCTCTTCTGCAGACTAAACATACCCAGCTCTCTAAGTCTATCATCATAGGGCATGGCTTCCAGGCCCCTCACCATTTTGGTCACTCTCCTCTGGACTTGTTCCAGCTTGACCATGTCCTTCTTGAATTGGGGTGCCCAGAACTGGACACAGTATTCAAGATGAGGTCTAACCAAAGCAGAGTAGAGTGGTACCAGTACCTCCCTCGATCTAGACACCATGCTCCTATTGATGCAGCTGAGAATTGCATTGGCTTTCTTGGCTGTTGCATCACACTGCTGACTCATGTTCAGCTTGTGGTCTATTAAGCTTTCTAGATCCCTTTCACACATACTGCTATCCAGCCACGTGTCCCCCATCCTATATTTCTGTATTCCATTTTTTTTACCTAAGTGTAGGACCTTACACTTATCTATGTTGAATTTCATTTTGTTAACCTTGGCCCAGCTCTCCAATCTGTCCAGGTCATTTTGAATTTTGATCCTGTCCTCTGGCGTATTAGCAACCCCTCCCAATTTGGTGTCATCTGTAAATTTGATGAGCATGCCCTCTATTCCTTCATCCAAGTCGTTGATAAAGATATTGAACAGCACTGGGCCCAGGACAGAACCCTGTGGCACCCCACTAGTCACTTCTCTCCAGCATGAAAAGCAGCCATTTGTGATCACCCTTTGGGTTCGGTCGGTCAACCAATTACAAATCCAACTAACAGTAGCCCTGTCCAGCCCGCATTTTACTAGCTTCTTTGCAAGAATGTCATGGGGAACTTTGTCAAAGGCCTTACTGAAATCAAGGTATGCTACATCCACAGCATTCCCTTCATCTATCAAGCTAGTAACTCTATCATAAAAAGAGATAAGATTAGTCTGGCATGACTTATTTTTGAGAAATCCGTGTTAACTTCTCATGATTACCACATTGCTTTGTAAGTGATTAGAAACTGACTGCTTAATGTTCTGCTCCGGGATCTTTCCGGGTACTGATGTCAGGCTGAAGGGGGGTTATTATTATGGTCCTCCTTTTTTCCCTTCTTGAAGATGGGGACAACATTTGCCCTCTTCCAGTCTGCTGGAACTTCTCCTGTCCTCCAAGATTTCTCAAAGATTATAGCAAGCGGTTCCGAAATGACCTCTGCCAGTTCTTTCAATATCCTAGGATGCAATTCATCTGGCCCTGGACACTTGAATTCATCCAGTGTGGCCAGGTATTCCTGTACCACCTCTCTACCTATTACGTGCCTCATTTCCCCTGCTTCCTCACCTGCTCTCCAACGGCCAGGTTGAGTGCTTGTATCCTTCTGGGAAAAAACTGAGGTAAAGAAGGTGTTCAGTAGTTCTGCCTTTTCTCTTCCCCCGTTAGTAATTAGCCATCTTCTCTGCGCAGTGACCCTATCATCTCCTTCTTTTTCCTTTTACTGCGGACATATTTTAAAGAGCCCTTTTTATTGTTTTTAATGTCTCTGGCCAGCCTAAGTTCGTTCTGTGCTTTAGCCTTTCTTACCTACTCCCTACATCTCCTGGCTACCTGCTTAAATTCTTCTTTGGTGCTTTCCCCCTTCTTCCATTTCTTGTACGTTTCTCTTAACACTTAGCTCAGCTGAGAGTTCTTTAGTCAACCATTCTGATTTCTTCAGATGCCTTCCATTTTTCCTCCGTATTGGCACAGTTTTAGACTGTGCCTTCAGTATCTCCCTTTTAAGGAACTCCCATGCCTCCTGAACTCCTTTCCCTTTTACTATTCTTTACCATGGAATTTCAGCCAGCATTTCCTTAAGTTTACAGAAGTCCACTTTTTTAAAATCTAAGATGAGTGTTTGGCTACCCTTATCTTCTCCTTCCCACTGAATGCCAAATTCCAATAGGGCATGGTCACTCCCCCCTAAAGATCCAACCACTTCTACCTCATTAACAAGGTCATCCCTGTTGGTCAGGATCAGATCTAGAATATTTGATCCCCTTGTTGCCTCTTCCACCTTCTGGACCATGAAATTGTCTGCAAGACAAGCAAGAAACTTGCTGGACCTGACTGCCAACATATATCTGGGTAATTGAAATCTCCCATTATTACTGTATCTCTCCTTTTTGAATGTGCAGTCATTTGGTTGAGGAAGGTATCATCAAAGTCCTCAGTCTGGGTGGGAGGTCTGTAGTAAACCCCCACCAGAATATCCCTATTGTTTCTCGCTCCCTTAATTCTTACCCAGATGCTCTCGACCTGGCTTACTGGGTTTAAGTCATGGGTCTCTTCACAGGTGAAAACATCCTTGGCATACAAGGCTACTCTTCCTCCTTTCTTGTTTGGTCTATTTCTACAAAATAGGCTATACCCCTCTATTCCTACATTCCAATCATGAGACTCATCCCACAATACAAGCCCACCAATATTCTTCTGTAGGTCATAGAATGACCCATTTAGAATGTTGCTGATTATGTTGCAATATAGTTCCCGGGGCATTTCTGGTTAAAGAAAATGGCTTCTCCTACTGCCTAAAGAGGGTTTCTTCAGAAGTAACTTTGACAATTATTGCCTCTAAGGCAGCCAGAGCCATTCCTTTTTGTGAAGCGTTCATCACCATCTGGAGCCAACCAGTTAATGCTCTCTGGCTAGATATTATTAGTCAGAAGGGACAAGGTGTGTGTGCACAAATTATAGGTCACTTTCTTCAGAATGTCTTCTCTACATCTTCAGACCACATCAGCTAGAACATATCCATACATTACTGTTGCTATTGCTCTTGTATGCCTTCAAGTCATTTCTGACTTATGGTGACACTAAAGCACAGGGTTTTCTTGGCAAGATTTGTTCAGAGGGGATTTACCCTTGCTTTCCTCTGAGGCTGAGAGAAAGTGACTTGCTCAAGGCCACCCAGTGAGTTTTCATGGCCTACTAGGGATTCAAACACAGTTGTCTAGAGTCGTAATCCAAAGCTAAAACTGCTGCAGCATGTTGACTCTCCTCATATATTATACACACACACAGATTTGGAAGTGCAATCCTTCCAACACATTTGCAGGTTTGACTTTCACGAATTTGATTATCTGTGAGGTGCCCACTTGCATCCCCCCCATTGTCTGTTTCCCACTCCCTGGCCTTTTGCCCAGGTGCACTACCTTGGCAAAAGGCAAGCAAATGGGAGGGGAAAACGTTTGTGGGCATGCAAGACTTTCCTCCTTAACTCTTCAGCCTGTTGCCCCATTGGGGCACAGAAGAAGGCAGTGTGCATGGGCAAAATGAAGGAGAATGCAGGGGGAAAGATCTTTCCTCCCTCCAATCTTGTGCCCATTTCCTGTGAGAGCGTGCAGAAAGAAAACAGGGCATGTGGGCAGTGGGCAGTGGGCAGGAAAGTGTATGGAGAACCCGTCCCCTCCCCTCCTTGGCAAAAGAATCTTTTGGCTAAGAGATGATAGAAAGAAGAACCCAAAAAGTAATGGAGAGGAGCTGGATCAATCAAGGAGGTGAGTTACACTAGTTCCACACCTCTTCCACCATAATGACAGCACACATTTAGGCTTGGATGTGAGTAACCCTAAGTGATTTCTCACAATCCTAAGCTCAAAGGAATTTGGAATCAACACAGGTTCACTTGGTTAATATTGGCTGAACTGCCCCTTGACATCTTTACAAGTTCAGATTGTGCTAAAGAGAACTAAAGTTCAGTTACATTGAAGGGAAATATCTGCAAGAGATGTGTTAATTTAATTAACCTGCTCTTTTGCCTTATAGCTTCCCTGAAGCATTTATTCCAGCTACCTACATCTTGATGTCCATATTCTGATCTCATTTATGCTGTGCATCTGCAGCAGCTCCAAACAATTCAAGAGAGTTATTTGGTTTTTATACCAGTGCAAAATGTTGTTTTGCCAACATAAAATATGGCACATTCTTGCATCTTTGCAACTATGTGCTTGTATTATGGATTGCAATTTGTTCTTTGCAGTCTACAGTGTACACAAAATTGAGTGACATAAAATGCACCATCTTCCATCTTTAACAGCTCAATTCAGTTTTTTTGAAGTGATGCCAAACCCAGCATTTCAGGATCTGGTTGCTAGTTAGTTTTTCCATAGACCATGGCCAGAGAGCAATGTGATTTTGAAGAGCTTCCCTGGAAGAATGAAGTTTCAATGAAGTATATATTCTTTGACCCAAGAGAGCAGCTTTGTTTCCCCCAGTGTTCCAGCAGTGCTGAATTCATCATTGGTTCTCAGTGTACCATACAAAGGGTAAGGTTCAGTTGGAGTTTTCACATTCTGTTGTTGCTTCATAGTATTGCTGATCATCTCTTTGTGTTGAAATCCAGAAATTTACATTAGCTCAAAATCTTAAAGAAAATCATCTAAAAATGCTTCATAGATGCTACCTAGACCCGGTGAAATTAGGCAATATATATAAACTAAAAAATAAGACACGTTGGAAATGTTCCCAAGAGAATGGGACTTTCTATCATATGTGGTGGCAGTGTAGTAAAGCTAAAGGATATTGGAAGAGGGTATGCAGGATAATGACTGATATTTTACAAATAAAGTTGCCCATGACACCAGAAATTCTCTTATTAAATATGTTACATCAGTTAGATAAAGAATACAACGGATGTGAAAGTATAATCTTGTATATGATAACTGCTGCTAGGATTGTATACGCGAGATACTGGAAAAGAGAGGAAACACCAACAATGCAAGAGTGGTTACAAAAGGTTTTGGAATTTGTTATGTTAGAAGACCTCACTTGTAGTTTGAAAGATGATAAACGAGAGAAAAAAGTTAAAGATTTGAGATCCATAAAAAAATTAATTGAGGAGAACTGGATTAAGATTTGTAATGAGGAAGATAATTGAAGGAGATTGAAAATGTAACAGTTAATAGAAAAGATATTCATGCTACACTATGATATAACAATTTAATGGGGCAAGTCTTCAAAGAGATTATAGGTAGATAAGGAGATCACAATGAGATTGGTTGTATAAGGCTCGAACAAGGGGTGGGGGGAAGTTAAATTTGAGTTGGAGGTATTACAAGTAACAAGTTTTATAAGCGTGTTTTTATAATTGTGAAATGTATTATAAGGTAATTGTAAATATTTTGTTGTGATTATTAATTGATTTTAATAAAAAAAAATGGGAAAAAAAGAAATCCAGAGAAAGAAGTTCAAGCAGTCACAGAGAGAATAGACTTGGGGTTTTTAATTGAAGGTGGAAGCTCAAAGCCAGGGAGAAGAATGAAGCAACAATAGCCACTAAAAGGAACAACAGAAATTTATTGTTTCCATTCTTCATAGGAAAGTCCCCAATTCAGTGCTAGAAGACATGCTTTGGACACAAAAGTTTCCAGGTTCAGTTGCTGGCATTTCAAGGGAGAGCTAGGAAAGGTTTTTGTTTCAAACCCTGGAGAACAGATACCAATGAGCCTCAAGAACACTAGATGAAGGCAGTTGTTTGACATGAGATAAGAACATATAAGCTCAACAAGGCTTGTATGTGAGAGGGTCAAAGCAACTCACTATCTACTATATAAAAGCCAATGTTTGTCTGTTTGTCTGCCTCAGAATATGACTGTCAGTGTGAGGTGAAAAGACCTCATATGATTGGCTGGCTGTGAAGATTCCATGGAATCCCGGGGTTGGCAGTTTAGGGAGGGGCCTTTAGAATTCTCAGCCAAGAGCTCTTGAGCTTCAGACAGGTTGCTATGGAGATGAAGCCTACCATCAATAAGGATGCAACAAAACTTTTGGGAGGCATATGTGAGGAAAATTAAAGTGACATACACAACATAGCCCATTTCCACACTACACTGTCATAGTGCTGTTATTCCACTTTCTACATCCTGTAGACTCCTGGGATTTGTAGTTTAAGGAGGGACATTTCAGAATTGTCAGCCAGAGAGGTCTTTGGCCTCAGTAAACTACAAACCCCAGAATTCCACAGGATGTTGAAAGTAGAATAATAATAATAATAATCAAGATGGCAGATCGTGAGGCAGCTAAGTGACAACATAGGTCACTAAACTATCACCCAGCGAGGAATAGCCGGTTCAGTGAAAAAATCTAGGGACTGGCCCATACCCCCCCAATAAATGGGGTTCAGAGGGGGCTCAAAGGGGACCTGAGAAAGCTATCGATCTTCAAGAGCTAACAAAAGTTGGCTCGGAGAAGATGGGCGGGGTCAAAGAGCAGCCACGTTCATGCTGAGGTAGCCGATTAACAGAAAAACTGATGAGAAGCAAGAATTTTTTTTAAAAAACTGTAAAGGTAATATTCATGCCTAAAGAAAAGATGATCTAGACTTTGATTTTGATTGTGGAGTGTGGATACTTTACAGTGTGCTATTCCAACAATGCAAGAAGGAGCAATAGGGATGGAAAACGGAGTAAAACACTGAAGTACTGCTTTTTAAAGGTTAAAATAAAAGCCTCAGAATACATGTCTATTAAGTCTTAGAACAAAGAGTGAAAAATAAAGAATAAAAAATAAAGATTGATAATATATAGAAATAGAAGCAAATAGAAGTAAATACAAGGAAATGAAAAGAAAAGAACAGTAGGAACGGAAGACATAAGCGGAAAAAAGTAGGGACGAAATAACATAAGATGGCGGAATGTAACAGCGGTTTAGATTAAAGCGACGGGGGAAGGGCAGCAGAGACGAGCAGAGGCTGAATAGGAGAAGAAAGCTTCAACATTAAAAGAAAGACTAAACACACAAAGCTAAATATACAAAGTAAAACAGGACTAAAAAATAGAAATAGAAGAAATAGAAGGAGGACTGAGATTCTTGGTGGCTGAGTTTCCAACAATTTTCCAGCTTCTGAGACAACATCATGAGGAATAAAAGACTCAAAAGATAAACTTTAAAATTGTACAGCAAGAACTTAAAATTGGCATTGTGACTTAACTACTTCTACATGGGGGAAATTTAAGCTAAGTTAAGTAATCTTTCAATGAGAAGCTCTCCCTCTTTCTGGAAGAACAATAGCGCGCTAGAAGACTGGGGTAAAACTTAACAAATTCAACATAAACATATATACAAATATACTCTTACAGAGCAAAAGGAAATAATTGTATGATAACTGTATCTAGAAAATTTAACATAATTCATTGAAAACATTTCTATGGTTTTATGAATTTATATGAAATATTTTATGCGAACTATTTATGTGAATTTCTATGTTCTATGTTTCTATGTTATATTAATTTATAAGAAGGAGCTTCTGCTGAACAATTAATTGTAAGCTGTAGTAGTGATTGAAATTGATTGAATAGATTAACCATTAACTGTATTTAGAAAACTGACATAATTCATTGAAAATACTTCTGTGGTACTATGAATTTTTAAGAAGGAGCTTCTATTGAATAATTAATTATATGCTGAAGGTATTATTTGAATAGATTGATTAGAATACAGATTAATATATAGAACAAGGATATATAATATCAGTTTAGCAAAGCTATAAATTCACTTGTTACATTTATATACTTATCTATAGTATATAATATACTATATTTATATTATATTTATATTTATATGTATCTAGTTTAATGTAAGAATTCCTTGTTATTTAAGTACAATTGTAACCTTTCATTTACTACTGACTGGTATAAAAACTGATTGACATTAATAGATATATTTTTCAATTGAATTTAATGAATTAACTATAGGTGCCTAGTCAGTTGAAGTTTGTAATATTTAATATTTAATGTAATATTTAAGATATTTACAATATATAAGACAGATATTATCTTACATTTACATGATGTACCCTCAAACCAGAAAAGGAGCAGATAATGTAGCAGCAGCTGCAAGCACTACCACAACATCAACAAGAAAAACATCAATAGATTTATCATCACAATCTAATGAATTACTAATACAGATTATGGAAGAGTTTAGAAATTTTAAAGAAGAGATAAGACGAGATCTAAAAGAAACTAGGTCTGAGATGCGTTTAGATATGAAGCAGGAATTGAATAAAATTGGAAAGAAGTTGGATAACATAACTAAAGATGTAACTACTTTAAAGGGAGAAACTAAAGCTTTGAAAGAACAAACAAGACAAGTTGAAGACATGGTTGAGATACTCAAAAAGAAACAAGAAGAAGAGAAATTCCGGATAGATATACAAGAAATTAGATACCAGGAGATATGCCTTAACCTGAGAGGATTACAGGATTCTACTTCTGAAAATTTGTATAGGAAATTGATACCTGTTTTGGCAAAATATATTGAATCACCAGAGGAAAGGTTAGAAGGGGTAATAGATCAGATATTTAGAACATCATCTAGAACAGCAAGAGAAAGAAAACTACCAAGGGATATTGTTATTTGCTTTATGAGAACAATGATTAAGGAGCAAAAATTCCCCTGTTATTTTTAAACTTCAGTTAAAAACCTTCTCACTTCTCACTTTCAAAAGCTTTTGGAATTTCCCTTAATGTTGTTTTATAATTTTGTATAGTTTGATTACGTGTACTTGTCCGTTTGTTTTATGTTATATTGTACTTTTGGTATTTTATCTGGATAATTTGTTTTACAATTGAATGTTTGTGTTTGTTTGTGTTTTACTAAAATATATATACATATATATATATATATATAAAGAAAGTAGAATAATAGTACTATAAGAGTGTAGTGCAGAAATGGCCATAGTTACAAGGTCTTCTTGCTTCACACAGTAGATTGTATGGGTTCCATATGTGAGGAATCTTAAAGCTGAAATTCAAAACAAAAAATGCTTCCAGAAAAACATAAAGCCATTGCACAAATTCAACAGAAAGGAAAAAAAGCCATTACATCAATGTCACCAGACAACACAGATTGGATTGGGGACTATGGGGAAAAGTTACAGGTACTGGAATAGGCCAGTTGGTATAGACATGATGCCTAGCAGCAAGGAGGAGGATGGTGTATTCCCTCAGGAACCCAACCTCGGTATGTTAACAACTATGAATACCAATTGGATAGGGGAATATGGGAAAATATATAAGTACATAATTAGGCCAGTTGCTATGGACATGAGGCCTAGCAGCAGGGAGAGGGACAGTGTACTCCCTCAGGAACCCAAACTGTGTACATAAATAACTCTGAATATAGATTGCATTGGGAAATATGGAGCAAAGTTACAGGAAATGGAGAAGATAGTTTAGTGAGTTTTTAAGAGGAAAATAAAAACCCCAGGCAATACCGTAAATATGCTATTTTTTAATAAATATTTTTAACAGTTCCCCAAGTAATTTTGATTATATTTCAGTATATTTTGCAAAAAATGTTCACAAATTATATGCACACATGAACTATGGCCCATGACCAATGTCTCTATGGTCCTCAATGTGTAATCACATTTCCTGCATGAGAAAACGTCAGTATCAGTGTTAAAAAGGGTTTTGAAAATGTTAAAAAAAAACCTGTTTCTCAAGACCAAGAAAACCTTGAGAAGGAGAATGCTGGACAGACAAGAATCTTTATAGTTTTGGACATAATCTGCACAAAATTTGCATGTGGGTCTTTTGTAGAGAAAAGAAGCATTTTCTGCGTCAGAAGCAGCATTTTCTGCACAGAATGGCCAAAATTCTACATGTGTGTGAAGCTCCAAATGCACAATTCCAAGTCCTTCCACCACTTGACAGCTGCCGAAGGAAGGTCTCCTACCACTGTTGCTTACCAATGTGGAAGGGAGGCAGGAAGGAGGTGATTTAGTCATAGAGAAGCAGCTGGTCTCAGCTCAATTTCCGGGAAGAGGATGAAGGAAGATGCCTTCTCAAATGGAGTTCATCCATCCATGTCCTTCCTCCAAGAGCTCAGAGAAAGCAGATCTTTATGGTCTGAATTCCCTTCCCTCCCTTCCCTGTGGTAAGAAAGGCAGCAGGAGCCTCTCCCAGGACTGGACAGCTGCCAAGCGTGAAAAAATTTTGGACTGAGCATTAGGGCAAAGTATAGCCCTCTGCACTCATTTCAAAAGGGACTTTTACAAGTTGCATTTATATTAGGGATGGGACAAATCCAGAATTTTCCAAATCTGAATCTGGATTCGAATCCCTAGAAGGTTCTGGGAATCCACAAATCTCATGAATCTCAAATCTTTCAAATCCTTTTTTTAAAAAAGGTTTAAAAAGCAACTTTTTTAAAAAAATGTTTAAACTTTTTAAAAGTTTTTTTAAACAGAACTTTTTTTAAAAAAAAACTATTTTTTTGTTGGTGGATTTGAAAGATTTGGTTTTCCTATTTTGGCATAGGGATTGCTGAGATTCGCGAATTCGGTTAGCCCATCCCTATATATGTGGGTAAGTTACTAGCAGGATGCTGGTCAATATGTTCCAAACTGCAACATTTTCTGCATAGGAAATCTGTTTTCTATGCAAGAAAACCAAATGCAAATTTCGTGCAGAGGAAGTCCTAAGCTGCAAAGTCTGCAAAAACTGTGCAGTTTTCAAAAACCTTCTCACAGAAGGAAGAAATTTGTTAATATAATTCTTGCTTCCTTAATGAATTAGTGACTAATTACATCCCTAAGGGATATTATTGGGGAATAGGAGACACTTTCACCTCTTTTCCCTATGATTCCTAGATCAATATAGAAAGGGAGGTGAAGGTTTAAAGCTCCCCATTTCTGTGCCCTGAAATGGCTGTGTGTAAGATTCTCTGTGTGCACAAATACACCTCACACACTGCAAGTGACACAGGATGTAATCTTCAGGAGCAGGAAGAATTCTGCACTCTTGACTTAATCATTAGCTTTGCCCTTAGTGACATCATCATGCATCATCATTCTGTTGGAGCATCATTCTTTTTACCTCATGATCCCCTATTTAACAAAGATGGGATACAGGAGGAAAGCTGTAGCAGCCATGGGGAAAGCAGTGTTTCAGAAACAGCAGTCAGGAGAACCAAGATAAAAGACATGTCAATATCGGAGCAATGTTGTTGTTCTTGGGAGGAGAGAGATAAAGTCCTCCATGCAGACATTTAAATTGGGTTATTTTAAACAGTATTAAAAAGTGTGCAAAAAAGGAACATTATTTCTCAACAAGCCCGATCCTGGCATTACAGAGAGTTTCACAGGATTCAAATGTCCAACATAATCCTTCCTGATGTGGTGCCACCCAGCCACATCCCTTCATGCTTCCCAGGTATTAGTACCAAGGATTGAGGGAAGAGGTCACAGGCAGGCCTCCCTCCTTCCCAGGTGTCTTGAACTGATCTGAAGAAAATGCATCTTTTGCCCCAGAGTGCCTTATATGCAATTAAAGAATAGGTAAAGTGGGTGTGTTTCCTACCTTGGCACATTTAAGAATGCATGTGGTTTAAGATACCATGTGCCTGAGACATTCAGCAACAGAACACTCCATTATGTGTTTCTTGAACACTTTTCAAGGAATCTAGAAGGTAAGGAGGCAGACCCTCACCTTTCTGCATCCATTCTTATTTCTTCTTGGCATATCTTCTCCTTCTGTACATTGAACAATTCTAGTTCTCTTTCTGGTTGTTCAGAACAATAAATGATGTGCTTCGCCTTTCAGTTTGTCATTCGCCAATTTTATCATCCAATGTGGAAGCTTCTGAATTGTTGGTTACTTTTGCTTAGTTCAGGTGTCAGCCAAAATATGTGGGGGCCAAAAGTGAATAAGTGATGTGGATACACATATAGTCCAATGAGTGGAGGCACTTCTTTTGACCTTTGTGAATTCAGCATGACACATTAAACTTGCCTCAGTGCCTCCTTCAGATAGACATGCATGAATGTGCAAGCTACTCAGGGTTGAGTAGATCAGAATTCTGAGGCAAAGTGGAGCATGTGTGTTTCTGTGCTCCCAAAAGCCCCACATTAGGTCTTCCCTAAAGAACAAATCTCAAAGAAGTGGTATATCATGGCATGAGGGATGACTAGAATCACATTAAGTGATTCTAGTCCCACTTTCACAGAAACTGGTGAGCACAGAGTTCAATACACTGCCTTTGTGGCTGGCAAGCATAAGGCATGCTACATCTGAGTAACTCAAAGCAAAGAAGTAGTCAACTGAATTGTGCTGTTCCACAAGCTCCACGGGAGCAGTTACTGGCTTTGAAGGCCATGGCTGAAGTAAGTTACCATATGCACCAGAACTGCCATGCTAATGCTATGAATCACAGGAACTGGGCTTTGATTTTTCTCTCCTGGTGTTTGTTACTCTGAATTCCTATAAAAGTCTGAACAAAATTAATGATGCTAGATACCAGCTTGTCTTCTCTAGAGCTACCCAGTGATGAGATAACTTGATTATACCAAACACTGTTAACTTCAATGCACTCACACACACACTTAGATCTATCTTGTCCTGCATATCAATTAAAAAAAAAACAATGCCTAAACACCCTTGCAGGTGACTCTTTCTTTTCCCTCTGTTATCACAGCACAAAAATCTGCCTGCAGCTCTTTCATCTGAGTGCCCAGTTTTATTCAACAGTATTTTTGAAATCTATGATGTAAAGAAGTATTTATAAGCATATAAAGGAAGTAAGTGCTCCATTGCTTCTTTTTGCATTCATTAGGTTGAAAATCATTGGGCTATCCTTACAGACAGTAACAAAAACCATTCAGGTTTTATTACAGTTTCATAAAATATAAACGAGATGGAGCATCACGAAAAATATTTAAGGTACATCTTTTTTAATCTAGTGCACCTGAAACTTCAGGGTCAGGGTAGAACACAAAATGTTTATTATAATGTCAGACTTAGGCCACTCAATTGTACCGGCTGAATTCCAACTCCTCAATTGTACAGGGCAAAATTCAATGCATTCCAGATCAGTTCTAAATTGGGTGGGATCAGTCTGTTTCAGATGTGGATTGGCACTGACCAAAGTGATTCATACCAGGCCAGCAATCTATATTAAAATAAAAATCCAGACAATAGATCTCTAAGAACACCACAAAAGGAAAATTCCACGAGTGAGAAGGAGAAAGACTTAGCCTTTGCTAAATGACAACTGCAGCTGTCAATCCATGTTAAGAATCTCACCAACCCTCACACGTCACAGCACTTGGGCAGAGGGATGATAGTGAACTATGTATACTGATTTTCTCCCTCTCTCTTGCACTTTTCTATTAGATCTGTTTGTTAGCACCAGAAAATTTTGGAGAAATTTTGAGATCAATTTAATTTTTTCTTTCTTTCTGTAGTTTCCTTCTCCTTTTCTCCATTTACCAAATATCCAACTTTTGATTCTCCTTTACCCACTACTATTGTTCTATACCCTTATTTATCTCTGGAGGCTGTGCATTTGTCTCAGGCTCCATGTTTAGTAGAAGTAGTTTAGTTTTACGAGACAGTGAAAGAAATGTATGCATATGTATGAGCATGCTTTTTCTGAAAGTATGCATTTCTGTGTAGACATTTGAAATGTATCTATGTCTGGTAATGCATATGGTTTGAAATGGATGGATGGATTTTTGTACATTGTTTTTACTCTGATGATCTGCAAACATCCTAAGTATACAGGTTTCAAAGCAATGTGCATTCTATCCCAGAGGGTGTAAAAAGGGTTCTTCCAAGTAGTGATGCAAATTCAACCAATTCATTTTTCGTCCCTGTGTTAGTCCTATCTTTCATCAGTTTATCCAATTTCTCTTTAAAGTAATCTAATCTCTGTTTCTTTGCAAGCAAGATGTCTCTTTTAATTTGCTGATTCCTGGCTAAGTAGGTGTGACATGATAGATCCTGGATGTGGATCTCCCATGATTTCTTTTATTTTGTTTTTAAGGTCCACAAAAAGCTCAAAAGCACACACGATTGCAAAAAATAAAAAATAAAAAAAATAAATGCACATATTGTTTAAGTAAACAGAACTATGTAAAAGGTAGTAATAAATTTAAATGGTCATTTCAAAAATTCTTCTGACCTGATCTTGCTAATAAGTGAAAAATCACTTCAAAAGATAGTGATTATGGATAAGCAATTAGATGCAATAGTAACTAATCTGAGGGAGAAACTTTCTCTAACAATTTTGGCACTTAACAATAAGGACTTCAAGCATGAATTTACTCCTTTTCAGCTGGATTTAAAGATGAAAAAAAAAAAAAACAGGAAATTTGCTAGAGATACGATGGGTTATGTTGAGTTGAAGGTTTACTACTGGATGTCTACTTATGAACAAAAAGAAAAGGGTTTTCTAGGCAGATGAGTCAGTATGTCCATAGACAGAGATGCAAGTGATATCCGTGAAGATTCAACAGGCATTTCAGGAGATGAAGACAGAATAAGCACTTATTCTTGCAGATGTTTTTCACCAAGGAAATATTTTTCTTCTGGGTATCCTCATCACATAGTTTGTCATCGCATTTAGTGGTTAATTTGTCAAGTGTTGACTGAAAAGGTGTTGACTGGAAAAGAAAATTGTATTTTGCATTTGGGTTTAAGTTTTGTTCCTATTCCCAGTTATAATGCCTTTCAACATGAACAGAATTATTTTGGTAATACTGTATCTCCCTTCTCCTTTAATTTTATATCAAGCTGTGGAGCTTTTTAAAATCAATCAATATATCAAAGGAACTATATTTCAGAAGACTTAGGGCGTTTCTGCAGTATGCTGTTATAGTGCTATTATTCCATTTTTCACATCCTATGGAATCCTGGGGTTTGTAGTTTAGGGAAGGGCATTTAGAATTCTCAGCCAGAGAGCTGTTTGAAGTGGTGTACCTGGGCTCACCAGCACCTAGGGCAAGCCTGGAAATTGTGCCTCTAGGTGCTGTCAGGAAAGACCCCAGAGGCAGGTGGGGCTGTGGGGGGCAGGGGTGGGTGATGGTGGGAGGGCTGTTGCTGCCACTGCCACCCCCAGCCCAGAAGAACCCCGGCAGGGGTGGGGCCACAGCAGGTGGGGTGGTAGGGTGGTGGTGGGTGGTGGTGGGGTCCTGGCTGGCAAGGCAGGGTGATGGCAGATGGGGGCGGGGCCACAGTAGGGGGGCTGTGATGGGCGAGTGGGTCAAGGGGTGGCACCAGGCAGGAGGGCTAAGGACTCAGGCAGAGGAAGCAGGGAGGGCAGTGGTGAGTGGGGGTAGGGCCACAGCGGGAAGGGGGCAGGCCTTCAGCAGGCAAGGGTGGGGCACAGCAGTGGGCGGTGGTCGCATCAGGTGGAAGGGCTGCTGCCACCACCACCATCTCCCCCCAGCCAGGAAGGACCCCAGAGGGGACGGGGAGAAATGGCAGGCCAGGCCCAGGTGGGAAGGTGAATGGGTTCCACTTTTTTGTGCCCCCTGGCATTGGTGTCTGGGACTCTCTCCCCAGTTACCCCACCTTCAATACGCCTCTGGATCTTTGGCCTCAGTAAACTACAAACCTCAGAATTCCATAGGATGTTGAAAGTGAAACAATAGCACTATAACACTGTATTGCAGAAAAGCTCTATGTCAAAGATCCATCACTGGTTATTAAGAAACAGACAAGGGTGTGTGTACTATTATTCTAATGATCATGCATGAACTTTAAGATGCCTCACACTACCAACCTCCGGAAATAAACCTCAGCAAACCACATCTGGGAAGAGATGATGATGCTCAGTAAAGTGGCAGGCAGTAGGAAGAAAGGTAGACTACTTAGATGAATGGACTCAATAAAGGAAGCCATGGCCCTGAGTTTGCAAGACTTGAGTAGGGCTGTTGATGACAGGAGCTTTGGAAATTGTCTCATGCATGAGGTCACCAGATGCTGAAATAGACTTGATGCCAAACAATAATAATAACAAATCATATCTGTAATTAATGTGACAGTTACAGAGGCTGCATTGCTAGGCCATATAGATTAATCTACAGCAAAATCAACAAATTCATGATGTATTCAATTAAAGAGAATGTAAAATGAGATCCTATGCCTTAGGACAGTCTTTCTTAACCTGACAGTTTTTAGATATGTCGGATTTCTGCCATTCCCAGGCAACAACAATTAGGGGCTTTGTAGTCCAACTGGGGGAAAGAAAATCAAAAGACTAAAAGAGCACTTTTGAAGGAACCAATGATGCATTGTTCTCCGAGGATCAACAGTGACAACATCCACAGCATTCTCCATAAATCCTACAGTGTGCCAACCTGACATTTTAAACAAATGAGTTAGCTAATGATAACTGAACTAATTTTCAGGTATCATTATCGATTATGATGAAATAATTTCCCAATTTCTAATGCCTAACATTATTGCCTTCATTTTGAAACCTAACCTTGCAAGCTCTGGATATTTCAGTTGGACACTCTCTACTCAGGGGTTAACCACCAATTTGAATTTCAGTTGTTTTATTTAAGGAGTAAAGTGCATGTAAATCAAATCTGTTTTAAATGAGAATTCACAAGTGTCTTGCCTAAGTAGTTGAATTTTTTAGCTTATGTGTGGGAATATGCTCCTTAAGGGATGATGGTCCAATGCATATAATTCTGCCAGCTGGAAAATACAGCAGCCACTGCCCAGAGTTTTGTGTCAGCAGTAACAAGTACTCTTCCTGGTAAGCCAGTAATCAGATATGTTTCCTTGGGGGTTAACTAGAAGAACATCTGTGTTAGGGCATACAGGTTAAAATTGAAGAAGAATATATTTGTATGATGTGTTTTCAGAGGGATGATATATAGGGTTTGGAATGAGGACTGTCAGTTGAAAAAGTTATAAGAAGGTTATTATGATTTTATTAAAGAGAATTGAATGGTTCATTTCCCAGTGGTTTGGAGGGACTTTCTTCTTTTCCTAGTCATACATGAAGAATCTTAGGCCATGTCCACACTACACTGTCATAGTGTCGTTATTCCACTGTCAACATCCTGTGGAATTCTGGGGTTTGTAGTTTACTGAGGCCAAAGACCTCTCTGGATGAGAATTCTAAAGACCCCTCCCTAAAATGCAAACCCCAGGATTCCATAGGAATAATAGGAAAGTAGAATAATAGCACTATAACAGTGTAGTGCAGAAATGGCTTTAGTATTCCCTGGTAGTCTCTCATTCAAGTACTAGCCTTGTTTAGGTTCTGGAATCAGCTGAGATACAGTGTGTTCAGAATGGTATGCTGGTCAATACTAAAGGAGGCACCATTTTGCCCAAAGCTTATGGAAACTCATGTTTACATACAGGTAGGTATATTTATACGTTGCATTTTTAAAGGCCAGAAAAGATATTCCATTGACTTCTCTGGTTCCTTCACCACGCTGTTCTTAGTTTGGAGAGGCTGACAATGGTCACACAAAATTAAACCATATTTTTGGCTTCCAGTTGACTATTCCTAATTTCTAAAAAACTCAAACTCAACCTACAAGTGACACTAGTCATATACCTTTGTCGCAAAGTACAAAGTTTTTATTTTGTTTTAAAAATAGGCATCAATACTGTGGGGCTTGGGTAGATTTAACCCTTTGCTCTTTACCGTGGGTCTAGTACCACTTAATTCCCACCCCCATGCCTGCAATTTGCATTACAGAAAGGTCTTATCCACTTACAAAGCAAACAAGAAGCAAGGGGCAAAGCATTATGGTCCAAATATTCACACTAGAGACCAATCTGTATCAGGAATCTTGTGCTGATTATCATGTGTGTGTGTGTGTGTGTGTGTGTGTGTGTGTGTGTGTAAACACACATATACATATATACATACATACACAGACACAGACACACACATATATACACACAGACACAGACACAGGGCAAAGTCTGATAAAGTTCACTTCTCACTGGCAACTTCAAATCCAACATTCCCTGGGGCACTCATCAGTATGAGATATTATTCTCTATATTCTAATAGCTGTTGATATACTTTCTTGCTTGCCATTTTTTTTAATCTTTAGCTTTCTTTCCCTCCTCCTTCTCCTCCTTATTCCCTCTCTGTCTCTCATATATACACAGCAATCTTACAGGCAAGAGCTCTAATCTTCTGGTTTAACTTTCCTGTGAACATATCAGAACCACTGAATTACCCAGATAGACCAATATTCTTAAATAAATCTCTGTTCAGCAAATGTTATAAGATCCCTGGACAGCTCTCATTAGAAAACCAACTAGGTGGAAGGCTAAAAATAAGAGAGTATGCTTCTTTATTTTATAATTTGTTCTGCTTATTATATATATTTAATAGCAAGGATATACATTATGCTGACAAAGTACTGTGCAGATAACTTATGAAAAAATAAACCAAACTAAACAATCATTAAAGCTTCTCAGATTCAAAAATCTGAGATTTTTAACTCTGCTATTTTGTTAAAACATCTCATGGGAATGAAAGAAGCAAGGATGAAAGCTAATGAGCAATGCAGCCAATATGGATTCAGCGCACATCAGACAGAGTCCTTTAGAAAACATAATTTGGAAGACAGTAATAGAATCTACCACATCTAGATTTTATCCTGGTGTTATGGATCTGATCTGAAGTTTTCACAAAAGCCAGACAGAAATCTGGCACAGTGGTTTCAGTATCACTCTGGGCAAACAAGGTTTGAATCCCCACTCGGCCACTGAAACCCACTGGGTAGCCTTGGGCAAGTCACACACTCTCAGTTTCAAAATAAGGCAATGACAAAACTCTCTGAATAAATCTTAAATAATAGGTTTACTTTGGGGTTGTCAGTGACTTGAAGACAAATAATACAGACAGACAGAATATCCCAATGATATTTATGGTGACAAATAACCAATCAACTAATTGGCAATGTATTGCATTTTAATAGTAGGCAAGAAGCAGCAAAGAATGCATCCACCTATTCAGCAAGCATTGCCCTCACTTGCAAATATTTTCATTTTCATTTGGCCTCAGTGACATGAACCACATAGCAGCAGGACTGTCCCAATATTCACATCATTCTTAATTCAATGGAATCATTCTAAGGAAGAGGGTTTACCTCTAACAAGGAAGGCAAACTATGTCCACTCTTTGCAATAAGGGATAAAATGGCAGCAACAGCTTATAAACTGGGGGGAAGTCATGTAGGGCTTTATGGGAAAACATTTCTGTCCCCCATCCCCCATAAGAACAAAACTTTAGACTTGAAAATCAAAACAGACAATTTTTTTACCATAGTTCTACCCAGAATTTTTTTCACTACTTGGGCTTAAGCTCAAGAAGACATGAAGATGAAGTGATGACCAGATTGAATCTGACCATGTGTATGTGGAAAAGAAAGGGGGAGAGGAAGGCAATAAGAAAACAACCATGAAAGCAGAATTGCTCCTTTCATGGGAAACTCTGAAACCCCCACATTCCCAAGCTGGCTACTGGGAAAAGGGTCTGGCTAGTAAATTTTTCATTGATTTATATCTCTGATATAGGAATGCTGTAAGTCTCATTATGCTCAATTGAAGTAAAAACATAATATATGATGTATGGATTCTCTCTCTCTCATATAGACACCCGAAACTCTTGGATACGGCTCCTCTAGGCTACAATCCAATGGTCCTTGGTAGGTCATTCCAGGGACATGGATTTTTCAGATCTCTTCCTTCAAGACAGAAGGAGACAACTATCTAAGAAAAGGAGTTCTACCCTTTCATGTTTCATCCATGGTAATGTGACTGTGACCAGATGGCTGTCCACACTTCTCAGAAATTACAGAAATCTGAAAGGAATTTCAGGAAAAAGCTATGTAACTGTCTAATCTAAGGCCTTCCAGGGGAAGAAGTAAGCCTTGGAGCTCATGTACTTCATTCCTCTTCTGTTGGCATTACTGGGAGGGAAACAAAACAGTAGAAAATAGCCAAATAAAAAAGTGGGAGAACAGTGCCCTACCTTTTGCCTTGCTAATATAAGCCAACAGGGCATTGGAAAGGGCAGTTCTTCCATCTTGTTCCCTGCTTCTCACTCTCCAGTAAGATTGCTATTTTCACATCATTTATGTTCTCTTCCAGATTTTCTGTGAGAAAGAATCTTGCGTCTGACCTTCTGAATACTTTACTGTTGCACTCTTGGGATTCTTCAACACAATTACTTTGGCTTAGCCAGCTATTTCTTTTTTAAGCTGTCCTTGGTAAAGACGAATTTAGTAGGAAAAACATAAGAAGTTATTCTCATTACTTCTAATACTTAAGAAAAAAATGCTTTCTTGTTGCTCACTTGGCATATACACTTCGTATGTGGTGAACTGTTAACATCCCTTGATCATTAGTCCATCTTTTTTAATCTCCCACAGTGCTATGATTATCAAGTGTTACCAAGGGATTTTTTAGTAGGTGCAATTATTAGCATCAGTGATTAATTATCATAAAACTATGTAAATGATGATAAATTAATCAATCTTTAAAAAGTCCCCCCACTTGATTGTGTGACTAAATATCCTACAAGCAGAAAATGCTTGTGCAAGTGAATTTTACTTTTTATATTAACATATTGTTAAGTATTTATTCTAACTGAAACAATTTACAGAGACAGGGACTGTATTTCAAAAAAAGAATAATCCATATTTATTGCACCTGAAACAAAGCATCAAGAGCGGCTTAATGGGAATTCTGGAGGTACAGAATATGCACAAATGTTCTCACCCTTGATGACTTGAGACACTCCATCAAAAATTTTCTCCATTGATTCCCAACCCCCACCCCCATGTGATGGTGTTTTTCAGCAGCAGCAAGAAGAGTTCCATTTTTCACAAAATCATATTTTGAACAAAAAAAATACTCCTCTGCAAAGTTTCCCCCAAATTCTTCCAGATTGTGAAAAACTGTTAAAAATGTGCAAAAAAAAAAATCTTGTAATCTCTACCAAAAAGAAAACAGGTCTTGACATTTTCCATAATTTACTTGAAACAAAATAAACAGTGATGCACCTCCTCAGCTGGAATGCAATGTGTTGGTAGTTGGGTACTTTAATTGAGAAGATCCACACCATAATCCAAGGATGGACATTTAAGATGGGCAGAAGAATATCTGTATTGTAGACCAAATTCCTGAAACTTCATCTACTCTCTCCACAAGTCAGGAATTATTTCTATGCACATTTTGTGCAGCAGGAAAATAAAATGTGCAGTAGAGAGAGAGGTGTTTCTCAAGACAGATGAGCAAATTATAAAAGATACAAAATATTTAAATGACAACTGTTACCTTCCACTCTTTATAACATTATAACATTATAATAGTAGTATATTATTAGGAGCAGCAACCTATGACCACTGAGAAGATATGCATGAAGATATATCTAGCTGCTTTGGGTACAAATGCATCCAGCACATCTCCTGCACCAATGCTATATGCTCCATTGGCACCTAAAAGATACTGCTTTTCATCATAAGATTTTGTAATAACTCTCCATATTACATACATTGTGTAAGCTCTGGTTCAACCCACACTGTCATCACACCTTAGGGACAGTGCCAATGTATCTTCAGTCAGTTTCACTGAGTCTCTCAGTAATTTTTTACAATGTATCACACTGCGGGTTCAAGGTCGAGAAAAGGCACTCAAAAACCAGGCACACAGAGTAGCATGTTTGGCAAGGAAAAGCCACAAATTTATTTGGTTACAGCTGTTAAGAGGGTTGGCATGAGCATGGGTCTGGATCAGGGCATTGGCCAACCCGCCTGTTGCCTGATGAGACTAGCCAGCCTGCCTGAAGCTGCAACCCATGTCACAACTGGCGTGGGAATGTGTGGTGGTGGTGGAAGCTTGCACCACCTGCCAGTGTGCATGTCTGGAAACACCACTGCACCCACTTGAAACCAGAAGTGGAGCGGTGCCCACCCAACCATGCCAGAGGCACTGGAACAGCATCCTAGAACCAAGATCCATGTAAGCTGCCCCAAAAATTTGTGACAGAGATGCAAAGAAAATCACAATACAAGACCAGACAAAGGGAAGGAGGGTGGGACGATGCTCAATGAAGGAATAAGCACTCATTGGACAGGGAGCCAGACAAATACCCCTCCCCCAGACCAGACAGAAAACTGTCTGAATCTGGCTAGGAAGAAGAGGCAGCCAGGGAATTTGAACCAACTGTTCAAATTCATTGGCTGAAGCCATGAAGCCCTGCCTCTCTGGCCAAGAAGCCAAAGGAAGGGGAAGATATGCCAGACACATGCCCTGCCAGCAACGGAGAAGGCCGTAGGTTGTGAGCATGCCGCTATGTGAGTATGCCACTTCCCTGAGCTGCAAAATCACCATCCGGTAAGTTGGGCAGCTAAGTATATGGTAATACAAAATAATACATGATGCCAGACAGATCAGGTGTCTTCTTGGCATCAGCCTTTTGGTTTCTTATGCAAAAGAGAATTAAAAAAACACCTTAGAATAAACCTTGCTACAAGTCTTCATCACAGTTGGCTGTTGGAAAGCCTGAAAACCCCAGCCTGACTTCCTCAGATGGGAGCTTCTGCATTTCCTGCTATAACCCTAGGTAGATCAGGGGATATACCAGAAAGAGATGAAAGTACATTTGTTGAGTTCACATTTCCTTGCACTGATGTCTGCAAAAGTCTGGCCAGCACTATATAAAAAAAAATCTAATACAATTCAATGAATCATAGGTGCTTTTAAAACAAACAAAACAAAACAAACAAATTTTAGTACATTAATTTAGTTTGATATACTGTATCTTGTAACTGACGTAATTTGGTCTGATGTTTAGTGCAACAATTTTATTTCTTAAGATTCTGTATGATGCATTGCATAGAATGCAAATGCATATGGCTGAAGCAAATAGTCTTGACTAGAGATGGGATGAATCCAGAATTTTCCGAATCTGAATCCGGATCCAAATTCCTGGAAGGTTCTGGGAATCCACGAATCTCATGAATCTCGAATCTTTCAAATTATTTTTTTAAAAAGGGTTTTAAAAGGAAGGGAAAGAAGGATAATCTTGGGCAAGACTTAGCAAAAGCCTAGGCAAAGGCAAACCTTCCTCTGAAGAAATCTGACCAGGACAATTGTCATAGTTTTGCCTCAGGATCTCCTCAGGTTGAAAATGACATGAAGGCCCTCTCTGCACAGGCAGGAAAATGTGGATTAATCCCACATTTTCCTGCCTGTGTAAACAGGGCCACATACTACAGTAGAGAGATAATCCAGATCAAAACTGGCTTTTCTTCGCATAGCTCCTTCTGGCATCCTGGGGTTTGTAGTTTGATGATGCACCAGCACACTTTGACAGAGAAGGCTGTGACACCTTGTAAAACTAGAAACCTCGGAATTGTGTCTGAAAGAGCTTTTCAAGGGAGCTATGCAAAGGAATCTTTCAGCTGTCCTTGAAATCTCAAGAAGATTGTACCTTCCAGTCAAGTGCTGAACTTAAATATTAAATGTCAAATTTAAATATCTTAGAATACAACCCCAGATGTAATTTCTGAAATTGTTAGCAAAGGCCATTATTACTCCAAGGGAAAAATTCACCTACTTGCCATATCCCCTTGTGCTTTTCTATCCTAAATTTATCCTAAATTTTCGGGCGTCCTCGTCTCCCAGGTTTTAAGGCATCTCGGTCTCCCAGGTTTTCAAGGATCCCGGTCTCTAACAAACTATTTGGGTGGTGGATTTGAAAGATTTGATTTGCCTATTTTGGCACAGGGATTCGGATTTATGAATCTTGAATCCCTGCCAAGGATTTGAGGATTCAAGGAATCGGTTGGTCCATCCCTAGTCTTGATATTTGCTTATTAAAATGCCCTAGATGTTATAAAACATACTTTGTTGGACCACAGCTCCTAGAATCACCAATTATGGCCATTGGAGAATACACGAGCTAGGGCATTCTGGGACCAAAAATGTAATTCTGTGAAGGCCTGAAATATCCATTACACTTCTGAGACTGCCAACAGGACAAAGCGAACCATTCCTCAGGAATCTATACATTTCTAAAAGTAAGTGCTAAATTCTGGTGAAAAAGAATGTGCAGCTAACCATGAAAATATGCAAAGATACGGGAAAAGGGAATTGAAAAATATATTTTCAAAATTATATGGCAAGTCAAATAAAAAGGGAAATGATCTATTTATCTATCTATTTATGTAGATTAAGATAGAAGATCAATAGAAGAAGAAGAAATAGAAATAGAATTAGATGTTGGATAGGTTTATAAATTTATAAGTATATAGGTATATAAATTTGATTGTATATATTTCTTTGCTTTCTGTTTCTTATATATTTATAAAAAGAATGATTATTTGTAAATATTGTTTGTTATAACTTTAATAAAAATAAAATTTTAAAAAAAGAAAAAAAGAAAATATGCATGGCTAAAAATATATATATTTGAAAAAAATGTTTTCATTATTGAGAAAAATGCATTAAAATGTATACAGTAGGGAAAATGCATAAAAATATACAGAAATTTCTGTGTGAGAGAGGAAAATATCTCACAATTGGATAGGGTACTGGGACGGGATGAAATTCTTGTCTCAGAAAAAAATAATAAAACTGACAGATTTTCACATCTCTAGCATCATGGCCATCACTGAAGTACCATGTTGACACTGAGCACTCTTAGACTGCACTTCAGGAAGATTTAGAAATATTGCTGAAAAGTAAGGAATTGTAATTAGTTCATTGTGGGTATAGCGAATATTTACACTAACCATGTGGAAATCCTGATGACAGCTCAGAAATTTTGCTGGATAAGATGCTTGGGCAAAACATTGTGAATCTTCAAGATAGAAAACCAGTACTCAGAAATCAGAATTAATGCTACTAAATATATTGAAGGAAATGAAATCTAAGACAAAGGCCCTTTCCGCACCGGGCTATTAAAACCGTGCAGAGCGACCTCCGACGGAGGTCTTCTGCACCGTAGAGTCGACTGCGGTGGACTACTTTTTGCAGTTCCGCACCTCAGTCTGCTCCTGAGCGACCAGAACTGGTCACGCAGTGTGCTTTTTAAAAACCTCTTTTTAGAGGTTTTTAAAAAGCACGGAGCAGGCAACTCCGTGTTGCTCCGTCCCCGCGCTCCGGTGCAGATTTGCAGGTGCGCACAAGTGTATGCCTGCAGATCTGCCGGGGGCGGGCTTTAGGCTGGCGAGCTTCTCTGGTTGCTGGAGAGCCTCCACCAACAGGAAGCCGCCATTTTGGATGCCGGAACAGCGCGGAGCGACGAGCTCGCACTGCTCCTCGTCCCGACGGACTCGCCCGGACGCTGAAGAAGCCCGGTGAGTAGCGTTTTTCTGCGGTTCCTTTCCCACGTGCGGAAAGGGCCAAAAGTTGATTTGTAACATTCCTCCCAAAGTACATTTCCCATTAAATATCTGGGGATGAAAGTACCTATGTCACCAGGGCATAAAAATAACTACCTTCTACTAGGCTATCAAATAGTTGCAGGTTTAAAGCACCGGCAAGAGGTAAAAATTTCCTGGCTGAATAGCTTAGGTTAAGATATACACAGTGTCAACATTTCTGTTTGGAATGTTGCCTTTTGTATGTAACTGTGCATTTCTATGGAAATAGGAAAATATGATGAACAAAGCTGAGACAATCCAACAGGGTCATTCTTTCACAAAGTTGTGCAAACAACAACAACGAGAAAATGAAGGTGAATTGGATGTTCTTTTCCACACCTATACAGTACAGTAAGCCTTCATTGCTTGCTATTTTAAACTGGAACAACAGGGAACTCAAATAATCAACAACTGGTTACTTGCAAGCACAAAGTGGTAAACGTATATTCATCCTCTCTTCCATGGATTGCTTTTAAAGACATTGGCATTGTGTGGTTGGGGTGAGGTGTTTAGCCCCATCCATACTGTAAATATCTGCAGGTCACACATTTGTGACAGAATACAAGTTTACCACTACAGTCAGAACTTTGTTGACACTTTTTCAATACATTTTAGGGAATGTATAGTAGCATTTTTTTAAAAAGGCTTCTGAGATCTTTGTGTTGTGAGCAACAGATACTTTATTGAGAAGAAAATAAAATGAAGAATGGGGGAGGGAAGTAGGAAGCAGTAGGAGCTCAGTGAAAATTTAATGGCTCATATTCAGACTTTTAACCAACAAAGATCCACTGACACTGAGGGAAAGGAAGGTTGATGATTTTTGAAGACCCTGCCTTTCTTTTCCAGACACTCACAAATCTGGCCCAGAGGGATTGGGAATATTCCCCCACCACCACCAGCATAAGAGGCAGTGTGCAGGACTCCGGGCGGGGGCGGCGGGGATGGAGAAATGGAAAAAATATTGCCTTTTCCTTTCTATGATGTTAACTACTAATCAATCTCTATTTTCCCTGAGTAGAAGGATCAACTCCATTCATAGCACAGTCAGTCTGAATCCAAATATTAACAATGGTGTACTGGCAGCTCTTGGGATGAATTGGAATAGAGGCCCATATCCATTTGGGGTCAAAATGCCCCACTCTAACCCATTCTCTTCTTCTTCCCATTCTGCTTGGACCAAAGACCACTGGTGCAATGGTGTAGGAAGTATACAATATCAGCAAATATTACCTATCTTGTTGTTGTGAGCCTCCAAATTATTACTGACTTACGGTGACCCTAAGGTAGGACCTATTGCGGAGCTGTCCTGGCAAGATTTGTTCAGAGAGAGTTTACTGTTGCCTTCTTCTGATGCTTCTTCTGATGCTGAGAGAGTATGACTTGCCCAAGGCCATCCAGTGGGTTTCCATGGCTGAACTGGAATCTGAACCCTAGTCTCCAAAGTTATAGTCTAATGCCCAAATCTCTATACTATGCTGAGTCTCATAAGATGACCAATACTTTTTACCAAATCATTTCTTGTAATTTTTATTCTGGAGGAGTTGAATAAAACTGACAGTGTAAATATCTGCTGTTAGCTACTAATAACTAACACAACTGGGCATTTCATAAGATCCAAATAGTACTGAGTCTGGTGATCCTCATTATAAGAAACATAGTTAGGTGTAACATCACCTGTTCTTACCACTCAGTGTTAATATTTGGGTATTTAAAAGATTTTTTTTCCTTTTTAAGAAATATGAAGCCAGGAGTAACAACAGGTCCCATCATGCTTCTCAACCTGTGACAGGTTTAGATATTATTTTGAAGGTTTTGACAGTAAACAGTGAAAATGCAGACACAAAGGAAAGACACTGATCTGGAAATGGAATTTCTATAAACAGGATTAAGACTCTGGCAGGATTGCTTAAATTAGCAAACTTATTGAAAATATGGAACTGTAGATTGAGAATAAGTGCCCCCCACACATACCACAGCCACACCCTCATGCACAGTGGCCATTCTCCTTGCACTGTAGCTCCGCCTCCTCCTGGCCCCCTTTCACACACTCCAAGCTCCGCCACTGCTACCAGTCAATTTTGTTCTCTTTTAACTTTTGTTCTCCTTTGATTTTTAATTTCTGGGAATTTATGTTCATTTGTTTCCCCCTTATTTATGTATTGCTGGTTTGGTTGTTGGCAGGTGTGCATATGTGATATGCTTGTGTACTTAACATGGAAGGAGGCTATCTTGAGGTGAACTTGGGATCCAGGCTCTCACTTTTGAGTTCTGTAACTTGAGTGGGAGTCCCCTGGGTTTACCTTCCAATTACAGCCAGCTGGGAGCAACCCAGTTATTGGATATCAGATGTCTCACCCAAGGGAAGGCTGATGTAGTCATAGGGTGATATCTGGCCTCAGCTAGATCCACATAACATTGCTCCCTTTCTTACTCCATTTCAAGTCAACACAACTTAAATAGGTTTTACATCAAATAAAGTGGTCCTTATTTAATCCATTTTGTATGTGTGTCTGGTCTCATTATTCCATGGTTGGTCCTCAAAATGTACTCACATGGCAAATGATGCTGCAATGGAAGCTAGTAGTTTGATGGTCTCCATGGGAGAGACCATGGTCTTTTGTATCTGGTACAGGGTGACAGAATGCTGCACATGATGGGGGCTGAGCCAGAGGCTATTTAAGGCCTGCTCGTCCCTTCATGTGTCCTGTTTGGATCTTTGCAGTATGACACGTCCTCCTCTTTCAGTGTAGTGTGAATTTTACTGGTTGCTTTGGGGCTGGATAAGAATTTTCTCCCCTTTATCAGTTTTTGTCTCTACTCCATACTGTGTCTGTGGGACTTTGACAATTGGCTTTGGGTGGTGTCGATAAACAGGCTGTCATTTGGCAAGTAGTGGGGAGAGAATATAAATCTTCAATATACACTTTTGGCATCCTTTTGGTGAAGGGTAGGGCTCTGAAATTTCCTCTTTAAAGTCCCATAACCCAGTGGGTGGTGAAGGATGCCACCCTTGAGGAGAACCTAGGATCTGTGATCTCACTTGTAGGATCCTGCAACTTGGGTGGGAGTCCCCTGCGTTAATTACCCAATTACAGCTGGCCAGGGAGCAACCTAATTATTGGATTGCCCTCAGGGCTCTGGTGTTTCACCTAAGGGAAGGCTGAGGAGACATCATTGGATGATACCTTGCTTCAGCTAGACCCATATCAGATTGCACCCCTTCCTTGCTCCATTTCCAGGACCACAAAACTTGAATAGGCTTTAGGTCAAGTAAAGAGGCCCTTATTTAACCCAATTTTCTGTGTCTGGCTTTGTTATTCCATGGTTGGCCATCAATAAGCAGATGTCATATATCTCCTTGTTATTCCAATGAGCATCTGATTTGGACTGTTTTAATTATCTCTGCATGATAATGGCTGTCAATTATCTGTAGTTTTGGTTACAATCAGAACAGAATAGTAAAAAAATGAAATATAAATATGTGTCATGCAAGACAGGGATGCACAGAGGAAGAAGAAGCATTTAAAAAAGGCTATTTAAGAATCTAATCCTTTATGAAAGTTGATTGGATCATTTATATAATAAGCAGCTTCCATTGGTAAAGTTTTGATGCACTGTTGTGTATTTGCATGTTTTTAAAGGCAAAGCAAAACAACATCAAACCCCATTATTACTAGTCTAAATCTTTCCTACTGATATATACAGAATGTTTTCTATCTGTAGACAGATTAAGGGAGAGGTATTCAAAAACAGAAGAATTTGCCTCAACAAGAGACTGAAGAATCACCCAGGAATAATTTCACCTGATGCAGCTGATGGCAAAAACTAGCCTTTTGTCCAATGTGGCTTATTGAGAGATATAACACCTTTTAGTGCTTGCAAATTTTATTAATGGCCCTTCTTCAATGAAAAATTTGCACCACTGTTTCTCCTCAGAATTTTTTTTTCAAAGCTGCACTGAAAGAAAACTGTTACAGCATAACTAAAGGCTATTTAATCATGATGAATGAAATTCTGGCCCTTTCTTACCAATGATCACCAAACAATTTCTCAGCTTTTCTTCTAGTGGTGCACATTATACTTTTTAATCCATTTTAGTACAATTAACCTAGTGGCCACATTGTCTGTCCTTAGAAAGACATTTCTCAATTATGCTGTCTCAGACACTACAGTAGTTCACTAAGGTTACACTGAAGAATAATTGTTATTGAAGAAATTGCTACAAAGCAAAATTACATTATTGCAGCTGTAGGCAAACGTGGAGTCTGAAATCACCCGCATACTAGATTAAAAATAAACCCAAAGCTCCAATTCATGTTGCAGTAATATTTCAGAGAGAAGTCTGCAAGCTGTCTAGCCAAATGTAAGGTAATTTCACACTCTGAGTGTATTCAAGTGCTTTTTAAATATGCACATTTTTAATGTTTAAAAATGTATGCAACACAGACTACTTTTGTGATCATACTGCTCTTTGAATAAATATCATACTTCCCAGCAAATCCAGTTTGTACAATATTTTCTACTTTATTTCCTGTGATATATGATACCCCTCTGAGAATTTTTGTTAGTCATAAGAAGACTTGTATTTCCTCCTTCAGAGTTCTTCAGATTTTCTCCCATTCCCCACTGGACAGCAGTGGTGCCACCAAAACACAACTCTGAGGGCAGAAATCCAGGGTTACACTAAGAAGAATGCAACAGGAGGGCCCCCAAGCTAAGAAAGCTTGCTTTTCACATTTTGAAGGAAGAAAAATAATTTAGCCATTTAGAGACCTTGCCTGGCAAGGACTACTAAATCTAGAGTCTGCACAAATGAACTGGACTAAATACCCTCAAGACACCAGATCCTGTCTGACTTTGGAAGCTAAGCAAGGTCAGACCTGGTTAAGACTTGATGAATGACCACAAAGGATTACCTGATATTGTAGGTTATATTCCGGGGAAGACAATGGTAAATTAATTCTGAGTATTCTTTGCAGTACAATTCATGGCGTCACTATAAGTTCGCAGGTGACTTGAAAGTGCACATGTGTACACACATGCACGCACAAAAGTGTTTGTTAGGAATCTGAAAAAGTTGCTTGAGTGAAATTGGGTGCCAAAACTGGTCTTTTAAATTTACCCACACAACAAATAATTCCTTCACTAGCCCTGGATTTCCAAAAAGAACACCAAGTGCTGATAGGAGGCAGATGAAAACACAAAGCAAAATTTGATTGACAAGCTTAATAAATGCTTTTTGTGGGTCTCCATTAAGAATGTATACAACTCTCTTGAAAAGTGTCATTTTTCTCAACATTTGTCAGACATTTTCTTTGGATAGGAATATTCAACTTCATCATGAAATGTTGCTTTAGGCAAAAATTAATAGCAATGCTCTCATTTTCTCTTTTGAACTTCCAGAAATATTTAACAGCTGTTCCATACAGAAAGGCACTTTTCTGGTGGTACAGACTGACATGGTAAAGTCAGCATGGTATAGTGACTTGACTGTTGGAATAAGATTCTGAGGAACCAGGCTTCAAATCCCTGCTCGGTCATGGAATCCCGCCAGTGATCTTAGGAAGTTGACACTCTTTCAGCCTCAAAGGAAGGCAATGATAAATCTTCTCTGAATGTATCTTGGCAAGATAAACCTACCATAGGGCTGTCAATAGGCTGTACACCCTCAAGCTTTGATACAGTTTATGACTCAATCCTTAGAGACAATAGCATCTGGGATGCTTCCCATAGGATGGCTGATTGTCTTAGCCCCTCTTCCTTTGACAACCAAACTTTCCTTTTGTCCTCACATCTGTTCAGAAATTAAGGAGTTATCACGATTCCCATTAGTCTTTTGTCATCTAATACTGAAATCATTAGTCCATTCCAGACCCCATTGTTCATTCTCCAGACTCCAATGTTTCTTCTGCTAGAGAGACATTAGCACCTTAGCCTTTCAGGTAGAAACACAGTATCAGTTTTGGGTTAGCCAATTTGTACATGAAGTACGCTGGTTGCTGGTTACCATTCTGCTGCTTCAATTCCCATTGGTGTACTATCTTTAGATTCTGTATCTAAGCCACATTGCTTTTTTGCTGCTCTTTAGATTGGTAAATATCAGCTACTTTGCCTTAAAAATCTATCAGAACTTTACTCCTTTTTTCCTTCAGTTAGCCTTGTGTGACTGTGAGATTACTTGGATCTTGTGTATGTGACTGTTAATTCCTTCAATAAAACAAATAAGCTTACTTTTGGATCTCAAGATGGTTCTTCCCTGCACTCGTACCAGTAGTGTCAGGAACTGACTACATATCCCATTATTATAATATGGAGTGCATCCCAACATCCTGCCCATCCGGGGAAAAAAAGGCAAGAAAATGATATGCAGTGTTTAAAGTGTTAGAAGTGAGGTTAGTAGTGAGTAGAAACAACAGTAAATTTCAAACAGTAAAGGATAACATCAGTAGTTATGTAGGTAAAAATGTGGAAGATGATTTATCTATTGACACGGAGGCATTTTTGAGAGCGGCATCACTTGGTGAAGAAGTCTGCAAAGGGGCCAGTTTGAGCAAACTGCAAAGAAAAACAGGGTGGATAAGTTTATAGGTTGCAGGCAGGGAAAGTTCAAAACTGACATCATTAATGGCTCGTTTGACCGAGAAAGGACCAATGTATTTAGGGGAGAGTTTTTTTGGAGGGCCCATCAGAGGTTAGGTGTTTTGTGGAGAGGTAGAGAAGGTCCCCTGGTTTGTAGGTAGGGTTGGATTGCTGTTTCCTATTGGCAAAATGTTTATGGGAGGCTTTAGAACAGTGGTTCTCAACCTGTGGGTCCCCAGATGTTCATGGACTTCAGCTCCCAGAAGCCCCAGCCACTATGGTCAATGCTCAGGGCTTCTGGGAGCTGAAGTCCATGAACATCTGGGGACCCACAGGTTGAGAACCACTGCTTTAGAAGTTTCAAGGGCAGAACAGGCTGCTTTCCAGTTCTCTGAGATTTTGTGAGCCCAATTGGCAACAGATGGTGGTGTCCGTGTTGGTAAGTGGAGAAAAACACTTTAGTTCAGTGCTGTAAATCATTTCAAAAGGAGTTTTGGTAGTGGAAGAGTGGAGGGCAGAATTGTAAGCAAATTCAGTGAATGGTAGGAGAGACATCCAGTTGTTTTGGTTGGAATTGACAAAGCAGCAAAGGTATTGTTCCAGAGTTTGATTGATGCGTTCTGTTTGTCCATCCATCTGGGGATGATGGCTGCTGCTGAGTTTTTGGACAATTCTGATGGATTTAAGTAGCAAAGTCCAGAATTTGGATGTGAAGATAGGTTCTCTATTGGAAATGATTGTGGACGGAAGGCCATGGAACTTCCAGATGTTGGTGATGAAAAGCTGTGGGGTCCTTTTTAACAGAAGTGATGTGAGATTGCTTGGAGAAGTGGTCTGTCACAACCCAAATGACATGGTAGCCTTGACAGTTGGGGAGACCTACGATAAAGTCCCAAGAAGTAATGTCCCAAGGGGATGAGGGTACTGGAAGGGGCCGGAGAAGTCTGTGTGGTTTTGAAATAGGAGGTTTGCAGGTGTTGCAGATATGACAGGTTTTTTTTTTTTTTTTTTTTTGTAGTCTTGAACGCATTTGGTGAGGCCTGGCCAGTGGAATAGTTTTCTAATGGCATGGAGTGTCTTAAAAAAACCGAAGTGGCTGGCAGGTTTGGAGTCGTGATATCTTCTCAAAACTTCTGTTTTGCAACTTGAAGGTACATAAAGTTTAGATCCAATAAAAACCAAGTCTTTAGTCCATGTAACTGCATTGAGGTGGCTTCGTAGCCAGTTGTTAGAAATGTGAGCAGTTTTTATGTCTTGCTGGAAGGCAGAATCAAGCATAGAAGAAACAGAGTGGCAGGCGCATTCTTGCACATGCATTGTAACTTGTAGTCCAAGGGTGTCGGGGGTAAAAAGAGTTCGTTCTTTAGGGGGTGAGATGTGGGTAGGCAACTGCTGGCAAGGTAGTCTGGATAGAGGGTCAGCTAAAGTATTAGTCTTTCCTGGTTTGAAGATGATCTTGAATTTAAAGCATTGAAAAAAATCAGCCCATCGTGCTTGTCTAGGTGTTAGTTTTCTGGCTGTTTTCAAAGTCTCTAGGTTGCGATAATCAGTCCAAACTTGGAAAGGCACTCTCATGCCTTCCAAAAAATGTCTCCAAGTGGTGAGGGCAAAGTGTATGGCCATGGATTCTTTTCCCATATTGGCCAGTTGCCCTGGGGTTTGGAGAATTTCTTAGAGATGAAGGTGCATGGTTTTAGATGTCCATCGTTGTCATACTGGGGGAGTACTGCTGCCATAGCGAAGTCAGAGACATCAATGTATTATAAGTTCTTTCTCGGTATCAGGGAACAATAGAAGTGGTTCTGAGGTGAATTTGTGCTTGAGTGTGTCAAAGGTAGCTTGGCACTTATGTGACCAAGCAATCTTTTTGGGGGGGTTTCCACTGGAATCTGAAGGTTTCTTTAAAAGATCAGCCAGCGAGAGGGCAACTGTGGCAAAACCCTCAATGAAGTTGCGGTAGAAGTTGGCAAAGCCAAGGAATTGTTGGAGCTGCTTCCTAGTTTTAGGGGCTGGCCATTTCAAAATTGTATCAATTTTGGAGGGGTCCATGTTTAGGGTATTGTTGCAAACTCGATACCCTAGATAGTCAAAAGTTTGGGTGTGAAACTCACATTTGGAGAGTTTCACAACAAGTTCATTGTCTATAAGTCTTTGTAAAACAGTGCGTACAAGTTTGGTGTGTTCTGGGAGTGTTTCTGAGTGGATCAAAATGTCATCTAGATAAACCACAACACCATTGTAAAGGAATTCTTGCAAGACCAAGTTAAGGAACATTTGGAAAGCCGTGGGGCCAGCTTGTAACCCAAAGGAAGGACTGTCCATTGGTAATTCCCCAGGGGGATTGAGAAGGTAGTGAGCCATTCACTGTCAGGGTCCATTCTTATTCGGTGAAAAGCCTCTTTGAGGTCTAGTTTGGTAAAGACCTTTGATCAATTGACCCATGACATCTGCCGTGAGTGGGACTGGGTATGCATTAGGCAGTACTGCTTGATTTATTAAGTTGTAATTCACAATGAGTCTGGGTCTCCTCCATCCTTCTTTTGCCAGAAAAAGATTGGGCTAGCCATTGGGGCGGAGGAAGGCTTGATAATGCCTCATTGCAAATTCTTGTTCAGAAATTTTTTTACAGCTTCCAGCTCTTGTTTGTTCATGGGGTAAATTTTTGGCTTCGGAACCTTGGTGCCATCTATCAGTCTTAATTTACAATCAAAGTCTGTATTGGTGGGAGTTTATCTGCTTCAACTACTTTCTGCAGGTCCCAGTGTTCTTGTGGGATTTTCTGCAGGTCCTTGGGGCTCAATTTAAGTACTGCTTTAGGTGCCGACATTTGTGGTCCTATTATTTGATTGGCGTTATTAGTGTATTTTAGTAAGTCTCAGGCCAATTTGGGGGTTGTGTGTTTTAGCCAATTGTACCAAGAACTACCTGGAATCCAATTTTATTTGATCCTAGGAATTTCAATCACTCTTGGAGGTTCCCTACCTGAATAGGTATCGGTCTGGTCCTTTCCTGGATGGGGCCTCCTGTCACAGGCGAGCCATCCATTTGTGATAATCTGATGGCCTTCTTAAGGAGTTCAAATATTACTGCAAGTTCTTTGGCCACTATGGGGTTCAGTAAGCTAGTGATACAGCCTGAATCACCCAGGGCCTGGTACATTCTTAACTTCCCATCTGTTCCTTGTAAAGTCACTGTAACATATACATGATGAGTTTTATAGCTGTACTTACATTCACAGATTGGTCTGGGTCCCACTCATCATCTTTGAGGTGTTGGCTCAGGTATCTAACTCTGGCGGCATTGTTGTTGAAGCTGTTTCCGTAGTCAGCCATGTAGTTGGAAGCCATGTTCCTAGGCTTTGATTGCAAGCAAGCTGCTACCTAATGCTGGACTACATATCACATTAGTATAATATGGAGGGCATCCCACAAGTAGACATAGGTATAAAAGATCTTGTAAGGTCCCCCCACCACTTGCAGGCCTTCTCTTTCAGCTAATATTCCCCACCATTTCACAGAGGCACTTTCATCATGGGTGGACCCCTGAGTCACCATGTTTTTTGGTAACAGGGTGACATAAGTCAGAGTCAGTTTGGAGGCTCATAATAATAATAAGAAATAACGAGTGACTTTTGTTTCCCACTGGATTTTGGGCAACTTATGAAGCTTAACTTAATATTTTATTTTTATTTATTTATTAAAATATTTCTATTCTGTCCAATATTCAAAGGTATCAAATGCAGTGTAAATATTGGTATTTGGATATGTCACAAGGAATAATGTTAACATGAAATGTATTACCTTTAGGGATAAAGATGAGATGTTTTTAGAATTGTTACTGTTTGAAAGCAGCACAATAAATGCTAATGTTTTCAGTATTACAAATAATGTTGACTTACCACTTAAATGTTTCTTTGGAGGGTCATTTTACAGGAATTTTGGCCATTTTTTTTTTTTTAAAAAGTGCATTTTTAAAAAAAAGTTATCAGTAAGAGACTTAAAAATGAAATGCAAAATAACAAGCAATGGCAAAAGTCAATTTATTCTCCTCTCACAAAAAGAAAAGAAAAAGTTTATGGGATTTTTGGCTATTTTTAAAAATATGGTGTATTTTTTTTAAAAAAAGTTATCAGTAAGAAATCTAAAAACAAAATGCAAAATAACAAGTAGTATCCAAAATTAATTTATCTTCCTTGCAAAGAAAAAAGTAACAAGTAATGTTCTAAACTCTGATAAATACAAAAACTTTTCCCCACCCTAACTGTGAGGTAGTTCAAGGCTGTGTGGAGGTGGTACTACACAAAGTACCCTCTGAGAGACCTCTCCTTAATTCATGGAAAACTGGAAGGGTTGTCTGGAATACTGGCAGGAAGCATCATCTAAGCTCTAAGTAGCTCTAGGTCATCATTTAAACTTCCCATAATGCCACAGCATGACCTAACACTGCAGCCATTAAGGAGAAAATTAAAATGGCAGTTAGATCTAGCTGTCTAGTGTTATATTTGTTTATTATGCCATCCTTCTTCTAGTGTAGGATTCAAGGCACTTTAATGAAATACCGAAACATATGATACTTGTGTGATAACTGAAGCCCTTGTCAGAGCTGCTGATGACAAGCAGCAGCTGTTGGGCCCTGTTGCTCAGGGTGGAAATGACAAGTAGCAGCTGTTGGGCCCTGTGGCTCTGGCTGGAGATGAGTCCTGCAGCTCAAGAGCTCCCCCTGCTGCCATGGATCAAGCAGGCTCAGATGTTCTTCTGCCTGCTCCTTTAGGGCAACAGGGATCTGATTCTGAAGATGCCTTGGAGCCTGTGTCAATCAGCCCACAAACAAGGCGGAGATTCAAGAGAGCTGAGCAAAGGGAGGCTTCATTAAATTCAAGTAGTGGTGACTGGCCACACCTGTGCCTGAGCTATGTAACTGCCTGCCTGGAAGCCTTCCTTTGCTTGTGGCAAACTTTCTACAAGCCCTCTCCTTGCTTTCTGCACCCAGCTCCTGATACCTTGGATTGATTTTGTGGCTCCAGACCCCTGGACTTTTGAACTCTGACTATGGCTTTTGCTTGTTGCTCTGGCTTAGGTAAATGGATTGCCTATGAGCAATTGCTTGCTTTGATTCCTCCTGGTGGGACTTTGCTAACTCTCCCACTGCCTTCTCCGAGCTGGCGTGCCACCCAGGTCTCTGACTTTGACAACTTGTATGATACATGAGTGGTCAAGCCAGGTATTCATGTCAGATCTTACCAACTATTCAATGATAATAGATGTTTCCTTGACACCACCCACACTTGGTATGTCCAGGTCAAGAGGCATTCTGATGATACAATTAATGAATTCCAGACTTTCATGAAAATACCCCCATGGTCACTATATTTTAAATAGCTATGTTAATTTTATTTTTCTAGATTCAGCTTTCCTAGAAAATGTCCTGAGAACAAGGGGAAAAATCAAGAAAAGCCAGCCAAGAAAAACTCTACATAGGCAAGTAGAGATAGCTCCGCACAGCTGTCAAAGCATGCCAAGCTGCAGAGAACACCATTACCATCAAATGCACTAAGCCAGTAACACTCACCCACTCAGCTTGTAATCTTCCAATGTGGAGGCTCTGTATTCTTTGTTACATAATATATACAAAATTTACAAAGTCCAGATGGCGATCCAGAATATCTAGCTTGCTCTTTCCAGCAGAGCCTCCAGCAACAAGCAACATGTGCAGTTGTTGGCTGGGATTGTGCTACCTTTATACAGACATCTGGTCAACCCTTGCATTGTCTGCACCTGGTGCTCATCAGCATGACTCAGCACAAACTAGCTTGAGTCACTTTCCTTTCCATAGGTGCACTTAACAACTAAAGCAATTAAAGCACAGGTGCACTTAACAACTAAAGCAATTAAAGCAACATGACATTTACACTTACATCACAAAGTATTTTTCTTGGGGTTTAGTTTCTGTCAGAAAATGTGGTAGCATCAGCCTTGAAAGGGACCAAATGCTGGGTGTCTCCCATGGGGCTCTTGCTTTCCTTCCTTCTACAAACAGTACTTCTATAATAGGAGGAATAGCAGGAGCTCTGACATTATCATAGGTACAGTTTGAAGACTCCTTCAGCTTATTAAGAATAGTGATATAATCCTTCACTAACTTTTTTTTCAAAGAAAAAAATGAATAATTTTAGAAATTTTCTTCCCTCTGTGTGAGAATCTTTGAAAACTATGCAGTTTTCATTTACTTACAGTTCGGAACTTATTCTGTGAAAAAAATCACATATGGCTATTTTTCACAGAAGTCCAGCATTTTCTGCTGAGGAAATACTGTTTTCCATGCAAATCAACCATACACACATCTTGTACAGAATTTCCTCAATCATAGATTTCAAAAAAACAAAAAAAAAACACAACTAAATGTAATTATCGTTTTCAGTGCAGAAAAATCTTTTTCTGCACAATCTTTTCTGCACAAAACAACTGTGTCCAAGTTTTGTGCAAAATAAGTCCCTAACTGTGACAATTACTGTCTGTCTAAGATTCTTCTCCTCAGGGTTTCTTGACCATTTTTCAAATATTTTCAAATCTTCATTCCATCCCTAATTTGAAAGCATGTGTACAATGGAACTATGCTGTTAGCAAATATGATTGGCTAGGGTCAACCCAAGCCATTTTGCTGCTTTAGTCAGAGCAGGAAGTGGATAAATGGAACCTTATGCCCTTCCCAGTTCAAAGGACCTAATAAAGTATACTTTGACATGTGAGTCAACAACAGTAAATCAAATCCACAAGCCACTCTTCAGGTGCCTGGAAATTAAAATGGAAAACTAAATAACTAACACTCTCCTGTACTTCAATAACTGGTAAATTCAGTTGTCTGAGACAGATGCCTCACTCTGTCTAATCACACGACTGGGCATATGACTGACAATTACCAAAGTTCATGCTGAAAAAAGTGGAGATGAGTTTATAATTGGGTACTCAGACAAACTAAGACAAATTCTTAAATAAGCAACTGGATAATTACATGAATAAGTGACTTTGTAATTGGGCAATCATAATTATCTGTGTAAATAAATTGGACTTTAAAAGAAACAATATTGCATTTTGAAATCTGGGTTGACATCTGTCCGGCTATATTCTGAAATCACATAATTGTGCTTATTTTCCCTGTGTGTTCTTGGTTAAGAAGTAAATTTCAGCCTAGAGAAACTTTAATGTGAACTCACACTGGGGCAGAAACGCTGTGACTGTATTTAGAGTGGATGGTTCTTATAAAGTGCTATTATCAAATACATGCTATATCACAAACCTATTTTGAATTCCCCTCAGTTTTTTTCCAAAGCAGTATCCTACAGGAGGAAAGGACAGGATGCTGCAACAGAGGAAAATGCAATAGGCCATTTCCACACTAGAGGCCATTAGAGTGATATACCCTTATGATTGCGGCATTGTCATTTGTGCAGTGCTGTTGGATTATGAATGCAGTTTTCCACACCCTTCTGTCTTCAGAGGATGAACAGCGGTATTGCCACTGGTGTTTCTTCTGTGCCACAGGATCCATGGCCACTCCTTGTCCCCACCTTCACCCCACCCCTCCTCCCTGATTGGTGTGTGTGTGTGTGTGTGTTTTCTTTAGAAGCTGTACTAAACATGACAGAATACTATTGCATTTTCATGCTATAATGTCTAAAAATGTCTAAAAAAAGTCTTAAGGGAGAACTTTCAAATAAACATAAAGAGGTGATAGATTTCAAAGTTACCACACCATGGGTATCACTGAGGGAGGGACAAGCTGGGCATGCCCACAGCCCACCCACTGTTGAATTTGCAATGACTGGAAGTGCTATCAAACACTATAATAGTACCGCATTGAGCTGGCTAATGGGATTGAAGTGCTAATGGAAGCACTTAACTGATTTTTTTTTTTTTTTTTTGGAAATAGAAAATGGTAGTTCTGCAGTGCTTGGGGAGAGGATAGTAGTGGGATAGCAATGACATTGTGTGGTAGCATGGCTCCTGACCAGAAACAACCTGCCTGTACGGTGTTATAGCAACCTTGTGCAGAAATGGCCATGGTGTGATATATAATGTGGAAATGACTTGAAGGCACACAACAACAATATATTATGGTATATAGCATGGTATCTCTGCTTTATAGCACCTATCACAGCAAAACATTACATACAAGACTATCTCTATGGAGGTAGGAATCAAAGCATTAAGTTTTTCTAGTAGTTCATATGGACAAATCATTTAGTGCTCGGCAAAGATTTTGGACTTCTGTTCCCATAAGCACCAGCCACCATGAGCAAAGAGTATGGGAGTTGTAGATCTAAATGTGTGGAAGACATCAGGCTGCCTTTCCCTGGTTCACACTGTTGAGGGTCTGAAAATCCAATCCAAAACATTCCAGCAATTCTTTATCAATCAGTTCCGCCTCCACATCAACAAATAGATATGTATTCCCAAAAAATACCTTGCGTTAAGAGTAGAGAAGGTTGGGCCTGGTCCACGTTATCTGAAGGATGACATTCTCCCTTGTAAACTTGCCCACGCATTCAGGACTGCTGGGGAAGCCCTACTCTCCATCCTCCCTCCCTCCCTCACAGGTATATCCAGGGGGGACATGGGAGAGGGCCTTCTCAGTGGCTTCCTCCAGGCCCTGGAACTCTCTTTCTAAAGAGGTTAGACTGTCACCCTCCTGAGTCTCTTTCTCTAAACAGCTGAATACTTTTCTATTCCAACAGGTCTTTGAAGATTTATTGTTTTAGGCAGGATGGGCCTATATACAATGTGCTGAATTTTCAATTTGTTATTTTTGTGGAGCTGTGGTACTTTTTTATGGCTTATGATTTTAACTTTATTTTTTTTAAAAAAAAAATAGTTCAATCAATGTTCAACTTTTGTATTTTCTGAATATTTCATTATTTTTAAAAAACCTATTGAAAGCAGCCTTGTGACTAATTCAATTTCCCAAGCTGGCCCTGCAGTTCCTAGCCTTGGATCTGTCACTCTCACCATGTCCGAAGGTCCCTGCTTAAATACTTCCTCAGGTTTGGGACATGGGCCTCCAGGTGACCTAGGTCTGGACCGATTTATTTTTATAAGTGGTTTCTGTAATGGTAAGCATAACATGCTTTGTTTCAGGCCTAAGGAAGCCAGGCAGAGTCAAGTTTGAAAAAGTGAGCAGTAGTTCAACTTTATAACATACAGAATGGTTGCTTTATCAAGAGCTCACTTCCAATCGTGTAATAATATTTAAACTGAGTTATGTCAGATCTTTTCCTTCAGTCAATCTAGAAACCCAGTACACATTCACTCACCTCTGACTCTCACAATTGATTCTCTCAACTGTTTGTTTCCCAGCTGACCAATGGATTCTTTTTATTTTTTTTAATCCTCCACTCACAGAGTTCTCTATATTGGGATTGGCTGTCCTTTGTTATTCATAAATATAACATTTTTGCAAGTTCTCTTCTTTGCTTTTCTTGATGGGCTCTTTATAATGTGATGGATTTGCGACTGGTTATTTTTCGAGGTGCTGTAATGCTTTTCATGTTACGACTTATGTTTTTAACTGGCTTACTTTTTTCCTAGTTCAATCACTTTGTTTTTGTCTTTTGTGAACATTTAAGTATGTCTTTTAAAACTATTGTTACAAAATATGCTTTCAGTTGTCAGAAATTTAATTTTAGTCCTATATACAATGAAAGATGCAGTACCTCCTTTCAGCATTTGCTGTTATAACTATTAAAACTTACTTGTGTTAAAATAGGAAATGTTTAAAAAGGAATGCTATACTTTGCCAAGGAGATTTGGAAATTCAAATTTGTCTGTCTAACATAATTTGAGCTTGTGCTACTTATATTTATGTCATACTTTGATATGGGTTCTCATATTTCCATTGCTTTGTGACAGTGATTCAAGACAAATATGCACTTTGATCTATTAGATCTAAGCCCATTTTTTTCTCTCTCTCTTTTTATAAATGTTTGGGAAAAATTAAATTACACTAAATACACAGAATTATTAAATCTGCATTTTTGGATACAGAACTTATCTTCATAATTCATTCCTGCCTATCGCTTTGTTTGCTCTCTTTGGCCATTAGGATTATAGGCAGTCCCTTAGGAGAAGCAAGCCATCTGTGATGAACCCTGGGGGGAGGGCATAGCAACAGAGCCATCCTAGCCACCAAGAGGATTTGAATTGATTGGTTGTTGAATATGGAACCTAGGCTAGCCAGAGGGAGGGGCTAGGTTGGAGAGTGAGTCTAACTGAAAAAGAACAGAAACAGAGTTTTGGGGAAGAGAGAGTTTAGTGAGAGATCCATCTGGGAGGTTTTGATGAGAGTGGAAGGGGAGCATGAAAGAGAGTGAAAAGTTGGAGAGTGTTTTCTGGGTTTAGAGCTAAAAGTGTGTTGATGTTTGGTAACCTTTAATTTGCCAACTTCCTCTTCTCTTGTCAGTTGTTCAATAAAGATTTTGTTATATTTTTGTAAAAAGCAGTCTCCATAAAGTACCTCTTTGATCTGGATTGGTTATATATACTACCACCAGTGACACAGTCATTGGGATACACTCAGATCATGCTTGGCCCTATATCTACAAGGGTGTGGATTTAGGGAAAGCAGTTGAGAGATATAAATGTGAGAGGGAGCCAGTGAGTGGCAAAATTATAGAAGGGTGTTTCTTCTCTGTGAAAGGAGAATTCAAAGCAGACCTGATTTGTTATAACCCTGACTTAGCTCAGATCTCCACGTTTTGACAACCTCTATGGAAAGATCACAAGTTGTAGTAAACCTGACACAAGAACAGGTTTAAGGCCCTTTCCACATGGCATTTGCCATGCGGAAGGGTGCCTGGAGCATTGTGCAATTGTGAGGAGAGATCTGCACGATGCACTCACAATTGTGTGATGCTCCAGGGGCTGGCAGGAGCTGATCGCGCACCTTTTCATTTTCGACTGGAAGCCAAAAATGGCATGCGATGGCACGTTGCTCCCGGGCCCTGCACGCACTTACCTGGTGTGCAGAGCCTCCGGAGCTGTGCCGGTCATGCTTCCTGCACCAGTGCAACCTGGGAAACTCCCAGGCTGCACTGCAGAAGGAAGAGGTGGGGCTCTTGTGCGAGCAGGCAGCTCGTGTGGAGCTGAAGCAGCAGGGATGTGAGAGCCTCTTGCTGGAAGCTGCTCACGCGATCCCCGCACCCCAGCACCAGAAAAAGGTAAGGTGCAGAAAGGGCCTAAGACTGGCTGAAGATCCATTCAACTGTTTATGTAGTATGTTGCAAGTATGAGAAGACCAGAGTAATTTTTTTTAATCTACACATGTCAGAAGAAAAGGAAAAGAAAGCTTACTTTTGCAAAGTCAGAAGGTCCAAGACAAGTGGCTCCTGACAAGTGTGCTTGACATGGGAGTTCCAGAATTGAAACTTTTGGGCCTGTTACTGGTGCTGTTATTGTGTTATGTTGGTCACTAATTGCACCATAGGCACTTTGCAGAGCATACAGAAGCAGGGATGGCTCACATAAGCAATTGTTCCACTTGACTTCTCCATACTTCATGACTGCCAGCTAGAAGTGTCAGCCAGCTCCAATGAAAAAGACTGTCTCTGAGGTGAAGTGCACTGATATAAAAATTTTCTCTGTGATGTTGGAGCCCAGATAGCTCATTTACAAGTACAAATCTTTCACATGATGCTGCCATCATCATGTGAAGAATCTTTAACTGTGAGATAGCCCTCAGTCTTTTACCAAGGTCACATTGTGTTAAAAGTCAGAAAGACAGAGCAATAGGGAAGGAAGAGGACAGGACATGGTAACAAGTAATATAGGAAATGGTTCATATAAATGGGTGGCCCACCAGGAGCCATACCGACCAGATCCCATCAATCTGCCCTTAGGTGCTGAAAGTAAACATTATTCCTGGGATTCTTTTTGCAAAGATCACATATGGGTAGCACACAGCCTGCAGAGAGTCATTCAATGTCCCAGGCCTCTGACAAATTTGCACCGATACCACCACCATCATCACCACAAAATTACCATGTGAATACAACACTCATGTCCTTTTTGCACCTTACCTTTTAATGCTACTGGGTTGGGGCTTTTGCGTGAGAAAGCTTGGAAGGAATGCTCTCGCAAGCCTCCTGCTTCAGCTCCGCAGCTCCTTCCTGCTCGTGCCCCTCCCCTTCCTTCTGCAGTGCAGCCTGGGAGTTGTAGGCTGCGCTGGGGCAGGAAACACGACTGATGCGGCTCAGGAGGCTTCGCACGGCAGGTGAGTATGCCCCAGGCCCCTGAGCGATGCGTGAGCACGGAGCATTATCGGCTTGAAGCCGAAAATGAAAAAATCCATGCCCACTTCGCGTCAGGCTCTTGAGCGTTGTGTAAATGTGAGTGAGTCATGCAGACTGCTCCTCACATTTACACGATGCTCAAGGGGCCCTCTCACTTCCAAAACGCCATGCGAAAAGGGCCTCAGTGCCTTCTACCAAAGAGTTGCTGGATTGACTATGGAAAATGTGATTGTTTTCCATTTACGTTACATTACATGAGAAATGGGGAGGGGAAGATTAACCTTCTCCATGAGCCCGTCTCCCTGTGTTTGAGAGAGAGACAGAAAGAAAGAGAAAGAGAGAGAATGAGAATGAGGCAAACTTTAGGTGAAAGTCTGTTGTAAGTGTGCATGAAGGGGGGAAAAAATGGTCATATGGATAAATAGATAACCTCAGTGTAATATATCTTATGAGCCTCTCTCTCCCCCCGTCCCTCTGCAACTGCACTTATGCAGGTATGGTTGTACAGGGAATGCATGCCACAATAACAGGAAATTTTTGTGCAGGTGATGGCTTATGACTATATCAGTGGGCACGTGTGGGAAAGGAGAAAGCTGTATGTTTGTGTCGGGGGGGGCAAACAAACCACAGGGCTTCTTAGCAGCTTAGAGCTGCCACCATTAGCTACAACCATATCCCCTGGCATATGGAGCTTCACTCTTTGCTTTTTCTGGCCCTTAGGGACAAAATGGTTGCATACCTGGCTTAAAATGCATAGGTAGTACAATCTGGAATGGCACCACTTATAACCTCTGCACCACTGCAAAACAATCCACAAAGTTCAAAAGAGGACTGATTGATCACACAATGGATTATATTAAAAAGTTGGACTATGTTAATCATCAGACATATTGTGGGCTGGCCCTAGAGAGATATTAGACACGACCAGGAGCAGATTATCCATGGTTCTTTTGTTGCAATTGCTTCAGGCCTCTCACTGTGCCAATCCTGAAAGGTGGGGTGGCGGGAGTATAGCTTACTTTCTCTCCCACCACTTCCTGAATCACTTGATATTTTTGGTTTTCAACATTTTGTTTGTTACTTGAGTAACTGGGTAAAAATCTTATAGATTAGGCTGCTAGTCTCATGGAAATAGGAGGGCTGAAAATAGGTTTACTCATGAAAATGTTTGTGCTACTGCCCATTGTATTTTGTATGTTACTTATTCATTTAGTTATTTATTTTCTGTGCCACCACTCCTAGAACGGCTCACACAGGCACACTATAGAGGCCAGGGACTGTTTCAGGGACTGCGGCCCTTTGGATCGCTTCTTGGTCTTTGGACTAAGATCAGGTGTGTAGTAGTAAGGCCTTAGAGTAGACCCTTCTGAGAAAAGGGTATGAAAATTCCACAGCTAGCCATCCTTGATTGAATGAAGAGGATCCAAAGCATACTCTCCAATGTTTCACAGAAAAAAATCACAACACATGTGGCCAAGCAAGATGGCAAACATTATTAATATGGGAGAGCACATCAGCCAGGAGAAGCCATAGCAGTTTGCTTTTGCCTGAGTTGGCAGGAAAGGACAAAATTCTGCCCCTTCCTCATCTCTCTTCCCACTCCATTGCTGAGTTCATTGAGTACAAACTACTTTAGAATTTCGAACTCAGTTTTCAGGAACTGAAGAAATCCATGAGAAAAGAGGAAAGTGAGATAAGGAGAAGAAAACTGAGAAAATTTAAAAGCATCTGAAAAAGTGGGATAACAGAAGATTAATTGGATTTGTCCTTGCCAAATCAAGAGATTTGGTGGATATATCAAAGTTGCCTTTCTTTTCATGTAACTGGACATGATTTCTACCAACCTTCCTCCTTCAATAGACCCCAATACCATATGTCAATTCCTAGGAGCAGATTTGGGAGAGGGGGTAGAGAAGATTGCAGAAGAAATGAGTAGGGTAGAAAATCACCAATGATTAGAAGGCAACTTGGTGATAACAAGCCAGCAAAACCAAACATACTTCCGGTAGCAGAATGAGCTTCTGTTTCATTTATTGAAAACACTTTTGTTTTAGAAAAATCAACTACCAACTGCACTTGCTCAATATAATAAAACAGTCATATTAACAAAACTGCAGATCATATATAAGTGCTGCTTACAAAAAATCTTTCTGATTTTAGTGGGATTGTTATTGCCAAGTTACCTTATTGTACAACTGCAATTTAGGTGAAGGCCATAGAATTGTAGGATGAGTTGTTCATTCAGCAGAATGGTACAATCTAATCTTCCTACCACAAATGAGCAATAACCGTTTCAGTTTCATTGCTATTAGCATTATGTGTATCTATTAACAATGCCTGGCTTTTATTCTTGCTCCTGATAACTCCAAAGTCCTGAGCCACAGTATTAAGGATTAACCTATGTGAAGGAGAACAAGAGAAGGTAGGAAAAAAAATTGACCTTAGTGCAGAAAAAATTGGCATTACACTGCTTCTTCAGTGGCATGTGAGAATAAATGTGTATGCAGTGTAGCACAATGGGCCATCACTGCAAAGGGCAAGCCCACAGGTGCCTCCCATAACCCTATCTGATTCTTTGTTAAACTAGAATGGAAGCTACTTAAGCTCCAAAGTTATTATTTACTAGGGCTAGGAAGGTGGTACACAGAACTATGTGGATGTGGCAGACATTTATGGGCCTGCCAATTCCAATGTGCTGCAGAATGCAGGGCATATACCTGTGAGCATATGTTCATGGGGAAGGGAGGGAGACATTCCTATAGAGCTCTCTGCCATCTGCTTAGTGCCCCAGGTGGTTCAGAAACAGAAGCTAAGCAATTACATTCAATTAAATCATAAAAGAAATCGGAAATTTTCTAACAAATAGGGGAAACATGATTAAATTTTTTGCTAACTGGAACAGTTGACTGAAGGTAGGACTGCAGCACTAAATTAATTCCAGAATTCAGTTAGTAATTATATTATTAATAAATTGAGAGACTGCTGAAATGCCAAGACATTTTATGACAGTTCACATTAAGCTTAAGCTTAAAAGATTTTAAATCAACAAACAGTAAGAACAACTGGGGAGGGGGGTGATTTCCTTTGCAGCTAGGTGGTCTTCCTATACTAGATGCAGCACAAATGCCCATCTGTTTCAAGAAAGTGCATTTTGAAGCTTGTAACCATATAGGCCTTGCTATTTGTTGCATGTGGGAATCAGTAATAAACTACTAAATAAACATGGACAGCATTTTCCACCTTCATTCTGGCAAGGCTTTTAGCATAGGCATTTAGCTTAAATTTACATGACAAATTAATATAAATGTAATAATTAAAATTCTCCCCACTGAACGTATATGCAATAGAATTAGATCTTTTTAGCTTATTAACAATTAACTAAATACATTAGCACTTTCCCACTAACTAGCCTGTCTCTGTGGTGACTATACATGAGTGAGGTAGTTCATTTTTAATCTACACTGAAATAAACATTTGAATTACCTATCGGACTGGAGAAATGCCTAGATGTATTGTCAAAACACAAGCAAGTCTTTTAAAGGGTATTTTAATGACCTCTAATAAAACCAGAGGCCCGTCAGAGAAGCTTGCCCAGCTGCTTCTGTACATCAGGCCAGGCAAAGTACAGAGGACACTTTGTTTGTAGCATCTCAGAGTGGGAATTCACCTTTGAAATAGGTTGCAGGGGCTTCCTACATTATTGAATACAAAAGCATTGCCTATTTTTTCAAGCCTAGATTTCTAATTACTTCTGGTGTCTTGCCTTATCTGGTCTTTCAATATCTGGTAGTCCATACAGCCCCCAGAGGGTTCCAGGAGCAGAAATATGGCCCTGGTACCCATTGCAATTGCTCATCCTAGCCCTCCAGACAAGAGGTAGGCATCACCTCCCCCTCCTGAACTCACTGGGTCCCACAATCTTTACCACCACTATAAAAAACCTGCTGCCATTCCCACCATGTTTCCCAGAGGAATGGATCTCCTGTGTGATTATGCTAGAAACAAGACCTGTCCTCTTTATTCTAGCAGAATTACTGGGGTTTTGGTTCTGGAAGTGAAATCTACACCATCATTTCCAGAGTTTGGGGGATGCACAAATCACTGGGAGGGCAAGTGTCCCATGATACATGAATCCCTTCTCCTCACTCTAGGTGATGCATTGGAGGCCACTTGTGAAGCTCCCCAGCATTTTAGTTGGGGGTTCCCAGTTGCTATAAGGAACATAGTCAGAGGTGGTGGTAGAAAGGCACAGAATATTGTGGATATTCCTCTGGTCTCATATGGTCCTTTGCAAATTATCTTCTGACATGTGTATTGGTAGGCACTGCTGGCAAAGGCTGAAAAACAAATCATGGCAAGAAGCTAGGAACCAGTATTCTATTCTTCCTCTTAGTAACACTGTATTACCTTGGAACTGCTCAGAGATGAGATTGCTATTTCTGAACACTGAGTACTGTGGGGGGAGAACTGAATAGGATATAAGGGAGAAAAAACCCTCTTATAAAACCTTTCCAAAAGTCTTTATGCTGTCAACAGAGCATAGAACAGTTTGAAGGACATTGGTGTCTAGGGATTAACTCTGTGAGACAAACACCCCTTGATTCTACTTTCTTCCCAACCACAAATTATTGTATGCGTTCCACAGCAATGGAAATGATATGTCTCTTCTCTATCCTATGCTGCTCAGGTTGAGGGAGGATTAGAATTGTTCTACAAAGCTAACTCCAAACATCCTCAATCACTATGACAGGGCATATCCAAGCACAAAGCTACTCATTTGACCTCAAGTCACACCAGTTTTGTGCTTCCAGGCAGATCTCAGTGCATGATCTAAGATGGTGTACATGATGGAGGTACTGTATTGAAATAAATAAGCATGTGTATGCTCAGTGAAAGCCAGAGTGGTTTGAGCATTAGACCACAACTCTGGAGATCAAGGCTGGCCATAGAAACCCACAAGTCACACTCTCTTAGCCTCAGAGGAAGGCAGAGGCAATCCTCCCTCTGAACAAATCTTGCCAAGAAAACTCCATGGCACAAGTTGGAAATGACCTGAAGGGATACATAACCTAGATGGGAAATGTGGGGATAAGTGAAACTATCATTTTGTAGGTTGTTATTAATAAAAAAAAAAAATCCATCAGTTACTTGTTTCTTCCTAAATACAACCTGGGATTTAAAAATATCAGATTCAGAAGAAAAAAAACAAAATTTACTGATTTGTCCGTCTTCACAGAGGGCTTTGAACACTCAGCACTGAACAACTTTGGCTTTGAATCCTTGTCTTTTCAGTCATGCTTCTGGTGCTGAATGAAGTTGCCACTTTTCTCTCTTTTCTCTTGCCTCTCTATTTCTGGCATGTTTCTCATTTTTAACAGTAACATAGCTGGCAGGTACAATATGGTCCTATTCTAGGAATAGCTATGCTGACTGAATTTAGCTCATGCAGATAGCTGAGTTTTGTATCATTTATTTTTTCGTAAGAAAATACCAAAATCCATAGTTTTCTTCATGAACAGGATGGAAGGAATTTGATGTTAAAGAAATACAACCCAGGAGAAGTAAACTTAATTTGTCTATCCCTAGAAAGAGTACCTCTCATAAAAACCTTGGGTATACTGTCTTGAGAGTGATGATGGAAGAAAACTGAGATATATCTACTAAATAAATAAAGTTTTGATGGATTAATTACCCCATTTTTTTTCTTCTGCAGTTCCCTCCAAGCCTTCAATACATATAATACAATGAAATATTATTTACTTTGTAATGAAATTTGTAATGAAATACAAATGTAAATGTAATGTAATGAAACAAGTTCATAGTGATTTACACTATCAAAGTATGCAATAGTTTAATGTGACACAACACAAAGAGGTCAAAGTGGGGTAGGGATACTATTCCTCTTCTTTTTAAGCAGTTCAAAAATAAAACCATGCCCATTTCTGCACTAGACTGCTATAACACTATTATTCCACTTTCAACATCCTATGGAATCCTGGGGTTTGCAGTTTAAGGAGGGGCCTCAAAAGAGCTAATAACAGTATAATAGCACTATAACAATCGAGTGAGGAATAATAGCACTATAACAGTCTAGTGCGGAAATGGCATATGTCTTTTCAATGGACATAACTGAGTTGGACATAATTTAAAACATCACCTTCCAACTTATTTTGAGTACTGGGTTTATTCAAGCTATGATGACTTAAGTCTCTTGGTGTTAACTGCTAGCTAGACCAATGAGTTTGTGAGGATCACCTTTTCACTTCTCAACAATGTATGGTACAAACATGGGGTGTCTGGTTCCAGGCCTGGTATCAGCACCTGACGTGTCTGGGTAAATGCTGGGACCTAGAGGCCCCAGAGGGCCCAACATTCTCTCTTTTAGTCACTTTAAATGTAAGTAAATAACAGACAAATGAGGTGGCACTCTGGGCAAAGTATCCAGCCAGGGCCTCAGTTTCCTGGATATCTCCCATTTCTTTGAACACTTAGAACCTGGGTAACTGAGCAACATGTAATCAGAAAGCCTGCCTTAGCAACGGTTGCCCATGGAGATACAATTCTTCACTAATTTCATCCTCAGGGGAGCCAACAATTAATTTTAGCAAGTCTTGGAAGCTGTTTCATTTTTCAATTATTCAAAAGTTTGAAATTAAGGATTTGTTCCATTCTTTGTTTGTTTGTCTGTTTTTGTGTAGGGAACAGCATATTTCTGTATGAAAAGTAATATTTTTGTGCAGAAGACATGATTTTCTGTGCAAAAACCTCATGTGTACATTTTGCAGAGATAGTTCTGAACTGCAAAAATTCATGTCAGTTCAGAGTTGTCCTCATCAAGGTTTTCCAACACAGAAGGAATACTTGTATGACCATTTTGTCAAATATTTCCATGTGTTCTTTCCATCCTTTGCTGCTTTTCATGAGAGCTCTTTAACCATGTCCAGCTGAACATCATTACAAAGGCATTTGCAGACCTTCACACACAATGCAGAAACATTTCTGATAACTGCCAGATATCTGGGGATGTTTAAGATAAGATTTACATACATGTTCATATCCTCATTACCCTAGTTCTCAGGGTGGTGGCTGGAATTGGGTTAGTATCTATCTCATTGTACTTCTTGATAGATAGCTTGTCTCTCATATACAGGACAGGTTCTAGCAAGGTAAGATTTTGAACAATATACCATCAGTGCAGTGGTTCTCAACCTGTGGGTCCCTAGATGTTTTTGGACTTCAGCTCTCAGAAGCCCTGAGCATTGACTATAGTGGCTGGGGCTTCTGGGAGCTGAAGTCCACAAACATCTGGGGACCCACAGGTTGAGAACCACTGCATCAGTGGGAGAAATGGCTCCATAGTCTGGAGAAAGTCAAGGCAATGCTGTAGTCATACATTTCATGAGACCAAAATTTGGGAGTATATAAGATCATTCCACTGCAACCAGTAATCAGTTGTTAAGCTATAACCCTATCTTACATAAATCAATATGGCAATAATATGATGTTTCGAAACTTTAAAGGAGCCTGGTCAAAAAACCTACTAAAAAGAGATTAATTTTCAGAGTTTATTAACCATATTGTTAATAGGTAATAGAAACAAATTTGAACATACATTGTCTATTAATCAAATTAGGTACTACATACACCTTCATAATGTACCATTAATAATGATACAGAACTATCCTGCTAATCATAGACACAGCTCTTCACTGATAATTAACCACCTCAGGCAAAGTCAAAAGTTATTAGGGTATGATTTTCTTGTTCACCTATTAAATCCAGGTTGCCTGCACAGTGCAGTTTGAAATCAGCTTCACACAAAACCTTGACAAGAAAATCTATTTCTAAATATATTAAATATGTAGCCTCCATTTCGGCTTCTGGCAGCACAACTGTGTTGCTGCCAACACCTGAAATTAAATTATGCTAATTCATTCACTCATCTCAACAACAGAATGTACATTTGAGGAAGAAACCTTTCTGATAAGAGAAAGGTCTTAGTAAACTGAGCCAAATATTTTCCCAGTTTGCCTCAGAAATAGGTACTTCAAGGCAGTGGGGCACACACTCTTAATTCTACTGTCTTTCATGGCTATCTTATTTACCCTTGGTTGCTGACTTGGTTTAATCCAACAAATCATAATAGGTTGGATCACAGGTCTTCCAAATCACAATTGGTTGGAACACAGGTCTTCTGGGAATACAATTGTATGTTATTGTCTATATGTGTGGAGGTTAGAAAATTATTATGAATTCTTGCTTCTTCTTGTAGTCCCTGTGTCACTTTCCAAACTATTTTGGGGGTTCTTCCAACCCTCTAATACGGATTTTTGAGGACACAGGGGGGAAACAGGGGGAGAAAGTGGAGACTGGCAGTTTGCTCATGGAATATGGGATTCCACCTAACTGTCAACCTTTTTCATTCTCATCCAGGAAGTGATGATGTTCCATTGCCAACCTAATGTAATGATGTGTTGACATGAAAAGGCAAATAAAGCTATTTCAAAGTAGGGGCAATGTTTCTCATATCAGTTGCATCGATGATTCTAGCAAATGAGGAACACTAACAATTTGTTAATTCTTACATTTGTTGTTAACTTCTAAATACTTTTAACAGTGAACACTTTAAAAAGAAGACTTGCACAGCAACCTCTTAAAAAACATTCAGAAAGAGGACCTGTTTGATCCTAATAAAGTCTGTCATGAAACAGACATCTATTTTGTTTCAGGTCTAAAGTTACTCTTTCAGTTTCACAATTTTATTGTTTGTTGTCATGTGCCTTCAAATAGTTTCTGACTTATGGAAACCCTAAGGTTAACCTATCACAGGAGCTTCTGGGGCTGAGAGGGTGCAACATATCCAAGGTCACCAATGGGTTTCTATAGCCGAGTGGGGAATTGAACCCTGGTTTCCAGGGTCATAGTCCAACACACAAACCAGTACATCACACTGACTTTCAATTTTATACTCGGGAGTCTAATTTAAGACATTTGGCTCATTACTCAGTAATATAACTCAACTTTACCCACCATCCATCTCTTTTTTTTCTCCTGTTTTTGCTGATTCTCTGTCACAGTCAGCATCTCTTTCCAGCTTCCTCACTTGTCTCTCTTCTCAGCCTTCAGCTACTACAGTCTCTAAGCTTTGGAGTGACTCATAATTCTCCATCCTTTCATCAGTCATTTTTGCTTCATGTCTCTTTTTGACCCATACCCTACTCAACTATTGATTTTGCCTTCTTGTCTCCCATATCCTTTCCTCTGCTTCTTGAGTTCACTTTTCATTCACTTTTTTAGATCAGTCATTTGCTTCTGCAGGAAATCAGTCTCTGTGTCTGTGTTTGTGGACATTTGTTAACACTGCATCTGCTGAAGTGAAAGATAAGGAAGCTTAAAAGAAAGACTGGTAGATATCAGCAAATTACTGTGAGAACGCTTGACCAAGAAAAACCAAGGAGGAAATACTGAAATGTTTGACATCTCTTTTTGTTCCCTTGTTTGTTTGTTTCTCTTTTTGTTTTGTTTCCCTTGCCCTTCAGTTAGATATGTTTTGGTTTAACCTCTGCAATGAAAAATGTTTATCTCTTTAGAGGAACATGACATCTCTCATAATGGAACCATTAAAGTTAAGAACGTGCTAAAAGTTTCCTTTTGACTTATGGTGACTCTTATAACTTATAGGGTTTTCTTAAGTATGGACTACTCAGAGATGGTTTGCCATTCCCTGACTTCATCTCAAATATAGCCTATAGCATCTGGTGTTCCATGGCTGACTCCCTTCCAAGTGCTAACCAGGCCTGAGCCTACCTGGCTTCCAAGATCAGATGGAATGTGACCATTACAGAGTCTTAAAGTTACAGAGAATTGTTGAGAAGAACCTATTTATACATTAGAAGCCCATTTTAGTGTGTGCTGCTTTGCAAAACAACTAGAATTATGAGATTAATTAATTAAGATGATAATTGTGCATTGCAGCAACAAGTCACAGCAAACATAGTGTTTATTAAGCAATGCAAGCTGTAAACGCTTCCTATCACTGTCACTAAGTGGTTCTTTTTACTAATCAAAAGGAAATTGTTCAGTATATTTTATTAATAGCCACACAGCAAAATCTATTTAAGAATCCTTACCATAACAACATGTACTATTTTATGGACTACATTAAAATATGATGAAGAGATTTGTGCTTACAAAGCAGATTACCTATTGTTATAGAAGGTAATAATAACAGAAATAATAACAACAACAGCAGCTTCAGCAGCAGCAGAGTTTTCTTGGTTTCTTCCAACAGAATTGCTGGGGGAGGTGGAGGCAAAAGAAGCTAGAGCTAATTAGTCTGAAAGGCAGTCCCCAACTTCATTTGTTATAATAACGAAAAGAAGAAAAAAGAGTTTTCTGTATGCTCACTGTAGCAGTAAATTATATAATGCTTCCTAAATTACAGTTAAGATGACAGTTTGCTTTTCATATGTGATACAAAGGAGGAAATGATAAAGACTGTAATCAGCATCTAGCTGTGTTTGCTTAGCAGAATAACAGGTTTAGAAAGAGAAAAGTAAGAACAAGAACACAAGGCCAATCTCTTATAGGCGACTGAAGCATCAAATGAATTCTTTTAAGATTTAATAACAGATTGGTTTCCACACCATATTTTCAATACTCTTATAAACATAATAGAACTAGTATCCGATGACAGACAACTCTGATGGTCACCAAAATGCAGTAACAGGGTCAACCAAGGACATTTTGCTCACTGTGATAAAGAGCAAGATAATGGCCTTTTGACCATTTGATATACAGTAGGGAAACCAACTGGACTGATTAATCTTACTACAGTACTGCTGATTGGAAAGTGTAGTCCATAACACCTGAGGCAGCAGGCTCATGTAAAGGATCAGGGTAGCTGTGTGGGATACACAGCTCTGTCCTCCAACACAGAAGAATGGCTGCAGTACTCAGAAGGAACAGCCTGAAGATTGCCACTCAGTATCTTCCAACTGAAGTGCCAGTTTCACTCTACTGAGTTCTAGGCCATTTCCACACTAGACTGCTATAGTGCTATTATTCCACTTTCAACATCCTGTGGAATTCTGGGGTTTGTACTTTACTGAGGCCAAAGAGCTCTCTGGCTGGGAATTCTAAAGGTCCCTTCCGAAACTCCAAACCCCAGGATTCCATAGGATGTTGAAAGTGGAATAATAGCACTATTACAGTGTAGTGTGGAAATGGCCCTAGACTTGACTCTGCAGAAACCATTTTTGAAAAAACTGGCAATCTAGAGGTTATCAAGGAGCCAAATTGGGAGTCAAGTGAGCAGGCAAAGATGGGGAATGTAAGAGCAGCTCAAGCCATGGTTGAGTAATGACTAGAACAGACTGAAGAGCCAACACCTTTCCAGGGCCAGAGTGAACTCCCCTGGAGGTATATCTATATTATTCAGCTGTACTAGTTCAATACCAAACTGTCTTTAACTGTTGTGGCTCCATCCTAAGGAATCCTGTGATTTGCATTACAGTGAGGTACTTAAAGTTTTCTGCTAGAGAGCTTTGAGCCACAATTTTGAACTAGTGTTCCAACTTTCCAGGATTTACTCCTCAACTATCTTCACAGGGTCTCTTGGAAATTATTGCTCAGGGGATTGTACTAGAGTTCTCTAGGAGAGAATAAAAAGTACTTCACCAAACTACAAATCCCAGGATTCCTTAAGCTAAAGCCATGGTAGTTGAAGTGGTACCAAAATACTGTAATTATGCAGCGTAGTGTTAACACACTGGGTTATTGCATTATTTCATCATGCTCAATTGGTATCTGCAATACCTTCCTGAATGGCTGCAATATTTTGTCACTGAATGTAAACATAGGTGTGTCAAACTACACAGCTCTCCAACAATTCTCCAGATACATCACAACACTCTATGGAAACTGCTTCCATCTGAAACTAGGAAATTATCTCAGCTTCAGTTGTGACTACCCACTCTTTTTCTTCAGGGTACAGTATTATGGCAATAAGATAAAAATGGGAAAAGGTACCTACTTGCAGTATCTAGCAGTGGGTGACAAAATACCCAATGAATACTTAGAAGTATTCTAAGAAGTATAGAAAGGAAGGAAAAACCAGAGCCCTTTGGCCTACATTCATTTATCTCTGGATAAATTCCATCAACGAGTTTTGATCCTTTACATCACTCTTTATTGGAACTAAAGAGAAATCTATGTTGAGTTATTTAACAAATTAATTAAATAAAACTGTTATAATTAAGCATAATGTCATTATCAAGCATTGTTCATCTTGTCTGATTCCACATCTTTTTCTGTGATACATTAACAAACTGGTGGGGACTGATATTTACAGCACAAAAAATATTAATGTTCAAAGTGTTGCCTGTGAGCAAAGAGTTATTTGCAAACCAAGATAGCTCTGACAACCTCTCACTAAAGAATGGAGACTGCAATCAAAGAATTCAGAAGAAGATCGGGACTTTCAATTTCCTGTTTCTGTGTATGGTTGTGAAAGCTGGACAGTGAAGAAAGCTGATAGGGACAAAATCAATTCATCTGAAATCTGGAGCTGGAGTTCCACATATACTAGGGACTGCTAAAAAGACAAATAAATGGTTCTTACAGCAAATCAAACCTGAACTCTCACTTGAAACCAAGATAACTAAGCTGAGACTGTCTCACACACACACACACACACACACACACAAAGACAATAAGGTATGGGAAAGCAGAAGGCTATAGGAAAAGAGGAAGACTGCATTAGAGATGGATAGACTCAATCAAGGAAGCCATGGCCCTGAGTCTGCAAGACCAGAGCAGGGAGGTGGATGACTGGGTGACTTGGAGATCTCTCATTTATAGGGTCCTCTAAGTTGAAGTCAATTTGATAGCAGTTAACAACAGCACAGTTTTATGGCCTGGGGTTGCCCATGGGGAAATCACAGGTTCAGCATAAGGGGTAAATACAAATTTCCTAGTCCTTTAAAAAAACTGCCAGCTTGTCAGTGGGCTTGTTCAGCCCAAGAGGGTAACCAAGCTCTACACTTTGTCAGAGAAAAATCAAGCTTGGAACAGTTAATTTTTGTACTTCCAGAATTCCCCAGTAGCTATTGGCCAGACCCTCATACCATGTTCATTCTCCTTGGGCTTTTTCCACCATCCTGCAGTTGATTCAGTTTATGTAAAACTGGAGAGACAGTGCAAGGAGATGGAATAACTTTTAACAGGATCCTTACAGCTGTTTTCCGAGGTTTTATTGGTATCTCTTTCATTGTGATACAATCAACTCAAAATTAAAGATTGTACAATAGCGAAAGAGGAAGTAATCCAGTCTTTCATTTTATAACTGTACATTCCTCTCTTCCTCTTTTTCCAAGCTAAAAATGTGGTATATTGGCCTTTTGGCTAAGGCTGTTGTCACAGATACTAAATGGATTACTTTCATTTCTTCCTTTCATGTGCTGTAACATCTAATGTCCAACTTCTGCCGTGGAAAAAACTTCTTTTTTATATAGACGTGTCAGTTTTTACTGTGTGCTCATGGGGTTTATTCCTTTTTTTAATTCACAGGTTCAGACACTCAAGAACTCTCTTAACTATAGCATAACTTCACCACAGCAGCTATAGGAAAAGAAACTCCAGGTTGGCTATAGTACTTTTTGATTACTTCAAGCCAAGCAGAGATGATTACACCTCTATCCATCACCCCAAAGAAAGAGAGATGAAACAATCAAAGCCTACTTGCTGTTTACTTTATACTTGGAAGAAGGACTGCATTGAGGCTGGTGGATATCTTCGAATGTGGTTTTTCTAGTCAGTTTTGTCCAATTATCAGACCTCTGAACTTGTAAAAATAATGCCTGCTATCAACACATACAGACATCTGACTCACCCACTTTAACTTTTTATATCTAGTTTGGTTCCCAAGCTGGTGTTTCACATCTGCACTTCTACCATGCCTTAAGGCTGGTAGGTGATTGTTTCTTCTCTTACAAAAACAAAATGCTATGTTGTTTACCTGATTCATTTAGTTGTGAAGTCAGCACCTATTTAAAAGTGGGAAATGCCACTCTTTTCATTTCACTATCTCTAATATCTCTGACCTATTTTAAGGGTTTCTTGTTACAAAGATGGGGTTGCCTCTTCTTTCCCTCTGTTATACACACAGCCATTTATACAATCTCCAGAATAAGGTAGGGGGTTTTTTTGTTCCTGAAAGAGACTTGTATGTGCTACCTGACTGAACACTGTCTTTGCAAAATAAATCAGTGCTAATGGAAAATCAAATGTCAAGAAAAATATTAGCATTGAACTCCCTCTGAAAGATACCGGTTTTCTATCTGTAAGAAGCTTTTGTACTCATACATGTATTTCTTACCTGCAACCTGCAGTGGTTCTGTCAAGCTTTTCCACCTGATTTTCATTATTGTGGATGCTGACCCAGAGAAGCAGCCATAATGAATACTCTAAAGTAGTTGACAACCTGTTTCCCAGGATTATGTTCTTTCAGTCCAGCATTGGTTTAGCTCTGCATCTGACTTGCTATGCTATGCAACATTCACCTGCTTGGGCAGGTCAGGTAATAGGAAGCTTCACCAGAGAGAAAGAAGCCAGCTTGATTTTAATTTTCACAGCAGAGGGCTGCTAAAAATGCTCATTTTTTAATGTACACCAAAGAGTCCATTCCTTTCTTGATATGAATGGGAAAAGTTAGATTCTCTTGTGCTTCAAATGAGCATGTTTCCCATCTATTCTCAGCATATTCTGCTACTTATAGGAAGGGAGAGAGAAAGAGAGATAAAATACATTTAAAATTAGTATGATAATATCTGAATCAAAGGAGTTGCCTAACCCCATATAAACTGAATCATCTCTTTAAAACTACTAAGGTGTATCAGATCTTCTCTTATTAGTATGGGATCTCCATCTCACAATCTTAATTGCAAAACAGATCACCTTGACACTTCACTTCCTGCCATCTCAGCAAATGTGAACTGTTTAACTTGGGATCAGGGGCAAGAAAGTCTCTTGACACTGATGGCTTCAACAGAAGCATTAAAGGTGTAATTTAATAGTTGCTGTTGTGTGCCTTCAAGTTATTCCTGACTTACGGTGACCCTAAGGAGGACCTATCACAGAGTTTTCTGTAGGTGAGAGCACGTGATGCACCCAAGGTCAGCCAGTGGGTCTCCTTGGCTGAGCAGGAATCGAACCCTGTTTTCCAGGGTAATTGTCCAAATGCTCAAACCACTATACCATGCTGGATCTACTACAGCCTTTCACAACCCCAAAATTAACAGGAATAGAAGACACGGAATATTGCAGATAACAACATGAAAGCAACAGCAAGTATAATGCAACAATCTTATTCAGAATTATATATGCACACAGATACACTCCTCAGATATCCACTGAGGAGGGTGCTGCAGATTTTGAAATATGCATCTTCACTGAAGCAAAATGATCTGCCATAAAAATGCCTACTAAAGCCAATGGCTTTGGCATTAAGATGACTTAAGGACATTCACAGAAAGAAAGGCCATTTCCGCATGGGGTGAGGGAATCGCCCCGCGCTGCTACTTACTGGATCTTCCGGCTCCCAAGTCCGCCTCAGGCTGCTCTGGAGCAGTGTGTGCTTGTCGCTCCGCACTGCTCCGGCATCGAAAATGGTGGTTTCCGGTTGGTCGAGGGTCTCGACCAACTGCTGAAGCTCGCCAGCCTAAGCCTGCCCCGGCAGATCGCCCCGGCAGATCGCAGGCTCGCATTAGTGCGAGCCTGCGAATCTGCATAAGGGAGCAGGCTTGCAGTGGCGCGCTCCATGCTTTTGAAAGACCTGATTTTTCCAGTCTTTCAAAAGCACACTGGACGACCACTTGGGGTCGTTCCGGAGCGGGCTCAGGTGTGGATCTACGTTAAGTAGTCTGGACCCAGTTTGCTCCCAGGTGCAGACATCTTCCCTGGAGGACGGACTGCATCATTTCAAATACCCCATGCGGAAATGGCCAAAGTTTCCCATGCCCTCCTCCATCCTATGGTTGCTGACGTTCCTGCCAAAATATCTCAGAAGACTGGTGGGACCCTTTAAGCAATGAAGTGTGAAGGGAGTTTGGGGGAGGGGAAAATTAGCCAAAATTAGAATTGGGCCCTAAGATATGTTAACATGTTTCCCTCTCTTCCCTCATAAACAAGAATGGGGGTATAACCTCTTCACTGTAACATATTGCACTACAATACATTTGAGGCTTGCTCCCAAATCTGCTGTGTGTCATGACTTACAAATCTCTTTCTCACCATGTTTAGTATGTGCCTATCCTCTCATTTGATATATATCTTCTAGGATGGTGATGTGTATCTGGTACCATTTAGGAAAACACCACCAAAGGGAACCATGAAACTTCCTGTTTTCCCACTTCCTCCTTTTTCAACCTCCAGAATCTTACCAGCAATACCTGAGAAAGCACATACAACCAGAGAGCCCTCTCCCATTTCCTTGTCCTTTCTCAACCTCAGAAAGCTTAGCAGCAATGCCTTAGCCCTCTCCTGTTTTCCTGACCACACCCTTTTTGTGCCGCAGGAATCTTAGCAGCAGTGCTTCAGAAAACTGCTTCATGCTTACTAGCCTTGTAAAACAAATCTGGTGAATGATGACAGGTTGCACTTCTTTGCTTCTAGGAAGCCTCTCCCACCTTTCATAATTTTGTCATGAAAACGACCACTGCAAATTAGGCAACAGAGGAAAGCACCAGCCATATGTTTGGCAGGGAGAGAGGGAAGGTATCTTGCATAGAAGGCCAGCACTATTCTTTCTGCTAGGAAGACCCCAGTTTGGAATTGCTGTCTTTTCACTTTGAATCTGGACACTGAAACTCGGATGACAAGCAAAGACAATCTCAGATTTTGAGGCATCTATGAGAATTTCCTAATGAGTTGTGGCTTGCCTTACTTCTTTGCTTCTAGGATATATCCTACTTGGAATTTGGACTTGAAAGTAGGCATTCCTGCTTGGGTGACAACCAAAATTGCTCAAGCATCTATCATCATATCCTAAAGAGTATTGGCTGTCATGCACGTAGAAACATTCTTTTTTTGTTAGTAGTATGAAGTATATTAGGAATCTGAGTTACACAAGAAGAGCACATTTTCTCAATTAGAGCAACAAAGGTCCTCTTGGATAACACAAATCAGGCATGCAGATTTAGTATGTCCTATTAATGTGTTTGCAATTTGCCCTGTATCACCTGTGCTTTCAGACTTCCTGGGATGGTACAACCCTCTGTTTTGAATGGTACTCCTAATGACTTGGATAATGGTTTTCCATGATTCCCTAAATACTTGAATTCTCATGGGATCATGCCAACAGCTACTTGAATATATATGGATGTCCAGAGCTTAGCTCCTTGTATTTCTTCCTGTATTTCCATTACCTCCCTCTTGTTTGTACCAGCTCCTCCAAGAACAAAATGACATTATATGCCATAGAAATCAGAATGCTAGATGTGATTATTATCAAACAACAAAGATTTAAAGTAACAGAGAATTAACATAATTGTTAAGTATTAGTTCAGATCTTTTCAGATTGGTACAACCTTGTAATAGTTTCCAAGTAATTTCTGATTTTATGAAGTACATTTCTGGAGCTGCCTTCTCAGATACTGCTTCCTTCTTCAAGGTTCTTTTGTGATGATGCCCTTTGATAGATTATTAAGTTAGGAGGAAACGTTTTCTTTATTACTTACAGATAACTAAAGGTGGAAAATGATATTTTCACTCATTCTAAAGGCTGCTGTACCTGAATGTGTGTTCTTTTTCTTACATTCCTTTTGATTCTATAAGGTTCTTTCCAGCAAGGAGACACTGAAAGAGAATACAAAATGCAGCACAGATCCTGTTGAGTATATTGCTCTGGTTCATCCAATTGAGTTGACATAGGAGGTAATGAGAAGAATAAATGGCAGAAAACGTTATTCCATAAAGAAAGATACAATGTCCATAAACAAGCTAGTTCTGAATGAGTGGCAAGCAGGCATTTACTGTCAGGGATAACAAGGAAAATGCATATGGATTTTTCTTCATCAAGTATGTGTTGAGAGGGCTAAATTGTTAGCATCAGAGAAAATAAGTGCTTTACAATTTAGTCCAGCAGGATTTCATGTGACATTATGCCATAGTTTCCATCCTGAGTCACTTTTCATGAAATGCAAATCCACATGCTCTTGAAAACATAGACATCCCTCCCTTCCATAGCTTAAGATGGCTTACAAAGAAGATTAAAACTGTATTCACCAGGAAACATGTAGGCAAAGGGGGAGCAAAATTCAGTCTATGGGGCACATGTGAACCCCTAGTTTCTTTGAAATCCCTGCAACCCCTAGTGCTCCCTGCCACCCTCCTTCCAGCCTCTTGTAGGGGTACTCTTGGTCATTTTATTGTGCCTTCACCCGTGATCGGTTTTAGAACTGAGCTTTATTTCCCAAAATGTCAAGTGACAACCTAGTTAGTACCTCTTGCATGTGGGTGCAGGGAGAGGCTTGTATGAGCCTAAATCAACTCTGTGTGGGAGGGAGGGAGGGAGGGAGGCAGGGAGAGGGGTCACTTCTGGGAAAAATGTTGGAAAATAGAAATTGTGCTCTGTGTGTGTGTGTGCATATGTGTTTGCACATATGTGTACATGTACACGTACACATGCACCTTTAAGTTGGTGACCTCATGGATTTTATAGGGTTTTCTTAGGAGAGGAATACTTAGGGGTGGTTTTGCCAGTTCCTTCCTTTGAAATGTAGCCTGTAGCATGTGGTATTCATTGACAGTCTCCCATTCAACTATGAACCAGGGCTGACTCTGCTTATCTTCCAAGATGAAAGGGATTCTGGTTGCCTTTAGGGTGGGATTAAATCAACCAGATTTTCCCCATCCCTGCTATAGAGAATATGGACTGCACAGATCAAGAGTCTCCTTCACAAGAAGCAGCTTCCTTTCCACCTGTGTCATTCTGATCAGTGTAAAGAAGTCTTGTAGTGATTTTTGGCTCTTTACAGGAAGATCTCTTTTTGCAAGGAATCAACAATGTAAACAAATCAAACAGATGTTAATAGCTTTTAACAGCTCATCTCTCTTTGTTCAACATTGTGAGCAAAGGTCAATACATGGCTTGGAGGTGAAGATGCTTTGCTATTTTTAATGTAAGTCAGGAAATAAACCTTGCAACATACTAATTTATGAGCATGATCATGAGAAAACCAGACAAATTAGAGCTTTTAGGATATTACTGCAGTTTTGGATTTTGAAATTTAGGTAGTTTTCTCAAAAATCTTCGTACTGTTGGTATTTAGATGGGACTGCCCTTCCCTGGCATAAGCCAGAACACTGAGTAGATAAAAGTCTTAATCTTCCACCTTGGAATTTTTAAAAAGTAAATTATATATATAACTTTATGGTCTCCTTGCAGGTCAGTGTGTTTTTCGAAAGCAAAAACAGCCAGTGTGAGTAAAGATGTAAATACCTGATTATTTCTTCCTTGTGTTCAAGGACAAATATTTTTTGCAGTTTTCTATGCACCGTGAGTGAAAAAAGAATATTTTGATACGGTTCTCATTCAGTAGTCACACATCTCAAGGTGATTTTTGAAGAACTTTCAGAGTTGTTTCTGCTGAAATCATAGGGTTTCGTGCAAAAAAAAAAAAAAAAATCCAATTCTTCATGCAAAATTCCCCCGGTTTCGAAGTGCCTCTGTATGGTTAATTTGTTAAAAAAAATACTGAGTTTTGCAGCAAAATGTTCAGTTTTGTGCACACGTGTGTGCATGTACAGATGCACACACACAGCCCAGGAGTACAAACAGGTTTTACTACTAAGAATGTCTTTGCAGAACTCACCTACCTACTGTCTCTGCAAAACCCTCATGTGTCTTTTTGCACAAAATAATGTCAAAAAACAATTCGAAATGTGGAAATACTGGGCAAAAACTGTATAGAATTCCAACCTTTGTGTTATTCTTCCCAACCAAGAATGAGAAATACCCATTTTGGGTGGGGATAGGGAATGAACAACTGATAATATTCTTTCCATCTTACAGAGAGGAGTATTAAATCTTTCCTGCCCTACTTCAGTCCCAATTGGAATTGTTAACCTCATTTGTCACTTTTGTCCAAACAAAGTTCACATATTAACAAGCTGAAGCTTTTCCCACTGTAAACTGGGCCCACCCAGGGCCAAAGTATCAGAGAACTAAGGAATACTTCACATTTAAAAACTGGGTTTTTCTTCTCCTCTACATGAATTCATTTTCCACTGTTAACTTAAGTATCTTCATTTTTTAAAAAAGAAAAATTTGGACCCAAACTGCAATTAGAACTGACTTTGCACCACCTCCTTTTAACCTTTTCTTTGCTGTTATAATTCCATTAAATTAAAGTCTGTTTTAGATAAATACAGGGTATAATTATCTGATAGCCTACACACAATAGTATTCATGCAACTTTGATTTGATGCCTTTTTCCTCACTGAAAGCCTGTCCTCAATAGGGAGGCAATGTGCTGTTTTGCATTTTCCTTGTTTTTCAAGAACCACATACAACTAGTACTTTTTAAAAAAATCTTTTCCCTTCCCTCCACATGGCGTGGATGGTAATCACTCAACACATCTTCTTTGTTGAGTCCATCTGTTTCCCATTCCCTATGATCCACAGTTGTAGGCCAGAACAAAACGTTCAAATGATTTATCTGTGGAGCTGCAGTGGAACTAATTTGCACGCCCTTTTGACTTCCTGACCATCTCGGTCACCTCCACTGTGAGGAAGTGCATTTAAATTTTTTCTGGAGGCATAATGCAGACTGACCTTTTCTCTAAATAGATTGGCCTCCCAGTAGAAAAGGTCTGTGACCATCATGGCTACCATTTGCTGAAAAGGCCACAGGTACCATATTCTAATGAGCATTTGTAGCTGCTGGTGAACAGATATTTTAGAACAATGTTAAATACCATAGACAATGCAACACCGGAATCATGAAATAGTATTTTCTATCATCAGGGGCTCACAGAGTGTTCAAAGCTGGACAATCTGTAAGCCAATAGATAAGCACACCATTAAACAAACCAATCTGACTAAGGAAAACAAAGCATATCTCATGCAGAATTTCCTGTCAATCTTCCTAAGTGTTTTTTTGGAATCGTTCTGACTTTCAGATATAGCTGGTACCATCTTCTTTGCAGTTGCTCAAAGACAGTGAATAATCCATAAATTAGATTCTGTGACACAAGCTAGCCTTGTTAAATGAACTAAATAAACTAAATAAAACAAGGATCGGAATATGGGATGTTTAAACTGAAAGTCCCATGTTACCTCACTATTGGCTGGCTAGGGCTGATGTGAATTCATTCCAAAAACACCTGGATGATGTTCTCCATGCCTGTCCTGAATCCTATCAGTACAGGTTGTTTAAAGGAATCTTAATGACAGTCTTGCTGATGGAAGATGGCCAACTTACTTGTCTTGGACAGCTTTCATCAGAGGCGTTCATTATGTACTCCTTACAACACCAATCTATTTGACATAGCATTATGATATCAGTCTAAGAAAAGCTTTGAGATAGCCCCACAAACCTATGTATTCTTTTGCCAAGGACCCATGTTGTTCTGTTCTTGGCTGTGAGGATCAAACCCTCAGCCTTATCATCACTTGCCCTCCCTAGAAAACAATTCTGTTGCCATAGCTACAACCTAGCATCACTGTGACATCAGAAATGCCTACTATTCTGATTCTCCCCAACCTCCTCTGAATGGCTTATGTCTTTATTTGATCTCTATGATTCTTGCTGGCCTCTTTGTGTTACTCATTCTGCACCCAACTCCACTCTGGCTGCAGTTATTGCATTGGCTGATTCCTTGTGTCCTATGTGATACTTTGATTCAGGATACTACTGTATGATCCCAAAGTATAATGATTTTTCATTTAACCTCCAGTCCTAATGTCTTGCTTGTATGGTATCTATTCACTTTCATTGTCTATCTGTTTTATAACTTGACTTCTATTTAGCTATTATCACACATTTATCATTTGACCAGAAATAAGGGCATTGTTGTCACAGATCTAGGAATAATCTAGCCATGTTATCAAGCTTTTCACACAAACCCACAGTGGTATTGTGATTTATAGAACAGGTGTCGATAAACTCACAGGGTCTTCTTTGCTTTTACTGGAAATAAAAAATCTGTAAGATTTACATTTTGAATTAAAGAATTCTGATTCCAAAAATTCAAGTGTAGAACTGAGCAGAAATTATAGCCTTAAATGCAAACTTTCACACTCATTCATTTCTCTCCCTCAATTTTCTTCCTTTTAACAGTATAAAAGTGGCAAGGAGGGGGAAGTCATTCTGATATTGTCACTGATAAACAATTGGGAGACTTACTGATCTATTGCAGATGACAAAGAAGTCTACTGGTAAATTCTACCTTCCACCTACCATTGTTTCAGAACATTTGATAGCATACACCTAATGAGGATCTGTCAGGTAAACCTCAAATTGAACAAAAACTGTATTTCTTTCCCTTTCCAAAAGGTAAGATCTTCACATTTACTGGCCATATCAATGGTAAACGTAAGGGAAGATAAAAATGACTCATCATCATATTGGAAGAATAAAGGGTTTTGATGAAAAACAAAGGCTCAGGAGATAGTAATATGACAAGCTGATAACCTTGGCTTGTCTGAAGTCTGGTATTTCGGAAAAAGTAATACAGGGAAAATAAGATAAAGTGATTAAGAAATCTCCATGAAACATTTCCATAGTTCTTGGAGGTAATGGCATTGTTGTGGCCAGAAAAGAGACGAAGACCAGGTTTCCAGGGAAAAATCAAAGCATTTTATTGTTAACAATTTACTTGCGCAAGGACAACAGTTATCCCAGAACTGTCGTGCCAATTAATTGAGGTAGCATCACTATATACCTTTTGCCTTCTATGTCAGCAATCAATCATTCATTTAGCCCGCCCATCACTGGAGAAAAAGATCTTTAGTTAACTTTCCCATTACATCATTGACTTGCACAGAAGAGAACAAAGAGTTAGTTAGAAAATGATACTAAATGATGCATGTAGCCAAAATGAGGGAGTAGCCTAACTCCCTTTTAGTTCCCAGACGCCTGAGTGAGTGTTGCAAGGCCATTCCTAAAATTTGAGATAAGACAAAGACATCTGCTATTTCACTCAGAAACACAATTCAATTCGCTTATTTTTTCCCTATTCAAGTAGCATTGGATTTAACCCCTTCAGTATAGCTTCATCTAAAAGAAGTGATAACATTGAATGATCAGTGGCTGAATCCATCTTTTAAAACAAATTGTAGGTATAATATAAACTTGATTTTGGCCTAATGAAATGTGAGAATGCAAGCTGTCCACTGTTTTGTGTAATACAAAAAAATGTTATATTTGTATATATTCATCCTCTACCATTCTTTTATGAATTTTCTTATGAACTGCATGGCCTCTGTGGTGTAAAAGCTACTCTTGGGCCAACAAAGATTGCCCTGCTCCATTATTTTGTTTACTTATTGGATTAGGAGGTATAGCAAGCATTTTAGTTGTTTATGCAGACTGAAGAAAATCAGGACATATTTCAAAACAATTCCTGAGTAAGACTATGCACATTTTCCAACAGATACAGCAGTAACAAGATGTTAAAACTGTATGGCTATGTTTGAGTACTAAACTAGTATAAAAATAGTTGCATAAGTGATAGCACTTTCTTTGAGATTATGTAGATGTGGTTCCTAGTACAGCCAATCCATCTCATAAGCTCACACACAGCCTTCTCTCTCAATGTTGACTTGGTGTGAGGAGAGCTAATTGGCCATTGTACAATGGGTGAACTCTGCCTCCCCATATTCACTAAGCAATTGGCTATGCAACTGTGGAATCCAGTACAACTACACCTAGGTCTTTCTTTTCCATCTGAGGGCAATGGGGAGGAATCTCATTTTGAGACCACTTCCTTGAGAAATGTGTGTGTGTGTGTGTGTGTGTGTGTGTGGTCCTCATTGTTAAATTTAGCAGTTTTCATTTGAATAATACATTCTGTATAAATATAGTTGGTGCTTACTGATATCACCAAGTGCTGTCCCTTATGACATCACTTTTGTAACTTTAGCCTGATCCTCCCTGTGACATCACAAGGGGATCATCCTAGATGTCAGGTTTTGGTGCTGAAACATCAAGGCCTGGGACAGCTTTGACCTGGCAACCGTAGGAGGGACAAAGTCACTCCATTCATGGTCATCTTTCTCATACAAAGTCATCAGTACCTCATATAGATTCTCTTTTGCTCTTAAAGGAGAATGAGAATGAGAAATAGTGTGAGATGATAATAAGTTTGCATTCTTTCTCCCTCTCTCTCATGTTTGTACACACACAGAGAGACATGCACATCTATCCAAACAAAATCTTCACCTCCACACCTCCTCATGCCCAATGAGAAGTCCATGTGCAAAAAATACACTATTTGAAAATGAAGATTTGACAGGATCTGTGCTTTTAAAATATTCTTCTCTCCCTGGCCAGCCAAGGAGGGAACTGCACTCTTCTCATTGAGTCCACAGTGCCTTTTCCCCTGATGTTCAGCTATTCCCTGCTACCCAGCAGGAAACAGATGAGTAGTGGGGAAGAGCAGGCAGTCTGGTCCCACTGCTTAGTTTTAGGCCATTTCCACGCAAGGTCAATACTACAGCCTTTTACAACAAGGTCAATGCATTGTAGTCACCTCAAATACTCACCCTCTCATCTGCACATTGAACCGGTTTGAATTCGTAGTTTTCTTTGTGGTTCTGCGTGTTTTCATCTCCTAGCACAGTTCAATGCAATGAGAAACTGCTGTATCGTAAAACGGAAAAGTCTGATGTAAATCTCCTAAGCCGATTCTGCTTCATTTCCTCCCACGTGCAGAACTGTAACATCAATTCACAGTGCAGAAGTTGCTGGCTAGGGGTATTCCCAGGCTGTCATTTCCATCCCTATCTCTCTCCACCCGTCAAAGGATAGGCTGTCTTCCAGGTGTTAAGTGGACAGCTGGAAAAGAGTGCTAATGGATCTCTAATTTCTTGCATCAATGAACATACTGCACAACTGTAGCAAAGGAAATGTGTGCGAGCAAGGAAGACACAATCTTGCTTGATGAATGAAGGTAATTGATTACAGGATTAAAGGAAGATCCTCAAACAACATTGTTTCTCTTTTGTTTCTCTTTCAGGCTGCCTTAGTAGCCTTTGTGCTGCAGCCTTGACTTTCACTTTGAGAAGTATTGATCTTTTGACAGTTTAATTTGACAGCTTTGACAGCTTACTTTGAAAGACCAGTTTGGACTTGGCAGGGCGGGATGAGGGAGGGGGTGGGAGTGACCAGAGACTTGCTGTTGTGGATGCAGCAACCACTTTTCTCTGAGGTAGTACAATGTAAATGGGATGTGTGCAGACAGCACAGTTTTTGAATCGGAATAAAAAAAAACACCACTCTTGACATACAGTGAACTGCTCTTCCCCTCTCATGTGGAAATGGCCTTACTCTGCAGCCATGCCCCCATGTTCCTAACTGTTTAGCATTTTCTCACTTTACAGATAAACAGCATGGGGAGGAAGGTTTTCATCAGGATCATGAGAGAGAAGTTTCAACTTCCTTTCTTGCTTGTGAGCACAAAGAAAGTTACCCCCTGCACTAGTGGACTGATATTGAGGAAAGTGAGAGCTGTAAAGCAGTTGTCTTGTGCCAGCATCAGCCAAGGTTCACAGGTCTCCAATAGAGTCTTTAGCAGCTCCCATGGACAAAGTTTATAACACTTTGCCAGCCAGTTACCATTTGTTATTTTAGCAGTCCGAGTCAGTACTAAATTCCAAATGACAGTCCAAAAGAGTGCATAGCAATGAAGTTGACAAACATGGTGAGGACCAAAGTTTCCAGGAACACGAGTCAGAAATCCTCATATCTCCCCATTTTTCATCTACATTGGCTGCAGTAAGTATTGTCCCATTCCTGTCTCTGTGTTGTGGCTGTTGGGGAAGATCCTCTTTGTGTCTGCATCTGAGTCCTGGGACTGGGGCATGATAGCAGTAGAGATTGTGTGTCCCTCTTTCTCCATAGCTGGACTGTAGGATATGTCTTGGGCCTCATACAACTAGGCAGTTGGCCAAAGGTCATGGGTTACCCACTTTCCCCACTTTCCCATGCATGGATAACCATGCATTAGTGATCCCCATGGCAAAGTCTTTTGTGTGCTGAACTTGGCCCAACTGAATATCAGTAAAGTGTGTGCATATGTGTCTGTAAGTTGCGGGGAGAGAGAAAGAGGGAGAATGTTGTTCAGACTATCAAAGCAAAAGAAGAGCAATTAGACTTGGTTGCTTCAGTGAAATGTTCACTGAATTATATTTTGCTTAAGCACATATATAACCCCTTTCCCATAAATGAATTTTCAGCATACACATGGATACATACATGGGTGGGAGATATCTCTTTAAGAATCAAGCATATTCTTTACACCATTCCTTTGTTTAAAAATAGTATCATAAATCCATTATTAACATAATTATTGATGATCTACACTCCATTAGTTCATAAAGCCTGACAAACTATCAAATGTTCAACCACCATCAGCGTTTTCTTGACTGCTTTACGATACAGTGAGATTGAGTAGGCTGAGCCTTAATTCCAGTTTTGTAATAATGCTATTGGGTAGACGTGATTTGGCTTTCAAATCACTGCAGCAATGCAGATGGAAAAATTAAAACATATTTTGCTAAGAAAGAACATAAACAAATCATTTTGACTTCACACTTGTATCGTTTTATTTATTTATTTAAACACAAGCAAGTTGTCCTCTTCCTCCTCCTTTGTGTCATATTGATTATATACTTGTTGGGAATTGAGGATGAGCACTTGGTTACATCAGGTATTACAACCTGGTTTTTGAACTTCCATAATTGACAGTCAAGCTTGTCAGTGACAGACTGATTGTTATCCTTTCACATAATGGCTTCTGTGGCTCTCAAAATTACTGTCATTAGTTGTTCTTTGAGAAAATGCCACGTGCCAATAAATCACACAAATTACCATTTTTGTTGTTATTCATATAGCAGCAGTGATGTACATGAGACTTCCCAGAGTAACATAATTAAAGGAGGAGGAGGAGGAGGAGGAGGAGGAGGAGGAGGAGGAGGAGGAGGACAGCTCCTCACCCAGAGGCATTTATAGCCTAAAGGTCAAAACAAACAATCCAATAAATGTGTGACTGTGTTTAATATATTTGAGGATTTGTCCCTACTTTCAAAACAGCAGCTGCGTAGAGGAGATCATAATTGTAGTGACTTGGGATTAATCCTTTCCCTCTCACTTTGTGGTCGAGAAAAATATCAACTCTGAGATTGAGTATTTAATCTCATGGTGAAGCTGCCATTGGCTGCCAGATGTTACTACCTCAAAAGGGCAGAGGTCCCAGCTGGGTCACAGCTCTTCATATGCATCATGATGACTTCTATTACACTAGAAATGTACTAATGATGATGATGAAATGAATACTTATAGAAACTGGTTAATCCATGATGTGCTATGGCACGGAATAAGATTCCAATTGTACAATATCCTCAGAAGGGCAGAAACTCTACTTTAACAACTGCAGCAAAAGAGAGTCCACCACTTTCCAAGGCAGTTTGTAGTAGGGAAGATAAATGTCAATTTTCCAAGTCCCAATGGATGTTGAGAATAATGAAACAGCCTTTTTGTCCTACAGCAAAGTCGCACAACAAAAATATTGCATGGAAAACAGCAGTCTTGCACAAGAACACCACGTGTGGCTCCAGTTTTATTGGGCCTGACTTTCTTTTCCTGCTGCCTAACATTTCATCTGCACAACTTTCAGACTAGCAAAGGCTCCAACTTTGATGTCAAACCTTTCAACTCCTTGTTTGTATATGGGTGTAGCATGCAAATCAGTTTCATATTTTAGGCATTTTCACCAAGGCTTCTTTGTCATCTGCAGCAGATCAGTAGGGACTGATGCAATAACAACCTATACCTCAATGTTCTTTATCTTTCTACCCAAAGTCTCATAGTCACTTGCAATATATTGATAGTCATGTCTGGCAATATCATTGGTTTACACATAGATCAGTAGGAAAGAGTTATGGTCAGTAAGCTTGATGAGCTATCTTGGATCCTCACACCAGGAAGGCAGTGTACTTCTTGAGACATCCTGTGAGGTTCATACACCAATGACTCTGTCCTCCATAAGGAGTAACCTACAATCACCACATCTTTTCCTTTCCTTCTCCTTTTGAGGTCTGTAACTGCTGTCCCTGTTCCTATGGCCCAGAATTACCTACAAAGGGAAGGGCTTGGAATTGATTGTATACCTCTAAAGCAGGGGTGGTCAATTGCAGTGAGTCCAAGAGCCAGTTTTCTGCCTTGAGGACCATCTGAGCACTGCACAAACTTCCCAAAATGCAGAATGCAGTAGTAGAAGTCCATATCTGTTCCCCCCCTTTTTTACGATTAGCTGATGTTTGAACAGCATCAGGGGTACTGCAACATATTTAAAAGGTGACTTGTTTCTTCTGGACACTTTCAGGTCAAGAAATTCATCACAGAGGGAGGGGGCAGAAAAAAGACAAGTTAGAGAGTCTAGAAGAATCAAAGGCAGAAAAAAAGAATTGTTTGAGGGCTTCATGCAGCCCCAGGGCTCATCTTTACTCTAAAGACAAGGCATAGTTCTGGATCATTCTGCTTATGTGGATCATGTTCTTCCAAGTGCTTACTTCCTGCATTTGGTAGCCTCCCTCTTCATTAGCATCCCTTCTCTGTTGCTCTTCCAGGAAAAATTTTTCTGCTCCCTCCAAATAGTCATTATTTTCCCCTTGTGGCTTGTACCAAGACATTGTCTCACTTTCTCTCACCTTTAACCCTTCCCTCTTAAACTAGGTGCTTTAATACAGCTCACACAACAAAATAAACAAAAGAGAATTCACACCTCCCAAACAAGTATCTCAGCAGCAAGTCTCCCAGCAGCTCATCCAAGGCCCTTTTCAAACGGGCATATTGCCCACGCTAGGGTGACCTCTCCAGGAGGTTTTATTCACCGTGGGATGCGCTAGAGCAGTTTGAAAAAGTGAGGCTCTATACCTCAAACAGCTCTAGCATAGCTGCGGGGGTTGCGCTGCAAGTTTTATAAAAACCACCTTCGCAAGTGGTTTTTACGAAACTCGCCCGCGCTGCTCCGTGGTAGCCCCCAGTGAAGAACTGCAGAGATGCGGTAGCGCGTGCCTGCAGATCTGCCCGGGGGCGGGCTTCCAGCTGGCGCGCTGCCCTGATTGGCGGAGCACTGCCGGAAGCCGCTGGCCGCCATTTCGGGCACTGCCGAACGCCGCCGAGCACCGCCGAAATTCGGCGGCGTTTAGAACGGCGAATCCGCGCTCCCCGCAGGGGCAGAGCAACCCGCTACGAGGTAAGCTCTGCCCCTGCATGTGCCGCCCCATTTTGGCCCCCCCCCCATGAGGAAAGGGTCCAAGCAAAGCTCACAAGCTAAATTGACACAGATAGCACAGTACTAGCTATGCAAGTATAAAAGAAAAGAAAAAAAGCACAAATTATGAAGTCATCTCTACAGGGCTGGTTAGACTCCATATTGTCTTCCCCTTAACCTGGATAAATAACAGATTTTTTTTTTCATGAAGAAAGCCTTGCATTCTCATTTTTGGATCCTATCAGAGAGAAAGGCAGGTTATAAAACAAACAAACAAACAAACAAAGTCCTGAATCTGCAGCAAGGATTTTTGATGACACACAGCTCTCCTTGGTGAAGTTTCCTGTAGCACTGAAAAGAGAAACTTTGGACCTTATCACATGAGGCTCCTCTCCTGCTACAACAGCATTGTCTGTAAAAACACAGTTTAATTGGGATTGTTCTCTTTCCTTGTGCACTTTCAGAACCATTCCAGGATTACAGTGTCCAATTGCAGGAAAACCATGTTGCACACCGTGTTTTAGACTGCACACTCACTAGCTTCATAAGACATTATCCCCACCCCATTTCATTGTTTGGCTTACACATACGCATACACACAGAGATGCCTCTTCCCACAAACATAAATGAAAATAGTCTTATTGTTGCAGGAGCCCAGAGAACACAGAGACCACAGAGCAAGAAAAAGAGTAATTTATTACGTGCGGGCTTTTGGCTGGATGTCTCCAAAAGACAAAAAGCCCTGAATTCAAGTTGCACAGCTCTTTTATAGACAAAGTTCACAGCATACACAAAGATCACAGCAAAGATCGCAGGCATGCCTCGGTCCGCCCCTCCGGGGTCACAAATACCACATACTGTTACTAGCTAATTACCCCCGCACTCAGACCCCGGAAAGTGCTTATCTACAATCTGCAATTACCGCAGCCAGTCAATAAACGACACCCTGGCTATGTGATCAACATCCTAGCTATGTGATACCCTTCTTAAATCTTTCTCCGTTCCTCTGACCTAAGCCCCCAGCTTCTACTTTATTTCTACTTTATTATTTCTAATTCATACCTATATCATTTCCCCCCTTAAATGCATAATTTCTAAACAATTATAGCATTTCGTGATGTTATATAACATTATCTTTTAAAAGGTCTATTTTTAACTTGCGAGGTGGGGAGGATTCCTGATTGGGAGAGACCAGAGTTCCCAGACTTAACTAAAGGCCGGCAGAGGAGAGTCAGCAACCAGTGATATATGTATCTGGTCTATCCCTGGTTTCCATGTGGCGGCAACTAGTATGTTTGAAGGAAAAAACAGCAAATAAGAGGCAGAGGGTTAACAAAATAAATGCTTTTGAAAACTTTAAGCCTTTCCTCTTACATTTCCAGAAGAGTGTGTGTGTGTGTGTGTGTGTGAGAGAGAGAGAGAGAGAGAGAGAGAGAGAGAATGAGGCCCTTAGGACAACATGGCATTGTAGACAAGGCTGTATCTTCCCATGATCAATAGTCTTCTCATCCAAAACTCACCCACTGACCACTCAAAATCAGAATAAAAGTGCAATTCAACTTTCTCACAAGTAATTGTTGTGCGACAGAAGGGGGAAAGGAGATCATTAAAGTGTTGTGTGTGTGTGCGTTAGTAAAAAGAAGCCCTTTTAAAACAGGCTTCCATGGGACAACAACAGAAAAGGAATAATATCATGTGGGAAGCTCTAACAGAAAGTGCTATTACCCTGACGCAATTGTTATTTATCTGTTTTGTGTGATGAGGTCCTTTGTTTAGGATGAGCTTTTTTCTTTTGTATTCTTTAAATCCCTAATACGAGTCTATTTACACTGTTCAAACAAGAAGTAGAATGGGGAAGTGGGGGCAGAATTCTGGACTGTACCTCTATAGATTGCAGGTGGGATGCCATATTTATGAATCTTTCACCACAGAAAGAAACAGAAAATGGGAGGGAGGGCTTGGCATGTAGTAAATACCACATGGGTAGGAAGGAGGGAGGAGATCCAACACAGTCTTCTTTTTGATATGTTGGTTTACCAGAGCACTAGTTAATATCTGGCCCTCCTGTTTTCTTCCCATCCATCCCAACTCACATAGCAAACGGTAAAAGATGATCAGACTTACAGCCCAACAACATATGTAAGCATATATCTTCCCTATTCTCAATTTACTATAGGTAGGATTTTTTTTTGCAGTATTTTTTTATTATTAAGAGATTATTTTTAAAAAAATGTGTAACAAAAATAGAATGTTAGCATAAAAGATACACAAGAAAAGGAATGAAAACAATAATAAAACACAGTAACTACACCCTAATCTACACTTTATAATATCAAATAGAAAGCATAAAAAAAAACATAACAGAAATATAAAGTAAAAAAAATCTAACTAAAGTACATAAAATAAAATGATTTCCAGCCAATGATATATTCAATATTTATCATGTTATTCTAACCTCTCTATTAATAATTATTATATAGTAATATTTATTCTAAATTAATATAATTTCTTATACCTATCTTATCTTCACTCTATATCTTTCCCTTCAAGAATAATAAAAATCGCTAAATACTAAAAACTCATTGAGAAAAGAAAATATTTCTCCTTACACATATCACCTCCAGATATCTTATCAACTCAGATTCATAATAATCTCATATTCATCTATCCTCTTGTCCTTCATTTTCTCTGTAAATTTTTTGAGTATAATCTTTATTAACTTAAAAAAGAAATTTTCTCTGTGTATTTTAATAATCTTGCAACTGTACCCAAAGTCTTTTCCACTGAAATCTCTAGACATCATTCAAAGGGAATTTTGCTGGTTTTGTTGTTGCTGCAGGAGCATGCAAAAACATGACACCCACATCACTTCTGGTCAGCCTATATACTGTAAAACCAGTCTTTGACAGACTAATATGCTTCTTTTATGGAGTTGTTGTTTCTTTCTTTCTTTTATGTGTCAGAATTCCGGGGACTGTTACATATGACAGATGTTGCTAAGACAACCAACTACTACAGCAGAATTTTGCTAGATAAGGTGTCAGGTCAGGGACACTGTGAAGCCAGAAGGTTTTGACATCTCATGGAAATGTCTCTTTCCTTACAATAAAAAATGGACAGTAGTCATTATTTCAGTAAGAAGTCATAAGAGAAAAGAAGTCCCTTCTAATCAATGGGTTACCTTACGTCGACGTTGTCTCCCTGCCAGCTTTGGAAAATAATCTCCAATTCCGCAACAAAGTTCTTAATGTCAAAAGAAGCTATGGTATTAGAAAGTAAAGGTGCTTGTGACTGAACAGAAATTAGATTTCCTTGAATTCTCTACTTCTAATTAGGGATGTAAAAAATATTTTCAAATGTTCTTGTTTTCAGTGAGAGAGAGTGTCTCAATAATACGTACAGATACGCCCCCAAATTTGGTCAATATCATATTTTTTTACAGAAGGGATGCAAAGAATGTTCATATGAAAAGCTCACTGCTTTTTTTGTCAGAAGGCACATGAAAAAAATTGTTTTCTTCACACACAAAATATGTTTTATGCAAATACAACATTATTTCAACATAATATCCCAGAAGACTAAAAAAAAAAAAAAAAAAAAGCCCTATAGAATATTAAAAAACTTTTTGTGATTGTACTTTGCAGGGAGGGAATCTCTACACTGATGGGTGGCTCTGGACATTTTTTAAAAATGTGAACGTTTGAAAAGTGTGCATAGAAAATCCACAAATTTCAAATGTGCACAAAAAACTACTTTTAAAAAGTGCACATAGAAAACTGCATAGATTTCAAGTGCATGAAGAACACTACTTAAAAATCTTTTGGTTAGTGGAATAATGTATTGAAATTGTGTAGAATTTCAGACATGTGCACAAATATGCACAAATCTGGGGAAAAAAGAAGATTGGCTTTCTCCTTTTAAAAAGCATTCATAGCAACTGCGATGGAACTAGGCAAAGGCTGGTCACAGAGATGGGAAAAGGAAGACATCTATGGATGTGAGTGTTATAAGTATAAGCCTGCATGGAAGGGATGAACCAATACTCCAAGGTATGCTAGGCTTCACTTCCTGGTAGGATAATTATGGAAGGAGTGAATCTCTATGTACTTTTGTCTCCTAGCAAAATGAGCACAGCTCAATTGGTGGTGGGGTCTATAGAAGCGCATAACCACTCTCTCCACATGTCATATATTGGAACAGTGGTTATTAGCCTTGACCTTTGATCCTCCAAATGTTTTTGCTTGCAACTCCCAGATATCCTAGCTAGCATTGCCAATAGTTAAGACATCTAGGAGTTTTAAGTTGAAAATATCTGGATCACACGGGGAAACACTGCATTAGAATGACCTCTGACATTTTATTGCTTGAATCCATCATACTGATGATACATCAAATCCAATGCATTTGCCATTGTAACCTTTGGTGATGTTCTTGTAGGGTTTTTTTTTTTTTTTTTTGGTAAGATTTAGTAAGAGGAGGTTTGCCATTGCCTTCCTCTGAGGCTGTGAGAGTATGACTCATCCAGAGTCACTCTGCAGATTGCCCAAAGTGACACTGTGGATTTCCGTGGCTGAGTGGGGTTTCCCACAGTCCTAGTCCAACATTCAAATCACTACTCTCTCAGCATTGATTTCAGTGAACGACAATGTCAGAGCTCCTCACATAGGAAGCCAATGGTGCCGACTTTAGAATTCTGAAGATCTCCAGCTCTTTATTAGCATTCAAATTTGTCCCTGTCAACAATTACTATAACCTATGCAAGCTGTCTAGAAATAATACCCCTATTTGAAATGCGTAGTCGAATATGTGCTGGATGAAATTGCCTTGAAGTGTGATGGAGTTTCTTTTTTTGGAGATTTTTAAACAGATGCTGGATGGCTATCTGTTGGGCATGCTTTGATTGTTCATTCCTGCATGGCAGGGGCTTGGACTGGATGGCTCCTGGGGTCTCTTCCAGCTCTATGATTCCATGATCATGAGTGATCACAAATGGCTGCTCTTCATCCTGGAGAGAAGTGACTAGTGGGGTGCCACAGGGTTCTGTCCTGGGCCCAGTGCTGTTCAATATTTTTATCAATGACTTAGATGAAGGAATAGAGGGCATGCTCATCAAATTTGCAGATGACACCAAATTGGGAGGGGTTGCCAGAGGACAGGATCAAAATTCAAAATGACCTGGATAGACTGGAGAGCTGGGCCAAGGCTAACAAAATGAAATTCAACAGAGAGAAGTGTAAGGTCCTACACTTAGGTAGAAAAAATGGAATACAGAAATATAGGATGGGGGGCACGTGGCTGGATAGCAGTACGTGTGAAAGGGATCTAGGAGTCTTCATAGACCACAAGCTGAACATGAGTCAGCAGTGTGATGCAGCAGCCAAGAAAGCCAATGCAATTCTCGGTTGCATCAGTAGGAGTATAGTGTCTAGATCGAGGGAGGTACTGGTACCAATCTACTCTGCTTTGATTAGACCTCATCTTGAATACTGTGTTCAGTTCTGGGCACCCCAATTCGAGAAGGACATGGTCAAGCTGGAGCAAATCCAGAGGAGGGCGACCAAAACGGTGAGAGGCCTGGAAGCCATGCCCTATGAGGATAGACTTAGAGAGCTGGGGGTGTTAAGTCTGCAGAAGAGAAGGTGATAGCCGTGTTTAAATATTTGAAGGGATGCCATGTAGAGGAAGGAGAGAGCTTGTTTTCTGCTGCTCCAGAGACCAGGACAAGGAGCAATGGATTCAAGCTGCAGGAAAGGGGATTCCACCTGAACCTCAGGAAGAACTTCCTGACAGTCAGGGCTGTCTGGCAGTGGAACATGCTGCCTTGGAGTGTAGTGATCTCCTTCCTTGGAGGTTTTTAAGCAGAGGCTAGATGGCCATCTGTCGGAGTGTTTTGAGCGTGTTCCTGCATGGCAGGGGGTTGGACTGGATAGCCCGTGTGGTCTCTTCCAACTCTACATTTCTATGATTCTATGGAGGTGAACAAATATCTCACCAATTTGCTAAAAATGGGAAATAGAGGATTTGTATAACTATGAACCAGTAGTTGGATGGTAACTAGCAGTTAAGCTTGCAGAACAGATCATGAAGGAATCAGACTGTGAGCACTTAGAAAAGAATACTTTGATTACTATGAGCTATGAGCCAGCATAGATTTTTAATCAGTCAGTCTCTATCTATCTATCTATCTATCTATCTATCTATCTATCTATCTATCTATCTATCTATCACCTTTTTCCCAAGATGGAGACTCAAAGCAGCTTACAGATTAAAAGAAATACAAATACAACCATAATTAGCTAAGAACATCAAAAATTCAAGATTAAAATAGTATTAGGAAGGTCTTCACCTGCTGACAAAAAAAGAAAACAAAAGGCAGCAAGGAAGGAGTGAGCCTAGCCTTCCTCAGACAGGAGTTACAGAGTCTGGAAGCAACCTCAGAGAACACTCTTTCCAGTGCTCCCACCAAACATGCCTGTGAAATTGATGGCATCAAAAGAAATTCCTCCTCTAAAGAGCTCAGATCTTGGGTAGGTTCATATAGGAAGAAAAAATTCTTGGTTTTAATAAAAAGAAGTCATGCCAGAATATGACCGATCCTCTCTCTCTCTCCTCTCTCTCTCTCTCTTTTAACATAGAATTACAAGCTTGGTAGATTTAGGGAATGCTGTGGCTCAAATCTTGAATTTCCACCAATGATTCCTCATCATTCTTCTTTGTGCATTTAAAATTTGTGTGGTACAGAGAAATCACAAACAGGATCCCACAGTTTTTTCCCCTCGAGCCCAGTGTTGTTCAATATCTTTATACATTACTTGGATGAAGGAATGGAGAACATGTTCCTCATCTCTGCAGTTGACACCACTAGAAAGGTAGGTATTACCCCAGAAGACAGAACTAAATCTCAAGATGACCTTAGCCAATTGGCAAGCTGGAAGAAAGTTAACAAAAATGAATTTAAACAGGGATGAATGCAAGCTATTGTTTTTGAGTAGGAAAAGCCAGAAGCATAAGCATGAGATGGATAACATGGTTTGACAGCAGGACATGCAAAAAAGATCTAAGGGTCTCGGTAGAGCACAAATTTAACAGAAATCAATCCTATTATGAAAGAAACAAAAGCAATGTAATACTTGAGTACATCAACAGAATTATATAGTGCCCTGATCAAGGGAATTAATAATACCATTTTATTCTGCTTTACCCAGTACTATCCTTCTTGAACCCAGTTCCAAGGTTCAAGAAGGATAGTAACAAGCTAGAATGCATCCAGAGGAGGGTGACCGGGATGTTGAAAGGACTAGAAACCAAATCACATAAGGAATGGTTGAGGAATTGTCTATGTTTAGACTAGAGAAGAGAAGACTGAGAGGTGATATGATGGTATTCTTTACATAACTGAGAGGCTGTCACATAGATAAAGTAATTAACTTTTTTTTCCTGCCTTTCTATTGCATTGGACCCAAAGCAATGAATTCAAATTACAAGAAAAGAGAATCCAACTAAACATTAGGAAGAACTTCCTCCCCATAAAAGTGATACAGCCTACTTGAGAAGGTACTAAACTCTCCTTTCTTGGAGATGTTTGAACAGAGATGAGGTAGGCCTCTCTCTGAGGTGCTTCAGCAGTGGCATCCTGCATGGCAAGAGGTTGGGCTAGACGTCCCTTGTGGTCCCTTCCAGCTCTACGCAGTAGAGAATAACACCACTACCAACAAGAAGTAGAAAAAGGCCATATGTTTGGTGAAACTCTCCCTCTCTCTCTCTCTCCCTTCCTCTCTCTCTGTTGGCAGGACTGCTCATGCATTTTGTGCAATCTGATTTTTGGCACTGTTTATCAACTGCAAAGTTTTTCATTGAGCGGAGTAAAAAATATCCCTTGCCTCCTCAAATGGTACAAGAGGAGCAAATTGATTTCCAGTGTTGAAAATGAAAGGAACGGACATCTACATCCCTAACCCAAAGACATCTGCATTTTCTCTGTGAAGGAGATAATCCCATGGGGTTCAGTTGGAAAGGGTACAGTTTGCTTCTGCTGTTTGTTTATTTTCTCAGCCAAGGGAACTGCTAAACTTTATTAAATGCCCGGATGCATTTGGATTCCCTTATAGGAATCATGGCAAATAAGATTCCCATGTGATTAAACTGCTCAGAGCACAGCAACTATTTGCTTTTGATCAGCGAAATGGAACTCTGGCAGATCAAGAGGTGAAAGAGTTCTGCAGACTTTGTAAGCAGTCCAGCTCTCTGTTTCTGAAAGGGTGTCTGGGGCTTACCATAACTACGGGCACCTTCTCCTATGCAGCTTCGCTCACTGAGAATAAATGGACAGGGAGGCAGGATGGTGCCTGTGATTGCTTCCTGTGTGATGTAGGGTTAACTGTTGCTTGGTTGCTATGGTATCCAGATCATGTGACCCAGGATACATTCTGATGTCAGTTACTGGTCATACTTAGAAGGCAATGACTCTCCCTATAGCAAGCTTGCTTCTAGCACTTTCTCTCTATGCTAACCAGTTCACCAATAAGTTGGTGAGTTTAGAATGAAGATATTATCTTCCTAAATTATTTTATTAATTAGTTAGGATATAGATTATTTAATGGATATGTAATTATAAAGTTTATTGGTAAATCTTTTGAGTCTGGGTTCTGAAGCTGCATGTCTTGTTTTTGCTTCCAAGTCAGCCTCCAATCAGTCCAATCCACACAGAAATTGGGACATGCTTTCTCTGCAATTCTGTTAAAAGAAGGCTAATCACGCGTAGTGTTAGCTTTCATAGAGTTCCCCAAGGGCTAACACTCTGGGAAGCTGAAGAACCATACGTCTTCTCTGTGTTTGTATACACCCAGCCTCCTTATTCCAAGTACATGGTGTAAAACTTGGAATCAATAGAACAGGAAAAAGCTCCACTGCAGAAGAGAAATCCAGAGCTTCAGATAGTTACTTTTTTGGGCTACAATTCCCAGAATCCTCTTGCCAGTATGGTCATTGGCCAATGCTTTCTGAGAATTTTGGTCCACAAAACGTAATTGTTCAAAACTTTGGTCCTCTTACACCTATTGATGAGCTACTCAAGAGTGGCAAGAATGTTCTCTGTATCCACCCCTGAGATCAACAGTTTTTAAACTAACTCTAATTTAAGGCATGTGGTATCAAAGGGAAAGGACATAAAACTGATAGCCACTGACAGCTGCTGAAACACTTTCAGGAGTGACAAGTTACTTTAAGACAGTCAATTGGAAAGCCTCAGTGACCTGACCTCTGATTAGCACAAAACACAGACGTGCAATTCTTTCACAGTATCCAAAACCATCCCCCTAACAATCCAATTAAAACTTCATCCCATGTCCAAATACCAGTGAATTGATCTATTTTTAAATGTGCCTATTTCTCTTTTCTCTGACTCTTGCAATCAACTCAGTATTTCTTTTCTCTTCTCTTTTTGTTTTGCTCTGTTAAGGAATCATTGACGCTACCCAGGTGTTGTCATGACCTCTGTGTGTTTGCATGTGTGTGTTTGTGGAGACAATGAAGAACTGAGTCACAAGCTCAAAGTCACAAAAGAACTTTGAAAGATTCCAATTAAAAGCTGGTGTGGAATTAAGAATTCTGCAACAAACAACCTTTTCAAAATTGACAAGGCTGAAATCTCAGAGCTGATTTTTAGAATATGTTTTTGTCACACTAGCACACAGTTCTAATTTGACCAGGCTCCCAAGATTCTCAGTGCTGGGAGAGACTGAAATTCCCCAGCAGCTGTGCAGTCCATTTAGATACATGTGATGAAGAGTGTCAGGTACACCAAGTCAGGCTTTCAGAGCAAACCTGACATAAGGTAAGCAGTGTGCCATCATGCTGTTATCTCTTTCATCTTTTAGAATTAGAGTTCTTTCAGTTTTTCCCACTATCCTTAACCCTGATCAAAAGGAGCTTGAAAAGTGGATAAAATCAGGTAACAGAGCTCCCCTCACAAGGTGGTGTTCTTATTAGAATGGCCATGCATGCTTTCAACCCACCATCCACTGGGATACAATAGGCCCTTGAGTTAAATTTATTTTTATTCTACTGCAATTTGTACCAAACCATTTTTTTTCTCTCTGAAAGGCAAGGGATCAGAGAGACAGTGTTCAGCATCTCTGAGTGGCTTGTATATGTAGCAATGTGCTCAGGAATGCCAGTGTTGTCTGGAGACTGCCCTGCAGCATTGTATATGTGTGTGTGTGTGCGCACGTGTAAAACTAAATACACACACACACATATACAAACACATACCCATACATATACAGAGAGAGAGAGAGAGATTCCAAAGAAGCAAGAAATCATTCGCTTCTACTTTTGTACCAATCCCTTTTCTTCTCCTCTATCCCACTGCCAGTTGGAAACTGGTGTCTACATTTGCCTTATGCCAAGAATGCAGCAGTTCCACTAAACTACCAGGCCACCCAGAGAGTCGGAGTGACCAGTCTGCTCTGAGTTTTAGGCCATTTCTGTATGATAGGGCTCTTGATAGTCATTCCATTGCAGTCCCAGCAGGGAAGAGAGTGTGACAGGGACGCTCCCCTCTACCCGGGCCCAGCTCCATGCAGAAGGGAGTGCAATGGCCCCCCCTCTTCTTCCTGCAGTGCAGTCGGGCATTTCCCAGGATGTGCTGGGGAAGGAAACTTTGCCATTGCACTTTCTGCCTTCCGCAGGTCTGGTAGGTATGGGAGTGTCACACTACCATGGGCACTAAACAGATTTTATCTGCTTAGTGCATACCTTGTGAGTGCGAGACATGGGGACAGAATGGCAGCAGGCTAGCAATGACATTGTGTGGAAGCATGACCAGCTGACCACTGCCATCCTGTCTCTGTAGCAGGACAGCCCCATCATGTGGAAATGTTCTTAGTCTTTATGTGAGTTATTTGAGATGTTGAGCCTGTTTTGAGGATAAAGGTCAGTGCCTTGGATAGCTCCTTTAGAGTTAAGCCTAAAACCCAGAGCAGAGTCATCACCTCACTGACATGGAAGTCAGCCAACTAAACCCAACAAATATCTGGGGCAGCACTCCCAGATGATCCACAAATCATAGTTTACAAAGGATTCTAGTCTGATCATTGGTTATGTCATCTTTATGAGCCAGGGTCTCTGTTATACAAGCAAAATGTAGCTCATCACTAACCATGTTTGGCTGACCTCCTGGTCTTGCTGCTTGCCCAGGATTGCAGAAAGAAGATGTTGTCAAGGTAGTCTTCAACACATCATTCCTGAGCTATACTCAGCTTGACAGGTCAGAAATAGTGCAAACCTGTCAGAAACGAAAAGACAACAACTCTAAATTCAGCCCTAACATGAACACACAGGTTTCAAAACTGGACATTTAAGAGTTAAATGGACAAAGCATCAGACCTGACTAGATTAATCTGCCAGTTTCAATCACTGCTATATTAAAACTTCATCTCAAGTTGTCTCATGTATGAATTTTAATAAATTCTAATAAAATGTTAATTGAAATGACATACCAATCCAGCCCTAGTTCCAGAAATCATGGAAAAAGTTGTGGAAGGTTGTACATTCATCTTTTAGTGCTATTGTTCTCTTTTCTCTTTATTTCTACAAGACAAAGTGAAGAGAGAAAGCATACCCAGCCTAGGTACCTCAGTCTATTTTGCATCTGAGAAATAACACTGGCATCAGGCATTTAAGACAAACATCTGTGGTTCTCACTGTTCCCAACTGTTAGCTACCATCTGAAGGACCACAGGTCTACCAGCTCTGATTTAAGGTGCAAAATCCCCCCATCGCTCTACCTTAGGCCACAAGGTTGTTCTTCAAATCATGTATGGACAGGCAGTAGAAAGTCTATTGCCTTAATAAGGGCTAATCAAAGCAAAGGAGAAATTTACACAGGTTGATCTTTGTACAAATAGAGGTGCCACTGGACCTGGGGGGAAATGAAAAGAAATGGATTCACTTTATTGTTTTATCTCCTAGTAATGAATTTTATCCTCCTTTCCAAAGGTTACCTTGTGGGTCTTTGAAAGTACACAATTTGTTTTGATTAAAAAGAGCATCACACTCTGAATATTATTCACTTCCCATCATTAAGGACTAAAAGGAACAGCTCTTCTTTTCACTTGGTTATATTTTATTCTTGAACCTCCAGATTAGAGATGAAAAATTAATGAAGGAAAAAAATCTCTCACAGCTCTTATGAAAGTCTGAATAAATTGTATTTTGTGACTGGCCATAAAAGAGGTGCAGGTCATATGTGGGGCAACCAAGTTTTTTAGAAGCAATGCACAAAGACCAGCAGAAAACATGTTAGGATGAGGAAGCCATTTTAAGAATGGTTTTAGCCCTTACCATATTGTACAGGTAGATTTTGGAAATGATTGAATCTGTTATTGTTTCTTTACAACTGGATATTATACTTCAAAACACTTCCTTAGTATTTTATTAAAAATACCAACAAAAATATTTTAAATATCTTTTACTTCAGTATTGTTACCTTCTCCTACAAACACATAGGATATGTAAAAATACCAACAAAAATATTTTAAATATCTTTTACTTCAGTATCGTTACCTTCTCCTACAAACACACAGGATATGTAAAAACATATCTCTCTAATATGGCTTTGCTTCTGACAACTCCACAATTATTACTACAATTTTGATCTTGCTATCTTGACCACAATCCACCATTATTGCTGTTACTATAATCATAATAATGATCAAGGTTTGATTGCATCATGTTTGTTTGACATATCTTTCTCCTTCAAAAAAGAAGTAAACAAAAGAAAAAAGAAAAATAAAGGGAACAATTAGATGAATGAGGCCTTGATGCACAGATATGTCGAGTAATTTCTCAACTATGGCCATTTCTGCACTGTACTATTATAGTGCTAATATTCCACTTTCAACATCCTATGGAATTATGGGGTTCACAGTTTCGGGGGGGGATACTCATTCCTCTCTCAGTAAAGAGAAGATAAATCATAATGATTCACTCTAGCTTGTGAAGGTGACATAGGCCATTTCCACACCATACTGTTATAGTGCTATTATTCTACTTGCAACATCCTGTGGAATTCTGGGGTTTGCAGTTTAGGGAGGGGCTGTAAACCCCAGAATTCCATAGGATGTTGCAAGTGGAATAATAGCGCTATAACAGTGTAGTGCGGAAATGGCCTATGTCACCTTCACAAGCTAGGGTGAATCATTATGATTTATTTTCTCTTTACTGAGAGATAAATGGGTATCCCCACCCCCAAATTCTCTCCATATTTAAAAGTCCTAAAGTGATATGGGCCAATTTTCTATTGAAAATTATCCAGTGTGAGTGGGAAGAACAGATTCCAACCAGATTCACAAGAGAGTGACTTCTGAGCACTGGATATGCAGCAAACTATCCTATTACATACCCTACGCTGGGAGTTCCTTCTGTTGCAAGTGCAGTTGGTACCCACTCTTTCTGGTCTCCAGGCCAAAGTAGGCTATGTCCTGAAAATGATGAAATTCCTTATCTCACAGTATTTGTGACATGCCATCATGAGATGTGCATGGATTTTGGGATTCCTACCCAATTAGAGATCTCATGAGTGCCCAGAAATCACACAAGACTTGGGAAATCATTAGAAAAAAAGAGAGTTGGAATTAGGTTTTCTCTACAGGTGATTGGTAGCATGCCAGATTTGCCTACTCAGTGCAGAACAACACAGGTACTTTGGGAGATGCTAATACTGAAACAAACATACAAAAGCTTCACCACTCAACTATTCTTTCTGATGAGGGTTTTTTTTTATTGTTGGGAACCCAGGATTAGAAACAGGGAATGAATAATTAAGAATATTTTTTCCATCTCTAATATGGAGCCATTGTCACCCTTTCATCACAGATAAGTAGCATGGTTGCTCATGCTTTTGTCTACCAAACAGGCTTAATGGTCATCTGAGTGTAAGCACTGACAAATTACCTGTCAAATACATGATGTGCCTTTTAATTACTATAGTCAATGCTGGATTTACATGCAAGCTAAGTCAGCACAGTTCAGTTTGCTTCTCTATACACCTTTTTTAAATAAACATATTGCAAATTTTATATAATTGTTATAATAATGGACATGTTTTAGTAATGCTTTGGAATTACTTATCTTGGCATAGTTTTAGGGCCTCAGCATGCCTTAATTCAGCCCCTCCACTAATACACAAGTTGCTTGCATCATCATTCTGTGTTAGTATCTGAACGTCCTATCAAGCACTAGTCATTCAGAGCTGATTTGTGCAAGATGACACTTCCCATTTGGAAACCACTTTAATCTAGGAAATGCCTGTATCCCTTTTTAGCATGGTTCAATAAATTTATTGAACACACACTTGTCCATTGCAAAGGAGTATATACGCTGCCCTGTGGATGTACTTCACTCAGCCAGTCAGGTATTTGAGATCAGATAAGTTGCAATAGTATAACTGATAGTAAAGCATTAGATGGAACAAAGATCTAGTTATAATAACTAGCAGAGTGAAATATCAAAGTTGTTTTTTCTAAGGCGATATGATATGAGAGATCTCACTAGTAATTAGAGTTGCTCCCAAATTTATTTTAAACTGAGAGGTACAAGAAGAAAAGTGAGAAGTGTTTGGTAAGACGAGCTAATTTCCTCAAGGGAATTCTACTCATTTTTACCTAAAATGAAAAAGGAAAGGGGATGTAAAGATTCTTCTCTCTTAGGGGGAGAAATTAAAGAGTTCTGAGGGAAGTCAAAAAAGTGGTATACGTGTGTATCACAATAAAATGCTAGCAATCAACAGGAGACTAACACTAGGTGATAAATCCAGCTAATGGGTCACAATCTCAAAACAGGTATTCAGGGGAAAAATGCTCTTGGCACCGGCCTCTGGGAAGTTTAGAACTAAGGATGTTAGAGGAGCCAGTGGATACTATCTGTTACCCTTATTTCGGGGGTCCTGTGGGGGACGCCTTAATGTGCTCCATGTGGTAGGCAATGGGAACTCAACAGAGCAGAAACAATAGCAATGCAAGAGGCAGGGTAACCTAGCAGGGTCGTTTTACCCACTTTTTACGGGTCAGGCCAAGCCAAAAACCAAACAAAGATGTCTAAGAAATTATTTTATTGAATGAAAGTCTCACGCACCAACACAATCACTCACATGCTCACTCAAGACCTATTAAGAAGCAAAAGAGAGGAAACTGGATAGGGGAAATATTGAAGGGATTGTAGCTGGGGTAATACTGTACCTTCTCCTGAAGTCCTTGGTCTGGGAAAAACAGCGAAGAAGTGGAACTCAGCACAGAGAGGGCTGAGGGGATTACTCAACTGATGGACAAACGGTCTGCTGGTATGACCGGGAGTGATCCAAAGAAACACTCAAAAACTGGGACTATTTGTAGGGGGAAAAGTACCTTGAGGGCAAATCCCCTCCCGGGGAGAACAAAGGGTGTTGCAATGGAAAAGAAGCTCCACAACGGCAACTCTTTTTGCAAGATGAGATCACAAGGTGCTGCCAAAGTTTCAGGATCTTCAATTACTTAGGGTTGTGGTGTGAATTTATGTAGATGGTCCTTGCCTGATAGGATTTTATTGCTAACAGTGCTCGACTTGGGGGAAAACACACTAATCCCCTCAAGTTGGCTCCTTAGTGACTGAGGACCCCTTGTCTACTGTGGGCTTGCACAGCTTGATTTTTCCTGGGGCTACATGATGGGGGATTGTACTGGCCTGACCTGGTTTTCGATTGTTGCTGCCTACATGCTCATCCGGGTGACCTCTCAGGCACACTGAATCATATTTTAAGATCAAAATTGTAGACCCCAGGACAGAGTTTACCAGTGAGATAACACAGTCAGTCACTGGATAGATCCAGGCCCAAACCTAGCTCCATTCCCCTTCAGCTACAGCTTAGGACACCAACAAATGAGGATGGCTTAAGAATCATGGAAACAGATACAGTGCATTCTAAGAAATCCCTTATCTTGAAGGAGTCCCTTGTAAATATCTTACCTGGGAACCTAAACAATGAGGGTGAAGAACCACTGCTTTAATATGAAGTTACAACCTAATGCTCTCCACATCTTCTGTACTCCAATTCTGACAAGCCCCAGACAATATGGCCAGAGATAAGAGATTGTCAGAGTTATGGTCCAAAAAACCCAAAGGGGACCAAGTTACCCTTCCCCACCTCAGGCAGGAAATTAACAAGAAAGATTAAACTGAATTTAACATGTGAGGAGCTGGCTGAAATCCATTCCATATAATCCATTCCATTTCATGTAATCAGCCAATCTATGTTTCTTGATTCATGTAAAATAAAAGAAGACTTGATGCCTGATAAATTTTTGCTTGAGTTATACAACGGCCTCTATCCATCAATCATGGAAACACAAACAATTTAACCAACACCACATGATTAAGCAATTAATTCACAGGATTTTGCTTGGCCAGCACAAAAATATACACAAAAGACTGTAAGCAAGCAAAGCAGCTTTTAATGAGAAGCAAATTCTGATGTCTTAACCTTGATTACAAAGTTTTAAAAAAGAAGCAACATCATGGGAATGTTGCTTAGTCAACCCAGAGTGATCTTCAATTACTCTACTGAATTACTTAGCAGTGGTAAAATTCTATTGACTCTCCATGTCTCCTAGTTAATGAATTCTTTTAGTAAACACATTAGCTGTGTTGAAATATATCCTGTTCTTCGTATGCACCTATAGTGCACTTCTTTCTCAAAAATTCCATTTGTTGTTTCAAGTTAATTTTGCTCACAGTTACACTGCATCATGGTGTTTATGATCTTAGAATAAAATCCTATGCATATCTATTCACCAAGATTAGGATTGTATCCTTACAGCTGTATAAACACTTGTGATCCTAAACACATCTTTGAAAAAGGAATCCTTTCCATCGCACATTACTTCTTCCTTACCAGTGGGCCATTGTGTTACTAAATGAAGAAAAAAGTAATATATTGTGTGGGTGGTTAGTAACATGTTAACACAGCTATTCTTGGAAAGTGGTTGCTACCCTTGTGTTACATGTGGTAACATTAGTCACTTTAAACTCCTAAATGTGCCTTATGTCCCAGAGAAAATAAGGATTCAAATACTTATTGCTTGCAAGGTCATAGTGATCAGCAGAAGAGTGAAGAGATCCAGAAAGTAAGGTGGCTGCCAGCCAGACTTCCTGGAGAGTTCCCAGAGCATCAGCTAAGTAAATTGGCTTTTACCACATGAAGATAAGAAGCTGCACTCCCACATTTGTTGTTGTGTGCCTTCAAGTTGTTTCTGAGTTATGGCAACCCTAAGACGAACCTGTCACAAGATTTCCTGGGGGCTGAGAGGTGGTGGTGTTTCCACAGGTGAGCAGAGTCATAGTCCAACACTCCAACCACTACACCAAACCCAAATAGCCACCGAAAAATGAATCAGGAACACAAACTATTGCTTGTTGCTCCCTCTGACCTAACTGAATTGTGTTGTTCTCAAAATCCAGTGTCATTTTCTGTTCTTTTGTTTGAGTTTCACCCTTCCTTCCATTGAGTAATATTTCTCTTTATGGCCTCTTTCTCTCTCATCCCTCACCCCCAGTTATCATAAACTATTACTTGAACGCTAAAAAGAACATTGGATCTAATGACAGTTGTGGCATTGTGCTACTAGTCTACACAAATCCATGTAGCTCAACGCAGTTCATAATCAATAACTTTAATTGTATTTGAACTATGTTGAATAGCCACCAGGGGGAGTTAGAAATGCTCAGGAACATGTTGACAGGGCACTTATATTTGCAGAATGGTAGCACATTGAAATAAATTAGATACTTTTCTTTCTGACAGGGAAACTTGGCTGTCCCTATAAAGCTATCACCAGACCATGAGTGCCTCTGGCAAACACTCTCTTGCATAAAATTCTCCAATTGTGTTTTTGGCCTTGTGTCTTGCTTTTAGAAAATCATGCATATGTCCAATTTTGTTTTTCTGCAAAGCTTATGACAGAGTAAGTGTTCTAATATCTATTACAGAAACATTTCAGTTGTGTTAAAAGTTCAAACACAATGCTTGCACTCAAAAGTCATCATGTTGTATCCAATATGGATTCAGCTTTATTAGTACAGTTCTAAATTGTTCCCTTACAACACAGCTGTTTCTCTGTAGACATACAAGGCATATATTTGTAGATGATTTCTGAAACCAAATTCTAGAAATTTTGACCCATTTGTTTGTTTTTGTGTGCAGCCTTGGTCTACTGCATATTTTCTGATATATTAAAGTTGGTTTTAAGGGGCAGGTGATATTGCTGCTGCTTTTGACTGTGACCTTTAAGTGGCGTACACAGACACATTTATCTCTTCTGGCAAGTCTTCCATTAGTAAACCTGGCTTATCTTCAACCAGCAATGTCAGCATTTTCTTGCCTAAAGAGCTGGTAATAATTATATGAAGCTTTAATAAAATCTGGAACTATAGTTAACTATGGTACATGACCACTACTTGGACCACCTCCCATATTTATAATCTTGGCACCTAATTTTACTATATTAGCTAAGTTTAAATGGAGAGAAAAGCTATATTACTATATTAAGCAGGGCTTAAAAATTTCTTTTAAGAAGTAATCAATGGAACTATTAGCAATCAATGGAACTAATAGCAAAGAAAAAAAGCAACTCTTTACCCCTAGAACTGTGATTTTGGGGGTAACATCTCCTGTTTCTCATTCCCTTTTACTTCCCTTTTCTGAAAAAAAAGAAAAAGAAAAAGAAAAAGCATTTCTAATCTATCCCAAAGGAAAGAGAATAAATACTGAACAAATGCTACTTATTACATGAGGCATGGGGAAGTAACAGCTTTATAAATAGTTCAATTGACTGCAGAAGCAATATTATTGTGCCTGTGTTACACCCCTCACCAAGTAACAAGTTACAGATAACACAGTCACTTACCACATGTTGCTTTCCAACTGTGGGGAAGGGGGATTATTTAAAGTCACTATGTATGTTCTTTACAAATTTGGATACTAAGAATGTAGCTTAGCTGAAGTTTAAAACCTGTGTACTTGTGACTAGGTCCCATATAACACTGCTAAAAAAGAGATATTAGCATTCAATTATTTTGTTTTCACAGGTGAGAGCAAACAACTTTGTTTTCTCCCCACTATAGCAAAAATGCATATTTTTGTGAAGTTGTGAAGTTCTCACAGAGAACTGTCTGACAATAGTATTTTTTTACGCACCCTGCCCCCCACATACACACATAATTGTCTCTCTCACACCCAAAATGTGCATTTCTGCACAGAATGATTTCCCAAAAGACTTTGGGATGTACCAGTACCAGACAGAAATCTGTGCAATATTCTTAACCTTGTATTATTATTCTTGTCTTGGTCTCCTGAGTGCCAGGAAGCCCCCCACTTCTCTTAACGTCACACACAAGTCACATGCAAGGGAAGGTAACTTGTTGCCTGCTACATGTTTTGGAATACAACTTGCATCAATCGCAGACATCATAGCCAATGGCCAGGTCTCATGGAAATTGTAGTCCAAAATATCTGAAGGGTGCCTGATTGGCCATCCCTGTCATTCGTCTTTGACATAACTATTTAGCTATCATTGTTAATCACTCCTGATTCACCTGTTTTCCTGTCTGGGATAATTTAAGTGTTTTAATGGTGAATGGGAGAGAACTGCCATGTCCTATTCTGAAATGATAAGCAATCGGTTGTTATGTTGGTTTCCAAGATGCAAGCTGGTCTTTGTTGCAGCTAAATGGTCTCATTAAGACTAGGTTGCTTAACACCCTCAGTGAACTTTATTCATCTTAACCATCAACATGGAAATGTAAAAAAATAAAACAAAATAAAAAATAAAATAAAATAAAAGCCTTTCCAACAAGAGATTTTTTCCCCTGGATGTTCTGCTGCAGATGTCATTTATTTTACCTACTTTAAATGCAACACCTCAATAATGGCTGCTTTGAAAAAAAAAAGGAATCATTTAGCATGGGTTGTACTATTCTGTCTGCTACATTTATTACAAGAGCATGTTGTAAGCTTTTCTCTCTTTTACTTTTCATGGTATTCATTTTGTGCCTTAGCTATGCAGAGGGTTTTCAGAGGAAAGAATGTGTGAGTGAAACGGCTCTTGTTGAAAGATCCCAGAAGAGGAACCAGTGACTCCAACATCATTCAGTTGCTGAATGTTCTATTTTTCATTGTATTTATGGACCTTAGGTAGCTATAAAAGAAGCTATTTGGTGGAGTTTCATACTTTGTCTAACAACCTCTTGGTATGGTATTTCAAATTCACCCATCAAAACTACACAGATCTCTCAAGTTTCTTGTGCTGAAGTGTCTTTTTTTCATTTGTAGATGGTACAAGTGTTTTCTGTAAGGAATGTAAGCTACTTTGAAAGCTCGTCAGAGCTTGGAATTTTTTTATTAATTGTTACTTATAAGAGTTATGCTTCAAGGAGTTACTTATTATCGTAGCAATTTTAAAAGTAACTATGTACTTTCTCATTTTCAACTGTAATTAAATTACTACTTGTAGAACGTAAAATATATAACATATTCTTAACATACATATTAAATATCTATATAATGAATATCTATTGTATATATCCATGTATTATCCGTGTATCGATATTGTAACTATGCATATTTAACTTATTATAATTTGTATAATTTTATATATCTTCATGATTATTTTATTTATAACATCTATTTACTCTTGATTTCTAACTCCACTATGAAAAATACTATGATGGAAGATGGATATAGGGTGGGGAGAAGAAAGAGGTGGGGGCAAAGGGAAGGGAGTTTTTAATTGTATTTATTTATGATCTATGTAAAAAAAAACAAATGATGGGTATGAATGAATGTATATTTGGCTTATTGTTTCTTATAATAAAAATAAGTAAATAAATAAATATTACTTTTACTTACTGCTTGAACAAGATATGAGCAATTTTTTTCCATAGTCAGCAGCATAAGGCACAGCACTAGTTCAGGAGGCACCCAGACCCTGTGATATTTTGCCTGTACCATTTACTGAGGCCAAAGCTCTTTAAGTACGAAAGTGACACAAAAAGTTCCACAATTACCCAGAAAAAGAAGTGAGTTATCTTTTGTTAAGCTACACCTATAATGCAACATTGTTATAAATGAGGAAAAATGAAATACATATAATTACCACTTCTAAGCTATGGTACAGCCTAAATGGAAAGGCTGGTTATAATGAAAGACTGAAATATATATGCATTCCAGTTTTTGTTCATATCAATCATATATGACAATGTAAACTGTCCAAGATTATTGTAGATTTTGCTAAACGATGATGTTTAATCTTTATTCACCTTGATAAAAAAAACCCACATATGACATACATGTAGGTACCTAATGTGTTGTGTTTCAGTTGATAAAAATAACAAAATGTTTCACTTCACTTCTTAGTGATTGTGTGTTGTGTGGACCTCAGGCATCTCAATGGCATTCGATCTCATGATCATTGGATCCATCCACTGGTGAGATCCACACTTTTGGCTTCTCACATTTCTGCACATAGCTCATCTTTTCTCTCTAGAGAATGCCCCTTGACTTTTATCCCCTTGATCTAGAGATAGCTGTACAAACAAAGCTTGTATTACCTCAGATAATCTGTGCAAATGGCTGTTCTGTAAGATGTTCTAGTTGCCTCCCCTAAATTTGTCACACTTTCTGTTAACTTAATTTTTGGTCCTTGAAAGACTGTAGCAAGCTTACCTGAAGAAAAACATTATTTACATTTAAGTATATACAAAGATATGTAGGATAATTCAATGAGGTACTTAGTACCATCACACAAGAAACAATTCTGAGTTGTGGCTTGCTGCCAGATGCATCATATCAAGAATGCCTCCATATAAACAATTGCTTCTTTAGAGCATAGGTAGATAACAAGTGGTCCATGGGACACACGCAGCCATTCAAGCATTTTGTACCCCCTGTTGCCCCCATAGGCCCCTCTGCCCCTAGAGCACACCTGCAGTTCTCCCCTTCCCATTTCTTCCTTCCTGTTCCTTCTAGCAGAAGATATTGGCCCTTTCCTCACAAGGCTGGTGAATCTGTTTGTGCCGTTTCTTACTGGATTTTCTGGGCTCGAAACAGACTTTCCCTCATTTCCTTCTGCACAACTATTGCGTATGTTCCATTCTGATTCGGAGAAGTGCGTGTTCATGAATCCGCACTGCCTCCTTCTTGGCCACTCCCGCTACTCCCCTCGGCTGTGATTGGCCTTTTTTTTTTTTGCATGGTTTAGTACGTCATTGTGTATGTGCGTAACTCCATACTACCCCATGGCCCCTCCCACGAGCCCTCCCCTGACCACCAATTCGCATTGGTGCGAATGTACGTGTCTGCACCACTGTGAAAGTATGAATTGGATCGATCTGGAAAACTGGAAAACCGATTTCTTCCGGTTTTCAAATAGCGTGCTTTACCACCACATGGGGGCACATTTAGTCAGAATTACGTGCGGAATGAAGGTAAATAAACCGAACCTAGTCCGCTCCAACGTACAGAAGACCTCCGTGGCAAGATGCATTGGCCTGCCTTAATAACCACATGCGGAAAGGCCCATTCTCTTCTGACAACCTGAAGAGTTTTGTGGTACAGTGAGTACAGTGACACCCTCATGTACCAGTGAGTTGTCTTAGTAACCTTGTCAGATGGCTGACAATGCAGACCCAAACCACTGAGCAGTTGTCCACACCTGGGACCTTTTCACACTACACAGTTATAACACTATGATCCCCACTTTGGTTGTAATGCATGGGTTTGGAGTTTTGGAAAGGAGCATTTAGAATTCCCACCCAAACAAGTCCAATGCCTCACCAAACTACATACCCCCAGTTTCCACAGGGCACAGGCCTGGCAGTTAAGATGGAATTGTTGTGCTACAACTGTGTATTGTAAAAGGGCCTGTGGTGCAGAGTGACTTGCTGCACAGTTAGGTTTAATGTTGTCATACCACTTCAGAATTACCAAATGTAGGCTTGTTGGGGCTTGGTGAAAATTTGATCACTTCAGATTTATAGCTCACCACACAAAGTCAGTCATCAGGTGGTACAAGCTGCAACGATGACTACATATCAGTTGGTCAGATGCAGTTGGCCTTAAAATCTTGTCAATATACTTCACATTCCTCTTCCTCCAAGAGAAGCAACAGCCTGAACCATTACTTCAGAGCTGCAGGTCCTGAGGCAAAGACTTTCTCCTTGGCCAGTGAAAGTAAATGTATCACAAAGCCCTTCACATATTTTGGGCATCACAAACTTCTCGAATTTCATCTTCAGATGAGAGCTTTGAATTTTACCCACAGAAGCCTCAAAATCCCAAAAGACATATATAAAAAAGGCAAAGATTATACAAATTCATGCTGGAAAATTATAGTATTGTCTCTTCCTCCCTCAAATGGAGTTTAACTAGTATAGAGTCAACTATTGCTCTGTTGCTATGGTATCCAGATCATGTGACCCAGGATACTTTCTGATACTTAGGAAATAACAACTATCCCTACAGCAATCTTACTTCTAGCACTTTCTCTCTGCTATGCTAGCCTACACACCAATAAGTTGGTGAGTTTAAAATGAAAATACTATTTTCTAAATACTTTTGTTTAGATAGTTAGGATATACTTTTTCTAATGGATATGTAATTATAAAGTTCATTAGTAAATCTTTTTTGAGTTTGGAACCTAAAGCTGCCTGTCTTGTTTTTGCTTTCAAATCAGTCCAGTTCAGGGAAGACAACACAAAGATTGGGACATACTTTCTCTGCAACTCTGTTAAAGGAAGGCTAATTCCTAACAGTTTTAGCTCTCATAAAAGAGTTCCCCAAGGGCTAACACTATGGGAAACTCAGACCCCCCAACAATTCAGAATTATCAATATTATATGGTATAATAGTTTAGAGGTAGTTGTGGACCAGTTCAGGAGCAGTGCATTGGTCCAGTTCAGGAGCAGTGCATTAGTCCAATGGTAGCTTAGAAACATGGACTAGAACTGTCTAGCAGAGAATCCTAAGTAGTTCACCAAGCTACATATTCCAATAATTTATAGGATGGTGTATCAAACTCCATACCACTCAAAAGTGGTAGTGAACTGCAATAATGGTGTAGTACAGGTACACTGTTCTCAGTTAAAAAGAAAGGTAGTTTTAATGCGCATACACTACCATGCCTGCTTCTTTGTTCATCACTCTTTCATATCAGTATGACACAGCTCTACTCCTCCAATTCACTGAGATGCTCACACATTAAGTATATGATCTAGGGCAATGTTAGGGAATATGGCAAACATGGGAGTTGTAGTACAACAGCAAAACTAATTGGCAATGGGAGTTGTGGTCTAATAACATCCAGGGGGCCGCACATTATGCATCCCTGAACAAGGCCTCACTCTTTGCTGACAAAATATTTCAGACAAAATGTGCATGTAAAAATGGTAATTCAAGCCTACAAATCGGCCATATTGACCAGTGTTGCCAAGTTTTACCTAACAAGTTAATATAGCAGTATTTGCCACTACCCTCTTTTAAAAAGCATTAAAATCCCAACAAATGATGTTATATCGTGATGAAAGATATATATTGTTGTTTTTGGATTTTAAATTGAATGTTCCTGGAGATAGTGACTTAATTTTCTTTAGCAGCATATAGTTTGAAAATATCCTCTCTAATAAAGAGTGGAAAGAAAAGTCTCATTATTAAAACACAGTCACATAACGCAGCAATTTATCCAGCTTAATGAGACACTTTCTGTAATACACTTTACTCCAAAGAAATGCTTCCATTAGAAGTCTCAAAATTAATTACTTTAATTTTAATGTTTTTGTTTTGTTACATGGAGACTTCCCTACCCTCAACTTCTGCTCTTACTGTGTTTGTTCTTCTAACTATTAGGAATACATACTATCCTATTTAAATACAGTCCTATTCAGATTATGCTCTGATACACAATTATGTGAACTAGTGAACTTGTTAAACTTCAGTTGAACTACAAACATGTGCATTTCCCAGACAAAAGCTTATTGACCAGTGTGTCTTCTGAAAGGAATTTGCAATCGTATAACATTGGCTTATAGAACTGTACGTATAACTTAGTCTGAAGTTTTATTTGCTCTATATATGCTTCTCTGATTATCTGAACATATATTATTTAAGCAATTTTGCTTGCATAGAAACTGCTTTATAGCAGACCAGACCATTGTTTCATCTAGTTCAGTACTGCCTACAGTGGTTCCCAGGGGTTTGAGACCTGGATCCTTTCCAGCTACTTTTGGCAACACTAGGATTTGAGCCTCCTGGTCTTTTGCCTTCAAAGCATGAGCTAAAGTAGAGGACAAGAGAGGACACAGCCTTGTGAAGCAAAAATGAGCCCTCCAGATGTTGCTGGACTGCAGTTCTCCTAATCCCACACCACCAGCTATGATGGCAAAGGCTTATGGGAGCTTAAGTACAACAACATCTAAAGGTTCACATAAAAATAAAAAGCAGCCTACTTCATGAACTGCTTATGAGATAGCTCTTGGTAATAGCTGAGAAGCTGAAATGCATGCAGGAAAATTTATGTTATCAGTTGTAGCTTGTATGCTTGGAAGCACATGAATCCTGTTTCACAGCACTATGGTCATGATTGTGCAAGACTCTGTGTGTGCGTGTCCATGTGTGTGCTGTGTGCATGGAAGTGAGATATCCTGTTTCACATCTTCAACGAAAACTGAATAGCAAGTATTCAATGAAAGAACTGAAAGGAATGATTTTCAGTCATGTGTGATGCCTTCATATTCACCTGCAAAGATCAACAGATTTGAGATTCTAAAAGATGTAGCTTGGTGGGCAGAGTAGCATGCACACATCAGAGTTCCTCCACTAGCAAGGAAACATGGATTGACCAGAGTATTTTATTGATTTATTGTTGTTTAGTAAAGAACATTAAAGCTTTCTAGCATCCACTCAGTATTCAAGACACCATACCCTGAACCTAAAAAGTATAAGTAAAAAAGAGTTAAGGATGCCCAATAAAATAATAGGAAATTAGGATAAGCTGTTTCTTAAGTTTCCTTAAAGAGCAGCAAGCCATTCTGGTTTTGAAAATGAAACGGTAATCTTGTATCAGAAATGGATTTAAGAATTCACCTAGTTGTTGATGGCGATGTTAAAAAACACACAGCCTCCAAATCCATAATTGGTGATAGAACCTTGCATGGTCCACTCATTCTCCCTCCTACCTTCTGAGTGTTAAAAAAAAGGCTATCCCATGACAGCTCAGCTTGGACATGTCTTTCTCCAGCCTTAGAGTATCAAAAAGAACCACTTTCTTTATATCTATGTGCCATAAGTCTTTTCATGAGACTGATGCATAAGAGGAAAGGGTTAACCCCCCCCCCACCGCCCCACAGCAAACACAATAACTCCAGTCCTGGTCAGAAAAGGAATGTCTGCTATTTCCAGTTATTTAATGATTCACACAGTTCCAAGTCACATGTGTAATGTCACATACAGTTTGGCAGTAATAGGTAATCAACAGGGAGGTAAATAAGGTTTACAAATTTTCTCATTCTCAATGAGAAAGGGTTCCATAACATAAAAACTATACCTAGAGAGGGGGGTATGTGGGCTTTGAAGAGGTTTTGAAGACAACTCGGTGACAGATGGAAGAGGCACAGGCAACCAGTGGTATACCTGACAATGTACCACCATACAGAAACTTCCTAGCTTCCTCCACATGATAGAGGCAATGTGTAGGCTGATCACTGACTACCCTGCACTGTGGGCAGAATCCTTCTTGAGCTGTACTGGATTACTCATAGTCACAGGCCCCCTCTTCACATCAACTCTACCAGTTTGAGTTCATTCTTCCCAGTGTGTGTGCGGGGAGGGGTAAGAAAGAGAGAGAGAGAGAAAGAAAGAAAGGAAGGAAGGAAGGAAGAATACCCATATAGCAGATTACATAAGTCTTCTCTTCTGATTGTCAGGTATCTGGGAGTGAGATGAAATTTATGGGTTGTGGAAGACCCAACCAATTTTTCCTACCAATCTGGTTCCTGGGTTCACACACACTCTCCAGCAGACCTGGGATTGACTTGCAGGGAAGTTGTGTTCCTTTACCATGGGAAATCATCTGAAAGGAGGACAAAGCTGTACCAGTTTTGATCAGTGGCCCACAAAATGAATGTGCTGTTAATGAAAGTTCTGTTAACAACAATGTGTAGCCAAATGCTAACTTTGAAGACAGACTTTTGGAACTACATCAAAACATAGTGTATGAGCATTAGTTAAGATTTACTTTTACTCAGTAAGACTGTGCTTTAAGCAACATCCTTTCTCCATGATGAAACTTTGGCTAGTAGAGGAAGGAGCACTGATTGGTTACAGCCCTAAATTGCTAGTTTAGTCAGAGGGCTTCGTTAAGGCAAGTGTATTCATAATGTATCTCATAAACTCCATCTATTGTCCCTGAACTCTCAGTTACCCTTACTCCAACAATTGTTTGACCCCCTCTTTGTCAAATTTTGTTCTTTGAAGTCTTGAGGGAGGTACAATTTGCCAGTTTAATGAAATTTAATAAAATTTTGCCCAGGACCTGCTTTGAGCCAGAAAAAATGCTTTTTTTAAGAAATCAGAAGTGAATGGCACTACAAATTGTGCCCCTGGAGGTTTCTGTGGGGTGTAATTTTACATTTTGTGCCAATGTTTTTTGGGGGAGGGCAGAAATGAGAAAAGGTAAAAATGGATCCCAGACCCTCAGTTGGTGCTCTCCATATTAAACACTCTTGCGGTGGTCTCAAAATTGACTATACCAATGTCCTACTCTTGGAGCAAGTTCACAAACATAAGTATGAATCTGCCAAAGGTTCATTTCTCAGTGCATATGCTTCAGTCCTAAATTAATATTCTCTTAACAGTACTTTACTATATAAATATGTCTGTATTTCACTCTCATAAGGACATATCTGTACTATGGTATCTTGATAGACTTTGTTCAAAGGCAACAAAATTCTCAAATATGCATTTAGAAAACAAATGAATGGTATAAATTAGGTGTGTAGAATCACTAACTGAAAACAAGCTAGTAAAATGTGGGCTAGACAATGCTACTTGGATAGATTTGTAACTGCTTGACCAACCAGACTGAAAGGTACTCACCAATGGTGACTAATGGAGTGCCACAGGGTTCTGTTCTGGGCCCAGTGCTATTTACTATCTTTATCAGTGAATTGAATGAAGTAATACAGGACATTCTTATCAAATTTGCAGGTGATACCAAGTTTGCAGATGACATCCCGCTGGACAGGACCAGGATGCAAAATGATCATAATAGATTAGAGAGCTAAGCCAAAAGTAACAAAATGAATTTCAGTAGGGAGGAATCTAAGGTACTAAACTTAGGCAGAAAAATGAAACGTACAGATAACAGATGGGTGACATCTGGCTTGACAACAGTACATGTGAAAGGGACCTAGGAGTCTTTGTAGACCGCGAGCTGAACATCAGCCAGCAATGTGATGCAGCAGCTAAAAAAGCTAAAATGATTCTAGGTTGCATTAATAAGAGCAAAGTGTCTAGGAGGTCAATGGACATAATAGTACCACTCTATTCTACTTTGGTCATACACATCTGGAATACTACGTCCAGTTCTGGTCACCACAGTTCAAGAAGAATATTAACAAACAGGAATGTGTCCAGAAGAGGGTAGTAAAAGGCTGGAAATCCATGCCCTGTGAGAAGAGGCCTAAGGAGCTGGGTGTCTTTAGCCTGAAGAAGAGAAGGGATGAGAGAGGACATGATAGCTATGGCCATTTCTGCAGGGGATGAGGGAATCGCCCAGTGCTGGTACTTACCGGACCTTTGGGCTTGACATTTGGGTCCAGAGCAGTGCATGGCCGCTGCTCCACACTGCTCCGGGGACGAAAATGGCGGCTTCTGGTTGGTGAACTGGAACCACCAACCGCTGAAGCTCGTTAGCCTAAAGCCTGCCCCCGGCAGATTGCAGGCTCGCACTGGTGCAAGTCTGCAAATCTGCACCGGAGCGCGGGAACAGAGTAAAAGCACGCTGGATGACCACTTCGGGTCGTTCGAGAGCGGGCTGAGGTGCGGATCTACAGTAAGTAGGTCCAACTCAGTCCGTTCCCAGGTGCAGACGTCTTCTCTGTAGGATGCTCTGCACCGTTTCTTTAAGCCAGTGCAGAAATGGCCTATGTTTAAATATTTGAAGGGATGCCATATGGAAGACAGAATAAGCTTGTTTTCTGCTGCTCCACAGAATTGGACACAGAGCAATGACTTCAAACTTTAGGAAAAGAGATTCTATCTAAACATTAGGAAGAACTTTCTGATGGTAAGAAGAGTTCAACAGTAGAATATGCTACCTCAGAGTGTGGTGGAGTCTCCTTCCTTGGAGGTTTTTAAACAGAGGCTGGATGGCCAACTGTTGAGAATGCTTTGATAGTGTATTCCTGCATGGCAGAAGATTAGATTTGATGGCTTTTATGGTTTTTTCCAGCTCTACGATTCTATGATTCTAAACATATGGATGCTTTAAAATGCAAAGGCAATGGAAACATAGAACAAACATTCCTTATAGTACTTTCAAAATTGCACCACATTTTGATATATTTGTATTGTAGATATGACATTTATTGACTTCCAGAATCCTGTTACACATCTCATCACTGAAGAAAAACAAAACAAAAGGGAGAAGAATAATCATTTGTTGTTGTTCTGGATAACCCATTGGATTAATGCCTATTCATCTTATGGATGCTAGTGTTTATAGCTATATACCTCCAACAGTGTCGGATGCAATGTGCCTCTCAATACCAGTTGCTGGGAAACAACAAAAGAGAGGACTCTTGTCCTCCCATCACATTTATGGGCTTCCCACCTGCATCTGATTGGCCACCATCGAAAACATGAGGCTGAACTAGATAGGCCTCTTCATTTGATCCAACAGTTGGGTACTTCTCAGGCCTTTCATAGGGTCCTTTTTTATCTGTGAGTTTATTTCAGAAGTTTTCCTTAATCTCTGAAAGCAGCATGGTGAGAAATGCCAATAGCTCTCTCTCTTAAGGAGATTCCAGATCCAATAGTAAGACTGGATATGGAAGATAGGGTTCTATATATTTATTATGTATTAATAAAATGTTGGTCATTATTGTAAACTGTTCCACAAATACATTAGTCCCAAAGATCAGAGATTCATAGTAGGTTAGTAGTGGCATGTACCTTATGGAAAATGAGGTTGAGCTGATACTAATAAAATGCAAAGAAACTAGTAAGAAAGCAAAAAAAGAAAAAAAGTCACACTTCCCTCGATGACACAAATCTCTTTTCCTTACAGCATTCAAACTAGGAGAGAGAAAGAAATTACAAGTGGAATTTAAAAGAATAAATTACCACTCATCTTTCTTCATTCACTTCTCTCCAGTAACTACACTTGTCATTATTAGATAATAAATCAGCAAAGTTCACATGCTTTATGGTTTCTTAAGTCAATCTGAAATACAAAAGAAGCACTGAAAACTACCAGATCTGTGAAGCATACAAGGCTCCTAAATAATATAATGTATAGTCTTCCTACCACCTCAGCTCCTCATTAGTAACTCTGCAGCAGGCGAACTTGTGAAAGAAGGTGTTTCCCTTGCTTGGACTATGAATTAGCTCATGCTGTCTTAGAAGACACATTCAGTCTCATTTGGAGAGAAAGACAAAGCATACTATCTCATTTTTGTAAGTTCTTAAAATAATTCAATAATATTTTTTGAAAATTTGCTACCACATTCATTAACATACATTTTTAACTTGTGTAATCATTGAAAATTATTCATTAACTTTAGGAGAAATATAGATATTAAAAGAATGGTGAATAGACCATGATAATAATCATGATAAGACTGTCACATTCCTTTCAAGCACTTTATAAATTTTGTGTACATGTAATGCTGAACAGCAAATAATTTCTTAAAAATAATACTGATTCAGATTTGTATTATATGTTCAACCTTTGTATTTAGTGATGACTAGACAGAATGCAAAATTATTGATGAATCAAATTATGAATAGAATTTCACTTTGACATTAAGACTCTACTATAAGATTTTGAGAACTTAAATTGCGATCTATCTATCTACCCCTATAAATCTATACTTGAATATGATATTATTTTAAAAAGTTTTTTCAGATTGATAAACTATCAATTGACGAAGGCCTATCACCTATCCTAGTAAAGCGGAATAAAACAACAACAACAAGCATTCCACAAGAACAGTTTTACTAAACTAACCATTTCACAAACAAGTAGAGCAAGAGATAGCAGACACACATAATCTACACTGCACAGTTGGTTGTGCAATGCAAAACAATTCTGAATCCCTTCCAGACATTCATTATAGAAATCAATTTCCACTCCAACAATATATCTTTTGCTAGTATAATTACATCACTGGATCCAGTCCTTAAACTGTAATCCTATTTATGCTTTATAGGGAGTAAGTCCCATTTAATATAATGGCATTACATCTAAATAGGTCAAGATTAGGTTGACTGATGAAAATTGCAAATCTACTGATTAGTAATTTTGTAGTAATTTCATACTTCAGATTAATCAAGACAATTACCAAATTTATTGTGAATAAAATCCATCTCATTCTGCTTCACAGCAGTGGTGGTGTTTCACCTGCTAAAAGTATGCCTGAAACAGTTGCCTGAGAAAGGTTCAGTAGGAAGATGAATTAGCTTTGGGTTCTAGTCTGACTTTTAAAGAAGCTGTCCAAGGTGCCAAAACTGCTCTGAAAATAGACTTCAGGATCATGGATAGCCCCTTTAAAGTTCAGATAAAAACCCACAGAAGATCTACCATCCAACTGACATGGACACTGCTGCTTAATGAAAACAATTGGTAAAACTACTGGTAACTAAGTAGTGTCAGGGGCACAGAAGGATGTATCCTGATACAAAAGGAATCACAGACTAGTATGAACCAACACAAAGTGACAGCAAATAACTCAAATAATTTAACAAGATTCCAAACACATCAGATTAGCAGTTCTCACCTAAAAATAGATGACAGGAGGCTAGGTGGCTGACCAGTTCCTTTTCCACCATCTTAATCTCAAAAACCATGATGGTACACTACTATTGTAGATGATATGCTTCCTTTTGAGAGCCAGTGTGGACTAGTTGTTTCAGCGCTGGACTAAGACTCAGGGAGACCACGGGTCAAATCCCCACATCGTCACCTCTCAGAGGTATGGCCCATTAGCTACACAGAGGATATTAAGACAAATATGCATTGGAAGAGCAAACTCAAAAGAAGGGAACAACAAACCTCCTTTGAACAACTCTTGTAGAAAAACCCTGTGAAAGGATCACCCTATGTTGAAGTTGACGTGAAGGCACTTGACAACACTATATGATTCCTTTACTCTTCTGGATTAGGAAAATGGAGTACCAAATAATGTTTCTGTATAGACCCCTATTCTCTTTGCACGATCCTGGCACAGGCATAGATGTCACCCTGTACCCTGCACATTGGGTAATGCATAGCATGGCATGGTACCACTGTGCCACCTAGATTCTATCCCCTAAAATAAAGCCCATATCCAGGGTAAAACCAGTGGAAGCTGCCTGACAATGCTAAGTAGTTATGTGGTGGGGTGGAGGGAGCTTAGCCCAAAATCTATTTCTTTACCCAACTGTTTATGCAACAAGGGGAGCTAGCATTGCTGCCTCTTGCTTTGTTGGCAACCTGTTCAAAACAGTGCCACCAACAGAAAGAGACAATAGAACACTCTCTTAACGTCACCCTATGTTTCAGTATGATGCTGGTTTTATCTAGAGTGGATTTGAGGATATGCGATATCTTTTTTGCTGTATCAGTTGTTCCTTGCCAGAATCCTAAACGATCTGTTAAATTATATAACTTTACATATATCTAGCTACATAACAAAGGTGTTAAGGAACCCATTTACTGAATTGCAAAGATGTATAACAAGACACTGGCAAGAGTGCTGGATGCACACTGGCGCCTGATGCACATTGGGACTGATGCGAAGTGTATCCTATTGTGCATTGGTCCTGTTGTGCACTAATCGTTTTGCCAGGTTGTGCTATTTAGTAATGTAACAGCAGCCCGCTGCTTGATATGGGCCTTATGGAACAGCCCAGTCCTAATTGTCCCAGCCATAAATCCACTTACAAAGACATAAGACCCCAGCAAGCTTCCTGCTTCTGTTGTTATTTTTATTTTATCCAGTCTGCTCCTCTAGGACTAAACACAGAAATAGACACAATTAGTAGTTGGAAATGTGCACATTTCTAGCTTACAGTGCATGCCATGAAAGAAAGAAAGATATTCAACAACATCCATTTATCTGAGAAATGCACAATGTTACTGTGCATTAATACATTCATTTGAAAAACGTGTACACAAATATAGATTAATTTTATTCCTTAAAAAAAAAACCTCTAGAAAATACAGAACCAGCATAAAATGTACTTGGAGGTGGGAAAGAAAGAGAGTCTCTGAACTTAACAGATTCCCCTCTGCCTAGGATGAATAAACAGGATCCATCATGTAGGGGGAAAAAATAGATTTATCTGTGATCTGTGTCGCTGAAGTATTTAAGTTTTAGCTACTTGTCTTTGGAAGATCACCTAAACAAATACAATCAATGTTACGAAGAACAATGTAAGTTGGCAATCATAGGGAACCATGGCACAAGAAGCTGCGTTCGCTACCTGTTTAATTCTTCAGCACATCTGCAGTTTCAAGAATCACTTCAGAAATGTCTTTAACTAAAGTCCCTATGATTGCATTACAGGAATATTATATGCTACCAATTTATTTAATGAAACACAGGGAATATTTCTCTTCCCTGACATAGTTTAATGCTGTTAAGAAGTGTGCGTGTATTATTCACACGAAAGTTAATGACAAATTCTGTATCTCTTTGGATGGTAGTTAATTGTTAGTGATGGAATAAATTCATGGCTGATTATCCTTTATCTAGGCAACTTAAAAATAAATGCAAAAGCTTATTTCATTTCTCATCCACTAGTGCAAGAAAGACAAGTCAGTTTCCAAAATATGTCACCTCTCAGAAGTATGGCCCATTAGCTTGATAGAAGTTATTAAGACAACTATGCATTTGAAGTGCCATCTCAACAAGATCACTTTGTTTAAGTGGAAAGAACCCCAGGATCCTTGCCTACTACTTTAGGTTCATGAAGTTTTCTTCAGATAATTGCTTTAATTTCCAGTGTGTCTGACACTGTGTGGTTGATTTATTGTTCAAAACTGTGAATGTCACAAACACTTATATAAAAAATTATTACAATCAGCATAGTTATTAAGATAAACAAACTCAATATATCTGGGATTTAGAAATCATCAGAAGAGGAGTGCCTTGGTTTACTTGGTAAGACTGATATGATGAACCCTTTGCTCAGAAATATTAAAAATCCTCACTTAACTTTTATGCCTTATATGTCTTAAGATTTTAAGTATTAAATCACAAATTAATGACCATTAAAGATAGTCCACATCTTTTTGATAAGATGTACAACTAAACAACCATGAAATGTTGTTAGGAGAACAAAATTGGAGTTGGGAGACAGTCACATATTCCATCTCAATGTTCTCTTAGAAAAGGCAAGATATAAAAGTGCTAAATAATAATGAATCACAGAGTCACAGAGTTGGAAGAGACCACAGGATCCTTTTTACTTCTTATTTGCAAAGCTTGCTTTCTGCTCTTGGGAAAAGTTTTAGAAAGCTCCTATATGAAGCAGGGACAGGCTGCTGAGCAGACCTGAACCCCAACTCAACCCCACTTGCTGTTCTCTATGAGAAATGTGTCTACACTTTGTGCTTGAGGCAGATTGCCATGTGACCAGTAAGTCATAAGGTCTCTGGATTAATGTGTTATGTTACTGAACCAAGTGCAGCAAGTCAGTCACTAAAAATATGCAAGTCTCAAGTTGAGTTGAGTCAGTGTGCAATTTTTGCCAAGTCAAGTCCAAGTCAAGTCACTGAAGTAACTTAAGTCTGAGTTGAGTCCAAGGCCATTTCCACACTAGACTGTAACAGTGCTATTATTCCACTTTCAACATCCTATGGAATCCTGAGGTTTGCAGTTTAGGGAGGGGCCTCAAAGGCAATTGACTTGAGTCTACATCACTGCCAGACTCTTCCACCAAAACAGGAAGTGCAAGTGTGAGCTTACAGTGGCCTTTCCGTCTCCTTCAAGACAGCTTGAGACTGAGGTCACAATAAGCTTTAAGGCTGTTAGCATCAGTACAAGGTCACACTCGCCAGGCTAATCAGACTGTAAGCCACTCTGTCTCTAACTGAAGTAGGAATCGATTTGCTTGACTATTTTGTGATTGCATGTGTGGACAAATAACTCCAGCAGATTTCTCCTAATGGGAGTGGGGACAAATATTCCTATGCAGTATTTCCTTCATATTTGGATGTCCTAAAGTGTTGTGGAAAAATTACTCTGTGGAGAAAAAAATGTGTCACTACGTGGTCAGCTGCAGAAACAATAATGTTGGTCTGAAGCTGTTCCTGCCCTGCACCAACCAGGAAATGGTCAGGTTCAAGGGGCTAAAGCCGAGAAGCGGTAGGGTTTTTTTTGGTGGGGTGGGGGGAGGATAATTGGATGGAAGACTATTGTAATGAGATCTTGTACCTAAAGCACCTGATTCAGGATTGCAGCCATAATTTCTTCTTTCCTCATGGAAATTTGTATGCATTTTCCATATTTATTTTCCATTATGAAGCTATTTTTGTATATGCTTTTCCTTATGTGTGTATGTTAGTGTATATATTCTCCATCAACTAACGTGTGTTTCTGTGTATGCGTTTTTGGCTGCTCACCTTTGGAAAAATGTATGTATGGCTCCACACACCCAAGATGCTGCACAAGCCTTGCAAATGAAGCAAGGTGCATTTCATCTTGCAGTTAGTCACAGGAATGGTGATAATTTTGAAAATACCAACTTTTCCCCGACTCTATCCTCAGTGGAGCATCTTTTCCTACCAAGGAAACTGAGATCACAGGTCCCAGCATTCGTGTGTGTGTGTGTGTGTGTGTGTAAGAGACACTGTGCACACTATCCCTGTCAAGGGGATTCTCCTTGTTTTCAAGACTGACAATACTGCACAGATTTTGTTCATTTGTTCATGGCACTATTTTGTAAATTCCATGTCCATTTCAAACAGTGCTAGTGACTTTTACAGGAGCCAAAATCTCTGTTAGAACAGAGCTGGACAACGGTATGTGGGTCAAGGAGCCACTTTCGTTCTAGTTCTTTCAGTGACCACGCAGAAGGACACGGGCACATTTTGGTGCACCGGAAATGTGCTGTGTCACTTCTGGCCACCATTTTGGTTATTCTTTTTTTGCGTGTGTGTGTTGTGGGAGGTTTTGGGGGGCTTTGGGGGTTTAGGAGATGCAAACCACTGCATTTTAAAGCAGTTTTAGGAGATATTGGCCAATTTAGAGAACAAAAACAAAACAAAACCCCTCCTGAAAACTGGCCTGATTTTTTCTGAGGGGTGCCTGGGGCTTTGAGGGCTTCTGGGGGGTTCCAAGGGCCACCCTTAGGGATGCCAAGATCCATAATGTGCTCACAGGATACTCTTTGCACACCCCATGTTAGAAGCAAAGGATGGGCAACAAAATTATAGGCATGAACCTACAAGCCAGCTGCTTTTTGAATCTCTGTTTGGCTGCAAATAGTTTAACCCTTTTGAGCCAGAGGGAAATTTGTGTGTGCCTGAATGTATTCTTGAATCAGATATCATCAGCTGAACATTACAAATCAGCCAGATTTTAATTGTGAACTTCGATATCACAACACTTTGTGGCAGTCTGCTTTTTATTGGTTCCCACCATATATTCTGTGACAAAATACTATTAACTCAGAAAACGTTCCATTTTTTGTGCTTTTACAGTGCCTATCTTGGGGCATTCATATTGTTTATGAAAATCTATTTGTATACACAAAAGAATTAAAAGCCTTGAATAGAGGGGAACTTGAAGGGTCAATTATATATATGACCCTACTGTGAAAAAGTCTTCTTTATTCCAAAGACGACTTTAATACAGCTTTTGATTTTCCTCTAAACGGCACATTCCAGAATAGCTTCAAAATGCAATAAAGACAAGGAAGTCTTTTAGTTAAATGATGTATGAAGACATTCATTTGTTACAGCTGAAGAGGCAGCCCAGACCAAGATGACAATTAGAATCGAGAGGTCTTGACCTAAAAAAAAGAGAAAATTAAGATGCATCCCTAAACTAGGGGAGGAGGCTGTGATGGAAATAAGTATAGATTATACTAGTTAACTTTGCTGAAATAAGAATATATTGGAACAGGGCTATCTGGAAAGGCATTTTAGAAGGAATTGGAGTCTCAGCTGCCCCTTATAGTAGCAAGTTTCAGAAATTATTATTCTAAGGAAAGAGTGGGCAAAGCGCAATCGGAGGTCCAAAGGCAGCCCTTGTGACCCCAAACTGCAGTCCCTAAATTCCCCTACAGTTCCTTAGAAAGCACAGATCCTAAATTAAAAAAAAATCATGCATGATTTTTCACCCCAACTCTGTCTCCAGACAGCTCAAAAACATTGCAAAAGTAGCAAGATTCCTAGGGTCAAAAATTGCATACCCTCCTGCAGTGAAAGATTGCACAAACATTTTTGATATATTTTTGTTGGGGGGTAGGGATTTGTATTTGTATTGTAGTGTATTTGTTTTGGGAAAAAACAATGACCCTCAATGTCACATGAAATAAATCACAACGTACAACAGAGATGGCTTTCATTTGTTCCAAGTGTTCTTTGTCAACAGGATGCTGATTTTTAATGTGCCTATCTGTCAAGTGAAATAATATTGAAACACAGTCTATAAAGTTACAAACCAATTTTTGAGTAAAAAAATGAAACAGAGCACATTTACAATGGAGAAAGACCCAGACAGAGATCTGTCTGGCATTTTTTTGCCATTAGAATTGCTCCAGAAGAAGAAAAGTACAATCCACTATTCAGCTTTGAAAATTAGCTCTTCAATCATGTGAAAGGCTATGGAAGATGCATGAAATGGAACTCTGACTCCACATGCAGATCTAAGACCTGTGAACATAAAGTTCCTTTCAATCATGGAGCATCTGTTTTACAGACTGCCCAAAATTATGGTTAGAAGAGTACCTTTTTAGCATTTTGGTTATCTCCTCATGCAATGACAAGCCAAGATCTCAACTTGCTCGTCTCATAAAAACCATACAATACATTCTACTAATGCAATTATCCTCACTGCTAGCACTTTTGACAAAAGCCTAAACAACAGAAAAGGTCCCTTTGTTCAGAATCTCATTTAGACAAAATTACTCCTGTCTAATAATATTCTTTTTTATATATAACATAGTATAGCAATTTAAAAGATTATAGTCTTGAATCAGTATGATTACATATTGCATGCATTCTTTTTCTCTCTCTCTCTCTTAAGGCATTTCTGAAGCAAAAAGAAGTGAAAGAAAAAAGCTGAGGGTGGTGAGAAACAGCAAAGAGTAAACAACAAGACTTCAAACTGCAAGATAAACAGTATTTGTTATTACTTATTCAAACAAATGAGTGTATTTTCAAATGCAATGAAGTTTGAACATACACTAGGTAAAATTTATGCTGTAATTAACAACTAATTGCCAGTATTATTTTGAAGTTGCTAATTCTACTGGTTTCTGTCTAAATTGTGCGTGTGTGCGATTAGGCTAATGGGATAAACATTAAAAGCCCAGAATTAAATTTATAACCCATGATTAAGAGAGAAAAAAGTTCCTTTTTGGACTACCGCTTCAAGAATCAGTTCCAAAGGGTAATTTTTCTTTGCTGTGATTGATTTATAAGACAAACTCGCATTTTGATTTTTCCTAATGTTAATTTTAAACAATGGTAAAGATTGTACTATATTGTAATAGAGAGATCCAGGCATGGTGTACTGCTTTGAGTGTTGGACTGAGGTCATTTCTGCACTACACTGTTATAGTGCTATTATTATTCCACTTTCAACATCCTATGGAATTCTGGGGTTTGTGGTTTAGGGAGAGGCATTTAGAATTCTCAGCCAGAGAGCTCTTTGGCCTCAGTAAACTACAAATCTCAGAATTCCACAGGATCTTGAAAGTGGAATAATAGCCCTGTAACAGTGTAGTGTGGAAATGGCCATATATTCCAGAGACCAGAGTTTGAATCCCTGCTTAGCCATGGAAATGCAAACTTGGAGGAAGGTAATGGCAAAACCCTTCTGAATAAATCTTGCTATAAAAACCCTATGAGAGCTCTCCATATGTTGGGGCTGACTTAAAAGCACCTAACAACCTCAACAACAGAAAAATACATGAATCTGAGGCATGCTATTACCTTAATATATTATATTGCAAGCATTTATATTTCCATGTATGAGATCATACTAAAATAAAACACTGCTTTTCCAAAATGTGGGCATAAGCCAAGATCCCTCCCCCACTCAGTCCATCCCACAGAGCAAGAGGGGGTAGGAATTTTTACCCTACAGATGTTGTGGCCTAGAACTCCAATCATGCCCACTAGCCTGGCCAATTGTAAGCAACTGTGAAATTTGTAGGCTAAAACATCTGGGGGGGGGGTAAAGGTTCTTATCTCTGCTTCGGGGTGGCAATTCATAACACTGTCCTAGCATGACTATTGAACAGTAAGCTCAGATGAGTCCAATGGACCTTACTCCTAGGCAAATGTGAACAGGACTGTAACATCAGATAACCATCATCAATCAACTCTCCTTGTTTTACACAGGTAGGGAATCACGCACACTTTCCCTGCACCCTCATGCCCAATATCTTGAGACATGTTTTAGTCAACAGATGAAAGTTTGAAAGACTCTTTGACCACAGTCAATCATTTCATGAAATTAAGAATGTCTTTATGTAGCTAGCAGCTTGGCTTAACACAGGACATCACTTCCTCTGCAGTGCGACTGTAACTTTTTACCTTATTTTTCTAATAATGTAAACTATAATGGCTCCAGTGCTGGCTTGTACTGTAGCCCATGCTGAAAACATGCAGATTTTTTTACAAACTAATTTAAAAGCAACTAATTACCTCTGTGAAGCAGGAAAATAAAGGGTTATTTATAATAATTTTTAACTGCTTCAGATGCTCTTGGATGTATAGCTGCTAAAATTATTTCAGTTGGGTTCTGAAAGACTGATCAAGTTTAGGGATAGGCCCTTTTTTAAAATATTATTTAAATCATTAAAAATTATTTTCAAAAGTTTCATTCCAAGTTCTGAACCAAAGGGGCAGTCCAGCTGGCTGACACCTATAAAACCTCAGGCACTACACGTTTACTTGTTTTCTTGCAGGAGAACGCATAAAACCATTTTGAGAGAGAGAGAAAGAAAGATTGTTAATTAAGGGTATACTTTGCTTATTTCATTATCATATATAAGAACAAATAATTTGATATGTGTTCTCCCTAATGGGTGAAATGGCAAGATCCATTGTGCATTTTTGGTGATTGTTTTGCACTTTGGGACTTTTTTTTTTTTTTTTTTTGGCTAAAAATCATTTTGAAAAACCTTTGTATTATGTGCAGATGTAACCCCTGTGAATATGAGTTTTGTCCAGTGAGTGGGGAAACCTTAAGGAAGGGGCTGTATTAGCTGGTTGAGTTCAGAAAGAGACAGAAAATTAGAACTGGAGCTAGAGAAGAACTACAGTTGTCAGGGCTAAAGAGTACACCCTTTTCATTTTGAATAAAATCACAGCATTTTTCAGTTCTGTACTTAGAAAGGAAGAAAAGGGTAAATGTTCTGGAGCATAATTTCTATATTGCACTGCTTCTATTCTGTATTTTTCATTCAGGGCTTTAAAGTTGAACCCAATGCTGCAGGAATACCGAGCAGCATAGGCAGAAGAGTCCTTAAATCAAGTCCCACACTGGCACCTTATCATTGGATGAATGGAACATTTGGGACAGAGCATATGGGTTAAATTTAAAATATAATTTGTATTTTTGTTTATATATATGGGGGGGAGAGCAGGAGACGGAGAGGGAGAGAAGGAGAGAGATTTAAAGTGCAATTGTGTTTGTAATATTTGATTATAATTAGCCCCGTAGAACAGCAAAAGAGGTACAAAAATAGTTGAATTTTGTGCAAAAAACCCCCCCAAAAACCCAAACAGTATATGTGGAGAATACTATTTTTCCAAGATATGAAAAATTTTGCTTAACCATTCTCCTCACTAGGCATCTTGATGTGTCAACATTCTTGTTGGGGGTAAGAACATTTGCAAACATTTTTTATATCCTTATGACTAATAAACCTTTTTTCTTTATCAGAAAATATGCACCCTAAGATCCAAACCCTGCATTGTTTCTTGAAAAGTACATTTAGCTTCTTCCTAAATAAAGCATGCAAATATGCTTTCAACGGAATCTCATATTCTAGCAGATGACATAACTCTTCCTTCTTCTACTCTCCTGGTAGCACTATGGCTAATGAAGCCATGGACAAGCATACAAGGGCTGTTCTTGTTGTCCAATGACACTCTTGAAAAACTGTGTAGTTCAAAGTAAGTGCATCCTTACTGACTTCTGTATACCACATCATTTCAACTGGGATGATCTGCCAAATCTGAAATGCGAACTGCCAGGTTTGACAAATTTAAACTCTCAGCTTGGTTGATCTGACACTCTTCCCAAATCTATATGTTGTGATGTTCAGCTGCAAGTGCTTTTGAAGAGTTCTGTACACTGCCAGATTGGGTAGAACAAACATTGCTGCTCAGGCCAGATTAGATGGAGCTCACACTGCTAAACCAAAACAGTGCTAGATTGCCAAATCCATGTTATGATCAGTCAAATTTGTACTGACATCCTTTTAGTTTGGAATTGTGTCATGCTTAAATTCTATTCCAATACTTTTTGCATATATGTATATATGTGTGTGTGTATATATATATATATATGCATACATATAAAAAATCTATAAATCTATAAATGCAGAAAATAAAATATAAACTAGCTGAGGTATAAGGATGCCTGAGAATTTTGTTCAGTCTGCATTTTTTAAGTGAGCCAAACTAATTCACACTGCCTGAACTAATTTGTGGTTTAGAATGCAGTTATCTTTTGAATTGCACACTCTTCCAGATTTTGTGATGCAATTCTTGGCTCACAAATGTCTACATAGTGGCATATTTTAGGCAGAAATGTGTATAAAATTAATATTCCCAAGGAAAATGGGTATAAAAATGCATGTTTTAGGGGAAATGCATATACAAATCATATTTTAGAGGAAAAGGGGTTACCTTAAGTGCAAATTTTCATGCCTTTTTTAAAATATGCAGACTACTGCAGAAAGAGAATGCAAAAGACTTAGGGTTAAATGCATCCAAAGCTTATATGGCCAGAATTAGTTCTGTCCATCTCTATTGATGTGGCACTCTTGATTTTTCTGTTGTAGAGTTGGACTTAAAATTGGGGATCAAAAAATAGAGTTAGATGACAATTAGGTTCTGAAAAGAGGAGCAAGTTTACAGGAAGGTTCCACTTTAAAAAAGAAGCTCACTTAGATTTCTTTCTGCCTGCTAATAATTCTGAAACTTTCTTTCCTAGTTCTTTAAGAACTTTTGAAGATACATTACCAGTCTTAGATGACAGGTGGCTTTTTTGTAACATTTAAATTACAAAACAGGCAGCGAAGTGGGGGAGAATATATAAGCCAAATGCCAAGTCGCTGACAATTTAGAATCACTCCCACTGCATCTCTGTTCATTCCTGATACAGTGAGCGCTGCCAAAAGTATGATGAGAGATTCCTACAGCAAATGGGCTTTCTGATGGGACTAAGTATAGATGGGGGAAAGTTTCAAGAAATTCAGTTCCTATCTTCTTGAAGTATAGTGTTGTAGCAATGGGTGACAAATTATGAAAAATTAAGTTAAGGTTAATAAGGCATCAGTTTCAGTTGGATAAATATATTTCTTAAATATATTAATAGGAATTCTAGCTTCTAAAGAATGCTTAAATGACAACAATTCCAGGGCTATGAAAAGTGACCACATTCGTAGTGCAATATGTCTAATGCATCCAAGATCATGGGTATTGTAGTACTCATGCACAGAATAACAATGGCTAAATCAGCATTTGTAGAGCAACTGGCCTGCTATCCAGTGAAAAGCATTTCACTGGGACTGTGTATGTGTGTGTGTTTGTGTGTGTAGGGATGTAAGTTTACAGGCCCTAGATGGCACAGTGTCAGAAACCCAACTTATACTTACATGTGCACAAGTGCATCCCAAGATATGCTGCTCATGGGATTGACAACCCTTGGTTCTAGGGGCAAAGGATGTCCAGCAGGTATGTAAGAACACATGGAGTCCCTGTAGGCTTGTCACGTAAGGACTATACCAGGCCCTAATATTTCAGAAGCAAAACCTGAGACCAAGGCATGATCCCTTGAGATGTCAGAGGAGGTTGGCCCTGGTGATGCTACAAGATGAGGTTATAAGGGGCAGACCTTGGGGATATTATTCAGTACAATATTGTAAGCACTGGCCATATTTGCATGTGCATATTTGTATTTCCATATTTGCCTTCGCATAAGTATGAGATTCTAATTTTAAAAACACTCAAGTGTAACAGGTGAGGAAATATTTATTGAGAAATACTTTTCAAGGTAATGCTCAAGACAGCCCTGAGATTCCTTCTCCTCACCATGAGGGCTGAAGAACAGGATCCAGGCCCTGAGACCTTGAGATCTGGACCCTGAATCTTTTAGCCTATGGTTTTCCACACAGGACAGCCCTGGTGTGTGGGTGTGTGCATGTGTACTTTCTCTGCCAGCATTCTTCTGGCATAATACAGAATGAGAGTTCAAGAAAGGAAGAGAAAACACTTTGTACTGACTCTTAGGGCTTTTCCGCATTTTGAGGGGAAAATGGGGCAGTCCATTACTCACTGGACTGACACACTCCCCCCGACGATCCACGATGATCCGGAGCAGTGTGCGCCCATGCTACACACTCTCTGGAGATGAAAATGGAGGCTTCCGCTTGGCGGAGGCTCTCCACCAATCGGAGAAGCTCGCCAGCTGGAAGCCCGACCCCGGAAGATCTGCAGCCTCGCGCTAGTGTGAGCCTGCAAATCTACACTTAGGGCAGCGATGGACTGGGGCACGCCGGGCTATTGAAAGTCATCTTTTAATCAGTCTTTCAATAGCACGGGGAACCACCAGTTCTGGGCATTCCGGAGAGGGCTGAAGTCCGGACAAACATTAAGTAGTCCGGACCCAGTTCGCCCCCAAGTGTAAACATCCTCGCTGGAGGACGCGCCGCCCCGTTTTAAATATAAAATGCGTAAAAGGCCTTAGAATCCTTTTGTGCAACAGGAGAAGAAAACTATCTGACACACTTCTGACATTGACCAGAAATAGGCATCCTGGTTTCCAAAATGCCCTGTGAGAATTTGAGGCAACTACTCATATTCGTGCTGTCAAGCAGCTCCCTCTTATCAGTCAGGTTTCATCTTGATCCACCTCAGTCACAGCAACTAACTTCTGTATATCCATAAATCGCAATATGTTTTTTTTTAAAAAAATATTATTTTATTATTTTATTGCAATATGTTGAAAGCATGTATGGAACAGAAACGGTTGAAAACTTGAATATCTAGCGATGCTATAATGCTGTCGTGAAGTCTTCCAGCTGGGCAGTGGCAGGGAGGCAGAAAAACAAGAAATAGGTGTGGTATAGACATTTTTTTGGTCTGCATGGTAATACATTTTCTCAGAGTGAAATTTAGGTCATTTCCACACTCCACTGTTATAGTGCTACTATTCCACTTTCAACATCCTGTGGAATTCTGGGGTTTGTAGTTTACTGAGGCAAGAGCTCTTTGGCTGAGAATTCTAAATGTCCCTCCCTAAACTGGAAACCCCAGGATTCCATAGGATGCTGAAAGTGGAATAATTGTGCTACAACTATACTCTACTGTGGAAATGGCCTAAATGCATCACAAAAAGACAAAAATATGTTAATTGTAAAAAAAAAAAAGCTGTTTGCCAAATGTGTGTATTAGACTAATGTTTATGTGAATTTTAGAAAAACCACAAACTTCAGGATAAACTGAGCTCAGGACTGGGGGGGGGAGTGAAACTTAAATAAAAAAAAATTGATACATTCATCCAACCTTGGAAACCAACATGGACCAAAACTGACAAATTTGGCAACTATTCCTGTGATACTATATGGAACGCTTTCCACTCCCCAGTATTTCCATGCCAATACTATACTAAAAACAATAATCACTATTATGGTGCCTGCAGAGCACACCAAACAATCAGCAACAGGACCTTCATTTTAAACAAGGAAGAAGTCCTGCCACATATAATTCCTTCATAGAACAAACAGACATTTGGTCTTATAATAACAGAGGATGGAGGATGTTAGAAATTATGGACTCTATTTTGTACTGAATTTAACTTTCATGACTCTTTTATTTATTTTAAGGACTTTCATCCTGCCTTTTTCATAGATCTAACAAAATGCTTCTCCAAATCTTAGGAATATCCTTGTTCAAATTATTCACTCCCGCAAGCGATAACAAGTAATTTAAACAACTTATTCTTTGCTGCAGAAAAATTATGTATTTTGGCATTCTTACCAGAGGAGAAAGTCTGCCCTACCCACTCACCTGTTCTCTGTCCTGCTCCAAAGTCATAAGTGAGAGATGGTATTGTGGAGCAACTGAACAACCAGCCAAACAAGGAGGATTGCCTGTTGACAGCTATCAGATGAACTTCCTTCAGCTATCCTCCCACTAGCATGGCCATATAGTGGAGCGGCCATGTAGTGGCCAGTGGGAGAGGGTGGGGACAAGAAAGAGAGAGAGAACAGGTGCCTGAGGAGGGCTTACCTGCTATCATAGCCAGAGCACAACAGTGTGGTCATCTTCCAGGAGTCCTCCAGAGGTCCTGTTGTCATAATTGTGCACCAACTGTCAAAACCTTACCAGTGATGCTCCTTCTTGCTCATTTCTTCCTGCCTTTCTGCCAGTCACTACATGGTCTTGGTGGAGAGGGACAAGTGAGTCTGAGCTATGGAGGTGAAAGTATAGACTTCAAAGTCTATTTGAAGACTCGGGAAAAATAAGAAAGGAACTTCAGATGGATTCATCTTATCAGATTTTCCTTACACTTGAGAAGCTCCATTTGGTTTTTGTCCCCTCCCATGCTCTGAGATTTAGAATATTCTCTTCCTTCCTACTTCTGGCAATAAAATCAGCACCGTCACCAACATCGCCACAGCAATTCATGTATAAAGTATATTATTGCTGAGAAAACAAGAAATGAAACAGCATGATAAGCAGTGGTGAAAACAGTAACTACCATCCCCAAAACAGCAGTCTGTCCCAAAGTTGGAACTTGTTCTCACAACAGGCTTTCTTTTAAAATTATTTTCACCTGTTTAAAGAACTTAAAGTACACCTACCACCTACTTGGCCATTTTTAGTGGATAAAGATTTATGAACTATTAGCAGGGCCTTTATAGAACAGTCAGAATCATGGCTTCTCAGTGTTTTTGTAGTAAGTAGATTTGCTATGGCACACAGACCATCTGCAAGCAGCTTAAACTAAGAGCCTATTAGATTTCAAAGATGGGCATTCATCTCAATTGGCATCCAACCATGGAGGATTTAGTTTAGTATATTTGCTCCTTCCTAAAACTTAGATCCAAAATCCAGTTAAAGCTAGCATGCTTGGATTTGATTTATAAACCTTTCATTTTGATCCACAACGCTCTGTTTTGTTTTGTTTTATTTTATTTTATTTTATTGGTATTTTGTAATTTGAGCTGCTCACTGTTATGTGACATCATAAACATCCTCAAGTTCAAAGTAATTTTGCCATGCCATTTTAAGAAGAGGCTACTGTACAGGAAAGCAAAGTTCCCTTGGACTCAATGAACTACTTTCATGTTCCTTGGCATGCTGGCCAAAGACTGCAGAAGCCAAGATATGATGGGGAAGGAGAGAGAGGTTGCCTAAATGGATCACATGATATTCTCCTAAAGGTCCTGACATATCCATTTTTAAGAGTAAACATGAGCCATGGAATCTGAATTTTACCTGCTGCACTCCTGTACTAAAAATGCACTATGCCTCGCACAGTTGGAAAAGCTGTTGGAACGTCACTAGCGTATTGTTTTCTTCTGCTAATGTTACATTGGATTTGAGCCAGAACCTGTATGCTAGAGCATGATTTAAGATGCTAAGGTCTACCAAAGCCTTAAAATCTTCCTATGTGGGTTTTTAAAACGGCAATATTTCAATTCATATATGTTGCCCTATAATATAATTATATATGTGGGCAAATGCTATTTTTCTAAAGAGGAGTTGGCAGGAAGGATAAATGTAGGGCTTTAGAAAATTATGCTGTATAACGTTACATTGTTAGAAATGTAATGAAGAGCACTGATACATAATTAAAGCCTATTATATATGCAAAAAAGGCAAACTGAAGTTGTACTGTCCTCCTTATCATTCACATTTACTGACTTCTGCTTATTTCTGTTCCAATTTAAATGCCCACCTCCTTTAAGTGTCATTTGTTTCGAAAGAAATTGACGGCCATATAAAATGTGCTGCAGAAAAAGGGGGAAATATTGTTACTATGGCTAACAGCTCTCTCCCAGGGTCTACAATTTATTAATTTACCACATCAAATTGATATCTCCGTTTGGCTAATATTAAAAATCATTCCATGTGTCTGACAAGGGTCACTGTAAGTGCACGTAGGCAGGAAGGCTGAAAGGCGGAAGTTAGGAAAACTTTGGTCAAGCCAAGTGACTCAATCTGTCACGTAGCCAGGGACCCCTCAAAGACATTCTGACCATCAAACAGACAAAGGGCCCTTTTGCACTGGTATGGCAGCTCAATAGAATCACAATCAGCCTGCCAAATGAGGGCAATTTCCACTCTACCTGTGCCTTTTGTCTCACTCGGCAGAGTCATTCACAAGGCACCGAGAAATATTCAGCCGGAGATGTGTATTGTTGAAGCCTTTTGATCTAGCCTCCCATGCTATTGTTTTCCCAGGAAGAGAACTAGCCCTCCAGGTATATTTTTTCTATAAAACCCCCATGTTTTTATCTGTTCATGGGTTCATTGACATTTTCCTCCTGAATCCCTGTCACTCTGTTTTGCCTCACCCCCCCCCCTTTCCCCAGTTCTGAGTTTCATCGCTCTCAATCCTCAGTTTCCAGCTTTGGCTTTCTGGGCATCAGGATTAGGCAGAGTATTACCCCAAAACACCCCAGAACAAAATCCCTATTAATTTTCTTTACTTTCTTCTTCATTAGTTCTTGAATGAATGTGTGAGTGTATGTGTTATTGTTTACTTTAATTACTGAGAGTTTAATAAAATCTTTAAACTGAACAACTTGCCTAGTTCTTGGCTTGGTCTGACTCTGTAGACTCTGGGTTACAAGGTCCTGCTAAGTTATCCTGCCTCTCGTAAAGCTAAAACAGTGCTCTGAGCTGATTTTCCCCACAATTTTGATAGCTTTTGGGAATCCCCTTAAGGGAGCCCCAAGCAAGCAGGGTAACAATATGAATTACCACTTTGTCAGCCTATAGAAATGAGTTCAGATGGAACAAAGGTGAAGGTTCTTTTTTACTGTACCTGAACACAGCCATCAGGCTCTAGAAACTATCAGATAAAGTTAGATTTCTTAAATACATTTCTGTAACTAAATTCCTCTGGCCTTTCCTTACCTGCGTATTAAAAGCCCACAAATAACAGGAGCAATTACTTAATAGACCACACCAGCAAGCATTTCTGTACAATATGAGCTTTGGCAGAAGCATTGCTGTTTATTCAGATAGGGGAATAATCAAAAATATTTTTAAAATGGTGGGAAAATATGTTTCTTGAGTGTTAAGAAACCCTAAAGAAAGTAATCCTAGCCTGATGGAAATCTTTGCAATTCAAGGCATTTTTATGATTGTTATTGTGTGCCTTCAAGTCATTTCTGACTTATGGCGGCCCTAAGGTCAACCTATCACAGAGTTTTCTGGAACTGAGACTGTGTGACATATGTGAGTTCAAGGCATACTGCATAAAATTAGCATATGGTTGTTTTGCAGAGAAAACCACATTTTTTACATTGGAAACATTCTTTTCTTCATAGAAAATTATTTTTATGCACACGCAATGCTGTTTTCTGCATAAAAATATCATGTATGCATTTGTGCAGAATAAGTGTCAGTCTGAAAATAGTGTTTGAAAACTGCAGTTTCAGATACTTTCCTACAGCAAGAAGAAAATTGCTAAAATAATGCATCACTTTGTTCAAGAAGAAAACTTGTGAAAAATTATATCCCCACAGGGTATTTAGATTATCTCTGTATCCATAAGTGCCATCACTGAGCATATGTTAATCCATAAGTGAATACTGAACTAAAATGAATCCATAAATGATTTGTTATGATATGGCAAGGAAGGACTCCAAAGCATGCTTTGTCTTTGTCCCCCCTTCCCCCCCCCCCCAAAAAGGCAAAGCAGAAAGCGTGGGATGCCTGATGGGACCTTTGTACCTTTGGAAAACCTGCTTTAAAAACACCCCAGCCCTGATAGAGAGAATTGAACTCTGTCAAACAGTGTTCTGAGAACAAAGGTCACCTTCATATATCTTTACATCTTTCCATGAAGGAAATCATGGTGCTCTTTATGAGTTAGAAGACAGATTTGGAGTTGCATGCCACTTCTTTTAAAAATATACATGCATATCCTAACATGACAAATAGGGAAATCATGCATGCAATTATTATTATTTTTTTAATGTCTGACCTGGACTATGGGCAACAAGAGGAAGCATGGTTGTTACTCATTGGCTATAATTTAACCTTGGTATTTGAAGATAAACATATATTTGAAGAAACATGAAACATCCTTTTATTTTGAAGTCACTGTTCCACTGAGCTTAGTGCTCTCTTTCATGATTTATTTTTTTTTAAAGAAGATTTTTCAACTGCATAAATGCTGCACCAGACTTAAAAAGAGTTTTATTTCCCATATCAGTAGTGATTACTTTATAGGAATCAAGAGTTCTTATCTGCTTCACCATGACAATTTTTTAAGAAATTCCTTTTATTTCAATATGTAATGCCCAGAAGGATTGGCATGATTTCAGCAAAAGTACTTATAGACATACAGATAATCTAAACACATGGTCCATCAGACATCCCATACTTTTATTAGGAAAAGAAAAGCCAAACACAAAGTATGCTCTGCTTCTTGCTCATATCCTGTACTAGTAGTATTTCTCTACAGGAGTTAGGAGTTCTTATCTACTATACATAAACTATACTATACATATAAATTTACCTTAACTCAATAAGGACATTATCTGTCCACTCCTCTTGCCTCATCAATTTTTGTTACTAAAAGTGGTACAACTGGCACTCAAGATATTTGATGACCACTTCTAAACAAGTGACTAATTTTTCCCCATATTTTCCAACTGCACATCTATCAACATTCCAACTGCATGTTTTTCCACCCGCAGATCTGTATGCAGGTGCATAAGAGGGGATTTGCTTCTTATTCTTACTGGCTGTAGCTGTCCAGAAACTCTGCTAAGGTCTTTCCCAGACACTCTATGCACCACCATTTGAACTGATTTGCTGGGCTTTTGAAAGCTATGCATAAGTTTGCAATTTTTGTTTGCTGGTAGCTTAGGAATCTGAGATACTTTTTCTCATTCTTCTAGAGGTGTATGCGCATGCATTGGAAAGACATTCCTCTTTTTTAAAAAAAGTTGGATATAATTTAATCATCCTGGAACTCAGTGCGTGCATTTGTGAGATTGCAGAAATTTATTTTTTATTCCTCTCAGGCTTACATTTTGAACTAATTGGTAAGATCAGATAACCACTTGTTTTTCGCTGGGAGTGACTGCCATTTCGGGACTGAAGGCAGGTATCTCTATGGCTGACTTAAAGAAGCTACTTAAGTTTTTTTTCCCAACTTTCACTATGACTAGTGCACACGTTGATTAGAATCCTGTTGGGCAGTTACAAAAGTGTAAGCTGGAGTTACACACTTGTGACAGTTTCATGTTCATGATTTCTATGTATTCTCTAGTTTAAGGAATATGTAGCAACCAGCTGTCTTATGGTCCCCCCTCCCTGCCAGCCCCATCGTGTGAGTGATCTCTGGCAGGAGTGGGACTTGTTACAGGGATCCTGCTTCTGCCTGTTGCACCAGAGATCATGCTCAAGAGATGGTGGGAACATCAGTTAGCCGTTTCCCTATAGACAGGGGAACAGACCCCAATGAATTGCAGTAGTTACTGCCCAATAAGTGAAGATCGGGGGATTGGGATTCATTGCATAGCACCGTAACTATGATGCTTATGCATTTTAATTTGTCAACAGGATTTTGGCCATAATTCATTTGTGTCTTAGGCAGGTCCTCCTAATATCAGTTGGTCTACATCACCCTTTCTTTATCTGGGGTCTGTTTGATCATTCAAACATTTGGCTACTAAACAGTTCTGCAGCTCCAGGCTACCACAGCAGTTAAGAGAGACACACAGGCACAGGCATGTTTGTTTGCTAAAGCATACAACACACAGATGCATGCAACACATAGATACAGACATCTTCATGCATTTATGTAATGAAGTTCATTCAGAGATGGAGTTTTAAAATGGAATTTTAAAAGTTGCCTAACACACACACACTTGCTACATGTCTGCAATTTATCAAAGGTAGTCCTCCTCTTCACAGACTACCATGCCTCTGAGTTTGATCCTGGCGTTAGGAAGAAACAATAAAATTATAGCCATTTTTTATTTCTTAATAGACATAAATCAGAGGTGATTTCAAAATCCTGTTGAATCAGTGGTGATCTGAATTCTCAAATCTCGATCCATTTTGTAAATCAGGTCAGAGCACAATCTGGAGCACAGAATTAGAGGTGAACTGGATTGGGGTTTGTACCAGCCCCACTGATAAATAAATAACTCCATCTTCAGTTTAGCAGCATATTGCTAATGCTCAGCCTCCTGAGATGTAATCAGCAGCTTGCTATATACTGTGCTAGGATGTTATAGGATAGGTATACAAAAAAAGAAGGTGCAATTGGGTGCTTAGGGAGTAGAACAACTTTCTTACAGAAGAAAGGCTTAAATAGTTGGGATTTTTAGTGCAGAAAGACAAAAAAGCACCACTGTGGGCAGAACTGACAAAAGTCTATAAAATCACAGTGGTGGATAGAGCAAATCACTTTTATTGAAACACTTTACAAAAGAAAAACAAAGTCTGAACTAAAAAAAATGGTCTCTAGTTGCTAACCAGCTGAAAACCACATGAAACAGGCTATACTTCAATCATTTTCCCTCTTAGTGTAAATCATTCCTGCCAGGATTTCCACTTTATGCCAAAAAATGTTTCTTCTAGTAATCCTGTGGCTGAAAAGATGACATGTGGTTCTTCTTAAAAATTTATTTTCACATGAATCCGATTATGACAGGAATTGACTAAAAAACATTAAGTACCATGCCTGTACATCTCCAAAATACCAGGAAATTTCACATGCCGCTCCTACGGAGTCATTTTTCTTACCAGCAGATAACACTGGAATTTTCTTGTACCAGGTTTTTGTTTTTTTTGGGATGGGGAAGGAAAATATTTATTTACAAATATACACATTGAATAGTGGAAGAAGACAACCATCTAGATGCTGCTAGCCTTTAAAGGAGTGTCAGTTCCCCAAAACCAAGCTTCATGCCTTAGTGAGCCCCATCACACACACAACTGACAAAGACTGCTGCTTATGACCTACTCAGCCATGCAGGTATTGTGTCTGCTAGCTACTTACCTTTCATTCTAATTTAAGTGGGGATCTTCTAGCTACAAATTATATAAAAATCTAGGTAAGTACTTTCTCCAGTTCACATAATGAAATGGCATTCATGTTACATATCACACTGGGCTGTCCAGGACTTAGTAGGTAATAGCATTTAAAACTAATAAGGAGCTTGAACAACCAAGATACCAGAAAGGTTACTTCCAGGTAAAGTAGAGCTGTCAGTTCTGAGACCACACGTGGAACCTTGTGAATGCACTATGCTTATATTTCCACCTTTTTCTGGGTTTCACAATGATGGTAAGGGAAGGCAGATAAAATCAGCTGGCTGTGAGTAGTCTGTCTAACACCTTCTGCCTTTCCTTCATGGCTGCTTGCACCTTCAGCCTTTTTATTTCTGCCTATCCTACCACAATATAACTATGCTGGTGTACTGCAACATTTCTTCTGAGCTTACAAAGGCCATTCCCACACGGGGTTTTTAACATGGGGCAGAGCATCCTCCAGGGAGGACGTCTGCACCTGGGAGCGGACTGGGTCAGACCTACTTAATGTAGATCTGCACCCCATCCCGCTCTGGAACGACCCCAAGTGGTCGTCCAGCGTGCTTTTGAAAGACCGCTAAAAACAGATCTTTCAAAAGCATGGAGCACGCCACTGCAAGCCTGCTCCCTTATGCAGATTCACAGGCTCGCATTGGTGCGAACCTGTGATCTGCCGGGGGCAGGCTTTAGGCTGGCGAGCTTCAGCGGTAGGTCAAGACCCTCGACCAGCCGGAAGCCACCATTTTCGTCCTTCTGCCAGGCTCCTCCATTTGGTCCAGGGTGAATTGGAGCAGTGCGAGGTCTTTAGATCCACACTGCTCCGGCTGAAAATGGTGGCTTCCTGTTCTTCTTGGGTCCAGACCAACCGTTGACACTGGCCACACCGACAGCCCGCCCCTCCTCTGATTGCAGGCTCACATTGGTGCGAGCCTGCGCATCTGCACATGTCAGCAGGAATGCAGTCCAGAAGACTGAAAGACTGGATTTTTCCGGTCTTCACTTAGCGCGCTGGAGGACCACTTGGAGGCATTTTGGATCAGACTAAGGTGTGGAACTAAGGTAAATAGTCCAAACCCAGTCCGATCCAAGGTGCGGATGACCTCCGTGACAGCACGCCTTGGCCCGTTTTAACTTCCTCGTGCAGAAAGGGCCTAAGTTTGATATCACATGCAAGAATGAAGCATTTTATTGTTTCTACCTTTCAGGTTTGATGTGTGTCTCACTGAGGACAAGAAAATTTGTGAATACTTTTATACCCTTGCTTCAGCACCACTTGGAGTGGTGTATATCATGGCTTATAAAATGAAAGAGTGTTATTTTTCAAAAAAGCCAATACTTGTAAATTGTAAGTGTCAAACTAAACATCCCTTGAAATCCATTTTGAGAATTATGCTCTACTCCCAGATATTCTCCCCACAACCACCTAATAAAAACTTCATGTAGTCCCAGTCTTTCACCTGAATCAAAACTTTCAAAAGCTGAGTGGGTTTAAGCCTGCATATATGCTGTTTTAAGCTTTTTGGAAGATGATGGGACTGAGAAGGACAGGACTGAGTTATAAACAATAAAAGCTTGGGCTTCATAATGGATTTTAACATTTTGTTTATACTTTTCATGTTTTATAAAAGAATTATTTCTATAAACCATGATGGATGTCTACTCCACCCAGACCCTGTCAGTCTGTGTCCTGTAATAATAGACAGTGTCAGATTCACGAAGTTATGTAGTCCACAGATTACAAGAGCATGAACAGATTTTCTCAAATAAGTCAAGTTTGTCTCTGTGCTCCCAGAGACTCTATAACTTGGAGGTGATAACATGCTTTAAAAGCTTTCCTGAAACAAAAATCATAGGAGCAAAAACCTCTGTTTCACACCTGATTTGCATTTATAAATGCATTTATGAAGGATGGTATTGCATCTTCAGTCTGATACCTCAAGGATAATTCTCTTGTTATTTTAAATGAACAAAATCATCAGGAGGCAGTTTTATCATCTCAATCTGAGCAGTGATGAGTATTTTGTTTAAATATACCCTTTCATATTGAGAGGTAACAATTAGCATGTCAGGATTTCCTGGGTTCATCCTTCCCTTCCTGTTAAATTTTAATTCTCATACTATGTGAGAGGTGATTTGAACATGATATTGAAATGCACAAAACTGATGTAGATAAATAATGCTGTGATGAGCCCTTGAGTCCTCATAGCTGATTTGCTTCCAAATCTGAAAAAATCAAATCAAATCCAAGATATCAAAAAAGAAGGAGAACCAATCAAGGAGTAATATTTAATAGTACAATGAGGTCAAGAAGGATTTTCCCTATTCTAAACTTTGAGAAGTACTCCTACTTTCTGGTAAAGATAACTCTAAGGATCAGACTAAATACTCATCTTGTCCAGCTTTCTCTTTCTCACTCTGGCCATCCAGATGCCTATAGGAAGCCCAGAAGCATTTGTCAATAAAGTTGTGTTCCCCAGAGTCTGTGGTATGAAAACATAAGTTCCTTTGATACCATATAGCCATCACAACTTGTAGTCAATAATATTACACTACATTTAAAACTCTCATGATAGTATCTGTTGATTATTTCTAGAAAAAAATCCAACATATGTTCATTTTACAAGGTACCTGTATTTTGCTTTTATGTTATGCTTTTTTAAAAATACAGTAAAATTTATTATGTTACTAAATTTATCCAATTTTCCTGTTGCAAATCTTCATTAAAAATAGAGAAAGATATTTTAATAAACATAAACAGAAAGGGATAGATAATTTTGTGTGTTTCTTGGCTATCCCTGCTTGGAAAGATTACGCCAATGTACTAAAGTCAGGAGTGCCATATCAAATGTAGCGAATCAGCTGACAATCAGACATATTGAACATTTAAAACAGAACATTTAAAACTGGAAAGAATAGTAAGAGTTCATAATAATAAATAGTCACATTTTTCTGAAGGTTAGACTGAGGCATGAATCTCAGCCAAATGTTGAAATTGTGCATGTTCTGAAGTTCTGTTTCAATGCATGTGTTATACTTGAGATTCATTGGTCTTCTTTGGCTTCCTCTAAGATTAGACAAATCCGCTTAGGGAGTTGCTTAAACTGTTTATTTTTGTATGAGACATAATTGAAGCTTCCATTGCCGGACTGCACTATTATAGTGCTATTAATCCACTTTCAATGCCCTGTGGAATTCTGGGGTTTCTAGTTTCCTGAGGCCAAAAAGCTTTCTGGCTGAGAATTCTAAATGCCCCTCTCTAAATTGCATACCCCAGGATTCCACAGGATGTTGAAAGTGGAATAATAACACCATAACAGTGAAGTGTGGAAGCGGCCTCAGAGGACTCATAGTATTAGTCTCACCAGCCCAGTACTGTCTATTCTCCTAGACTTCACGCAGAGGTCATTCCTAATTGCATTGCTCAGTAGTTTTTTAATTGGAGTCACTAAGGACTGAACCTGGAGTTTATGCGCGCAATACTTGTGCTGTACCATTGAGCCAAGACTTATCTCAGAAGCAAGGGCAGGCAACAATGAAGGAAATATGGTTTTTTAAACTGCAAAGGATTTTTATTTCTGCAAATTATCAAAGTATTGCCACCATTGAGGTGGTAGCAGCACAACAATTGATAAGATATAACATATGGAGTGTATGTGTGCATGTGCATTTGCTTCTGTTGTGTGTCTTCAAGTCAATTCTGACGTACAGCAACCCTATCATAGTTTTTTTTTTGTAAAGTTGTATTCAAAAGAGGTTTACAATTGCCTTTATCTAAGGTTGAGAGAGTGTGTCTTGTCCAAGGTCACCCAATGGGTTTCCATGGCTGGGAAGGACATGAATTCCAGTCTTCTGGAAATCTGTCCAAGATACAACACACACTCTCCAATAAGTGTGTGCATGTGTGTACAATAGACCAAAAAAAGCAGCTGCACTTTTTTCAAGAACTTGGATCCTAGATGAATTGTGTTAAATTGAAGTAAATTTAATAAAATGATTGAAAACAGATGCTTATATAAAGCATTAAATGCTTAGGCTTCTGTCTTCTTCAGTGATATCTGTTGGAATGGGAGAGATAAACAGAATCCAGTGGTAATTACAGAATCTGCAGGATCTATGCATGGAATTCAGAGGATACTGCTGGAGGCAAGAGCAGTATTATCACCTACACTGAGGCCCCTGGCTTCAAGGTGTCACAGGTTTTCTTTCTTTTCAGTGTGGTTGGATCACAGGCTTTATGTAGTGGAAACATCCATGTAGGAAAGGTTGTGTTCTTCAGAACCAAAGCCTTTTGTGGTAGGTTCTTGAAGCTTTTTGGTGGTCATTTCTGAGTTTTGGTTCCTGATTAGTGGTGGTTCTTCTGACATGTTGCATTTGGGGTACTGGCACTTAATCAAACATATGACATTGATGGAATTGCCAGTCACATTTTGTTTCATATGACAAATTTCACCCATGCTTCTGCTTTAAAAAGATGTTTCAGGCAGAAGATACACACACGTGTTTCAGTTGGTACTTTTTTTTCTGCTTTCACTAGCAGCTCCTTCTGAGTAGGTGGCTGAAGGAAAGCAATAGAGGGCTTATTAATTGCTTTAGCAAGACATGGTGAATCAGCTATCACAGGGGTTGTTTTCTCTGATTGCCAACTAGGAGATGTGGGGTGGAAATCAATCATACTTGACACATGACTGTCTCATTTGTTATTGACTCTTTTTTTAAGGGGGGGTAGACATTTTGCAGTGAATGTAGAAGCCCAATAGCTGTTGTATTTCATGATAAGAGTTGGATGTCTTCTTAGAAATGGGCAGCATTTCAGCTTTTGATTCGATATGCATTCATGACTGCTTTGTATTCACAATCCATAGGTATGCCCTCATTTAGGGGATGGAGCGGGACTGTGAAAGTCCTCCAGTTCCTACCCACTGGTCAATAGCAGCTGCAATGGATGAGTTTCAGTTCCCATGTCATTCAGAAAGCAGCTTACTGACAGTCTCACACCACCCTCCATGTGAGCAGTATCTGCTGGGAGGGACAATTGCAATAGGAACCCTGTTTCTTCCTGTTGCAATAGAAATTGCCCATGCGAACGGTAGTAATGTTAGTTAGCCACTTCCCAAATGACAGGGGCACAGACTGTGTGGCTGCTGCCCAGTAAGTGGGGATTGGGGGGGGTGTCTCAGGCCAGGATTCATTACATAGCCATATGGCTACCATGATTACATAGCAACATAGTGCCTGGTGGATTCCAGCATTTTTGCCACCTTTTGTAAGCCACCTTGGGTCCAATGCTGGGAGAAAGCCAGCATATACATTAAATAAATTAGTTGGTTGATTAGTTCCTGGATTCCTCTCTGGTAGATAGTTTCATATCATACTTGCATGTACATTTAAATCTTGACTGCTAAATTGTAGAGATTATTTTTTTCTTAAAAAAATCCCCTCACTCAAAATATGTAGGAGTACCAGTTGGTTTACAAAACAGATATGTAACAATCTGTTTCTGTCTGATGCTTAGAAGGACATCAATGGTTAGAATGTGTGTGTGTGTGTGCATATATATGCAAATATTCTTTCAACAGAACATACACAGTTTTTTGTGGCCATCAAAAGACCTTTTATAGTTCTTATCTGGTCCTGTTTGACATGTTCCCAATAATGGGTTTGTATCATTTTCCTTGGGAAAAGTTCTTTGGAGGAATATATATCACTGTCTAGAAGATATTCTGACATTCAGCCAAAAACGGTTCTTTTTCCTATTGTCCCATTAATCTTTGCTATACATTGAACATACTTCACTGAATGAGACCTCACCTTCCTTGCACATCTTAATTGACTATATTTCACGAACTTTTAATTGACTAAACTGGTGTTTTTCAGAAATCTGCTTTCAACTTTGCTGATACAGTTATTCTATATGCCCTTTTCAAAGGCAAATTCAGGCATCAGTGCCGGAGCTTAAGTAGAGATAACACCTAAAATTAGTGTTGATCTATCTATCATAGCCTAAAAAATAGACATTCAATCTGGTAGATTTCACTTTTATTGCTGCTTCTCATACAATATGAATGTAATTAAGATTAAGATTATTATTTCTAATGATAAATATCAATGAATGTGATTTTAATTCTTTTTAATTAATATTTAATTGGACGGCTTGCTTAAACCTTTGCAAAAGCTTTTGTATTCTACATTGTTTTAGCTATTTTATTTTACCATATATTTCAAGCTTTTTTGGGCCCCATATTGGTGGAAAGGTGGAATTTAAATCAAATAGTTAAATATCAATTTTTTTAAAAAAAAATCAGAGACAATCTCTTAAGTATTTCTTTCATCCTGGCAGATGCCTAGGTCCAGGGGCAGGAGATCAAGGGATAAAACTACATGACTGTCTGGAGGATTTTCAAAGGTTAGCAGCTTAGCATTCATTGAATGTTTCCACAGAGTGAGAAATGGATCTTTCTATTTTGATGGAGCTGCTCATGAGTGTGGGCATGGTGATGTAGTAATGAAAAGTCTTTTTTTTTCCCAGAGGAGGGTCAGCTTCATTGTCCCTATCCATGGGGTTTGTCTTCCTCCTTACTTCTGTTTAGAGCAGTGGTTCTCATCTGGATCCCCAGATGTTTTTGGACTTCAGCTCCCAGAAGCCCTGAGCATTGACCATAGTGGCTGGGGCTTCTGGGAGCTGAAGTCCACAAACATCTGGGGACCCACAGGTTAAGAACCACTGGTTTACAGCCTAATTATTTATTATATTTGAGATATTTCTAGCCCACAAGGGCTCCCAAGGTGATGAACAAATAAAAATAATAAAAGCAGTAAAACGATTTTAAAAATCTTAAAACACTCCTTAAAAACTTTTAAAACTGTCTAAAAACAATTCCAAAATACAGTTTTGAAACAGAGCAGTTTCTGTTTTCTGCAGTTCCATTCTCTCTCTCATGTACCATGGCACTGTCTTTCCGTGGTAGTGGGTTTGCGTGCTCCTCTAAGGCAAGAGACTATGTTGACAGTAGCACTGCTGCTGATAGGATCTCCTGTCTCAGACAGGATCTTGCTGAGGAGACAGACTAAAATATGCTAAACAGCTACTGGGCAGCAGCAGCAGTAGAGGATGTCACTGGCAGAGGATTTCTGAGAGACAACAGGAATAGCACCGTAGCAAACCCTTGTCAATACCATCCAGAAGGAGGTAAAACCCTTCTGAATGTCTTTTACCACAAATGCCCTATGATGAGACCATTCAAAATGAAACAAGAGATAGTGCCTGAAAATGAGACTCCTAGGACAGAAAGCAATCAACAACCTACTGGGTACAGCAGAAGACAACTAAAAGTAGCACTGTGGCTAATGACGCAGCTCAACTCAAGCCAGAAGGATATTCAGTTGTTGAAATGCTCAGAGGTGAAAGGAAAGTCAAAAGCTGTACAAAACATATTAATAGGACATGGAATGTGAGAAGCATGAATCAGAGGAAGGTTAGACATAATAAAAAAAAATCTAATGTATAACCATTGCAATACTAAGGACAAGCAAGCTAAAGTGGACAGGACTGGGACATTTTGAGTCAGATAATTACACAGTATTTTACTCAGGAAATGAAAATCTAAGAAGAAATAGAGTGACATTAATAGTGAAGAGAAATGTTGCAAAAGCAGTCAACAGATAACAATCCAAAGTCTGACCAAATCATATAAATGAGAATTCAAGGAAAAGCCATTAATATAACCATAGTCAAGCTTATGCTCCAATCACAGAGGCAGAAGAAGAAGAAATAGAAACATTCTGTGCTGGAGTCCAGGGGAAATTGCTCATACACCAAAACGGGACTTCTTGTTAATCATAGGCAACTGAAATGCAAAAGTAGGAAATAGAATAGAATTAAGGATTGTAAGAAAATTTGGTCTTGGATCGAGAAATGAAGCAGGAGGGTGAGTGAATGAATTTTGTGAAGTCAATGATTTGTTCATTGCAAATACATTCTTCAAGCAACCAAAGAGGCAACATTATACATGGGTATCACCTGATGGTCAGTATAGAAATCAAGTAGGCTATACAGTTGGAAGCAGAAAACAGAGAAACTCCATTCTCTTGAGAAAAACAAGACTAGGAACAGATTGTGGCATAGGCCATGAAGGGCTAATACAAAAAAATACAGTAAAGCTAAAAAAGAACACTAAATGAATCATTGTGCCAAAATACAACCTTAAGAACATTCCCATCAAATGTAAACATAAAGTAAAAAATAGATTTGCTCTATTAAGCTTAACTGACCAGGAACCAGAAGATCTCTGGACATTGTCAGGGAGGAATGCAAAAATGCTGCATTTTATCAGCCCATTTAACTTGTACACAGAATATATCATACATACAGCAGCTAGATACAGAGAAAAGAGGCATGAAAATTGGAGGAAGGAACATCAACAATTTAAGATATGTAGATGATAACATACTCCTAGCAAAAAATAACAAAGATTTGGAACATCTGCTGGACAATGTTAAGGAAGAAGGTGTAACGGCAGGTTTACAGCTGAATGTCAAGAAAACAAACATAAAGCCCACAGATGATTACATAACTTTAAAGCAGACAGTGAAGACCTTGAAATATTCCAGATTTCCCATAACTTGCCTTGCTCCTTAATCAGAATGGAGACTGCAGTCAGGAAATCAGAAGAAGACCAAGGCCATTTCTACCCTACACTGTTATAGTGCTATTATTCCACTTTCAGCATGTGAAATTCTGGAGCTTGTAGCTTACTGAGGCCCAAGAGCTTTCAGGCTGAGAATTCTAAATACCCCTCCCTAAACTGCAAACCCCAGGATTCCATAGGATGTTGAAAGTGGAATAATAGCACTATAACAGCGTAGTGCAGAAGTGGCCTAGGACTTGGAAGGACAGCTATGAAGGAACTGGACGAGATCCTGAAGTGTTAAGATATATCATTGAATACTAAAGTGAGGATTGTCCATCCCATTATATCTCCAGTTTCTGTATATGATTGTGAAAGTTGGACAGTGAAGAAAACTGATAGGAATAAAATCAGCTCCTCTGATACGCAGTGCTGAAGAAGAGTTCTACAGATACCTTGGACTGCTAAAAAGAGAAATGAATGGATCCTAGAGCAAATCAATCCTGAACTCTCCCTAGAAGTCAAGCTGTTTAAACTGAGGCTATTGCACTTTGGACATATCATGAGAAGACATGACTCACTAGAAAAGACAACAATTTTTGGCAAGGTAGAAGGCAGTAAGAAAAGACCAAGATCCCATTACAAATGGATGCATTCAATCAATGATGCCCTGGCCCTGAGTCTGCAAGACCTGAGCAGGGCTGTTGCTGGGAGGGTGACTTAGAGGTCCCACATTCAAAGAGCTGCCATAAGTCAAAGTTGACTTGATGCCAGTTAAAAACAGTTCTCTCTACCAGTTTCACAAGACCTGCACTGTTTTTCAGTTGTGTTTCATGAAGTACCTCTTTCAGTTATTGTTCATGTTTGTTTTTTCTTCATTTATTTTTGATCCTTTGCTTTTGACCCTGTTCAGCAATGATAATACCTCCATTAATTTTTCATAGGTGAGAATGAATCCCAGTTTTGGGAAGAGGAGAAGTCAGTTAAATAAAACATGGTAGGTAACCTGCTGTCACATGGGATGCTGGGAGCAGTTAGATGCAGTAGCTGCAAGTACTCTCCTACTGTTACCCCACTGGTATACCCTTTCCTGGGGAGATATAAATTTGATATCAAATATGCCCGCTGTGCCAGAGAAGTTGCCAAGGTGAGCACGTAGGCAAAGAGGTTGAATGACCAAAACCAGGTAAAGACCAGGAAAATCCCCAGTCATGTAGCCCAAGGAAACCTCAGGCTAAACACCTTCACACAGACAAAAGTTTGCCAGCCAACCTGGGTGGATTATTGGGTCTTCCCCAAAGACACTCAGATTTTGCAAAATCCTACAAGGCGAGGTACTTTTACATGATCTAATCATGCAAACTATCAAGCTGCTATTATGTGACATTTTCCCTTTATTTTGGCCATTGTTCTTCCCAGGAGAGGGCCTGTCCTTGAGGTACATTCTGCCCTATAAGTAGTCCTAGTTTTTGAGGGTCTCACCGGAGAACTCCCTGCCATGCTAGCAGACTGGCACTCTGTTAGTTGAGTGATCCCCTCAGCCATCTCTTTGCTGAGCTCCGTTCTTCTCACCGCTTCCCGGATCGAAGACTTCAGGGTAGATGCAGTATCACCGCCTCTACATTCTCTTTGCTATATCCCCTATCCACTTTTCACTTATTTTCCTTCTCAATAGGCCTTGTGCATGTGTGTGTGTGTGAGTGCATTGGTGTGTGATACTATATTCATTTAATAAAATTCATTTATTTGGTACATTTTTCTGGCTTTTTGGCTTGGCCTGGCCTGACTCTGTAAAGTTGGGTAAAATATCTTTCTGGGTTACCCTGCTCCTCATTTTGTTAATGCCAGTGCTCTGCTAACTTCCCCAACCTTTATAACTTGGAGTGAATCAAGGTGTCCCCCATGGGGCCCCCAGAAGTCAGGGTAACACTACAGTGCACTAGTTTAAGGATTCCTCTGCAGCACTGTGGGGAATAGAAATGGTGGGTACCAGTATTTAAATAATATACAGGTTGGGGGAAAAAAGAAGTATTTATGGAGGTCTGAGGACAGGACCTGGGCTCCCAGCAGTTGTCCAAGGAAGCTACATATTAACACGTAGCCTTGGAATACTGTGAGTATTGATTGCCAGGCAATATAAATAAATATAAGATAAGGCGGTTTCAGAGTACCACAGAATTTTGGTACCACAAAGGCAGCATCCTTTGTAGATACAAGAAGGAAGAATTTTCTCTCCTGTAGGCAAATTAGTATTATTGCCTTTATTTGCAATTTTATTTCAGAATGCTATAAAAGAATCTTCCATAACATTCCAAAGTGATTCACTCAGTTCTCAATTTTCTCCTATGCACCTCTACCTTCAGACAACAAATCTCACAGTGCTTTGGGAGAGCACTTCAGGAGGATATGGTAGACAGCCTCAAGGGGGACTTGATTACACTCCATGTCTTTAGAAATTATGAGAGCTGTAGTTCAAAAAAAGTAACTTGTCCACGCTTTGTACCCTGGGCAACTCTGGTAATAGGCTGAAAACACAGCTGTCATTTGGGAAAAGCTGCAGCTCCTCTTTACATGGGTTTGAGAAGTACTTAAAGGCTTAAGAAGCACTGTTTGTGGTTTTTGCTCTAAATCTGTTTGTGTCTGGTCATACCATTACTTCTTTTCAGCAACATTTTATTGTACTTTTTATTGCAATCACACAAATGGACAAATCAGCTTTAGGTAAGCAGAAACATATAATCAAGAGCAGAAAAAGAGCAAAGAAGATACTCTTAAAAGATTTGGAGACTGGTGGAAATTTTGCTGCTACATAACACCTAATGATACCAATTTTGCTCTAAGCTAAGCAATGTCCAAATAAACATTACTACCCTCTTATATAAAGAAAAAATATCAAGATTTTTGCAATGGAGTGCATTTGTATTACAAATTAGCTATCATTTAAAAAAAATGTTGTTTACACTGCGTACATGGAGTGCCTTCATTCAGCACAGCAGCCATAACACTGACAAAATGGAAACAAGTTTCATTTCTTTACAACATGTTGCAGCCTTATCATAAGCCAATGCCTGAACACATTACTGAAAAACGATATGCATTAACTGCCATTTTGAAACATAGAGGGCTTGCTTTTGATCACTTGTTGAGGATAAGAGATTTGTTGTTCAGGCCTGTTGTCATTCTCTTTCTGGTTTCTAACTTGAGCCATATGAAGAGAAAGAAAGAGCAGGAGAATGAGAATTATCGCCTCCTATCATTATCATCATGGCACTTCCCATTCCTCCGCCACCTTCTCTGCAAGCTGAAAAAAGAGCAGAGCTTAGGCAAGGCTCACATGCATTCTTTAATTCATTAAGAGAGCATGCAAAGGTAAACTACCCAATTGCTCCTCTTTCCAAATATGTACTGATTGGGAAGCCATTATGAAAGAATAGGGAATAAATGCCCACTCAATACAGAGGTATCAGCAGATTAGTGTGTGTGCCTGTATGTATTGAAATAAAAATGAGAGAGTAGATTGGAAGGAATTAGGAAAAATGTATGTAATACATAGACAGATAAATTAAATTAAAGCAGAAGTACTTTACAAACATACAGAGAAAACTGTTACCACACTATAGACCCCTGTTCTGCTGGATAGCAAAATTGGTGAGAAATATAATTTTTCCCTACAAAACTGGACACTTACGGCAGGGAAACATGTGGTAGCAGATCAGTGACTATAAGTGTGTGCTCAGTCGGAATAACCTCAGCATGGTCAGGTCATAAATTCAAAAGGATTAGACTGAAACCCCTGATGTTAATGGGTTGGGTTAATCCTCTCAATGACCCAATCTCCAAATACAATATAAGTTGAAACAGCCTGACTGAAGCAATCAAGGACCCCTGCTGTATTCATTCTCTACAGAGATCTTCCCCATTCACTTTACCTAACCAAGACATTAAGAACTCCCATCAATGTTTTGCCGCGTAAAGTTAAGACAATCAGGCCATTCTGGACCCCCTTTTGTTTGCTTTGCAAGAAAGCAATTAACACCTCCTCCTTCATGGTGGAAAATAGACTATAAAACCCCAGCTCTAGCCCAGGTGATTTGGTGGCACTTTGGGTGTCATGCTGCACCCCAGATTCCTGTTCCCCCTGTGCTGACCTCAAACTCTAGTGTTTGAGCCACTCTTCTTCAATCTTCTGCTCCAGGACCAGTAAATATCACGCCTCCCGCCCAAAATCTCTGTCTATCCAACTGTTCTGGCCTTTCCGTTCAATAGCCTTATATGGTTTGTGAGATTGTTTGATTTCTCATGTCTATGAATTTCCAATAAAATACCCTTTTAACTTTTTAAATGGAATCATCTCTATGGTTAGTACTGGTATACACAGATGAAAAGATCCTGATGTTATCCTCCTATTACAGGCCTCCTTTAGGCTAATAATTTCCCCAAATTATAAGGAGATGTTGGCACTGCTCGTGGACCTCAAGGTCCCCCATCTCTTACAGTAACAACATATTATTCAAAACATGTGATATCCCAGTTTCAAGATGGGTTGTGCATACTAGGGAAGGAAAGACTACTTGGAGACATTTTAAAAATGGTTAAAAATGGGTTTCTCAGTAGTTGGGGAACTGAGGAGGAGAATGCTAATCGATGACAACATTTGACGTTCAGGACAATTCACACATTTTGAGGGTAAAGCAGCATTTTTTTTCCTGCAACAGTATTTTCCACACAGAAAAGAGTACTTGAGGAGGGTAATTTTCTGGACAAAACAACCATGTTCAAATTTTGCTCAGTATACTTCCTGAACTGTGAATAGTCTTTGAAAACTTTCTTACCAGGGGAAGAAAATTGCTAAAATTACCTGTTGCTTCCTCCAAAGACAAAATTAGCAAAGAATTACATCCCTACTGCATGCTGGCCCTGCCCTCAGCCTCCTTGCTTGCACTGCCTTGTTAGGTCTGAAACATCATTCTATTTGTGTTTAATTTAATGAAAGTAGAATGTTCCAAATGATTAATGATCTGCTTTATGAGGAACTCCTTGTGGAAGTTATTCTCCTTGCATTAATTGAGTAGAAGTAGAACTGTGCTCCATACCTCACAGCACTGCATGGTGTAATCAGGGATGAGAGATGTTGATGGTGAGTCCTATATATGCAGCCCCATCTCTACTGCCAAAATTACCCTTACATACTTTAAGAACTAATAGAAGGAGATATGAAAATTAGAGGAAGGAACATCAACAGTGTAAGATATGCGGATGACACCTCTATCTTGTCTGGATTAAGTTTCAACTTGTTTGCCCTCATCCAGTCCATTACTGACAACAGACACTAGTTTAGTACAGAAACAGCTTCCTTGGAATTAGATAGAAAGGAGAAATAGAGTTGGTGTTATCAGCATATTGGTGATATCCAGCTCCCAAACTCTGGGCATCCTCTCCCAGCAGTTTCATGTAGATGTCAGATAAGATGGGGAATAAAAATGAGCCCTAGAGACCAATGGACATGGGGACAAACAGTATCACCTTCTCAGTTTACCCTGCTGAGAAGGATTGGAAGCACTGCAGAACAATGCCCAGAAGTCCCATCCTAGAGAGACAGGTCAGAAGGATACCATGGTCAATGGCATCAGAAGCCACTGAAAGGTCCAGCAGAACTAACAGGGACACATTCCCTCTTTCCAGTTCCCTGTGTCAATCATCCACCAAGGCACCAAGAGCTATCTCAGTCCCATACCCAAGTCTGAAGCTAGGTTGAAATGGATCTAGATAACCTGTTTCATCCAGGAAATCCTGAAGCAGAAAGGCCACCACATGTTCTAGATCCTTGCCCAAAAAGGGAATACTGGAAACTGACCAGTAGATATTCAGTGTAACCAGGCTCAAGGAGGGTTCTCCTTTTTTTACCACAGTTTCCTTTAGACAAGATGGAACTCACTTGCTGCAATGAGGCATTCACTATTCCTGCTACCCACTCAGCCAGTTCCCTCTGGCTGCTTTGATAAACCAGGAAGGACAAGGGTCCAGTGCACATATCATGGCCCTCACTTTTCCAAGGCTCTTGTCCAAATCTCCAGGCTGGACAAATTGAAATGTACCCACTAACATGGGATAAGCAGGAACTGAGATTACATCCTTTGGACCCACACCAACCTCAGCATACAAGTCAGAGTTATTCTGAGGGATTTTAATCTGCAAGGTATCATGCAAACTCTTCACAGCAGGGTGCTGCATGGTCTGCATACTGCTCCTGCGTGAAAAAGGCCTCTGACCACTCAGGAAAGCTCTGATGGACAACACCACACAGATGCAATGGTTGGAGAGAAGAACAATTTCCTTGCTGCCACCACTGCCATGGAATAAGCTTTCCAACAGGAAAATCTGCAAGAGCCATCAGGAATCTATCTGGATCCATAGCCTCCTAGGGTGGACCCTCTTAAGTGGACCCCCATCACTGCAGAGGCTCCAGGTTCCAGAGAGTTTAAATCCCATTGGTAGTGATCTGTCCATGACAATAGAATTATAGAAAGTTCCTCCACACTTAGAAGACTGTTATTCTCCCCAGCACAGAAAACTAAGTCCAAAGTTTGTCTTGCACTGAGGGTGACCCCAGATATTACTTGAGACTGACCCATGGTCATCATGGAAGATATGAAGTCCTGAACTTACCCAGACCTAGTGGTCTCTGCATGGATGTTGAAGTCCCCCAGCACAGCAAGCTAGGGGGACTCCAACATCACTGCCATAACCAACCTAATCAGCTCAGAAAGAGAGACTCTTGAGCAGTGGAGTGGGTGGTACACCAACAGAATCCCTATTCTCTCCCAGCCATCCACCTTCAGATACATACACTCAAACTCTATAGACTATGGGATGGGACACCTGGTGAGGGAGATGGAATCATGATTGATCACTGCAACTCCACCTCCCTGCCTGCCCCCCAAGTTTCTTCAGCTGCTGCACTGAGAACCCTGGCAGACAAATCTGGGGGGGATACCATCACCCCCTACTTCACCCAGCCATGTAAGCCAGGTCAACACTTTCATCCAGGATCAGGTCTTGGATCAAAGCTGTTTTTCTGTTCACCAACCTGGCATTAAGCAGCAGTAACACTTTTAGCCTAGGGGGCCTGTTGCCAAGACTATCTAGACTATTTGAGGTGGGGGATAATTTGAGGGGCAACCAATCCCCTGTGGGTATCCCTTCTCCCATAGTGATAATAGTGTCTCTCCAGTCTGCCTCTCCCTCTATCCATTATTGTTGGAATTGTTGGTCCTTGGGCTGCTACCTCTCCAACGCTGTCCAAATGCACTTCTCCCTCCAGTGCTCTCCAAAACATACTTCTCTTTCTTTTGCCAGATGGACAGATTGTTTTAAAAGATTTAAGATACATATAAAAAAGGAATCTCCTCCCTACCAAACAGGGAAACTGTGCTTCACCCTCCCTCTACCACCAGAGTAGCTGCCCCAAAAGAGCAACTCCCTTTGGTGTCACGCCATTTGGCAGCAACCCAGCCCTCCCAGGCAGGAAGTTTTTGTCCCCTTCCAGGAAGGGGGTGCTGATAGCTTGGCTAGATAGTCAAGCAGATAAGACTCAGTATCTGGGGCCTGGTCCTGCTGGCCATGGCAGTCTCACAGGCAGGCAACAGCCTGCAAAAGAGAGAGGGAAGCAGACAGGCTTCTCTTTTCTAAGGGGGAGAGGGTTATGTTTTCCTCCCCATGTGCTCAGGCCTCAGATAGGCAGCTTATATCCAGGAAGGGGACAGGTGTTAGTTTGGCTGGTTAGCCAAGTAGCTGACTCAGCACCCAGAGCCCAGTCCTGCAGGCAGTGGTGGTCTTGCAGGCAGGGAGCAGAGAGGCAGTCCTTGGCAGCAGAAATTATGTAGATCAAGGCAAAAGCTGGCAGAAAAGCCTCTCTCTTCTCTGAGGGGCTGTGGTGTTGATTTTCTTTTCCCCTATGTGTTACAAATGTTTTACAGCACATCTACTCTAGCAGCTTGCATCAGTTATTTTTTTCCAGTTTGCCACAGCTTTCCACAAAGAGTTCAAGGAAATGTGACTTGAAGAGAGTGCTAGAAGTTAAGAAAACTTTGGTACCTAGTACTACCTGCAGGGAAGCTGATATAGGCTTCTGAATAAGTTTCTATGTAGGTAAACCTTACAGATGGATAGACTCAGTGAAGGAAGCCACAGCCTTGACTTTGCAGGACATCAGCAGGGCTGTTGACAGGGTTATTGGGGGATCTCTCATTCATACAGTCACCATAAGTCAAAGCTGACAGGACAGTAATTAACAACAGGAAAACTGCTGTCCAGTATGGACTCACATTCTATAAAGAAATGGAGACTAGATAAGACTAATTAGGACCTTTTGTTTGAAAGTCAGCTGGAGGTCCAAAGGCTGATAACCATGACTTAATTAGATGAAAGAAGGGCTTGCAGTGCCATCAGACCACATCAGAACAAATACCATCAGTGCTCTGCTAGAATACTTTTCGAAGATCATCTTGAAGAACGGGCTACAGCAGACTTACTAGGTACTCATGTAGAAAATTAATTCCTGATATGTGTTATGTTTTTACCTTTCCAAACCATGCATGCATTTTTAAAGAAACTGGTATAGCACAAGCTGGCATGTTTACATAAAAGATAGCAGCATAGAGGAATTAACATGTGATTATTATATATGAAGTTGATGTGTTAGTTTTGTTTTTGCTCTGTCAATTTGAGGTAGAAAGCCATGGCCAATTGCTTCCTTCTGGTTTCATTGAACAATTATGATAGGAAAGCACTTGGGCATCATCAGATATATTTACCTATAATACTTGTTTATAAAATATTATATAAAAATATAAAATATAAATATAATATAAATATAAATATAAAAACTCAGTGCTTTCATCACTGACTGAGGGAGCAATGGTGCGTTGCAGGGTGGAAGAAAACTCCAAGTAAGAAAAAGTATAGAGCAGACAGCAAGATATTGTGCAGATGTCAAAATGAGAGACGTATTGACATGGTTGTGTCAGTTGCCTCTAGCACTCTATAGGATGAATGACAAGATGCCCTAAATTTCTGTGTCAGAAGGATAACCAAAGTCTCAAAGCTCAACACACAACAAGGATGGTCAGAAAATACCAGTGGGATAGGGAAAAATACAACTGAGACAGAAAAATTACATATTCTACTTCAGAGCTCCTCCTCACACTTTACACAAACAAGGAGCTTTACATTAAACTCCAGATGTAACTTCAGCCATTAACATCTCAGTTTTGCTGAGTTTCTCTAGATCTGATTTTCTTTTTTTCCTTGTCTTGTACTAGCTTATGAAACTTTGGGCCTTTCCGTACTATACTTTTATAACGCTATTATACCACTTTCAACACCCTGAGGAATTCTGCAGTTTGTAGTTTACTGAAGCCAAAGAGCTCTCTGGCTGAGAATTCTAAAGGCCCCTCCCTAAACTGCAAACCCCAGGATTTCCTTGTTGAAAGTAGAATAATAGTACTATCGCTGTGTAGTATGGAAATGGCCCTTATGTTTGCTTTCCACACTGAAGTTTGCCTAGATCAGTACTACACAAATTGGTGGTCCCTGGAGCCAATGACAGTCTGTAAGCCTTTGGCCACAAGTCTATGGGGAGTTTCCAGTACGAAAAGTAACAACTGTATCCAATGGGCACAAATATGATGTTGGTTCCCCCTCTGCCAGTTTTCATAAGCCAGAAAGGGCAATGGTTGAAGATACATATGGTAGATCTTACTTTCCTAAGAAACTTGTCCACAGAGCTCTATAAAAGTCACCAGTATGCATAACATCTGGAAAAACAGATAGTCAAGTTATAAAAGCTGGATTTGCAATAACCAAGGCATCTAAGTCAGAAAGGATATAAAATTTTTATCCATGAGCTGTGTCTTGTAAACTGGCTACAGTGGACTATCAAGTAGCTTTCATTATCATCTTCATTATCACCAGATGCAACAGAGAGCCCTGTGCTTGCTGACTCTGTGGAGATGTCATGTTGACAGTGAAGAAATATTTCTGCAGTGGCAGTGGTGCCAGGAAATAGGCGCTAACATAAGTTTTAAGGCACATCCAGTCAGACTTGTCCTGAATCTTCCACTGAAGTTGCTCTGTCCATTATGCCACACACTGCATGGCCTCAGCTTCCAAAGAAAACCAGGGAGGGAAACATTGCTCATGATATGTAAAACAGAATGGTTTTTGTAATTGCCATTTCTTCTACACCAAAGTGTTATCCTTAAGAAATTTTGGGTCTAAGGAATGAGAAGGCCCACTTCAACTTCCGGTAAAGTGAATTCTGAATCTGATTTCAGAAGGACTATTGATTGGGTGCCATTTAAGATAATACTTTGCATTGCCAGAACATGATGGCTTCCTCACTATTCAATATAAATGTGATTTGGACAATCAGAATGCACTCCCTTCTCAAATACTCAGTCCCTTCCAAGCTCCCTGCTTCAGATATTCATGAGTAGGTCAGTCAAAGTCTTAAAAGCATTCAAAAACCAATTTACATCAGTTTGAACTATCTGTCTAGCATTTGGTCATTTCCTTTACAACTTCCATGCAGGAAGACAATCTGAATTTGACATGGAGCTCCTATATCTTTGGTAAGAGGTAATATTCCATATTGATTGACAAAACTGATACTGTCTGCTCCAGCCTGGAGGATAGTTGGGGAAAGCATTTTGGTCAATCAGAAAGGACAATGATTTTTAAATTACCAGCCCAACCCCAATTTGTGGTATTTTTTTCCCCGCTGACAGTTGCCTGTTTGGAGGTCCCAGCTAAAAGCAGCAAAAAACAATAAAAGCTTCTTCATGCCAGTTAAAATGTTTTAATTCAGTAGTTGGCTGGAGAAGAAGAAGAAAGAGGAGGAGGAGGAGGAGGAGGGGGAGAGGAGGGGGGAGGGCAGGGAAGAGGGAGGGGGAGGGGAGGAGCAAACTTTTCTATTACTCCCATTCCACAGAATATAATGTAAATCAGGGCATTCCTGTGGCTTAATCTGAGAACTGGAAAGAAATGTTGCCATGAAGTTTCCTTTCATGGCTCATAACGCATAGATTTCAAGAGGGAAAAAACATATGCAGTTCAACTTCTGGACTGCCTCATTAGTGGCACTTACAGTTATTTCTTGCAATTTCAGGCCATAGGTGTACATATTCTAGGTTGATCCAAAGTGAAGGAATGCTCATCCAACTTTGTCCATCAGTTGAATCTACTGCAGCCCTATCAGGCAGTAATTCCCAGTGCTCAATAAATATGCGCGTGTTGTTGCGGAGAAGGAAACAGCTTTCCAAAATATACAGAGAACCTCCACAAATATAGAAGTCTCTTTTCTTCAGACCATCACCCACTATTTACTGAGTGGTAAAACTAGCAACAGAGGGGGTGGGGCTAGTGTGCTCCCTCTCCTCACACATAAATTGAGCATATAATGTGAACCTCAGAAGAAAGACTATGCCTGGAGAACAATGTTGCCAGTCTCAGGTAGGTCCACATCAGCAGACAAAATGTCTTGCCTCCATGCCACCCCACTGCCACTGATCTAGAGCAAATATAACAGCATAGTTTCTCAGGCACAATTTACTAGGGGCTTGCTTGGTGATTCCTAGTCAATGAAACAATTCAGCCTTCTTCAGTTGACTGCTTATGTTATTTCTCCTCTCTGCTTACTTGTACCTGCCAATTTCCTCCTCCTTCTCTTACTTCATCTGCTCTTCTATCCCATGTTCTCCTGGAACACTCCCACCTCCAACCTGCTATCCTAGGTTCATCTATTTACTCTGCCACCTCCTCCACCTCTATTCATTTATATTGCACTCTTTCCCACAAAACTGTTTCTCAAGGCAGAAGTAGCAACCACAGTACATGCAAGATATATGTAAAAACATACAAAAAGTTGTGATTAAAATGCAATTAAACTATCTAAAGAATTAAAACCATTTGAAACAAATCAACTGAAATATAACTGTCAGAAAATTGCACACTATTTAAATTCCTGAAAGCATGCTGGAAGAAAAAAAGTTTCCATTTGGCAACTGAAGGAACAGCAAGGAGAGTGCTGTTCTAGCCTCCTGAAGGATGTGGTTCAGAAGCTGATATTGGGAAAGCCTTCTGCTGTGTTCCTATCAAACATGCATGCAAAAGTGGTGGACTGAGAGAAGGGCCTGCCTGGAAGATGTTACAACCTGGTCAGGTTCATATAGTAAGATCTTCTGATCTTTCAGAAAGCTTCCATCTGCGCAACATAGGTCCTTATAGGCTGTAACCAAGACTTTAAATGGTACTTCAAAATAAACCAGCAGCCAGTAGAACTGCTGCAACAGACAGTCATATGCTCCCTATAGCCAGCCCCAGTTAAAAACATAGGCCATTTCCACACGGGCATATTGCCCACACTAGGGCGACCTCTCTTGGAGGTCTTCTTCACTGGGGGGTGCGCTAGAGCAGTTAAAAAAAGTGAGGTTCTAGACCTCAAACTGCTCTAGCGCAGCTGCGGGGGTGGCGCTGTGAGTTTTATAAAAACCACCTTCGCAAGTGGTTTTTATAAAACTCACCCGCGCTGCCCTGTGGCAGCCCCCGGTGAAGAACTGCAGAGACACGGTAGCGCGTCCCTGCAGATCTGCCCGGGGGCGGGCTTCTGGCTGGCGTGCTGTCCTGATTGGCAGAGCGGCACTGGAAGCCGCTGGCTGCCGTTTTGGGTGCCGCTGAGCACCGCCGCAATTCGACGGCGTTTAGAACGGCGGATCTGCGCTCTCCACAGGGATGGAGCAACCCGCTCGCGGGTAAGCTCTGCCCCTGCGTGCGCGTCCCCGTTTTGCCCCCCCCGTGAGGAAAGGGCCATAGCTTTAGTTGTTGGAGCTAATTGGAGTTTTTAAGCACTTTTCAAAGGCAGCTCTCAAGCAGAATAAAACTACTAGAAATTGTTCAGTAGTTATCCAATATGGTGGGATCCAGGAAAGAGCTTTTTTAAAACGTTTATTTTACTTTTTCGTAGAAGTCTTACCATAGTCTCCTTCCAGTATGTTGGGATGCTGTCCTGATGTAAACAGCCACTCACCACTCCATTTACTTACTCGTACAGTCCCTTTCTAACTTGTTTAATGGGCCAGGAGGGGCAAAAATCTAAAACACATGTGTTGGATCTCACCTCTCTAACAATCCTGTCCACATCCTTTGGCTGCACAAATTGAAAAATAGCCAATATCACTGCACAAACAGGATCAGAGTTACATCTGCTGGACCTGTATTAACTATACCCACTGGACCTGTATTAACTATAACTAACAGCTCGGAATGCATCGAAGCAATTTTATTTTCAAAGGGTTGAGCAAATTCTTCACATAAGTTCTCATATTATAACTGAGACAGTCATTCACTGTTCAAAGCCTTACATGAGCAACCAGCTCCTCTGTGAATGCAGGTGAAGGCCTCATCAGGCTGACAGTATTGAAATCATTGTTCCACATTTACGTATTCATGCTTGAGGTCTGTATGGATTAAAATCCTTCTGCTAGCAGTTACTGTGAAAAGGGCTCAGTTGGATGAAGTGAGGGACTGTGATTCACAGCTAAAAAACTTTACTAATTGCATTTTGACCACCCAAATTCAGATTGGCAGGATCTTTTTGTACTGCACAGTTATAGCAATGCATTTCCAGTTTAACTGCCATACCTACATCCTATGGAGTCCTGGGATTTGTGGTTTAGGAAGGCAGTAGAGTTCTCTGGCTGAGAATTCTAGATAGTTCTCCTTAAACTGTAAATCTCAGGATTCTGTAGGCTAAAGTTAAGGTAGAATCATAGCACTATGATTGTGTAGTGTGAAAGGGCCCATAGTGTAATACTGACATAACTTTTAGAGGAGTACAAGAAAAAAAGGGTTTGTGTCACATGCCGGAATGACCTGGAAAGGGTGTCAGTACCAGTTATTCTGTGCTGTCTGTTTGTATTGTAATTGAAAGCTATGTCCCGATTTTGCTTCTGTAAAGCAGGAATGCTCCTCTTTTTCATAACTGACATTTACCAAAGCATTTATGCATTTATGATGCATCTCATGTACTACAAGTATATCTTGTATACACAGATGGCCCAAATTAGCAAGATGCCATTATTCATTTCTGTTAAGGATGGGTGATTGGGGAGATCTTGTATAAAGATGTAAAAAAAAATGAAGAAGAACAAATGAAGGTTTGATGAGAATGATCTAATAAAGGAAACACAAGTTGTGCTGGTATAGGTGACATGATGAGAACTGTTATTGGGTGGGGAGAACTTTGTGGGCTGGAGGAAGCCAGAGACATGCCCATACCCATGCTTCCTGGTGTCATTGGATCCCCAGCCAAAGATGCATACCTGCTACTGGAATCTGGAATCTGGCTTTGTTCCTCCTCTGAGGCCAAACAGTTCTCTGGCTGAGAATTCTAAATGCCCCTCCCTACGCTGCAAGCCCCAGAATTCCATAGGATGTTGAAAGTGGAATAATAGTACTGTAACAGTGTAGTGCAGAAATGATGTTAGACTTTTTCCCAGGTGGAATGCAAATCCCATAATTTGACTGTTGCCTGCGAATGATGGAAATCCAAGAATCTCAGAGCCCCTGATATACTTTATATATATCCACATGCTAGTATACACTCATACCACCGTATCTCCTCTCTACTGGTTGGAATCTGTGGTTTTATTGTTCAGTAAAACTGAATTGTAGCTTGCTCCCTTTTCTGGTCTCAGCTTCTGTTCCTGATTATGTGGTCTGTTAACCTTTCAACCTGATGCATTTGGGTCTTTACATGTACAGCTAAGCCAATTGCTGCCTGTAACATTATCCAAGTTACCGTGAAATCCCTTAGCATATTACCCTATAGATTTGCTGTAGTTCCTATATCTTTCCAGAAAGATATTACTATTTTTGAGGTATTAAAGCCTATCACAAATAAAACTTTATAGCTAGGGAAAAGAAGGAAAGAGAAGTTGTGTAATTCCTTCTCCTCCAAGTATTGCAAATATGAACTCTTGAGGCACACATTCTTTTTTAATTATCTCACTATAAAAGGCATGCTTACCATGCATCCTATAGGATTTGTTAATGTTTATTACAGAGTCACCTTTTAACTCTTAAAATAATGATGTTATTTCTAGGTGGATGGTGCATAGCAAAGTTTTGAGCAATAAGAAGGGAAAAATATCATACACAGGGGGAGAATTTCTACCCTCTGTATTGCAGTGCAGTTTACTGGACTATTATGGGCTATGTCCTTGTGGTTAATGAGGTGGGATTATGAAAGGAGTACATAGCTGTACCTTTTATGCAGTACTACATTATCCAACCTCTTTTTTTTAAGAATACTTAAAATGAGGTGTAGCAGCCAAATGCCCATTAGCTATTTAGCAGAACTCTGTCAAGTTATCATGCTTTTATGTTTTGAAATAGTTTACATTTCTTATTCCAAATGCTTCATTGGATTTCATTTTATGCCTTTGAGAATTTGAAATGTGAACTGAACATTAAAGCAAATTGGTCTGTCTGGGGAGGAAAAGTGGAGTGGACAGTTTGGTAAGGTGATTGCATTCAGGAAGGAAAGAAGAATCCCTCTCAGAATAGCTTTCATAGAATCATAGAGCTGAAAAGGATACCAAGGACCAATTAATCTAGCCCCCTGCTAGTGCAGGAATTCACAGCTAAAGCATGTTGGAGAGGCTGTCATCTAATTTCTGTTTTAAAAGCTCCAATAAAGGATAGCCTACTAACTTCTGAGGTAATATCTTCCACTACCTGGGCTATAATTTCCACCAAGTTTTTCCTAAATTAAAAATCTCCTTTCTTTCCATTTGAATCCACTGGCTCAGGTCCTATCACCCAGAGTAGCTCCATCTTCCATGCGACATTACTTCAGGTATTTAAAGACAGCTTTTATACAACTTTTCACTTCTGAGGAGCTTTGTGTGTTCAGACTTTTTAATCATGGCTTCCCACCACCAATAAGTAACACAATGGTAGCAGACAGAGCAAGCTGAAACCTAGGAGACTTTGGTTCAGTTTCCACCTCAGTTTGAAACCAGTATTGCGTTTGGGGAAAACCTGGGGAAAGCATGACTGCCTGGAGTCCTTGTTCTCTACTTATAAAAAGGCACCACTGTCCTTTGTCAGTGGGCAGCTGTGAGAATGCATAAGACAAAGCAGTCTGTTGAAGAGCTACTGTGTAAGGTGGTGGGTTGGTCCTTTGCATGCTTTGTGGAACAACTTCTGTAGCAGCTGCTTGGCTTAGGATTTAAAGAGTATCCTACATTTGTGAATGCATTTCCAGATGTTTGCCTAGATGGCTTGCTAGCTTGTTTCCTCAGATTGCATTAGATATAGCACCAAGGTTCTCCTCTCTTGAAACTGGTCCTCTAACAGTAGGAAGAATTAAGCTATAAAGAAGGGCCAAGGGAATCAGTGGTCTCCCAGTGGCCAATTCCTGTTGGCATCAACTGTAGCCAACTTGTTCAATGGAAGTACATGGGTTGTACAGTTCTCCTTGACCTGTACTCCTACAGGCTACTTTTAATGGAAATGACTATTTGAACACTTTTAGCACAGATATAGCTCTGAACCCTATCTACAGAGGCAACACATGCTCTTAGAAGCAACCTGGTGGGTAGCCCTTTTCAAGAAAAGAAGGAACACATAAAATCCTACAGTTGTACATGTCCAGTTCTAACCAAACTCAGCCAGTTATGCACATACTGTCTGAAACTTGTAGGAATAAAGGAGATATATTAATTAATTAAATAAATAATCAGTGAATGTGTGTCTGAAACTAACACCATATGTTAAGAAGCCTAAACTGTAAGGTTCAGCAACTTCTGGCCTGAGGTTTCCTACCAGCTGAGGCAGGAAGTGATGTCAGTGCCACATTCCATTGTGCCATCACAGTTTTCACCTCAGCAACAGAAGTTGGGAATACTCAGTATAAACCACACTAGATGGGGAAAGAAAAGGAGCCAGCACAGCTCTCCACAGAAATGATTACTTCCCATATATCTAGCTTTAAGACGTCTTCCCTCAAAGTTGTGCTTTGTGAGTGAGGTATCCTGGAATATCACCTAAGTCTATCCCTATATTGGATCCAACCCTTATTATCCCTTTTCTTCATTTTCTGGATCCCTTATGTTGTCTTTGGATAGCTCTTTGTTCAGGATCTCTACTGCCTGGTTGCAAGCTGCCTGTATGAACCTTGGCCTTCTTGTGATTTGTTTATGGAATTTCTTTAACGCTGACTGCCTACTTTAGATGTTGGGCTACGTGATTCCTCCCCCTGGAAATCTGCTGAACTTGGGCCTTTCCTGACAAATACTGAGTGGGAGGACAAAGTGATGAGTGGCCAAATGATGTAAAGGTATGTATGAATTGATCCGAGTTTGTATAGATTCTTAACCTTCCAGCCATTACTTTACTGGCTTCTACATCTTTTAGGAATACCTATTATGTAGATGAGTCATCCTTTCATCTTGTATAGTAGAGTGCTGGGGATCTCTAACAGGAAATTTTGCTGTCAACTTCTGTTCCTAGGATTCCTGAGGGGTGTGTGTGTGTGCGTGCATGTGTGTGTGTGTGTGTGTGTGTAGCAGATATATTATATACTATCAGTATAAATATGTGGATTGTAGTTTATGTTTTCCTCACATTCCAGGTGCTGCAGTTCTTCTGAATGATTTCTTCTCTCAACAGTGTGTCAGCAACAAATATGTCATTAAGAATGCACATAGGCTGTGCTGCTCAATGATCTTTGGCTTCCCTCTCTCTCTCTGTTGAATACTATCCTTGTGTTTGGGGAAAGAGAAACATGGTTGAGTTATTTCCAACAAGAGAGTGCAACATTATTGAGAGCAGCTACAATTTCTGAATTGGGTGGGAGCCACTGCATCAAGTCTAAGCATTCAGCTGTAACCACTGCTGACTACAACTTTGTGAACTACTTGCAAGGAAAAATATGAACATAAAGTTTAGATTTAGATCTAGTGCAGCTATTAAATGACTTTGAAACTGATGACACCAAAACCATTCCAGAAAAAAAGAGGAGTACAATGCCTCATTTAAAAAATATAGCTTACCAAAGCATAATCTACTCCCCACTCATTCTCTTCCCCCTCTTATTACTCTTCAGAATTAAGAAGGTAAAAATGAGAGAAAGTGACTTGATTGTCCACTTCCAGTAGGAGTTGACCTTGGAATAGTGCTGGAGGACCCAGAGATTCCTAGAGAGAACACTTCTCTAGGGACTGCTAGGCCCTCCAGTGTGACTCGGTGACCTACTTCCATCAAAAGCTGGCCATAGAATTGTGCTGAAGGACTTAAAGAATCCTAGAGAAGTGTTCTCAGGAAGACCTATAGACTCCTAGAGAGAACATATTTTTTTGCATGGCAGGGGCAAATACACTAAGAATTTTGTAAATAAATAAATAAATAAATAAATAAAATAATGGATGAATAATCAAATCTACGAATGCTGAACCCATGAAAGTAGAGAGTAAATAGTACATGCATAGCATTCAGAAGTCAATATTCAGTCAACTGATCACATGCCTTTCAATTTGGAAGCAAAAAGGAGTCACCTCAAAATAAGTTATCAGACTGTATGATCTTGAATGACTGGCTACAAGAACAAGTATTTACCTTTGTAAAAAAAAGCATATTTTTAAAAGTAAAAAAAAAAAAGACAAGCAAGGACACAAGATATGCCAGAATTTATGGAAATGTGATTAATTCAGTTTATAGAGATAAAATATGCTAGAATAATTCCTGCTAGTTTCCATGTTAGACATGCCTACAGAGGGCTCAGACTCCTATGTGGCTGCCAATTTTTTTTTTAAAGGAGGCGATATTGCTAGCTAATCACACCTGCTGAGAACCTGCTTTTCTTGAATGAGCAGGATCTTCAGAGTTTGGAGTGCCATTAGAAATCTTGAGTCATTTGGTCCTTTTCTACACTTGTAAATGTAAATTAAAGTATGGCCATCTTAGAAGCATATTGGATGTTGGTACCTTCATGTTTGCCTTCTGTGGTACCTGCACAATCAAGTGGCCATTGCACAGCTTTCCAACAATCAAAGGATCACAAATGATACAGGTTGGTCGAGAGCTGTAGTTAGTAAGTTTGCACTCCATCTCTCTGCTCCTATGAAATAACTGTCTTTATATACTCAAACCTGCATGAAAACCTGTTGCAGTGTTTGGAAGGGTCTGAGTATCTTTCAGATCTTCATAAATCAGTATAAGCTAAGAATATGGAAATAATTAATAGATTTGTTTATTAAATAAATAATTTTAGATGCTTCCCCTGCTCCAACAATGGCTTAATTCACTGGACTTCCTGATAAACATTGAAGTTAACCCCATGCTTTATTGAGTTAGCTCATTTTATGTTCTCAGAATCTTTTTAAGGTGGGATGATTTTCTCTCTGCCAAAGTCCATAGGACAAAAAAACAAGAAGTTGTCAGGAGAAGAAAAATTGGGGTAATCCGCCTGCTATATCATAGCCTTTTTTTTAAGAGAAGAGAGAGAGACATAGAGAAACCCCTGAAGCTTCAGAGGAGAAGAAGAGCATGGAGACAACTGAAGATGGGCCTCTAAGGAAAACAAAAGAGAACCATGTCCTGGAGCGGAAGAATGAAATGGAATAGAGCGAGATGGGTGGAATGATTTGTTAGTTTAGTCTGAGACCTTCAAACAACCAGGGCCTCTTCAAAATGTCAGGGCCTTTATGTCTGAAAGGCTAGCCCTCCCTATCCCATTAGCTTGTATGGAGGTAGTTGAAATCTTTGTGTGAAATGGGTGATACACTGTGACTCTCTTCAGTTCTCCTATATTGATTTTATTCTAGCTTCTAGTGTATATTACTTCAGATGCCAATAACAAAACGTCTTCTCAAGGGTCAACGATGACAACTTCTGTACCATTCTTTATAAATCCTCTTATGTCCTTTGAAAACTAATGTTTTCTATAATTTACTTAAAATGATAATTCAACCAATTAAACTATTTCAATTATTAGTGTTAATGGCAAAAAAAAACCCTACCCTCTAACATTATCAAATTGAATTCCAAACCTGGCATTACAAGCTCTGTACAAACTATTTGGTATGTTCTGTTTTCCATAAAACTATTTACTTTTACAAAATAAAGCAATAGTAGTTTGACTTACACTGGAATGAAAGATATGTGATGACATAAAATGGGTGTTGTTATACTGACTGTGGCTGTCAAATACAATAGATAGCAGAAATGGTTTTCATTTATAAACAAACAAAACTGAGCTCAAAAATTACTTGCAAAGCCAGAAACACTCTCTCTTCCCTCTCCACCCCAGGACTAAGGGAAGATTAAAAAACAAAATGTCAGAAGGTCCTTTATTCTTTGAATGCTCATAATTCAGATGAAGTCTCTGTCCTTCACTCAACTTACATAAGAAATATTCTAAGTTGTCTCAGTAACTGATTGAATGTTTCATTCAGTCAGTTATTACTCCTTTGCTTGTTGGTTTGTGTGTTCAATTCAAGCAACATTGCATTAAAAAATTATATATTTATTTGATACAGTGGCTGTCCAAAATATAGTGAATTAATATCAACATTCACATGCATACGTCTATAATCACAGTTGAATTTCTGAGTGCCTGAACAAAAGGGTGATAGATCTGGAATGTTGACAGTCACTTCAGAGTAACTGCCAGTATTCTGACATATTTGGAAAGCAAGGGAATAAATTTTAGTTTTCAAACACTTATGGCATGTTTGTGGTGACACTCAACACGGTATGATGCTCAAAAGTAACATAACTCGCCTCTACCTTTCTGCTTGCACAGCCCGCCTTGGTGCCCCTCCTATCTGTGCTCTAAAGATTCAACCTCTAACCTTCTGAGTGTGTTAGGAGACACATAGAGGTCATTTGATCAGATCACAGATGGCATTTGTTCCATTGGCATATAGACACCATTGGATACAACCATATGGAAACAGTGGCAACTTCTGATGAACCTTACTGTTGAGGTATTTAATTCTGAAGAGTATTTAGTAAGCAACGTTTGCCAAGTTCAAGTACCCATTTTAGTTCTGAATGGCTTCTGATGTTTCCCTGTTCCTTCTCCCTTTCTCTTTTCTGTTCCCAAATTATCTGGTGGAGACAGAGGCAGCTAGAAGGCCTCATGGTGCGGTTTCTTAGATGTTGGCTTGCACCCAACTGTGATAGACCCATTGAATCAACTATTGAATCATGAGTAAATGAGTAGGTAAATCCCAATAATTCAATGAGTCTGTGTTGGGGTTAGAGTTTCCCAGAGTGTTAGCCCTTGGGGAACTCTATGAAAGCTAACGCTGTGAGGAATTAGCCTTCTTTTAACGGTGTTGCAGAGAAAGTGTGTCCCAATTTCTGTGTTGTCGTCCCTGAGGCCCTTTCCGCACGGCATTTGCCATGCAAAAGGGCGCCTGAAGCATCGTGCAGTTGTGAGGAGTGATCTGCATGATGAACTCACAATCGTGGAACACTCCAGGAGCTGGCAGGCGCCGATCGTACACCTTTTCATTTTCAGCTGGAAGCTGAAAATGGTGCGTGATCACGCATTGCTTCTGGGCCCCGTGTGCACTTACCTGGTGTGCAGAGCCTCCGGAGCTGCGCTGGTCACGCTTCCTGCCCCAGTGCAGCCTGGGAAACTCCCAGGATGCATTGTGGAAGGAAGAGGCGGAGCTCTTGCACGAGCAGGCAGCTCATGTGGAGCTGAAGCAGCAGGGATGCAAGAGCCTCTTGCTGGAGGCTGCTCGCACGATCCCCGCACCCCAGCGCTGAAGAAAGGTAAGGTGCGGAAAGGGCCTGAACTGGATGCTGATTTGAAAGCAAAAACAAGACATGCAGCTTCAGGTTCCAAATTTAAAAGATTTACTAACAAACTTTATAATTACATATACACTAGAGAAACTATATCCTAACTATCTAACAAATGGATTAGGAAGATATTATTTTCATTTTAAATTCACCAATTTATTGGTGAAGAGGCTAGCATAGTACAGAGAAGCAAGAAGCAAGATTGCTAAAGGGAGAACTGTTGCCTTCTCTAAGTATGACCAGTAACTGACATCAGAATGTATCCTGGGTCACGTGGTCTGGGTACCATAGCTACAGAGCAACAGTTAACCCTATACTAGCTAAGCTCCATTTGAGGTGGAGAGGGGAGAGAGAATGCTATAATTTTCCAACAATCTACTCTAATTGGGATTGAAAATAGGATTTACAGCATTTACCCTAATGCAGGTGAACTGTGAGTCTTAAAGCAGATTGGGGTACACATGTACCCCATGGGCTGTACTTGCTACACTGCTGTTGGGTCATTGTGCACAGCAGGATCCTGGGATACTGAGAACCATGGGTAACACAATTCCTATACTCTCTGGGATTCCTAATATGGACACAGCAGGTGTGTGGTCCCACACCAGTACTTATGCTTCTACTTCCCTCTGGCTGGAAGTCGAATTTGGAAAAGGTTGTGAGAAGCCAGAGAGATCAGAAGGTCTGTAAGCTCTACTATTTACCCTGCCCCCTCCATGTTTCATTTGGAACAGGTCTTTACTTGATACCATGTTTGAGCTTAAACTGATTCTATTTTAATCTGCTTTAACATACTTGAGCCCATTCAAAATTTGAATAGTGGTGTTTGAACATCATGTGTACATATTTTAGATGTTCACTGTAACATTCATAACTTCAACTTTTCTTGGATCATAGAAAATTTTTGAGTCCTTGCAAGGCAGCTATGCCTTTTTTTTTCTTTTGAAGGTACAACTTGAAATCTTACCATGCTTTCTACTGTATATCATTAATCACTGGGAAAGAGGTGCTCACTCTAGCAAAAAGAACACAACTTGGAAGAGGCAGTTCCTGTTCCAGAGTCACTTGCAGAGTTTTGAGTTTGGGCCTTTTCACTTTAACCTCCTTTTGCTCATTAAAATGTTAGTGTCTTAATTCTGTGCAATGTTGACGTACGGAATTTTGTCATCATATTATTTTTTATCATTACAACAGTAGCTGACTATCTTGGATAGCTTAGAGTGTTTGTATGTACACATAGATAAACACATATGTTGCGGGGAAGATAGAATTACCATTCTATATGAAAAGGGAAGTTATAATGTTTGCATCAAGGCTATCTTTATAATTAGCCAGGGCCTGTAGACAGACAACAGCACAAAGGCTGGCATCCCACTATTGACATCTTCATGTGCAAATTGCTGTACATATGCGGGGTGTTGTTTTTTTTTATGAACAATGCACAGTGGTCTGCTGACAGTGATGGAAATGGTGTTCCATATGCAGAACCATTGAGCGTGCAACCACACACTGACATTTAGACCGTAATGTGCAAATGCTCATTGTGCTACATTATGATATTCATGCACACAGGCATCCAGTGTGCATTTGTTTTGCCATATCGCTGTCCAGCATAGGGATTGCATAATGGAAGTGGAACGTAGCTATGCTTATAGTTATTTATGCTGTGGGACACCAATGCAGGATCTCAGGTTGAGAGATTTGAGAGATTTAAATATAAGTCCCACTATTATTTAGATTGGTACTAGAGAGAAATAGATGTGTTGGTCTTTGCCTGCCCCCAAAATCTAGTTTTTTAAAATACATGCTATAATACAATAAAAACCATTCACTTCACCTGGAGACCCTAATGGAAGATCCATTGTTTGCTTTGCAACATTTTATCCTGACAGCCTTATGAGGTAGGTTAGTGTGAGAATGTGTGTGACTAGTCCAAGGTGACCATGGACAAATTCAGAGATTTGTACCTGGCTCTTTCTGGATTTAGATGGACATCCTTTTATACCACCTTTTTATACTTTTATACTCTTTTATATTTTTGTGTCATTTCCTCCAACACTTTTCCTTCTCAGATTTCATACTCACACCTGAGGATGTGATCATGAGCATATAGGAACTGTTAGGTATAAAATGTCTTGTAAACTCTAATGAAGTCTCCCTAGGGAGGAATTTGAATGCTCTCTTGGGTTTACACACTCTTTCAGTGCAACTGACTTGAGCAGCCCTTCCCCCACCAAAAAAAAAACCTTAAAGATATTCACATTAGCAGCAGCACGTCAGCATCAGTGTCCGCAGAATAAGGTTTGCTCATTTAAACAATAGTACTCACATTATGAAACTCACCATCTTGGATGCCTACATCTGATAAGGTGTGTAAATTCACATGAAGATGGTGCCGCTCATAGGTTGAGATTTTGTTTCCCTTACACATGTATGTTTCCCATACACATACATATATGTCCTTTTTTCAGGTACTGTGTGGGTAGGTATTTCCTCCTCCTGTCTGCAGCAACCGAAGCCCCCCCTTACTTTACAGCCTTTGAATACCCTTATCCACTGCTATTCCTTGCTATGTGGGGAGTGGGCAGGATCACAGAAGTGTCTTTTCATAGCCAAACATGAAATGATGACTTCAACATCAAAATTTTCCCGGGTCTTCCCATGATCTTAGCATTGCTATAATCATTTTGCATCTAGTTATGAGAAATGTAGCTATGTGCTTCAGCAATCCTGCCCGCTCTCCATGAAGCAGGGAAAGGCTGAGCCAGGGAGGGTGCTTCTGAGACTGGGTCATAGGTCAAGGGCTGGTATATGGTCCCGTCTAACATAGGATTACCACCAGTGTCTAATCTCTTGAAGGAGCAATGCAAGATAATGTCATTCAAACTACAGCAAAAATATTCAAGAAGAGCACTGAATAATGGAGGCATTTTATTTATCTGTGTAAAAAGAAGTTGAAATGTGAATAATTCGGCCCAGCCATAAGATTTATAACTATCTCCCCCAGCAATGCCACCTTGTAGCTCACCATGGTCTTTCATGATGAAATTAAGCTAGAAATAAAATATGTGGTTGACAGTCTTTAAGCAGTGGAGAACAGATCCAATTTGGCATTTACCCACAGACTCCTACATTAGACTGAACTTTGAAAATGCTCTTCTTTAGATATAAATGTACTATGATGTCACTTATGGACCGAAGTAGGGCAAATTAGTTTTATTACAAGTAACAAAAAGAAATGTAGATGGGACATGAAGTGCATATATTGTAGATATATAACTGTTCCCTGCCCAACTTTTATTGAGAATTTTCAAAATACATAGAAACAAAACAAAACAAAAAGACCCAATAAGTTACAGCAACAAATGCAAAGGAAAAACAAAGAAAAAAACTATAAAAAAGAAAATACTAAATGATATATACTAAATATAGCTAAGGACAATGAGAATACAAAAAAGAAGAAAAGGGAGGAGGATGGGGGAAATGCACACTGGTTTCCAGATTTCCTAATTCATATTATAGGTGACTCTATAAAATAAATTCTCTCACTACAAATAGCATTCAGTTGGTTCAACTGCCACTTTTCCAAACGTACCAATTGTCAAAACCTACAGTCAGCGCATTGTACTCTTTTTCTTGCAAAAAGCCTATCAAAGATCCCCAGTCTTTCAAAAAAGACACTCTTGATTTTTCTCTTAACAGTGTTGTCAATTTATACATTTCAGCTAAACCCAACTATTTTATCATCTGGCCCTCTTTTGTAGGAATATCTATGACCTGTTGCAGTGATAATGTATTGTATTGGTAGTTTGCTGTACTTCTTCTCTGGTTGGTCTTCTACTAATCCCAACAAATACAGTTCTGGCTTCAATTGAACATAATTTCGTACACTGTAGAATGTATTTGATTCCAGTATTTTTGGGCTTTTTCACAAGTTTACCATATATGGTAAAAAGAGCCCACTTGTTCACATGTCCAGCATCTGTTAGAAACCTCTTTATTCATTTTGGCTAATCTTTCTGGTGTCAAATACCAATGAGACATCATCTTTGTAAAAGTTCTCTTTGAAATCATAACGTAAGAGTAACTATATATCTTAATGGGAGACAGAAGGCCAACTGTTCACAAGAGAGGAAGAAAATAGGACAAGAAACTGTGAAACCACAGCACTGGTAGGTTAAAGATTGTTAGTTCATCTGTTCATGACTTCAAGACTATTGGGTTAAAGAAAGATGTAATTCAAAATATTATGAGCCAAACGTATGAAAGGAAAGATTTGTAAATTTTGTTGATTTAGTACCTAGCTCATATCTGAAGAGACTGTTTCAATCCAGAAAGAATAAAGAAGATTCTTGCTTTAAGCAAGAAGAAGCAGATCAATGCTTCTATACCAGAACCAAAGATGGTTATTCAACCTTTATCCTGATTTATGTTGATGATTTGATTATAGCCACAAAGAGAGATATAGACTATACAGAAATTGTATATCATCTCAACAAGGAAGTCAAGATGAAGGAATTTGGAGTTGCAATATACTACCTGGACATGAAGAGTCAGAGAAAATCTTTCTACTAAGTCAAAAGCAAAAGAATACTGAACTTTTAGAATTTTTAGGACTCTAAGATGTCCATACTGTAGCAACACCCATGATAACAGATTTTCTTAAACATAGTGAGGAAAGTGATCCCCCTGCCAAATAACAGTCTGTACAGAACAGCAATAGGAAAACTTCTCTATGTAATTACTAACACAAGATCTGATATTGCTTCTGCTGTAGGGATTCTGAGCAAAAAAGTTAGTGCACCCACAAAGAAAGATTGGTCTGGAGTGAAAAAGGTGGCTGGGTACTTGAAGGGGCTACGCCGGCTACAGAAATGTACTGGAAGTCAATCTGTGGTCCAAACCACAGAGCAAGAACATACTGAGAGACAGTCAAGAAGCTCTAAAACCTCCATACTGAGGGGCTCATAAAAGAAGTAACTAGGATTGCATGGGGGCAACTTCACCATGTCCCTGAAGTTGTTTTAGGCTCAAGAGAGAGTTATCATCCAGTGTGACTGCAAGTAAACTTCCAATCCAATTCCTTTTTTGTTTTTGTTTTTGTTTTTAATCCCCCTCGTGTCTAAAAAGATGGAGAGAGATGTAGCAACATTGCCCCACAACTCCTGAGGGTATGGGGGAAATTTTAGCCTATTAGTTTTTAAAAACAAAAAACTAAAAGTGGTATATTGGGCAGCCCAGATAGCCGGAGAGAGTCTTTGGGAGCTCATATAGAGTTTGTGGTCTATACTTCTCTACCACTGCTTTTGTAAACACAATGCTATGGATGTTAGAAAACGTATACAAAAACACATTCATTTTGAACAAGTGTAATTTCCAGGGTGAGGGGAACATATCATCCCAGGAAAAGAAATGGGATGCAGTGATAATGCCAGTAGGAAAAAGAGAAATGCAATGAAAAGAAGATTGACATTTATTTTCCCACATTCCTAGCTATGAATTGGCTCTTATTCAGAATTGTCTTCTGTCAGTCTCCAAACACAGCTCGTTGGAGAGCCAACAAACATATTTTTATCTTTAACAGTGCTTTTTTAAAAAATTCTGGAAACAATATCTGGCAACTTCAGAAGTACACAAATCTTGTCTCTGTTTTGTAGCACAACAGTTAGGAATAGTCTGAGCATGATTTTAAATGTAGGCATAGCTATTAGCAGACATTTTGTAACTGGACAACATAAATAGCTTTCCAAAGTCCCTTACCAAAAACTCCTTAGTCATGTTTGCAATCAAAGGATAAGAAGCTTTTTTTTTTATGGATTATAACAAAAAAGAGATGAAGCAGACAGTGCTAACATGGTGTAGTGGTCTGAGTGTTAGATTATGACCATGGACACCATGGCTCAATTCCTCACTTGACCATGGAAACTCACTGGGTGACGTTGGGTGCATCATGCACTCTCAGCTCCAGAAAGCCCCAATGACAGGTTCACCTTTGGGTTGTCATAAGTCAGAAATGACTTGAAGACACACAACAATGTCGCCATAATAGGAAAGAGAGGGTATCAGTAAGTATGGACTGGATAATAGCTAGTGGGATCCACCAAAGACATCTAATGGAATGGATGCTATTTGACGACGTAGACTTGCAACAGCACTAAATAATTCTGGATGCTGGAAGCCTATGGGAACTGTGCAGTGCTCTAATACAATCTGGCAAATGGACAATAATGACAATGTTAACTATGCTATTATTTATAGCATTTGTTGTTTCTGAGCCTGCTATGCTATACATATCCACAAGTTTCATCAGTCAATTACCTGACTTGATGTGTTATCTTCTGGGACCAAAACAAAGACTACAGTATGTTTTGTACCTTGTTTTTCAGCTACTTTGGGTACTTCTCAAAGCTGCTTTAGATTTACAGAACAGTTTTTCCCTATAGAAGGCACATTTATGAACTAATTTTGACCAAATATTATAGTTCAGACAGATCCCAAATATTGTTGTACAAGTTTAGGACCAACTGCCAGACGTCAGCTTTTTTCATTTTTTCCCCCAAAAGCATTGGCTGGCTTTGATTCATTTTTCATTGAATTTGATATGGAACACTACCAATCAATTTTTTGTTTCATTAAAATCATAAGCAAAGTTATTACTTCCAAACGTGGCAATGCCATATAAATTTCCTTGCTCAAGATAAAATGAGGAACACTAGACCACAAAGAAAAATCCAAACTTCATTAATACATACCCCAATGGTGTTATAACTAGATAGGGAAGAGATGCCTTATTTGGTGGACAGCAACATTAAAATGTCCCTTTAGTGTGTGATATTTTTCCATGCTAGTGATTATATAATTTATATAATTTCTGAAACAATCAGCCACAATCACTGTGTCTCTATAAAAAAAACTATGGTGTGCTTTACAGCTAGAATACTGTATGCCACTTCTGTTTCCCATCCTTTAAAGAATACCTCAGAGCTAGAAAATATGCAGGAAAAGGTAACTAAAATGTTCAAAAGAGTGGGAGCAAGTTTCCTATGACAAAATAATAGGGTTGAGACATTTTAGTTTAGAAAGAGATATCACTAGCAGTGGGGGTTACGAAAGATGTGTATATAATGATTCATGCTGTTGAGAAAGTGGATTGTTTTCAGTGTTTTTAACCTAACAGGACTGAATGAAGTGTTTCAGTGAGAGGACTTTGCAAAGAAGAGGAGGGTGGAGTGAGCCACCATAAAAGACAAATGCAAAGAATGCTCTTGAAAGAACTGTCAGAAATAGAATCGGGGAGCAGAAAGAAAAATGGGGAACCTAGCTGTGTGTCAGGGCTTTGCTCCTTTAAAAATAACCGGTATGGACGAATGCTGCACAGCCAACCCTAAACATTTCCTTGCTTTTATTGGTATTTCAGATCATCAGTGCAGTTCTATTCTGTTTTAGCACAATCCACATAACCATCACACCAGAAAACAGAGATTTACATTTCTTATTTACAGAGGAGAAGCCTTTTTTTTTACTGATCTTTAAATTCATCCCCAAGTTACTTCTTTACATATTTTCTTTTAAAAAAAACTAATTAAGACGTTAAAAATAGAACAGCAAAGAAAGATAAATGTGATACAGTTTGTTGGAATTTGCTGTAGCGATCAGTAGGTGGTTAAATAAATATGAACTATTTACAGTGGCAAATCTGTCCTTCCCAGTGAATATTCTAATGTGCATTTTATGGTACTTTTATGTATATAAATGTATAGCAATTGAATTTTTTTTAAGAAACCCAATGAAATGCACACAAATATTCATTTACTTTGCTGATGCCACTACGAATATAGAGCTATTGAAAACCACCACAGAAACATAACCAGAAATGATAGTGCAATCGGTGATTCAAGGGGGTGAAAACAGAGCAATGATTGAGGAAAAGAGTCCTGCAGGGGATGAAATATGCCATGCACCAGGAGTCCGTAGGCTGCAGTGGTTCCATCATTCATTAGGAACTGATGTCCGGGTAGGAAGAAGTGTGCATGGGAAGTTGTTACCTTAACGCGGTCAGCACAGTATGGAGATCTTGGAGGAAGTTGGGGAGAGGGAGAAGAGGAGCACAGAACTTAGAAATGATAGTATGTCAAATGTGACACTCCTTCCACAGAAAGCACATGTAATTCTCCCTTTGCTCCTTCTTGACCTGGTAAAATGGCACTCAGTTTAAGGAGAATGGTGACTTTTATCGGTCCTTTGTTACATCATGCAATCTATAATTTCTGTGAACTTCTATCACCACGTACTTGACAGCTTGGTTGGGCAAAGAAATAAGGCACTGAAGAGCCGGAGCCATGAAGATTATCCCTTTGGGCTGTCCAAATTGGGGCTTTCTCAGCAATCTCAAGCCCCAGACTGTCAATGATATTTAGAGGTTCACAATTAGACCAAACATTTCATGAAAAAATGGTTTGAGATTTTTCCAGACAGGGTCCAATGTATATTTATTAAGCTGTAGATTAGTTTATACAGTTACAAACTCCCTGTAAAGTTCATTTCCGCACTACACTGTTATGATGCTATTATTCCACTTTCAGCATCCTGTGGAATTCTGGGATTTGTAGTTTATTGAGGCCAAAGAGCTCTCTGGCTGAGAATTCTATATGCACCTCCCTAAACTGCAAACCTCAGGATTCTATGGGATGTTGAAAGTGGAATAAAAACACTATAACAGTGAGGAAATGGCCGTGTCACATACATAATTCCAGTCAACATACATTATCTACATAGTTTAAGCCCATAGACATTATATAATCAATGTATATACCTTTTTACAATGAACATTCCTCATACTTGCAAAGCACATAGTACTTGTAGTATATTTCAGTGGAAAGGAACCTTAATTTACACAATATTTATAGTACATGGTCATGATATGTTTCATATTTCCCTTGCTGAGGAAATCAACATATCTCACACAGAGAATTTATATATATACTTCAATATCTGGTTAGCATTTCAGCATTTCCAGTACATTGCACTAATTCTTCATAGTTACAATTATTGTTCCAGAGAGTACTTTTAACTCTTATCTGTAAACCAGAATTTCAGTTAGAGTATTGTCAATTTGAAATGTGCTCAACTATTCCATAGCCTGCATGCAGTGAACATCTTCTTTGAGCTCAATACCCCAAGAAGGCTGACTGACACCCAAACTTGCTGCAGTCTGACAGCCTTCATATCTGTTACAGGATTTGCTCAGCTGTTTCTCCTCCAGTTAAAATCCCAAAAACAAATTTTCCCAGTGAGATTGTCTTGGGAGGCCTAGAATGTCCCATCTGGCTTCCAGCGCATGGTTCTTATCATCCTTATATCATATTTCTTCCCTTACTATTGTCTATACAGCTGTGGGACTTCCCAGATGGCTTCTCTTAGAAGGCTTCTCTTGGAAAAGCAGGCTCTGTGTCACTTTATCTTGTTTTGTTTTGGTTGACTATACCCAGAAGGAGAATTTGAACCTGCTGGTTTATTTCCTTTTCTTTTACTCAGACAGTAACTTTCATCTCTTGGTTTCTAACATGCAGGGCATGAAATGCAATGTTATTATTACTGGCAAATCATAAACCAAATATAGGAGAAGCTTGGTATCTGCTCATCTGAATCATAATCATGTCATTCCTCATCACCATGTGTGCCTAGCAAACTTCAAAAATTGGGCTGCTAAAATATGAGAGGCAAAGAAAGAATATACTGGAAACAGTCTTAAGACTGCTTTCACTGTTGATCTCATCATGAGCTGACAATCATCATCAACTTATAGCTGAAAGAAAACAGCGGTGTGTGTCAGTTTGCCCTAAGGATTATATAGCTTTATATTCTATTTTTGTTTCTAAAGGGGAGGGAGCATAAAGCCAGATTATCACTTCCACAGTTCTGGAAAGCAAAGGAAACACTTGATTCCTCTTACATAATCTTAACCTGGTGAGGAATGTGGAAGTGGAGGTGCTTGAAAACTTTTCCCCCAGAATCTTTAAAAATAGTTTTAGAAAATTTATATATTTTGCAGAGTAGTTACCATTGGCTGAAGAGACGAAGTATCTTTTGTGTTCATATTACCAACACATTTTTCCATTGTGTTGAATTCAAAGAGATTTATATAAAATCAAAGTTTACTGCTATCTGTTAAAAAAGCATCTTTATCTAAAATGCTTTGAGAGTATATAACTAAAATACAGCTGGATGTTAACAAAAGGCATCAGGGGAAGACCATTAGTATTTTATTATCTGAGCTAAGAGAACCATAATTTCCAAAAGCACCCAAAAATGACTGAATGCTTCCACTGAAATCAGTGAAAGGTGTAAATTTAAACAGAAGAGTTATGGGTACACCTGAAGGAGTACAAGGACATGGTATACTACTGAACTGGGCTGCCAGTGCTTTGGCCTTGTCAGTGTCCTGTTTCCACATGCCTTTACAGTCATAAGAGGCCATTTCCGCACGGGGTAGTAGAACAGCGCGGTGCAACCTCTGACGGAGGTCGTCCACACCTTGGGAGCAGACTGGGTCGGACTACTTGTCGAAGTTCCGACCTCAGTCCACTCCGGAGCTACCCGAAGTGGTTGCGCAGCATGCTTTTTAAAAACCTGTTTTTACAGGTTTTTCAAAAGCACGGAGTGCACCAGTCTGTGCCACTCCGTTCCCACACTCCAGTGCAGATTTGCAGGTGCGCACCAGTGCGAGCCTGCAGATCTGCTGGGGGCGGGCTTTAGGCTGGCGAGCTTCAGTGGTTGGTGGGGAGCCTCCACCAACCAGAAGCCAACATGTTGGACGCTGGAGCAGTGCGGAGCGACAAGCTCGCACTGCTCCTCGTCAGGATGGACCCAAACAGATCCACCAAAAAACTGGTGAGTAGCAGCAGGGAGCGTTTCCCTTGCCGTGTGTGGAAAGGGCCAGAGTCTAGTTTTTATATGAAAACAATATTTCTTGCCAATTTTGCTATCCTGCAGTATGAGTTGCATAGGGTGTGGTAATAGGTGTGCCAGCTATGGCCTTCCTGGATTATAGTCCACTAGAGTTCATGCACTGGTAAACTTCCAGTTAGACTATTGTAATGTGCGCTACATGGGGCTGCCCTTGAAGAAGACTCAAAAGCTGCAGCTAGTGCAAAATGTAACAGCTCAACTGCTGACTGGGATACCTTATAAACAGGATATCATGCCAGTTTTAAAAGAACTGCACTGGTTACCTATATACTTCTGGTCCCAATTCAAGGTGCTTGTGATGACATTTAAAGCCTTAATTGGCTTGGGACCTTGATACTTGAGGGAATACCTCTCCCCATATGTGTCTGAGGATTAAGATCTGAGTCCTCTGTGTCCCACTAGTGAGATCAATACACTATGTTGGGACATGAGAGTAGGCCTTTTCAGCTATGGCATCCGAATAGTGGAATGCCCTCCCCCTGAAAGTCCAAATGGTGCCAACACTCGTGTCATTTAGGTGCCAAGTTAAAACCTGGCTGTTCACCAAAGCCCCTGGGGCTCATTAACTCATCCTAAATAGGGTGTACATTGTTTAAAAAACTGTCTGTTTAAATCAGGTTTTCACTTGTTACTGAAGTTTAATATATTGTTAGATTATTTAATTATTTTATTGTTGTACTTTGTATGACTTGATGTAAGCTGCCCTGAAATCTTCGATACAGGGTGGAGTATAACTATTTTAATAAAGCAAACAAGCAAACAATGCCCCTTAGTTGAAAACTGGAAAGCTTTTTCTTTTATATAGACTGACCAAGATGACCACCCACATATTTTGGGGCATGGGTTCTTCATAAAGACAGAAATGTGAGCATTATGCAATTTATTAATGTGGACAAAGTGCTAATTTTATAGACAAATACATGGCTAAGTAAATTGAATCCAATACTTTCATTTGGTATTTAGGTAGAGAACAGACACATTAATAGCTACTTCCTGATTGTCAACTCTGCATGTTATGAATTTTGCCTGTTCTTTATTGCTCTTTCGAAAATCTGGCAACACTACTCAGAATCTTTGTGCTGTTGCTGGCTGTTGTTCTTCTCTCTCTTTCTTTGATGAACATGTTTGATCCCTGAACTCTTTTGCCTAAATATATTGGGAGAACTTTACACCATGTTCAAATTGAATCTTGGCCTGACTATGTAGACTTTAAGGCCTTTTCTGCACTAGACTGTTATAGTGCTATTATTCCACTTTCAATGTCCTAAAAAGTCCTAGGAGGGGCTTTTGAGGTCCCTGCCTAACCTGTAAGCCCCAGGATTCCATAGGATGTTGAAAGTGGAATAATAGCACTAAAACAGTCTAGTGCAGAAATGGCTTAAGAAATCCATCTCCTCATTGATAAGCCCCAAAAAGTCTGTCATTACAGCAGCTTTTGAAAATGTTTTAATTGTTCAAATTTAATTGAATGAATTTATTGCTTGTTGCTTTTGCTGCAAAAGGGTGTTGGTTTGGTTACGTAGCTGATTCTTTAAAATCTAGACTTTCAAAACTGGAAGGCCAAGGAAAGTTTAAAATATTATGTAGTTCTAAGGTAGATAGACAGCAGGTAAAAGAAACTGCTGGCAGTAAAAGAAACTGCTGACAGTAAAAGAAACACACTTATTTGATGTGACCACAACTACCATGCCCAGTTCCCTTACAGAAAGCACCATGTTTGAAATAGTATTTCAAAAACTCTACTTCAGGCCATATTATAATTTTTTTGGGACTGATTCAGAAACAGATTTCCAATCTATTCATTTGCATTAATATGCTTAGAGGTTCACTTTTGAATATTTTACATAACTACTTATCACCACTTATAATAACATCTCAACACCAGTTCAGCAGTGCTTGGCTTTTTTCCTGGTGCATGTATCTGTCATGACCTCTGGTTCATCCTCAAATTTTCTACCACAAAGTCTGCTGAATATCAGCAACAATGGAGAATGTGTGTTCCTATAATTGTTGTTGAACTGCAACTCCCATCAGCCCTAACCAGCATAGCTGGTGAAGGGAGATCAAAGATGTAGTCTAATCCCATCTGAATGACCACAATTTCTCCATCCCTGAATAACAGCAAGAGCATCATCAGGCCGTTCTCCCCCCTCACATCTATATACCATATTCTAAAACTTCAAGCCTGTTAAATTCTCCCTAAATGATGAATGGAATCCTGTTGGAGACTGCATCTTTGTAAGTGAACTTATATCAATGGAAATTATAATTGCTCAGTTGCGTCTGATGAGCATCAGACATCGATGTGCATTGGCACTCTTATTGGTGTCTCATTGCGCATCTTCACAACTCAGTAACTAGGTTTTCCAGCATCTCTGCTATGTGGTTAAATATACACAAAGATACATATCGCAACAAGTAGAATAAGGTTCCAGTGATTATTATTTTCTTCAGCCCTTGAAGTCTCACATTTTGAGTGGGTTGCAACAATAGCCTTACACTTGTGCTCACAGACTAATTATTTAATCAAATTATGTCACATGCACCTTTGGGACTTTACTTTGTGAATTCATAGCTTTGAATAATGGTGTACTGTGTATCTTAATCAATTGCTATTTAATTGTGGTTGTGACAATCAGAAGAAGTGATGTGTGGATAGACACATAACAAATTAATGCTTAATTTACTAACTCAATTAAATTAATAATTAAAAAGTAATATGTAATAGGGTTTAAGTAGCTTTATATCCTATCCTTCTTGGTTGGCATAATACATAATTAAAGCCTTCTGTATTTAGCCAAAATTTGTGTGTGTTTATTTATTTAATGATCACACTAGCCAGAATCCTGTATCGGCTACTAAGTTACCTCTCCTGACCTAAACTATTTATCTAGATGTTCTAATCTGTTATCAATTTTGTATTCATTATTGTTGCTTAGTCATGATTTTGACAGTATTGCCATGACCATAACTCCCCATCCCCCTGCAACCTACTTTACGGACATCAACTGCATGGAGACAAGGAGGTGAATTCTGCTGGTGACTGGAGCATGGGTAAATGTTAAATATACTTAACTGAGCAGCAGATATAGAGTTCTGGCCACTGTTTCTTCTTTGGAATTTGACATCTATTTTTTTAAAATCAAAATTAGAATGTTCATAGAGCTACTTATGTTTTTATTCAGCTACTTATTACAGCTTACATTTTACTTAATGTCCTTCCCCACACCCACTTTTCTGCAAATAGGAGTAATACTAGTTTTGTGTGAATAATGCCTTCCTAATTTTGTTTTTACTTCTGCCTAGCTGTTGAATGACATTTCCTTCTTTTGCATAAGTTTTGTCATTGTACAGATGGTTCCAGTGGGAAGAGACACAGTTTTGTTTCATACTGTCAAGAGATAAAACAGCTCTACTGAAATAGCATAGTAAATGTGGTTGTCATATGATTTTGCTGTCACTGCCTTCAGAAAACTTGTCTCCATTTGCCAGGGACTAACATGAAAAATTGTGCTCAGTATTTTGGGGACAAGAAAACAACCCTACATCTAATAGAGATGGGTAAAACTGTCAACCTTGATCTTCTCAAAGTTCTTATTTTTCCACAGCCAAGCTCATTCTGTCTTGATTCCATAATCAACTTTGACCCTCCCCTGCATAGAAATTAATGAACATTTTTGTATCAATTTTTGAAATGGATGTATTTTTTAAAGTCAGCATCCTTTGAGTGAAGTATATCTGTGAATGTTTTAGAACTGCATGTCAGTTTCTTTGTATTTTTTTTCAGATATGATTTTTTTAAACACTTTTGTCTTTTTCAAATAGAGAAACTAAAGAAAAAACTAATTATCTATTGAGTTGCACATATAAGTTCTTCTTAAGGTGTTATACAGGAGATAACCAGATACAATGGAGCCATAATGTTCATTTTAAAATCACGATTCTTTGTCCCTCACCCCACCTGCTGAATATATTTGGGCAAAAGCATGGTTGCCAAAACTTCATAAATTTACTATTATTTAAAATAGGGCTGTACAACCTGTGTCTACAGCTCCCCAAGTGCCCCTTTTCCTAATTTCAATATTATAAAGAATTATATAATTATATAAAGTATGATGTGAGAGAAGGAGGATAGCCTTTCCTACCTTGGCTTCATGCTCCACTCATTCCCTAATACATTACACTCAAAGGAATGCAGTCTCTGAAGATGTCTTGAAAGATAGCTGATTACATACTATACATGACTTCACAGATGTAAAGAATTGCATGAGAATGTCTTTGCATAGAATCAGGGGTCATCATCAAGATAATGAAGGATAGATTTAAGAATTCCATGTGTTTAATCAGTAACCACATTCCACAACCGTTGTAGTGTTGAATATTTCCACTAACAGTAGCAGTATCAGCCAGCCTTTCTGCAAAATTTCAAACAGTGCTCTTTGGGGTAAAAATATTTTCAAGCATTATTTCTGCACAATGGGGCTGTGCCACTTCTGAGACAGGATGGCAGCAGTTGGCAGGTCATGCTTCTGCGTAATGTGTCGCTGGCCTGCTGCCATCCCATACCCAAGAGTCATCCTTGTGCAATTTTCACAAAACAGAAAAAATCCATTTTGCGCCTGTGATCACATAGTGCTCCCATTGCTCCTGGCCATATGGAAGCCATGGAAGTGCAATGGTGGCACTTCCTTCTTTCGTGCAGCAATGGAAAGTGCCCAGCTATGCTGCGGAAGGAAGGAAGAGGTGGCACCATTGCAGTCCCTTCGGCATGAAGAGAGCAGATGTGAAGGCAAACGTTGCTGACGTGTCCCCTTCCAGACTTGAGATTGTAGCGCTACAATGCAGAAGAATGTCATCATGTGGAAATGGCCTAATTAGTCTTTTATTTCTGAGTTCCCAAGCCATTCTTAACAAGCCATTCTGTGGGTTAAAAAGTCTTTTAATCCATTTTGATTTGAATCCATTCTGTCTTGCTGGCTTCTTGCAAACTAACTGAGAAAACTGTGCCTTGAATCAATGCCATAAATAAGTAAGTAAGAACAGTTTTAAAACTGGCTGTCCTACCTAGAGAACATCTGTTTGTTTACAGCAAGGATGACACTTATGCTAGAACAATCACGAATATCCTGTTCCATAGACCTTGCAGTTTTTCTCCCTGTTCACATAATGCTGAAAATTATTTAAATATGCTGATACTGCAAAATTGTCCATCTGACCAGACAACTACCATGCAGCTGGGCTGAAAGCAGAGTCTGGAAAGATGTTCCCTCTTGGCCAAATGTAACTTAGTTTGTCCCCTTGCCCAGTCTAGCTGTGTGCCATGGTAAGGACTGATATTTCAGTCTAACCCATCAAGTGCCGACTTTAGCATGCATGTCTTAGACTAGTTTCACCATACAATATTTTATCAATATGCATTAATAAAAAGGAGAGGGGAAAATATGCTTTTGAGGTTAAGGAACTGAAAGCTGCAATAAATGGAACATGCTCCAATTCTCAAATTAATTTTGGGAATTCTTTTAGTAACACTGACCGGACAGAATAATTCTGTCCTTCTCTCAGAACAGAGTAGAGGGTTTTTTAAAAAAATCAACTGTTGTATGATTGGTCATTCTTGAGCAAAAGGCAAGCACTCATTCTTGGTGTTTGAGCATAGATATTTCCCCCCATAAAAATCTGTATTTTCTTCACAAAACATTGTTTTGTTTTGTTTTTTAAAAGCCCCCTTTTAGCACAAACATGATTTTCACAGTGAACCACTAAATTGTGAACAATTATAGGAAAACATTCAAAAAGTTGTCATAAATAGTTTTGCCCAGTTAGGAGAAAAATTTCCTTCTCATGTGGAAGAAAGAAATAAACTGAGATTTACATCCTTATATCATGGTTGAACCAGAGAAACGCTATAGAAGCTGAAGTACATATCTTTTCATCTCTATTTTTATAGGTTTCTGTGCAGATATTCTCCATATGCAAACTATGAATGATCCAAAAGGAAACATCAGTGAAGGGAAGCCCCCTGCCTCATTCTTATAAAGCTAGTCAAATTTTCAAAAGGAATCTGCACATCTCTGAGGTTTCAACTCAATGTTGTCCATAACAAAATTCTTAAGCTACCTTGCCAAATCCAGATCCCTTCCAATGCTGCTGAACTCCAGGTGCCATTAATCCTAGCCAGTATGGCTAATGGTGAAGATTCATAGAAGTTACTGGCACTCAGTTATTTTTTCTCAGGGAAAAGGATCTGAGAACTTTTGGGAGAACAGGAAAGTTGTTTTGATTTTAATGTAACTAACAAAACCTCTCTGGAAATTTTGCATACCAGTGATTCAACCAGTATGACATATTACTTCATTGTTATATTGTTTTGCCATCAACGAACCAAGTCCAGCATACATACAATCCCTCTCCCTCCATTTTTATACCCTTTCATTAAGCATGTGAGGCAGATTAGATTCACTGTATCAGGCAGGTTCTCTCATTTGTACCTAGTCTGATCTAACTGCACATTAAACAACAGTTATACTTTTTGCCCACTAGCCAAACAGAGTACAGTATTTACTCTAATGTAGCAATAGGATTTTAGGTGATAAGTAAAATTTTGGCAAAATTTTGTCCAGAGACCCAAAGAGTGTGAGCCACATGAACCAAATTGCCCTGTCACTTTTTTCTCCTTTAAAACAAAATGGCTTGGATTCTATTAGTTTGTCTCAACTGTATGAACTGTTGAATGATGAGTCAACATTTATGGGAAAGCCAATGATGCAATATGCCTGCTGCAATTGTAAGTAACAACAGGTTTTAGGCCAGTGTGTATGGATTAACAGGAATAAAAGTCACCTAAGGTAACCACGAAGTGAGCCATTCAAATGAAGAAGCTGATAATGCTAAGAATGTAAAGTGAGTGGATCTGTACAGATTTTGCCATTTGGTCACATAGTCATGAGCTTGCTTTGGTGTATGTCCCCCTGCTAAATCTAATCGTTATCATGCTGTTCAAACCTCTTTTTTGTTGTGGTAATAGGTGTGATTCTGAATGGCTCTCACATTGTTAACATTGGTGGGGTTTTGTTTTGCCTTATCCAAGTGAGGTGGGAAGTTAACAGAATATAACCAGTTTTTGAAGAATTTATGATCTGGATGATAGTGATCGTTTTCTGAGCTAAGTCTGGGCTGGCATTAACAAAAAGCATCCATCGCTAAGATGTGTACAGCATAAGTCATTCACACCATGCTATATATGTATGATTTTATAATAAAAAGAACTATATCAAGATATGCATGCTCATACAATTTCTACTCTGTTTATGGAATAAAGCAGAATGCATCTTCTCTAAATGGATTCTAAGTCACCGACAACAACTTTACATATAAGGTGAAGAGCTTCAGTGCTGAAGAGACAAATTCAGCCTCATCAATTCTGGTAGCTGAAGGATTAATACTCGTCACCTTCAGTGCCTCCTTAATTTTTACTGCCCTCATAAATGTTTGCAGACACCTGTGTTCCTTTAGTGAGATTATTCAGAAGTGAAGCATGCCTCATTCTTTGTCCGAGCTCACAACAAATCATTTGTCTTCACTCATTGTTAACATGAAATCTCCATCCAGTTTTGAGATCCTGCAAATATTGTTTCTTAGTATTCTGGGCAATAGCAATCACAATCTGTCAACATTTGTTACAGAATTAAAGTGATCATAAGAGGCCACATTCATACTTTCTTTCCCCTTCAATTTCTGTAGTTCTTTTTTATATATATACTAGAGTGCTTCCTTGCTATATTGAAAATATTTATGCCCAGCCTCTCCCAAAGTTTTCAAAATATCTGTACAAATAGCAATAGAAAATGAAAAATAATAATGCAGTCAATAGAATTAAGGGCAGCAGACAAACAGTGCTTCAATTCAAGAGGACAAAAGTCTTCTGGGAGAGGAATAAGATGTCCAGTTATAATCAGAAAGGGTGGAATGTGTCACCCCCCCACCAAAAAAATGAACAAAAAAACCAAACAGATGGGAAATTATTAGATTTAAACTTCAAAATAATTATTCAAAATTGAACAAAACGACAACATGTCACCCAAATGTGGAAGACTGGGATACACATCGAGTCAGTCTTCTGTCCAAGTACCAGTTGATAATGGACAACTTCATCAGCTCTGCTCTCCCAACTTAATAATTTTTTAAAACCTTTTTAAAGACTTGAGTAAGACATCTTTCCAACGACAATTGTACCCTGATGGCTCTTCCAAGAGAGAATGGCTCTCTGTGAATACAAAGGTTCTGTAGCCTCTCTAAAATGCTGCCAGAAAAGAACTGCTCCACAGCTGACCAAGTAGATCATTCTGCCACCAGGACAACAAGAGCCAAAATTCCACACGTTGCTGCAGATGACCTAACTGTACCTGACATGAATACATACAAGACATTGTACAAGATATGGATTCTTATGCAGAGTCTCTGATGTATTTATTTATTTTAAAAATCTTCTGTACCACTCTCCGCCCTTCCGCTCAAATGGAGGACGTGAGTGGTAGCTTGGATTGAAGCTGCACAATGGCGCAGCTCTGGGCTGCCTCCTGCTGGAATCCAGCCGCCTCTTTGTCACCCCGAGGTGGCTAAACACCCCCCCGGTACAGGGGGTTCGGAAGTGGTCCGAAGGGGACCCCACAACTGGTGCGCAGCTCTGTTCTGCCTGGCTGGGAGAGCAGCATGCATCAGGGGGTCGAAGGACCTCAACGGATCCAGCGAGATGCCGCAGGAGCGGCACAAGCACCTCCGAACGACTTTTTTAAAAGAAGCTTCATGAAGAAACAACCAAAGAAACTTGTTACCTGTCTTGATTCCCTGCTTCTGAGACACCACAGCGGTTATGGCCTGCTATGGAGTGCAGGAGCGATGGTGGAAGGACCCGGAGAAGTAATATGAGAGCTGCGTGAGTTTTGACTGCCTGGCTGTTTGGACTGTGAGTTTTCTTAAAAGGGTGGTTGACATTAAGGAAAAGAGAGCCTCTGAAAGGTTTGGGGACTGAGCTGTTTAATCTCTTTAATTTTTGAGTTTTTTAAATTTTAAAAGTGGATTTACAAGAGTAAATTTTAAATTGGACATCCTTATCAAATTAATGAATAATCCAGCTGAGGAAGGAGACTGCACTTGATTAGATTTAATAATTTTTGTGTGTGAAGTGAGTTTGGTTTGGGTGGACTTAAAATGCAGGAGCAGGAATGCGGAATTTTGGAATTTTGAAGATATAAGACTTTCTCTTCGCTTCTTTTTTGGGGGGACTTTGGACTGTTGGATGCTTTTATGACGGTGTTTGACTGTGATCCAGTGCTGGAAGGCTTGTAAGCAGCTTTTTTCCCTTGGATCCCTTGGATTTTGCCAAATTGGAAAGTCATCATGTGAAATGGAAGAAGTTATGGAAGAAGTCTTAGAAGAATTAACTCTAGTTAATTTGGGCAGTAAATTTGGGGAATAAATCAGTGCAGTATTGGGGAGTTTGTGTTGAATGGCAATAGCAATGCCACCCCTGGCGGCGAGAAGGCTCAGAGCTCTAAAGCGACAATAAGCTACATTGAAACATTTGAAATATTTGAGATGAGTTCTGGGTTGTAATGTTACAGATGGGTGTGGGGAAAATGTGATGCATTGTGTATTTTCAATTAAGCTCATAATAATACCTGATTGATATTTGTTGGTTTGAAAGAACAACTGGTTTTCTTTTATTTATTTTTTTCCGTCCGTGTCTGGGTTCTCTGGGGTGTTATGGCTACAGATCTGCGACAGAAGGTCAACTAAACAAAACAATCTCTCTCCTTGTTTGGCTATCTGGATGCAAAGCGACAACAAGACGACAAAGAAATTTTGTAATGAACTCTGGATAGCTGGGCAGGGGAGGGAGGGGTATAAAGAAGGAGAATTGGAAAATTAAGCTGAAGATATAATGCATTCTGGCACTGACAAAGAAGCTGAATGTAAAATTGGAATTAATATGTCGTTGAGGGGGTTTAAGGGAAAGAAGGGTTGAGTGTGAATGGGAAGGCGGGTTGGATGACACTTTTGCTCCCTCCCCACCCTCTGGGGTGGAACGGCCTATACTTTTTAAGCGATGATAAGCAACAAAGAATTTTTGGATATGAGTTTGGCGGTGGGATCCCATATGGGTGGGAAAGGGACTGATGTGATAAGATGTGAGGTCCTGATTGAAACGAAGCAGCAGATATTTCAATAAACAAACTTGTATAAATATAAGTTAATAATGGTACAATGATAATTATAGAGACAGTGAGAAAGAGCTTAAACAGTATAACAGTTCAGAATGTTGGAATTATAACATTATATTGTAAGGCCAAAAGCAGGTACTAGCTGGGAACTATCATTGGATAGGACTGTTTTAGGAGTGGTGAATGTCAATTGGATAACATTAATATAACAGGGAAAGACATGTGAGAAGCTAGTTCTAGCAGGGAAATAACAATGTATTGTGGGTCAAGATTGTTACTGTGTGTGCTTCGGGGGGTGGGGATTAAGACAGGGTGGAAGATCAGAAATAATACATGTTAAAATTTGAATTCAAAGTTGTTTTTATATTGTGAAACTTAATGAAATTACTATTAAAAAAAATCTTCTGTACCACTCTTCAGCAGAGCTTCCAAGTTGGCTTACAAGAATGAATTTTTTTAAAAAATAAAACAAACAAACACAAAAATGTAATATGAAAAAATGCAGTAAGAAGCCCAGGAGAATAAAATCACATTTGCCTGGGACTGAAAATTATGCTGGAGAAGCCTCTCCAGGCATTAAATCTCATAATTAGGGTTCCACTGCTGAGAAAGATTTCTTTCAGATCACTATCCACCTTTTCTCAGATGGTCCTTTGAGGACAGCCAATGAAGATGACCTCAGTGCAAAGATAGGTGGGTATCAGAGCAGATGATGTTCCTTCAAATTGGGTCCTAGGCTCTGAAAGGCTTTAGAAGATTCAGAGCCAGAACCATAAAGTTAACCCAAAAGCTAATGCATAAACACTGGTATTTCCACAGAATATTTATAGGTTCTTACCTCCCAACATGCATCGAGAAGAGAGCAAGCTTCTGCTCCATAATTTCAAGGCATTGGGAATATATTGCACTCCAGATATTGTTAAGCTAGAATTTTCATCATCCCTTACTACTGTGTATGTTGTCTAGGGCTGATGGGAACTGAAGTCCAAATACATCTGGACATTTCTCTTCCTTGTTTTAACACATCTTCAAAGAGAGTTCATTGTTACAAGTGTTTGACAATAGTCCATTCTGTGCAAGTATAGATCACTGTGGTAAAATCCCTCTTCTGCTAGACTTCTTTTAGTAATCTGAAACCAAGCATTTAAAACAGCCAGAGTAGGTTCAAGGACCAAAGGCCATTCTGATCAATTCTGCTCAAACTGCCCTCCAGTAGCTTAGAAAATGTCCTAACTAGCATGCAAGAACATGAAACAGATCATAACATTTTCTTTTAATATGTCCAAATATTAAACTTTTCAAAATAATACTTTAAGACTGTGCTGAATATTTGTCAGTAGGTTTTTGCATCAATCCCGCTCAACAAGTTGGAACATTTGGTTAACAAATTATGAATCAGACAAGCTATCCAAAGTCAACTTTTTTTCTTTTTTCCTTTTTTTAAAATGATACTGTTCAAGCTATTTTAAGAACAACTTCCCAACTTTGGAACTATGAATTTCTAAGACCAGCCCTAAAGAAAGATGCTCAAAAAAGCTTCATATGAAAGCAGAAAAATCCTCTTTAAGTTGTAAAGGAAATGTTATTCTTCATAACTTGTTGGACTACAGCTCTCATGATCTCTCTTCATTGACTTTGCTATTTGGAACTGATGGAAGTTGCAGTCCAATAACACCTCGAAGGCCATAGCTGTCCACCCTTGCCCTAGAAGGAAATGCCTGAAAAGAGGCCTACATATTTTGAAAACAATTCAGTCTTCCTTCTCAAAAAGACACTGGCAAAACTGGCCTAGCCTTATTAGGCTGTAAAAAATCTAAAATCAGGGACAAAGTAAATAGCATCAGAGTTCAACCACTGGGGAGGGTATTTCACCATACTTTTGACTCTCCTTGAGCCATTTTAGGCCCTGGAAAGGCCTTTTTGCCAATAGAAGGTTATTTGGAAATAAATTTCCAAGTCATTTCTTGCTTGAAAGAAGCCCTCTCAGGGCTTAACTGATGATGAGAATCCTAAACCATGGCAAAATTGCTCCCCACATTAGCAGTTTTATCATTTTTCTTCTCTCAATTGTCCCATACGGTCCACAAGCTGCATTTTCTCCAGGCTTACTTTATCTGCTTCATATAATTAGCTGATGTAAAAAGTAGCAACCTCCCTCTTGCCCTGGACCATGGCTAGCAGCCTGAGGATGTGGCACTGAGGCACTGATGAAGAAAGCCAACAGTGTACATTTCAGAACAGCCTGAAAATCTGCTGGTTACAGCTGCAGTTCTGTGGCTCTGTTCTTCAGGGCCCAAATAAATATTTTAGACTTTTTCAGGCTGCTCAGGACATACCCTAGTGCCCTTCCTACAAAATATGTGATTTTCATACACTTGACTTATTAATGATGAGAAACCATGATTGGGGTCACACTGGCCAGAGAATATATTCAGGGTTATACCAGCTGCAAATGTGTTTGGGTTCATGAAAGTTCAGATAGGATTATGTGGAAAACCCAATGCTGATGAGTTTGTGTTAATTCCTTCACCACTGCAGACTCTTGGCAATTTTGAATACAATGAAAGATGAACTGCCCAGATTGGTAAGCAATCAAAGACTATCCCTCAGTCTTAACCTATGGAGATCTTGCCTATACACTCTACCTGAGTGAACATTAATAGATGGTCATGAGTCCCATCAATGCTTTCTCACTCCAGAGTTAAGCAACTGGCCCATTCAAGACCTCTTTGTCAATCCTGTGGGAAAGCCACTATAGTTTTGCAACTCACTCCTTCAGGGTGTGAAATAAGGTACAAAAAAGCTTTGACCCCAGCCAATTGTAGTACATTGTGTGTCCCAGAGTGCCATTCCTCTGTGCTACCCTCAGATACTATCTGAGTCCCTCCATTGTTACCCCTTCTTCAGGATTGGTAACTATCACCTTTTTTACCCAATCTCTCTCCATCCAACCTTTCTTGCCTCACTTTCCAATAGCCTTGTATGGTTCTTCAGATTGTCTGATTTCATGTATGTCAATACAAATAAAATACTCTGGGGTCTTCTCTATAGTTAGTACTAGTATACATAAGTGGAAAGAGCCTATCATTATCCTCCTCTCACAGGCCTCCTTTGAGCTATAACTCCTCCAAATTCTAAGGAGACACTGGCATTGTGGGTGGACCCCAATGTCCCCCACCTTTTAGGGTAATATCAGTACTTTGCCAACTACTTCCAAAATGTAGATAGGAGGCAAGATTTCAAGATAGGTGTGGGGAAAATCAATTACCAATAAACCACTGACAGCATGGACAATGGTAAGGAATTAAGAGAGTTGGAGGCCCAAACATCAGGAGACCAAAGGTTCCACAGGCCACTTTAGTATCTCTGTAAACATGGGGATAAAATTAAAAGCAATATCAATACCATATATATATATTGTATGTGTGTATGTGTGTGTGTGTGTGTATAAATATAGATGTATAGATATTTGCATCTTCATTCTCCCAGAGAAATTGGATTATGATTAGTTTGCAACTGTTGTTACTGAAATGCAGTTTTGTCTCTAGACCCAATATAGAGGGTATTTACTGTGTACTTAAGTTCCTTAATGAATGCAGATCTAAATGCTTTAAAATCTCAAAACCTAGGAAAGGATGACAATTTATATTTCATATTATGCTGAACCATAATCTCGCTTAATAAAATAAAGTCCCTTTAAAATTATTATATAGTTTCATAACTTGTTTTAATCTAGTTTTATAACATGTTTTAATCTATTAAAACCATTTTTGTGGAGATTCATGGTGGAACATAAAAGTGATTGCATGCATATATTCTGTTCCCAAATGATAATGCCTTCCAATAAGATCTAACCACATATCAAAAAGGAGGCATGTTTGACATTTAAAATAAGATCCACAATAAGCACTACTTATAGACATAAAGCACGTTGTAAAACTATTGATAAAAGGATTATGTTAGAAGGGAAAAACAGCTTTACAGCAATTCAACCTGCATGCTACAGGCTCCCTGTGGAAGAAAAATTGGTTGGTGTATAGCGATTACTATAATCGGACCTCAGGATGTTATTTCACAAGCAGGCAGAAGAGAACTGAAACAAGAGTTGTGAGAGCAAACAGTCTACCTAGAACTGCCTCAGTGGATTTGTTGAAAAATTCTAGCACTCTCTCTCCCCCACCCTTGTTCTAGGACAAATGGGGTTTAGATAGGATAGAGTTAATTTTCTTTTGAACATAAAAGCCCTTCCTGGTCTCACAACTAAAGTCTCAACTATTGTTCTGTGTTATTTTGGAATGGTTGGCTATGGTATCCAGACCATGTGACCTACGATACATTTTGGTGTCCATTACTGGTCCTATTTAAAAGTCCACGTCAATGTCTCTCTTTAGCAATCTTGCTTCCAGCAACTTCTCTCTCTACGCTAGCCTCTTCACCAAGAAATTAGTGAATTTAAAATGAAAATACTATCTTCCCAAATACTTTTGCTATTTAGTTAGGATCTAGTTTCTCTAATGGATGTGTAATTATAAAGTTTATTAGTAAATCTTTTAAATTTGGAACCTGAACCTGCCTGCCTTGTTTTTGCTTTCAAGTCAGCCTCTGGTTCAGGGAAGACGTGCAAAGATTGGGACATGCTTTTTCTACAACTCTGCTAAAAGAAGGCTAATTCTTTTCAGCTTTAGTTTTCATACAGTTCCCCAAAGGGATAACACCCTGGGAAACTCTAACCTCCAACAGGATTAAGTCAAAAATGGATGTATACCAGAGTAGCTCTCCAGATGATTTGAACAACTTCCGTGATCCCTTATCATTGACTATGCAAGTGGGACTTATAGGTATTGTAGGTTAAAGCACCTTACCTATTTGACTGACACCCTGCAGTCCAGGATATCATTTCTAGGACCACTTCAACCAGCCAGATGTGATAGGTAAGCTCCCAAACCATCTCCTGTTTTTGCTTAGCAACAGCAGGCTTGGACAGGACTTGTAGCCTAGGAGCAGGACAGAATTCTGCATTTCAATAAAGACATACTGAATTTGAACTGCCTACATAAATGTATGAGCCAGAACACAATTAAATTTTTATATGCACCTCTCACAACTTAGTGGTTCAGTTCTATGAGCAACTCATTCCCAGGTGTACAAAATGTATTATGTATTAGGAGAAATTAGCAAATGTATAAAAGCAGCAATGTCACAGCAGTAAATACACACCCCATTCTCTTGTCCATTCCTACAAGCCGAAAATAAAATCACTGATAACAAAGTGTTTGTTGCCTGACAAATACAACACCACAGGAAGAACAAAATGCACAAATTATCATGCAATCCAGAACAACCATTTGGAATTAAGAATTTAGCAAGAAAAAAGAGTAACAAATATTTCTACATTTTCTTACAACATTTTTGGCAGAGGTTCTGTTGTGTTTATTGAATGAATTGTTATCAGCTTTACAAAGAGCTGTTACATCTTCACAAAAAAACCTTGTGAAATTTATTCATTGGCTTGTGTGGCAAAAAGCTACTCAGCAGTAATTGATTTGTATCCACCCTGCTTTGAAATTAATCTCTCTACACATGGTAAGTCAAAGAGTGATCTGTCACTGAGGCCACAGTGAGAGGGGGAAGACAATGAATTGCTGACTAAATATTATCTCATAAAAGGATCATAAATGTAATACAATATATGTTAAATTTCTTTCTTTCTTTCTTTCTTTTTTCTTTCTTTCTTTCTTTCTTTCTTAGCTTTAGAACATTAGAAACAGTTGCAAAATAACTACAATAAGACCAAAGAGACAGAAGAATCACTCGTATTTTTAACACTGCAGACAAAGGTAAGAGGAATGTTCAGTGAACATCCCTTTATTGTCCCTTTTCTTTATAAAGCAAAAATCTGTTACCTTTATAGAGCAGAAATCAACTAAAACAATTGATGATACAAAATGACAATTTTAAAATAATGAGGAAATGATGGGACCTATTTCTTACTATGAACAAGGCAATCTGTCTGTTTCACTTTTGTTATGGTTACATTTTTCATGCTGAAGTTCTTTGCATCCAGTTTTCCATGTTGGTTGGAAGAAAAAAAAAAGTTCTGGATGAAAATGTATACTGCCATACTGCTATATCCACAGATTCTGTATCCATGGACTCAACAAACTGGAGTTTGAAAATATTACCAAAAATTAATGAAATAAATAAATAAGATAAAGATCCAAAAAACAAACTTTGATTTTGCCATTTTATACAATGGGCACTATTTTACTATACCATTGTATAGAATGGGACTTGAACATCCACAGATTTTGGTATCTACAGGGCATCTTGCAACCAAACTCTAGCAGATACCAAGGGCACACTGTACTTATTTTAAATGTAGTTTTCTCTAATATGGACATTTTTGTAAGCATTTGTCCCTCATATATATCGTTGTGTATGTTGTTTCTCAAATACATGCATTTTTGTGCATATATTCTGACTAGAGAAATACATGAAAAATTTAGAGAAATGATAATTCCATTGCAGTTTACATATTAGTTTGGCAAGTGCAAACTAAATTGGCTTATATTATAATGCAGAGCCAACTAATTTCTCATCCCCATCTAATTCTCACAAACAGCTAGAGATGTAATTCTTCACTAAGTTTCTTCTCAAAGGTAGCAATGAGTAGTTTCAGCAATTTCTTTTCCTTTCAGAAAATCTTCAAAAACCACACTGTTTTCAATGGCTATTCACAATTTGGAACTTATTCTGTGCAAAATTCACACATGATTGATTTGCACGGAAAACAGCATTTTCTACATGAAAAATAATATTTCAACATAGAAACATGTTTACTTGTGCATAAAATGTAGTTTTTAAAGTGACTACTTGTAGTTTAGTACTTCTATGAAAATTTCCTTTGCCAAAAAAAAAAAAGTTTTTTGAGTGGAAAAGGTTTGTGTGTGTGTGTGAAAATACTGCAGTTTAGACAAAATACAATCTTTCAGATACAATGCTTAGAGTAAAGCAATCCCCACCACCAACCCCCTCCTAACACAAGTAACTTGGGATTAAGTCTCCGATCAAGTCTGTATCTTCCAGGGAATCATCAATGTCAGTGTCTTCCCAGCCGCAAAGCTAACGATGGCAAATTTTTACCTTAAAAAACAGGGCATTTCACTATCTTAGTAAACAATAAGTTGTTCGTGCAGGCAATCGGGATTCCAAATTACATTTGTCTTACAGTTTCTGCTGGAGCAAGGGGAAGGCATGCTTTCGGACTTTACGCTAGCTCTTTGCATCATGTTTTGATGAAAAACAGCTTAAGGCATTTTTGGCCCACTATGTTATATTAGCTTGGACACACAGAGAGACACACACTGCCAAAAAGCAATATATTTGTTTTGACCATTTTTATCTCTGCTGTTCTTAGCCTAGTTTTTTAAAAACAAAAAATGTACATACCTGGTGGCTGAAACTCAGGTATGTTGTTTACAGTTCCAGATGACAGTACTACAAAATGTCTACCATATAAGCCATGTTGTTGTTGTTATTTTTTTTTTTAAAAAAAATATTATTCTGGGGGATGGAAATTCTCATCTAACTGGTTGAAGGTTAAACCAGAACTCTCTAATAATGGAAGCAAAGCTCCCAGCCCAAGTGTTAGCACAATACTTTAAAGCTATCTGACATGGGGGACTGACATTTTTCTCTTTCCAATGTGCCAGGGACCAGTACCACACTTGTCTCCATTGGCTACAGTTGTTTGTTTCTTTCTTGCTTCTAGGAATAAGCAACTGATAACTCAAGAATCCAGCACTGTTCCACTGACCACTGTTTTGCATAGCACTGATCTTACATATCTAAGAAACAGAACCTAAGGTGGAATGATGTTGATACAGACTGGATAAGAATTGGATCTAATTGTTGTTACAGTCAGTATACATTGGTGAAGAAGTGGGACCTGTCTTATGCTCTGGAGATTTTAAACACTTGAGGAACATTGACCCCTACCCCACCCCAACAATATCTATGAGTGCATCTTGAATCAAGGAAAATGTAACAGAATAACTGAAATGAGTGCTTCAGGCATATCAAAACTTTCCCTGCAACTGACTAGGTGTAGCCTGTAGTTTTGGAAAGAATATTATCAAATTTCTAACCCTCAGTGAAAGGGGAAAGGAGAATCTTGACGTGTGCCAAGAGCTGCATTCAAGACTTTTTTACAAAAAAGTTACAAAGTCACTAGGTTTTGCACAAAACCTAAATGCCCTAGAGGGGCATTTAGAGTTCTCACTCAGAGAGCTCTTTGGCCTCAGTAAACTACAAACCCCAGAATTCCACAGGATATTGAAAGTGGAATAATAGCACAATAACAGTGTAGTGCAGAAATGCCCCAGGATTCAGTCAGGGCACTGCCACTTAAATCCTGCCAAAGGAAGGACCAGACTGACCCATCAGATCACCAAGAAAGCCTCTGAACAAGTGGTCAGATTAGGTTAAATGATTTTCCCTGATCCTTATAAAAACTACCAAGTCAGGATTGCCAAGTGACTCTAAGCAGCTAAGAAATTCTGTTTCAGTGGCTCCTCAGCTGTCTAGGGAATCACTTTGCCTTAAGATGATAAGATCATGTTGGACAAGTAGTAAAATAAATGGTTGTTTATTTGGATGCTTTGGATGTCCCTAATGATTTCCTGCTCAGCCATGGAAACCTACTGGGTGCTTTTAGGCATGTCATACACTCTGAGTCCCAGAATACTCCATGATAGTTCACCTTGGGGTCACCATGAGTTGGAAAAGACATGACGGCACACCACATCAACAACAGATGATGCATAAATAAATGTGTGGCATTTTAAGTAAAGTCTCAGGACTAGGTCAGTATTTTTGCCTGTGCTTCCTGAAGTGACTGCATAGCTTTTAATGATTGTAGAGTATAGCCTGTGCAACTCTCTTCTCATTTCCTTTCAGCTCAGGCACACTGCAAGTTTCATGACCAGAGGAGTGAAGGGCTTTGAAACTCTTCATTCCCAATGGAGAGCACATGCCACAAGACTCAACCAATTTCCTTTTGCTTCCTGCTAGGAGCAGCTACAGAGGGACTGGGAACTAGGGATTTCTCTTTAGCTTTTCCTTGACTGAGCCGCTATAGTTTCAACAGCTCAGTGAGGGCTTGAGAAAAGATAATAACTCTCTTGGGACATCGTATCGAGTACCTAAATAGTAAGGCAATTACCGCATTTCAAGGGGGATTAGCAAAAGAGAAGTCGCTTACAGTTGAGTGAAAATGCAGTCTGAGTGGACTGATGCTTCACCGTGAAGGAAGAACTGTCCCAGAAATCAGTCCACCACAATGAAGCCAAGCAAGACTCTACCTGCATTTTAAATGGACTTGTGGTTTAACAAGTAGCAACAATGCTGCAATAAATTGTCTCTTTTCAATGATTAAGTAAAAACATCTCTACACAATTTGTTTTTGGACTATACCTATAAATCTACAAACTATTGATATGTACAGCATTCACACATTATGGGTTAATTAGCAACCAGCCACAGGTATCAATGGGAAAAAAGGAATGTATAAATCACTGCTGCAGACATGACTTTACTGTCCATATACATTTAGAGTGCCTTGGTTCCTTCTGATAAGAATTCTGGTGAAAATGCACATATTAACTAACCGGTTGGTACCTTAACATTTTATCTCCTATAGCAATAAAAGTAGACGGTGTATTTTCCTAGGAGCTCCGTGATGTCATCTTGTCACAATCACAGTGATTAATTTGTGTAGCATGGTATGAGTGAGAATTTCATTTCAGTGCACCTTTTATAAGAATTTAACAAAACTGACAGATTTCTTTATACTTAGATGGTAAAAATCTCAGTTAAAAAAAAAGTCATAGAAACCAACACTAACAAATTAGCCAGTCTCCCCTTTCCTTCCTTCTTTTTATGGTGCAAGAGACTAACAGAGAACAAAAATGTAACTGAGATCTACCTTCTTCACTTTGTAGAGTTGAAACTTTACAATTTTTTTTGGTATTATCATACAGTATGGAGTGGGGGGAATTTAGTCCATTAGCTTTTCATCCTTGCTCTCTGCACCTTTGCTGCTAGGAGCCTTTCTAAGTTGGTTTCCATCAGTAATAAGAAAGACGTGAGTACAGAGGATGAAAAGACACATAAAGGCTTGCGCTGACAATCTCAGGGCAGTCCCCTGTAATTACCTATTCCTCTCTGTGGTCCACTTCAATGAAGCACAGTCATTAATCAAGATCAGATGACAAACTGTCCATAGTTCCTAGAGTGGTCTAAGGAACAATGCTTCCAAACTTTAATTTATATCACTGTAAGAAAACCTTGCAGTAGGAACATCTGAATTCCCTTTTTGGGGCTGGGTAGGATAAAGAAAATCATATCTCCTGTAGCTGTACTAAATGCTTTTGTAGAAAGATCACTTCCAAATTTGTTCCTCATGTTTCTCTTTGCATTCTCTATGATCTTGTTCAAGTTATCTGTTTTCCAGATGAGTTAATCAGTTAGTTTCTATGTTTGAACAAGAATGAGAAGATGTATATTACAATAATACATGTATTGTTTAAAATACAATCACTTAAATCCAGTTATTATTTCCCTTTATGGAAGACGTAGTGAATCAATTGAGTCTTCATAAGTCAGCAGATATACAATTTCTATTAGTTCAGTAGGTTTACCCTAGTTGTGACCAAGAATTGGATTTAAGCCATTGATGTGTACCTGCCTAATTTGTATTTTGTTCCATTTCAACAGCTCTGTCACAGTTTGCAAAATATTTTTAAAAAATAAGAACTGTAAAAAGTTTAAAGTGTATAACTTTAAGAATAATTGTTTTTTTTTTTAAAAAAGAGACTTTTTTCAAATTCCTCCTAAATAGCCATTGTCCTGCATCAGTAAACCAGAGAATACTTATTCTTGGCTGGTGTCCCTTTGCCCTGCCTCTTGTCTCTGAAGTCACATGGGCTAGCACACAATAGTGTCATTGCACTGGCACAAAAGATTTGGACTTGTGGGCATATAAATCTGAACTATGCCCAGGGAAAAAATAAAAAAAAGTTTCAGGTTACACAAGTGAGATATCAAACAAGAGTTCGTATCCTGTTGTTAGTTCCAATGAAAGTACAGCTAACGATTCAGTTGGATTTACCAATAGCAATAGCAATAGCAATAACAATTACATTTATACTGCTTATCAGTGCAAAGCACTCCCTAAGCAGTTTACAATGTGTTTAGCTAATTGCCCCCAACAAGTGGGTACTCATTTTACCAATCTACAGAAGGATGGAAGGCTAAGTCAACCTGGAGCCCTGCAGGATCGAACTCACAACATTGTAGCTGTAGTACTGGCATTTAACCACTTTGCCACCAGGGCTCTATTCATTAATGTTCATTAATCATTCAACAACTGATACAATGTGACTATTATAGTTGGGAATTAATCAACAGAATTCCAGCTGAGATATCCACAGCCATGGGCTAACATTGACATATGCTTTATTTTTGAATTCAGCTGCCTTTACGAAAGAAACTGATGAAACATGTTGAAATAGTAATATCTTAGATGCTTATCACAGAATTCCATTGTCTCACCAAAAATGTGCCTTCCCTCCTACCAGGAAAGAGAGCAGGATGACAAGCCTACCTTTTCCACCTACAGATAGGCAGTCTGTTTAAAATGTCACCTACAGCCTACACCTGCCAATGCAGAAGAGGAATCTGTATTAGCTCTTTCTCCAGTCCAACTTCTTAGAGTTCTTCTTGGAGGATATTCAAAACTAGTTTTATTTTTGAGAGAGCCAGAGTGGTGCAGTGGTTTGAGTGTTGGGCTACAACCCTGGAGATCAGGGTTCAGTTCTTCACTCAGCCTTGGAAACTTACTGGGTTACCTTGGGTGTGTCACACAATCTCAGCCTCAGAATCCCCCCAATAGATTCTCCTTAAGATCGCTGCAAGTCAGAAATGACTTGAAGCACACAACAGCAGCATTTCTCTTTCCTTACATATGCATCAGACAGATGGGAGGACAAAAGCCTCCTGGATCACTTCAGACTTTGATCATGGTTGCTATCAAGATGGTCAGGCCTGTAGGCTACATGCTACTTCGTAGTGTATTAGGAACCCCCAGGCTGCCACAGAGTTCCCAAAACTCCTTCTGTCTACCACCTCCCATAATCTATATCTTTTCCCTACTTCTGGACATCTGCTGCATCACTGAATTGCATTGCGGATTTCAGGGCGTGTTAAGTTCCCAAGATCTCTCCCACAAAATTAAAAGGAGGGATCTTAAACCCAATTTTTATTCCCAACTAGAGTATATCAATTGACTCACTGGCATGTACATAAGTGCTGTTTTATTGTTCAGACAATTGGATTTAGGTTTGGAAATGGCAATGTTGTTACTTCATACCATCCAACAGTTCACAGACAAAAACCAGGACGGGTGTGGCCAAGTAACATCAGAGTGTGGTCAAGATGGTACAGGTTATTAATGAGAAAGAAGACTGCAGGAAAGGCTGCAGAAATTTGCTTTTCCCTGAGCCTACTAGGAAGCACACAATTCTGACCCTTTTCTCCAGTCCTCCCTGCTGAATTGATTGAGTGCCAACTATTTTTGTATTCTGAACTCAGTCTGCAGCAACTGAAGTGAGCTGAGGATAAAGCGGGAAAGGAGTTGGAAAAAAAGATATCAGGACATTTTAAAAACATCTGAAAAAGTGGGATGACACAGGATTAATTTGGACTGTCCCTGATAAATTGGAACAGTTGGGAGACATTCCATTTTCAATTAAATTTCTCCCCCCTCACCAATTTCTCACCATTTTAAAAAATATTTTCAGGAATGGTGTAGCCCATAGAAGCTAGGACAAAAATGTGGCTCACAGGCTTCTCAAAATTGCTCAGCTGTGGTGAGGCAATGCACACATTATCATATCTCATGCACTGAAATACAGAGGTGGGGAACGGTGGCCCTTACAGATGTTGTTTGACTACAGCTGCTATATCCCCCATCATCAGCTATGCAGGGTAGGGATTGTTACCACCGTGTACTGGCCTGACCTTTGGTGAACCAAAGATATCATTTTGATATCACAATTTGGCCCTACTCTGCCACCAGCCAAATGTTTGTGAGGCCACAGAACAAGCGCGAAGCTAGGCATGGCTACTATTTGCTGCTCATACCAAACCAAGCCAGAGATTGCCAGATCTGCTTTAGGGGACCTCCCGAAACAAACATACTCATTACCAATGCACGATAAGACTCTCTGCCCTGAGAGGACACCCTGGCGAGCTGAGCGCTTAACTGCCGAGCTAGCCGTATCTACATACCAGCCATACTATTGTCAGTTCACGACATAACCAAATCATGTAAATTCTGACCTTTTGGAGGCATTGTCTCCAACTCAAAACTTATTGTTTTCGTCTAAGACCAGACCAGCCTACGGTAGTTCTTTCCCTGATAAAACCCCCCAGTTCTGAGAGCTCTTTGGAACTCTCACCGGATCGCTCTGGACTTCTACTCTGCCTTGCTGCCGCTCAGTTCACCAAATTCCCCTCGGCTGCCATGCCAAGTTTCCTCTTCTACAATCAGTTTCCCCAGGACTGCAGGAAAGGTGGAGTATCACCCATTCCCCTTGAACTCTATTTTCCTTTTCTAGTTAGGAGTGTGTTCACGTTTTCTTTAATAATTGTTTAATAAATCTTAATTGTTATTTGAACTGTTTGCCTACTCACTGACCTGACGCTGTATACACTGGGTAAAAGATCCCCGCTAAGTTACCCTTCCTCTCGTTAGCCGAGAGAGTGCTCCAGCTAATTTCCCCATCTTGTTTGTGTTAGGTTTTGGTTATTTGGATGCCCCTCCCAGGACCCCCAAGTCACAGGGTAACAGGATGATGGTATATAAAATCCAATCAAATGTGGAGGCCCCCATGTTTCCTACCAGGTATGCTCAACAGTCTGGTAAAGGCTTGAAACAACCTACCAGGGAAGAAAAATCTGATTACTGAGCCTTAAATGAATGCTGCTGTCTTGATAAGTAGCAGACTGTGTTGCAGGTCAGAAACTATAACAAGCAAAGTGAAATACTTGCAGCTGTAAGTCCAGCTGGTGCCAATGAGAGGGAGTTGAATGCTTGTTTAGTTCTTCAGGAATTAGTGGGCCTCAAAGGTAATTAAATTTAGTGGGATTGGATTCTCTATTTACACTCTGAAAGTTCATTCTACTTGGAGTCCTATCACCAGTTCCAGAAGTATTTTACATTTTAAAGTTTGGTCTCAATCAGTGAGAAATGATATTGCATAAAACAAGTGCAAACATCATACATGCATATAGAGTATTTACTCATCCAGTGAACTCCGCATACATTATTAATTGAAAGCTGTGATGTTTTGAGAAGGCAGATCTTTGACTTCTCACACCAGAAGGGTGACAGGAGCCTTCAGCAGAAACCTGCAGTTCTCTTTTGAAACTTCCTGTTGATCTTCAGCTAAAACTCAGCATCCAAGATGAACAATGAGACGTTATATATACACCGTGCTACTGATGCTTAGGTTGATCCTTAATTTTTTTAAAACTTGACTTTTATCCTGTCTATTTCTCATGACAGGGATGCAAGCACCTTCCAACATAATCAAAAAAGTTCCAATAAATATACAATAATTTATATATCCATTTAAAAACCTCTGATCATAATTGGTGAACAATGGTGAATGTTTGTCCATGTGGAAGAGTCCTTTGCCTGCCCTCAGTAGGACAATAGGAAGGGGCCTAAGCTAGCTTTCCCCTGAAGTCTCAGAGTGGCCACTGAGAAGGCCATCTCCACCAAATGTTCCTCTAGAGTTAATGAGGCTGAAAGGGGTCCTCTCTTGCATACTGCAATGCCGATGGCAGCCATATGGAAGAATATAACCTTTCAGATTGCCTTTATACAAGTCCAATGGAGTTAAATAGGTTATAACTAACACTTTGAGTTGCCAGAAACAGACTGGTAGACAATGAAGCTGTTCAAAGGGATCAAAGGGCCATCTAGTTCAATGTCATATCACTGCAGGAATCCACTGCTAAACACCTCTAAGATGTGGGCATCCAACCTCTGTTTATATAGGCCATTTCCACACTAGACTGTTATAGTGCTATCATTCCACTTTCAACATCCCATGGAATCCTGGGGTTTGCAGTTTAGGGAGGGGCCTCAAAGGCCCATCCCTAAACTGCAAACCCCAGGATTCCATAGGCTGTTGAAAGTGGAATAATAGCACCATAACAGTCTAGTGTGGAAATGGCCATACAGCTAACAAAAGAGTGTCCACCATTTTCCATGGGAGTCTGTTCTGCTGCTCAGCAGGTCAGGAAGCAATTGTACATTCCCTATAACTATATCACTAGTCAATAGCCCTCTGCAGGGGTGGAGAACCCATTAAAATGATCTGCCCCAAGAGGCTTATGAATCTGGGTGGAGTCCTCATGGATCTTGGAGAGTTTCCTGTCATCTTGACTGTCAAAGTCCTGACCAGCCTCTGAAATGGAGAAATAGCCACGGCAGTGGACACAATAGCTTTCAAGCATCTCCTCTCACAGAATGGAGTCAAACCAGCCCCCACATTTCCAGAGACCTGGTGCCAATGAAACAAGTTAGAAGGTGATTAGATATTGGCAGAGAACTTGGAACAAGTCCACTTGTACACTGGATAAATCCTATCTGAGGGCCTATTCTATGACAACACAGGCAGCAGAGGCAATTTTTCTGGTCTCTATTGCACATGCAAGGATCTGGCCAGCAGAGTTGTTTCAAGTGGTCAGGGGTCTTTTACACACAGGCCCAACAGAGAAAAATCCAGACCACTCTACAGCCTGCTGTAAACAATTTGCCCAGCATTTTGCGGATAAAATCACATTAATCCACTCTGACTTGGATGCTGTAATAATACATTTCCCAGGAAGTAACATTGTTCCCTGCTTGTTCAGTGACAATGAATACTGCACTTCAAGGATGTGGATAGGAATCCTGGAGTGAAGAAAGCCACCACATGTATGATAGATCCTAGTCCTTCCTGGCTGATTTTAAGAAGCTGATTGACTGAGTGGACAGATGGCAGGGTTAAGGTGTGAAGGGGGCTTAAAAAGCTCTCTTGGGATCCCACCATTCTGGATAATCATTGGCCAGTCTCTAACATTCCATTTTCAGGCAAGGTTCTGGAGTCTGAGAAAGCCTTCCAGCTCCAGGGGTTTCTAGATGAGGTAAATCATCTAGATACATTTCAATCTGATTTTAGGTCTGGCTATGGGACAGAGATGGCTTGGATAGCCTTGGTGGCAGCTAGACAGGGGAGTGTGTCTCTATTGGTTCTGCTGGACCTTTCAGTGGCTTTTGATACCATTGACCATGGTATCTTTCTGAGCTGCCTGGGATGGGACTTATGCACACTGATTTTCAGTGGCTTCATTACTTCCTGGAGGAGCAAATCCAGAAGATAGTGCTTGGGGATTCCTGCTTGATCCCTTGGCCATTAGCCTGTGGAGTTCCTTCAGGCTTGTTTCTATCTCCTGTGCAATTTAATATATGCACAAAACTGCTGGGGGAGGTTGCACAGTCTTCTGGGATTCAGGATATGGACGACACCCAAGTCTCATACTCATTTCCACTACAACCTCAGTCCTAAACCAGTTCTTGTCATCAGTAACACTGGATGAGGACAAACAGATGGAAACTTAATCCAGACAAGATGTAAGTGCTCCTGGTCAGCTGAAAGACAGATCAGGGAATAGGGATTTAGCCAGTACTGGGTGGGGTTACTATCCCCTTGAAGATGCAGGTCCCCAGTTTGAGTGTGCTTCTAGATTCAGTTTGGAGCCTGGAAGCTAATATTTCAGTGGTGGCTAGGAGTGCATTCTCCTAGTTAAAGCCTGTGCATCAGCTGCACCTGTTCTTTGAAACATCAGATGTAGCCATGATGGTGCATGCTTTATTTACATCTAAATTAGTTTACTCTAATGCACTCAGTATGGAGCTGCCTTTGAAAAATGTTTGGAAACTTCAACTGATCTTACGAGCTGCAGCCATATTGCTAACTGGGGCTGGCTACAGGGAACACACAATTCTCTTCGTGCAAAAGCTCTGCTGGCTGCTGGTCCATTTCTGAGCACAATTCAATGTGATGTTTTTGAGATATAAAGTCCTATATGGCTCAGGTGCAGATTATATGAAAGATTGTATTTTTCCTTACAAACACTACTGTGTTTTGAGATCTACTGGGGAGGTCCTTTTCTCTGTCCCATAGACCTCACAGTTGCCTCTGGTAGGAACACGAAAGAGGGCCTTCATGGCTGCCCCAATATTTAAATCTAAATTTAAACATTTAAATCTTGAGTTAAGTCTTGGAGATCCCCAGTAAGAAAAGACTAAGAACCACTACTATAAGGCAGAAAGCCCATCGCACCCAAGCAATGCAGTGGATGTTGCTAATTGTTGTGCTAGTGTGTGTGTGAGTGTAATCATGTTTGGTTTTTAATTTTTTGATTGTTTAATCTCTTTCTAACTTTGTATTTTGTGAATTTTTAACAATGCATTATTAAAATTTGTTGTAAGCTCCTTTGCACTCTGAACTGGGAAAAGGTGGGATAAAAGAAATCACCACCACCATCTTGTTGCAGTGTTTTGGACACACTGCCATATCTGAACATTCTTCAGTGTAGTCCCATGCCTAAAAGATTATAGTAACTGAAACAAGTTATAATCAAAACGTGTGTCATCATGGCCAAAACAGACAGCTACAGGAACAGCCACAGCTGATACACTAGCTGAATTGTAACTTTAACTATCCAGTACAGGGAAGGCTTTGAAAACCATGTGCTCTCAATGGCCTCTCTTAGGCCATTTCCACACTACACTCTTATAGTGTGATTATTCCACTTTCAACATCCTATGGAATCCTGGGGTTTGCAGTTTAGGGAGGGGCTGGCTGGGCCCTCCCTAAACTGCAAACCCCAGGATTCCATAGGATGTTGAAAGTGGAATAATCGTGCTATAAGAGTATAGTGCAGAAATGGTCTTAGTGGTGATGGAATTTTTCATTGCTGCAAAGAAGTATACACAACTGCCCTTCATCTGATCAGCCATTTACTTCCACTGCCTGGTAGGGCAAAGCTCCAGCACACATGTGATGGATTTCACCTCTGCAAACAATTTGTTTCTGTCCTCAGACTACAAATGCAAAGATAGCCATCATTGCTGGCTATTATTGCTGGCTATTATTGCTGGCATTATTGCTGGCTATTAGCAGGGGCTAAAATTATATCCACTGGAACTCCATTAGCTATGAAATCCAAGTCAGAATGAATTTGATCTGAAAAGTGTGGTGAAAACTGTTTACAGTGAATTGTCAAGTCAAGATGTACAAGCAGGGAGAATGCCAGAATGGTCATTCTACATGAGTCTGATACTCAGAGTATTTTTATATGGTTTAGGGGGGATAAAACCTCACATCCACATAAAAATGCAAATTAAAGGGTTCTCTTCCATTCCAATTTTCTAGGCTTTAGCTACAGTTTTGTTACATTTTTAATGCTGCAGTACATTGGATACAAAGCATTAATGATATGATGAATTAAATTGGAGAGTAGACATGCTCAGCCAGTAGCAGTAAAACTGTAAGCTTAGATCTCTTTTTTTCCAGGAAAATTACCCTGGTTTGTTTGGATTTTCTTTGTTCCACAAAAAGAACTGGACCCTTTTGCTATCAGGGTAAGAGAGGGTGGTCTGTGGACCTTGTGTAGACCCAAAGGTCATTTTTGAGGTCCTTGAACCTTCAAGAATACTGTTTTTAATTTTCTTTTCAAAGTCAATTTACAGTTTACTTTCTTCTAATGAAAAGCTCTTTCCTGGACTCCTAGACCTAGAACAGACCCACAGGAACAAACAATTGGTGAAATTGCTCCCTTTGTCACCAAGGGGCAGGGTACTATTATTTTAGGGGAAAAAAGTAATAAATTTTAAAAAGTTTAGTTGAATGAGAGGTATGCAGCTCAGGTTGCAGCCCAGCAAGGCACCTTTGAGGGCCAACATGGACTCCCAAGTATCAGTTGTCTACTTCTTTCCTTCCACAGGTACCTGAGATCAACCAGTATTGTGATATTACTCTAGGACAAGCAGATTAATTTATTAGACAAACTGGATGAGCCCTGAAAAAGCCTGAGTCCCAGGGCCCTTTCGCACTAAACAATTATGATTCTATCCTATGGAATTCTGCTATTTCCATTTTAGGGAGGAGCATTAAGAATTCTCAGCCAGAGAGTTTTAGTGTCCTACCAAACTACAAACTCAAGGCTTCTGTTGGATGCAGCTACAGAGTTAAAGCAGAATTGCGTTACAATTATGTAGCATGAAGGAGCAACCAGAGTCCTGTGGCATAGGGATGACATCACTGCTATGCATGGAATCTAGGGACCCAACCCCTGCTACAGCAAGTTTACAGGAAATAAGGTCCTCTCTACCACTCTCTGGTTTGCGTGGCTTACCAGAGGAAAGGGGAATGACATTTATGTAGGCTCTGCTCCCTTATAGAATATTTACAGATGTGTGGTCCCACATCTATAAATATAAAAGTAACTGAATATTTAATTACACCATGAAAGGGCTAATGTTACCTCTTGTCACAATAGTAAAGTAGCTTGAATATGCCTTAGTTAGTGCAGCAATATAAATAAATTATAAGCTGTTAAGCTACAATTCGCTATATATTTGTAACTAGTTACTTCCAGTCTCTGACTAGTATAATTTACTTTAAGTAAATTAGATTAAAGTAGAAATTGTGAACTGCTGTCATTCCAGATGTTATTAGATGACACTTCCCATCATCCATCACCACTGGCCATGATGTCTGGGGCTTATGGAAGTTGTACTCCTGCACAATATAGAAGGCCATAGGTTCCCCACTTTGAGCCAAAATTTCCTTTTTCAAGGCCAAGTAAGCATGAGTGTGATCATTGTTTTAATGTCAATTTTGGTAATGAGTCTGAAAGTGGAGCAAGACGTAGATCTTGGTAATGATGCCAATATCCACCCAATTGCCATACAATTGCGATTCTCAGCCATTTCCTCACTAGACTGTTATAGTGCTATTATTCTACTTTCAACATGGAATCTTGGGGTTTGCAGTTTAGCGAGAGGCCTCAAACCCCAGGATTCCATAGGATGTTGAAAGTGGAATAATAGCATTATAACAATATAGTGCAGAAATGGCCTCAGACATCTTCCTTCAACTGATTCCTCAGGCATAAGAAATTAAAGCTGAAACCAATTTGTACTAGAAATTCAAAAACAAATGCAACCAAAAGCACCAAGAACTAAAAACACTCAAACATAATATTCAATTATTAGAAGGGTATCCATCTGTACTACAAATATCTGATCTTCAGCATTTGGCATTCAACATTTTTGCAACTGGAGAAAACATTTGCCCATTCATATACAACAGCAGTCACTGGCGGCTTAAATGACAAACTAGGCAGAGTATTCTACTGTCTTACTTTTTTAAAAATAGAACAGGCGCAGGAAAATTCTGAACCCATCTCAATACACAGTGTCATCTAGTCACAATGGCATTATCCTTGCTGACAGGGTATGACACAAAATCAAGAACTGAAAATACGTGAAGCATATACAGAAAGAGCAATCGATATTTAAACATCTATGTGCACTAGGATTTAGCAAATGTCAGCAAATGTTATATTAACAAATGTTGTATTAATTTCTCTCATATTTGATGGGTGTACTGAAAGTAATGCCTGTGTGCCATTTTTTCTGAGACTATTAATCCAAATGTGATGCTATGACACCACCAGACAGAATAACTGTTACTGCATGACTGACATAATTTCTGTATTTCTAGATATTGCATAACCGTGGATATGAAACAGAAACAAAGAGAAGTCATAGAGTTCTTGACCAAAGGAGGATATACACATTTTATTTCTAATACAGGAATTGTTGCTATTGAATCACATTCATATATCAGATGGATTTATATCTTCTAGATTTCTTGACATGAGAAGACAGCATTTTGTTAATCTCCTATGGAAATAAGATTGTCCTGTTTCAGACTATGTCATATCTACGACTTTCCTTTCTGTGATGGAGATACTTTAGAAACCTGTTTATGTGCTGTAGCATCCCTATTGGCTTAGAATTCACGAACTGTATTTCACAGTTAACTTTTCCAGCTAAATCTCAAGTCCCACTGCTGCTTGACCTCAGCTCCCCTGCAGCAGCCACATGGTCCAATGCTTCATAAAGGAAATGTCTGTATCTATGAAGGCATAAGGGTCACAGAGACAGTAATAGTTCATTTGCAAAAAATGACTTTTTAAAAAATCTCTGAAGTAAGCATTACATGCTGAAAGCAAGAGTGCAAATAAGTGATGCATGAACCTCAAGTCCAAGAGCGTGCAACTCAGAAGCCTAGGGATTCAACAGTCCATGACCACGGTCATGCTCTCTAGGGCTATAGAGTGCTACAATCCAAAACATCTGGAGAGCACCAGAGTGCCTACCCCTGAGCTAATCAATCAAAGAAAGATTCCTCTCCTCCTCCTCCTCCTCCTGATGCACATCCTGCTTTTCTCCCAATAATGAGACTCAAAGCAGCTTACAATATATGTAAAAGCAATACAGATGAGAAACCACACAAAAATGTCAATAATATTATATATTTATTTAACAACAAACCATTGAAAACAGTAGTGCACATCAGTGCCCATCCCATCCCGGTCAGTTTCTAAAAGCCTGATGTCATTAAAAAAAATGTTTCCACTTCTGAGCAGAAGCAAAGCAGGGATGGAGCCATCCTGGGCTCCCTAGGGACAGAATTCCAAAGCCTAGGAGCAGTCACCAAGAAGGCCTTCTCACTTGTTCCTACCAAATGAGCCTGAGAAGTTGGTGGAACAGAAAGAAGGACCGCTTCAGAAGATCTTAAAAGAAGATATGGTCCTTCAAATATCCTGGACTTGAACTGGCTGTAGTCCTATCATCCATTCAGAACTAAACCCAACTGGGTAGGACATATTTTGGCCATTGTGTGACAGTCAGGGAGTAGATGCACATATTGGTGTTTTATAGTAGGACCTAGTTAACATAGTGAACACCATTTCTGTGCAGAAAATAATATTTCTATATTATTATTTCTGCAGGGAAAATGTTTTAATTGGAGATTATTTCTGTACAAAATTTGCATGGAAACAACTTTTTCTGTGCAGGAAACATCAAATTTTTTTTGTATTGAAAATAATATTTCTGAGCAGTTTTGCACAGAATGCCCCAAATTGTAAATAGGCTTTGAAAACTGTATGATTTTCAAAAACTTTCTTTCGATGTGGAAAAAAAATTCTTAAAATTACTCATTACTTCCTTTGAGACAAAACATAATGAAGAATTACATCCCTGATTTTCAGACTATCCAATGACAATGGTTGGGAATGCATGATTCCGTTGAGGATGGAGATTATGGAGGCTTGAACAGGGCATGCAGGAAGATTAGGACTTGCAAGAGCTGGATGTCATACTGAGGAGGGGTGGCAATGGAATTTTGCTAAAACAAGAATGTTATTACAGCAGGGTTGAACTTTACAGAGTTTAGCATATGTCAGATGTGTGTGGCAACCTGTTTGTTGCATATCTAGATAAAAGCCTGAGATATTTTCTGTTAAACACTTGGGGAAAGATGGACTAAGCAGATGTATTTCCAATTCTTGTGGAAGGAACATAATGGGGCAAAAGGGTCTAAGTAGGGATGATGTTAAGAAGCCCGAGGAACCTTTGAGGTGAAGGGTGATTTCCAATGTATGCAACACAGGATTGTGGAATCCATGGGTTGGATAAGAATCACTTTTCAGGATTCCTTTTCTCACTGATTTGGAGTTGTGATCTCTCTCCTTAGCTGAAGAGGTGTGGTTGAGGAAATGGGTTGGTGTAAATATCCATCTCTTACCAATATTGCACAAGGAACTTAGCCATAGCTGCCTATAAGCCATGTAACTTGTAACTTTCATACTGTGCGTGCAAGCAGCCTTTATTTCAATCCAGTTGTCTGTGTCTCATTACTTCACTTTCAGTTGCTGGAAATTAGCAGTGATGTATTTAAATCTTCTACCTCAAGTCTCAAGTCAAGTCCTTGAAGATACTTTCAAATCAAGTCTCAAGTCTGGAAGACAACTTTATACCCCAACCAAAACGCCAGAATTATTGGATAGACAGAAATAAATTGAGAAATAAATTCAGTTTTAACAATTTAAGCAGAGTCAGCTCTCTGCATTTGCAATTTTGCCATCTGAAGTTTTGGAAGTGAGGAATAGGATCCTATCTTACTCCCCATTACTGAAGATTCAAAAGATTAGGAAGGAAGGATCCTTCTTCCTCAAGCCCATTGCCTGACACACATTTCCTGTTCCCCCCCTGAGAAATACACTCTGCACTCTGAGGCCAAGTCCTGACTTTTGCTCTTAGGAAATGTTTTAGAAGGCTCCTCCAATATGCAGTGGGGTCAGGCTGCTAAGCAGACCTCAAGCCTGCCTCAAGCCCATTGCCTACCTGTTTGCTGTTCCCCTCTGAGAAATGCGCCCACACTTTGGACTTGAGAGAGATTGTCATTGACCAGTAGGCAAAAAGAAATGGAAGTGTTGTTCAAAGCTATAAGGTTTCTGGATGAATGCGTTATGTTACTGAACCAAGGGCATCAAGTCAGTCATTAAAATTACACAAGTCTCAAATTGAGTTGAGTCAGTGCATCATTTATGGCCAATTCGAGTCTGAGTCGAATCACCGAAGCTACTTAAGTCCAACTTGAGTTCAAGTCTATTGACTCGAGTATACATCACTGGAAATTAGGATGATTTATTTCTTATTCAGGTAAATCAGTGAATTGATAATTCAAGGATTGACTGTGTTTGTCATAGTTAAAAAATATCTGCAAAGAATTTTGTTGTTGATCATTTGCAAGTCAGTTCCATGTTATGGTGACCCTTTCACAGGGCTTTGTTGCACTTCTAACACTTTCTAGGCAAGATTTACGCAGGAGAGGTTTGTCATTACACTCCTCTTAGGCTGAGAGAGTATGACTTGCCCAACATCACCCAGTTGGCTTGGGGATTCAAACACTGATCTTCTAGAGTTCTAGTCCAACACTTAAAAATCACAACACCATGTTAGCAAGTGGTAGCTTAAAGATTAACAAGCTTTATCTGGTATAAACTTTGAGGGATTGCCATCCATTTTACTATGGACACATGTTGTTCTTCAATTTAGACTGAAAAAGAATAGGATTTTTGGTTTTGGATTAACGACTGTTTTTCTAATTTTGCTTCTTTATTAGAAGTTTTGATGAACTGATTGACTTAGACTCGTAGTGCACTTATTTCACTTTCAACATCCTATGGAACCCTGGGGTTTGCAGTTTACAGAGGAGCATTTAGAATTCTCAGCCAGAGAGCTCTTGGGCCTCAGTAAACTACAAACCTCAGAATTCCATAGGCTGTTGAAAGTGGAATTATAGCACTATAATAGTGTAGTGCTGAAAGGCCCTAAGTTAACATCTTTTTGCACCTTCCCCCCTACTAGCGCTGGGCTGCTCAGCTTGTGCACGAAGCCTCGGGAGGAACGCTGCCACTTCCAAGCTGCTTCTCTGCTGCTCAGGCTCTGCAGCTCCGTCCTCTCATGCGACCTCCCCGCCCCTTCCTTCCGCAGTGCAGCCTAGGAGCTGTAGGCTGTGCTGAGGGAGGAAGAGTGACTGGCCCAGCTTGTCTGACGCACCGCAGGGCAGGTAAGTGTGTGCGGGCCCCGGGAGCATTGCGCAACTGCGCAGCATTTTTGACTTAGAGCCAAAAATAAAAAAAGGCATGCATGGTCCACGTTAGGCTCCTGAATGTCGCGTAAACGGGAATGCATCATATGGACCTCTCCTCCCATTTACGCAATGCTCAAGGGGCCCTCTCGCATAATAAACGCTGTGCGAAAAGGGCCTTAAACTGAAAACACCTAAAGAACTGATGTTTCCATCATACAGAAGTAATGAAGAACTGAAGTAATAAAAGCCAAGTGAACTGATATAAAACTTAATTAGAATAGTGAATTGAAGTGGACTTTTTGATGTCTTGATATGTTAAAATTAATTAATTTTACTAATTAGAACTATCTATTTTTAACAGGCTATGGCTAAACAATATTGGAAAAACTGTCACATTTCTAATTGCATTTGATTAGCCCCAAATCTATAAGTAATTTTATACAATACTTTTACTCTACTGGTTTAAATAAAAATGTAATGAGCATAAGATAGGTATTTGTGTGCAAGGACAGTAAATTTCAGTTTCTTATAGTCCTGACAGATGTTAAGAACAATGAAACAGTTTTTCATCCTGTAGCTTCAAGACGTTCAGGATTCCCCCCCCCCAAAGATGGAAAACTGTAGATTTCCCATGAAAGCTGTGCAGTTTCCCCAGAAAACTGCACAGTTTACTGGAAGCTACAGAGCTCCTCCTGGGAATTACCTAGCCTTCCCTGAAAACTGTGCGTCTGCCAGTCTGGAAAGGACTGTTTTCAGGCAACCATGTGTGCATTTTGTGCAAGATTGCTTTTTTTTAAAAAAATGCAATGCTGCACAGAAAAAAATGACACACAACAAAAATGTTATGCAAAATTCAGGAATTTCTCTTTTGCAGGGAGTTTTAGCTTTCCCACACTGCCTCAGTGATGCTTCAGGCAGATTTTAAGCCCCTTCCCATCAATGTCAGTCTTCAGTCCTCCTCCTCTGTCTCTCCTGCCAGCCAAAAGTGGCACCCTGTCATTCTCTTTCCCACCTTGCTTCAGCAATGCTTCAGGGAAGGGATTGAAAGGATGGGGCTTTGATTTACTAGTTATTGAAACTTAACTCCCCTCCCCCCACATACAATCTACCACGACTTCCTTTTTTTATATTAAAGTTGGCTCCCAGACTTGAGACTCAACTTAAGACTTGGCTTGAATTATCTTGCAAATGCTTGAGACTCAATGTGAGACTTGAAGGTACAGACTTGAGACTTGACTTGAGACTTGGAGTAAGACACTCAAATGCATCACTGCTGAAACCTGACCTTAAAACAGTATTGCATTTATAAGCACCCACTGTTAAGTTACTGGCTATTCAATCAGTATATTAATTAAATTAAAGCAGTAGTTAATTGATTGCTAGAGGCCAACTTTAATTGCTAGGTCTGAGAAGTAAGAGCATGAGTATTTGTTTTTAAGGGGTGGTTGTCCAAGAAAATCAAGTCTTTTCTCCCCATAATGACTGGTGACTTTTGTCTATTATGTATAGTATTACTAAAATGCTATCCATTACATGTATTTATATTCAATGAACCAATTAGCAGGCTGGAATGAAAGTGATTAATCAACAAAATTAGTTTTACTACTTAATCCCAATGTTGATGCATGTATTTGTGGGGGGGGAGAGGGAGAAAGAGAGAAGTTTTTCTACGCATTTGGTCTTATAAGCCACGTGAATAACTGCATTGTGTTGATTATGCTCCCAGGTATGTATGTGTATTTTAAATTAAACACAGTAGATCAATTTGTTTCACCAGTTTCAAGCCCTCAGTCTGTATACTCTTATCCATTATGGTGAATTTTTAGAAGTACAGTAGTGTCTGTTTCTGTTATTCTGCTAGGGTGTTGATACGGTGTTCAGCTTAGTGGGGAAAATTGTCAGGAGGCCAAGCGTACAGAATGTATTCTTCTAAATACTTGTGTGAGCCCTTAAAACAGACATGCAATTTTCAAATGCCAAGTAATCACTTAATCCTCTCTTCTGTGACAGCATAACACTCCTTGTCTTGCATATTGCTGCTGTTTACAAAAAATAAAAATAAAACCCCACACGACTAGAGAAGAGGTAGGTGCATTAAAATACATCATGCTTGGCTTGAGGGTGCTTGAGAATTGTATAGAAACAAACACATGATTGGTGTTACAAATCTAAAGCTAAATAATTTTTTTTTTCAGTTGAGGAAAGACATAATTCATCTGACTAAAGGTCTAGTCTTCAGCATGCTTACTTGGAAGGAAAATCCCACTGAAACCACTGGGACTTGTAATGCAATTGTATGCCTATTTATTTTGAATTAAGTCCAACTGCTCAATGGTACATTCACTATTAAGTGAATATACATAGGATTGGGAGACTACTCTAGGAAAACCAACAATGAATATTTTGGTAGCTATTTCTCTTTGTCGACCCCATTGAATAGTTGTGCAGTTGGATGAATACTTGAAATACAAAAACTAGAATGTATCCTCCCAAAGAGAGCAGGAATATATCTACATAAAATTTGCATATGGTAAGATATATACAGGAGTAATTTTAGAAACTCAGAAATAAATACTACAGCTTAAATTGAAATAGACAGTGTGACTTGTATGTTATATGCTGTTCAAATGTTAATTCTGGAAGAGTAGATTTAAAATCCTGGGCTCCCTTTCCACTGTTCTTGATCTTTTGGCTTGGACAGTCCTTCAGAGAGAGGACACCTTCAACCTGAGCATTGATTTTGTCATTGAGGACATATGGCTACTTTAACTGTGACAAGGCTAAGAGAACAAACTATGTTTTGTGAACCTTGAACAGAAAGCTCTGCTTAGAGCCATTGTAAATATGGAGCTAGTCAGTGATATGAGGGGAAAATGTGTAGGCTCAGAAGCTTGCTAGCAATGTGATTCTTTGCTGATTTTTTTCTCAAAGAAAGCAACTCATAACTTTATAAAATCTCATTGTGAGAAAGTCTTGGAAAACTATGTGGTTTTCAGAGGCTGTTCACTGTTCAAGACTTATTCTGTGCTAAGAAAGAAAGAGAGAAAGAAGAAAGGGGGGGAGTAGAAAAAAAGAAAATAAACCTGACATGAAGGTGTTCTATACAGAAAACAAGATTTTTTTCTGTGAGGATATATTATTTGCTGTACAGAATAATGCTGTTTTCTAAGAGAAAACAACTATATGTGAATTTTGTAGTCTCAAAGTACAAAGATGTTCATCAATCCAGGATTCTTCCTACTAGAGTTTCTGGACATTCAGAAACTATGTGTATTAGGCATTTTTTTTTTAAAAAAAGACCACTTTTGAATATTCTCCACATCCCTTGTCAAAACGGCTCACAAATTCCATACCAGGCATTGTCAATTTGATTTTGCTGTACCAGTTCTCTTGGAATAAATGAACTTTAGTCTTCCAAGCTTTTTTTTTTCCCCAAATGCATACTGCACATGTACAGATTTTATGCACTGCACTTTTTGCAGCTGCCATTATCCCTTTTCATTTATTTTTAGGTTCAGCTTTTGAACGGCAACACTTTACTTCTGGCACGTGTTGACTCCACTATTTTTCACAAGGCCCACTCTATTGATCTGCTGAATCATGCACTCGCTGCAGTTCCCAGTCGCTCATGTATCATAGCATCATTACATTCCTCCCTGAAATGTTAGACAATATGATACAAAAGACATTTGCATTTGTACATATTAGCACTGGCATGGATAACCATTCAGAAATGGATGGTTCCAAGGAATAGTTAGTTCAGGCTGGAAACACAAGGGCAGCACATTTAATTCCTGTCATCTCACTATGGAATATTAAATTTTAGAACTTACTGGGAAAGACTGATGTCTGCAAATTCACAAGTGAAATAAAAAGGTTCACAGATTTAACAAGTATGTACAGTGTAAAAGGAACAGAAAACTGTTCAAATTATCTTTTTTGCTCTCCACCTCCCTCAATTTGTTTATCGTTGGGTCACCTGTCCTTGGTTGCCATGTGACAAGGATCTGACTGCTTTTGCTATGGAAATATACTCTTCCAGCTTTCCTATTTCTACGATACACAAAACAGCCATCAGGCACTAGGGAAAGAAAGAATATTTAAAAGTATTTTTAAGAAAGGTCAAAAAGTCAAGTTTTTCATGTGCTGAGAAACTCTGATGAAAAGAATCCTAGACTGATGAGAATCTTCCCGGTTTGGTATTCTACATGGTTAAATATTGTGATTCAATAAGGGGAGAGGCAGCGTGGTATAGTGATTTGAGCACTGGACTACTTGCCTGGAGACTAGGCTTCAATTACACGCTTAGCCATGGAAACTCACTGGGTGACCTTGGGCCCATCACACACTCTCAGCCCCCAGAAAATGCCATGATAGATTCATGTTAGGGTCACCATCAGTCAGAAATGTTTTGAAAGCACACGACAACAACAATAAGGATTCCTCTTCTGATGGTGTCTTTCCATACAGATTTAAATCATTCATACAGAATAAATTGTTTTTTTCAAGCTTGTTTTAAAATGTTGAAACCCTGATTTGTTTTCATTAGTATTATTGAAAGTGGGTATCATTCTAATAACAAATAATAAGAGAGAAAAAGAATCACTCTAAACATTCCATGTCAAATATTAATTCTACCATGCTCTTCTCTATTAACTGTTAGCATGGGATTCCTTGATCCTATTATAGTTGAAATAAATTTTCTGATATTTCTGATGATTCCTAAAAATACAATTGCTATTGTTATTATTTAACAATATAGCTTTTAAAAGTGTTCCTGTTCCACCCAGTCTTTGGAAAAAATGTTAGGAACTAGGGATGGGCCAACCAAATCCTTGAATCCTTGAATCCTTGGCAAGGATTCGAGATTCGTGAAGCTGAATCTCTGCGCCAAAATACACAAACAGAATCTTTCAAATCCACCTACCAAATAGTTTGTTGGAGACTGGGATGCCTGAAAACCAGGGAGACCAGACACACAAGGGAAGATGGCAAGTAGGTGAGTTTTTCCCTTGGAGTAATAATGCCTTTGCTAACAATTTCAGAAATTACATCTGGAGTTGTATTCTAACATATTTAAATTGAACATTTAATATTTAAGTTCAGCACTTCACCGGAAGGTACAGTCTTCTTGAGATTTCAAGGACAGCTGAAAGATTCCTTTGCATAGCTCCCTTGCAAAGCTCTGGGATTTCTAGTTTTACAAGGTATCACAGCCTTCTCTACCAAACTATGCTGGTGCATCATCAAACTACAAACCCCAGGATGCCAGAAGGAGCTATGCAAAGAAAATCCAGTTTTGACCTGGATGATCTCTGTACTGTAATATTTGGCCCTGTTTACACAGGCAGGAAAATGTGGGATTAAGCCACATTTTCCTGCCTGTGTAGAAAGGGCCTTCATGTGATTTTCAATCTGGGGAGATCCTGAGGCAAAACTATGACAATTGTCCTGGCCAGATTTCTTCAGAAGGAGGTTTGCCTTTGCCCAGACTTTTGCTAAAGCTGAGAGGGTGTGTCTTGCCCAAGATTATCCTTCTTTGCCTTGCTTTTTAAACCTTTTTTAAAAAAAGGATTTGAAAGATTCGAGATTCTTGAGATTCTTGGATTTCCAGAATCTGGATCCGGATTCGGAAAATTCTGGATTCATCCCATCCCTATTAGGAATACACGTGCATGTCCTTAATCTTTACAGATGTAACAGTGTGTCTGTGTGTGCGTGTGCGTGTGCGTGTGTGTATATATATATATATTTCTAGATTATGTTATGAAGGAGTCATTAAGTAAAGTATTTTTCATTATTTTGATTGAAGGGAAGGGAAGTGAAGGACTCTTGGAAATGTGTGAAATATTATATGAACATGTTGATAGCAAGCTTTCTATATAAATATATGATTCTGTACAAGCTGGAAACTGTTCATTGTAATGACCTAAAACTGCAAATTATGCAACGCAGTTAACAAATGTGGCATATTTAAAAAGTGATTGGAGAATAATATAAGATTATAATGGAGAAAGGGGTGAGGAAGGAAAATTCATTCTGCGTGTAGGCAACCTTCCTGAGATATTTTTATGGATTAAAAAGACACATAGCATTTGTGATCTGTACCAATGGAGGCTGCACACAATGAATTATTTCTTATTCAGAGCAAAGGGATTTTCTCATTTTTAATTGTCGTAGGAGTAATACAGCAATAATAATGATTTATTGGTGAGGAGGAAGAAGAGGATCAAATGCCCAAATCATTTTTTTTCCATACAAAAATGGCCCTGTTTGCTGTTTTTATGCCTGGCTTTTTTTTTAATGGCTTCTCTCAGATAGATGATACCTAGACGACAGGAACTAAAGCTACTTATGGAGAGTTTAAAAAGAAGAGCCTAGCATACAGGAAGTTTATTTTGTATTACATTTGAATACTGGATACAGTAATGATAGAATGAAATTAAAGATTCTCATGGGAGTTGAAGTGTATTGTATGAATGAAAACAAATATCATTCCTAAAGAAAAATAGGCCATGTCCATAATGCATCAGATTAAAAGTACCAGCTACTGAATATTTCACCACTGATAATAACTATCTGAAAGTTCACCTGGGATTTGTCACCAGCAGTAAAAAGGAACAGCTGTATTATTAATGCAAGCTGTCAACTAGGTTTCTGTTTATTACAATAGGCACATGGATTTTTCCAGAAAGTCTTTGCAAATTTTGGTGAGTTCTTATCAAAAAGTGAATTGAACAAAATCTGTCATTTATAATCTGAAGGAGAAGAAAGTCGGTCAGAAAGAAGAGTGGTTGTTATGCTCGTCTTCTGTCAGGAACATCTTGTCCTGACATGCATGGTACTTGCTTCAAAACCTTTCTGTGCAGAGACATGTCTTTCCCTCAGTGATAAGCTATTTAATAATTATGATGACAGGTAGATGGATAGGTAGTTATATACACAAAAATATAAAAATGTTCCCTCGTGCCTTTAGGGATTATAGGGTAACTGCAGGTGCAAGCATGAATGATCACCATACCTTTGGTAAAATAGTGAGTTTTTGGAAAAATCTTTGGTCTGTTGAAATATAGGATCAAAGAAGCATCCATCACTTATTTGTGGAGCCTAAGAACATACAGCAGTAATTGAATTGCTTGCAGCCATGCTGTTTTTTTTTTAAGAAAAAGATAAATCTTTGGTGTCTTTGTAGACATGGATTGCTATCAAGACCACAGAACCTGGGAAGGGAAAAGAAGATTTAGTTCTTCCTGCCCTAAACTGTGATGAAAATGAAATGAAAGTTGCACACATCACAAACATGAGAATTAGCACGGGGGGGGGGGGAATCCACACATTTTAGTATAAATGGAAGATCCTCTACTAACCAAGAACTGATTCACAGCGGATGTGCAACTAGGGAAAGAGAAATTTAACCTTACCTCATGGAGAGGTACCATTGGAAATCCACTATGCTTGCACTTAGGATTAAATTTTTAACAATACTCTAATGTGAGTGCCAGCTAATGTAACACAGAGTTTGATCTTTAGCCTTAAATGTACATGTACATAGAGGGACACAGAAGCATATATGCTTGCCCTTTAGACTTGCATTGCAACAGTGAAGCAGACAAGACATACACAGAAAATGTGTGGTCTTCTTTGATGGCCTAACTGTCCCCTAGTACTGAATGCCTCCATTGCACTCCCACCTTTGGCCATAAGTGAGAAAAAAAGGGACATCTCCCAATCATCCCACCAACACAATTAACACCTTGTTATCCCACCCATCTTTACTGCATGAAATTCTTCCATCTTCTCTTTGGACTAAAGGGTGTTGAAAGGCCTTGCAATGTGCTCCTTTTTCACATTTGTAACTCCTGAGGTAACTTTCCTTGCTAATGAGCATGTATTTGCACTGCCACCCTCCCGTATGTCTCATGCTTATGTGCTATGCTAATGTTTGGGATAGGTATTCCCATACAGAGTTGCTTTTCATTTCTTTTTTAGCTAAATCAGCAACAGAAGTTTGCAGTGGAGGCCCACTGAAATTCTTTGAACTGCTACACAACTAATACTGCCATCTTGTACCCTCCTTTCCATCACATTGAATTGGATTTACTTGCATGTATAAATCTGGTAGGATTTCCAGAACTAATCTTAAGATATTTTGGTGCTTGAGGTGGAACAGCAAATGATGATTTCACCCAGTCCTAAGTTATATTCCATAGTCTTCCAGGCTCATAATTTTGGCACCAGAATCACAAAATCTCTCAAGCATTTCTTGTCTTTCCTTGGCAGTAAAAATACCTACATAACTAAAATATCACTGACTTCTCAAGATAAGATTATGGCCAGAATCCTGTACCAGCTTAACTAAGTAATATGTCCTAGCCTGACCTCCCTCCCAAATTTAACAGAAATATCATCCACCCGTGCTCTGATTGCCAGCAGAATGTTCTCCCCGTGCAGCTGATGCTCATTAAAGTAGCTTGGAGGGGGATTTACAATCATAGCAATAACATCACCACCACAACTAAGCTCTTCTATGCCTTCAAGTTGTTTCTGTCTTATGGCAACCCTGAGGCAAATCTGAAATGGGTATTTTTGGGGGCTGAGAGTGTGTGATGCACCCAGGGTCACCCAGTGGGTTTCCATGACTGAGTGGGGAATCAAACCCTGGCCTCCAGAGTCATAGTCCAATGCTCAAAACCACTACATCACACTGACTCTCCATGACTAAGTAGCAACACACACAGACACACACACACACAGACACACACACACAGACACACACACACACAAACAGAAAGTAAACCTATATAACTGTTTCATATTCAGGATAGCTCTTTAATCCTGATTGTAACACTATTGCCACAATCATATCTGTCATCAAACCTAATTTACCTAACATTCGCTGCATGGGGAGAAAGAGATCTATTCTGCTGGCAATTGGAGCATGGGTGTATGACATTTCCATTAGGTTTGTGGGGGGTGCAGTAAAGTTAGGAGATGTTACTTAGTTAAGTATAACTAAGTAACTGACTGCAGATTCTGGTCTAGTGGTATATTTTTTCTCTTGGGTGAAAAAAATGGGTAGGAGTAGGTATAGGTGAATGGGAAATTTTATGTTTCCATGGCATAATTGAGGAGAACAACCATGTACAGCAGCTCCCACCCCCATTTTCCCTTCTGTGTAGTTATAAAAATAAAAACATTGCTAGAGTATTTTTCAAAAAGGTTATCTCTTTGTTACACCTTAGCATTGTAACCACTATCTTGAGGACCCCCTCCTAGGTTTGTCTAATATATACTACCAAGATAAGTAAGCATAAAGACATGGTTAAAGGTGCATTTTGATTTTTTTTTTTTTTTAAAAAAGAGATAACAATGTGAACAATAATTGAAAAAAATGACAACCACAAGTGGGGCACGGAATAAGACAGATACACAATCCCGTGTGATAGTTGTGTCCAGTAGTGCTGCTAGATGGTTTTATGATCTTAACTTAATGGATATTTGGGGAGCTGGATGATAATGTGCATACCTTTGATTATTTCAAAACATGGGAAGCTAGCCTGCTGCCTTTGTGGGTCCCCATCATCATTCTGCTTCAGGGGGCCCTAGAGCTCTGCCTTGATAGCATCACTATGTCTAAAATCCAGATAGCACACGTTAGTGGAGCCTTTTTCAAGCGCAGAGATTAAATACAGATTTTCTACTTAGTGTGCTGGAGAAATCTGACTAGAAACCATTTGACACTGGAATTCCAGAGTTCCAATATCACAGAAACTATATAGGGTCAGACATATGAATGCCCATGGAATCTCGATAGGTGGACAGAATCAACACTCAGCAGTCAGCTTGCACAAATGCTTCACTCAAAAAACCTGTGATGCTTTTGAAACATCCTACACTTTGGTGCAGTCTCTCATCCATCATTGCCTTGCCATTGAGTTAATTGCTTAGTGTCTCTCCTCTGTTATCTTCCCTCTTTCCTCTCTCTTTCCCATGGAGACCTCTTTCTTGTCCAAGTGTGAAACACATGGATTTCCCCAAACAATCCAAAACAAAAGTTGTTCTGCTTTATTTCAAGGACCACTTTGTTGCTGACTAGAAAGCACTGATGAACTCGATCCAGTTTCTAAACCAGTACCCTGATGGCACCGTCTTTATATAATACAGTGCAAGAGATGCCAAGAAACAACATTTCTTTCTACAAAATGTAATATAAGCCAAATCTAGTGCTCACTGGCAAGTAATCTTTATTCTCCTTCTATTTCCTATACTTCTGCATGACTTTTTAGATAGTGAGCCCCATTGAACTTAATAGATTTTACTTTTGAGGATATATTGAGAGAGACACCAATAATCTTGTATGTGTTTATGCATCTTATATGTACCCATGTTTTTGTCTGCTCTGTTATATGCACAGGTGGGCATTGTTTTGTTGCATACAACACGAAGAAAAACAAACCTACTTGAACAAAGAAAATGAATTATCTAAACACTACTGTCTGACTGCCAATGAAGCATTCCTTGCAATGCCAAGGACTCTTCAACTGAAAACAAAAAAGACAAACTGGAGTCTGTTTATGGCACTACTGTTAGTTACTTGGCACCCCAATAAAATACTCTACTGGGAAGTCTCAGGGCAAGTTGTATTAAATTAGATTCTGTTAAACAGGTGGTTTTGTCCCATTAATGCTTGCAGTTCTGCATTCTAATTCACTTTTTCTTCTTCACCTCTACAATCCTGCCACCAACGCTACTGGCTTATGTCTATATAGTCTATGTGTATATGTCTCACTTTGACGTTTTTCAGTCCTCCCTATATTAAACTTTCTGCTCAGAAAGTTATCAGCACAACAGCCATTTTTTTCCTCATTTCCTCATTCCAGCATTTTTCTGAGTCACATCTTAAGTGGCACTCCACTATATCGTCATGCCATCATAACTGAATTGAAAACAAAAACAGTGCTTCCTTCCAGTACAGTACTTGCCTTCTTTGTAGGACGAAGACAGTGGTTCTGTTTGTATTCACAGGTCATATTTATAAGTAATGTAAGTGACTCCTGCGGTCTGTGTTTTGCATCTCTTATTAAGCTTTCACAAACTCATATAAAGTACTTGAGTCTGCTTTTCCATATCAAATACACAAGACAACATTAGTCATGGTAGCTGAAAGCAACTGTAACTGACAGGTGGATGTCATCACTTCTGTTGTGTTTAAATGATAGAAAAGTTAAGTGCATGCAGTATGAGATACAGATACCTTTTAGTTTACATTTAGAACTATAGTTTGACTCTGTGAAAAGCAGAGAGAAGGAGACAATCAATGCACAGTCCTAGACTGTGGTGCCTGTATATTACAGCTGATTCACAGACCATCATTTCAATTAGTAAAGATGAAAGGATGGAAAGGCTTAATCCCATATAGGTTTACCTAGGAGTAAAAACTACTGACCTCAGTGGACCTTCATATTGAATCTCTCTTTCTCTTTTCCTCTCTCCCTTGGAGCTCAATGGATTTGACAGTTTGGGTTTCTGCTCTTTCAGTTAATAAACCATCATTTTTTCCCATTTCATTTATGAAGAAATTTGAAGATTTATCTACAACCACCTGTGCAATCTCTTCAAACATTTAGCCTTTTCCACAAGCTGCATTCAACAGCTACAAGTATTCCCAACATGGTCCATGATATACTTGCCTGCCTGACTGCATTTAAAAATGAACAAAACAACCCAGTGGCAACAGAAAGAGGTGACAAACCAGAATCTGAACAAAACATGTTGAATGGACTGGGTTTCAGGTCAACCTTTTAATAAATAAACATTCAAAATTCTCTACCTGAATGCATCTGTAAGTTTTGCTTTCTCTTGTATTTTATGACAGAGAATCATGAGAACACAGAATTGGAAGAGACCAGAAGGGCCATCCAGTTCCACTTCCTACTATGTACAAAGACAAAACAAAAGTATCCCAGAGAGATGCCCATCCAACCTCTGACTACAGAGAGTCTACCATCCCCTGAGGCAGCCTTGTCCACCGCCAGACAGAACACACCATGAAAAAGTTGTTTCTAATTTTTAAGTGGAATCTCTTTTCTGGTAATCTGAATCCATCGGTTTGAGTTCTTGTCTGTGCAGCAACAGAAAACAAGCTGGCTTCAACTTCTACCTGACTTCAGATAATTAACAAGGGATATTACATCATCTCTCAGTCTCCCAGTTTCATAAGTTGTTCTGCATAAGTCTTGGTTTCCAGAATTGACATTTTTCTTCGTGTTTTAAACAGCAAGCAACCCCCCTGCCATTCTGGGTACTTCTTTTCTTGATATAAGCAATTGGTGGCACTTTGCAAAATTACTATAAGTTCTGGAGTCTATGGCCATTTCCTCACTACAGCTCCATCTCGGCATGGGGATGTGTTGAAGCAGGTTATCAATGTGTGCTACTGCATGGCGGCTTTGAGATCCCACTCCTGTTGCATCCGCAGGCATTGTGATCATGCATTATATTATTGCCAGAAAAAAATCCAATAACAGGCCCCTTTCACACAATGATCACATCACTGGGGCCATGCAGAAAGCACAGAAGCTCTGTCAAGGTGCTTCCTTCCTCAGTGCAGCACAGGAGGAGGCCAGTTGAACTGCGGAAGGAAGGAGCATGTCCCAAATGCTAAATCTGTCGGCAGCCAGCCCGGTGTGGAGGGAGCATTCAGGACACTCTCTCATTCCAGCAAAAGCACTGCTGAGATGACACTGGGATGTTGCAGGATGCAGGCAAGGTGTGGAAAAGGCCTATTTTATTTGCAACATTGCAATTTTACTGTAGTACTGCTAAACCCTTTTCCCAGGATAACCAGCTATCTGTAGCTTGCTGGCACTTGGTTGCTAAAGTATTCATTTTATAGATTCATTCCCAGTTCCAGTGGTTTGACAGAGCTTGGCTTCCAGTTGCTGTAAGAAATGGTTCTGGTTCTGCCTTATCCTGGCTCAGAAATGGCCTCAACACCTAGACTCTACCCAGAACATGTAGTACATAGCATCTGAAAGATGGACAAAGTGGCCACATTCATACTCAGAAAGTCCAGGATTTTGAATATTTCTGAAATGAGGCTGCTCCCCATTGCCTATGAAAGCTCAAACAATTCTGATGTCTCTGCTGTAAGGAACTTTCCCCAGAAGTGGGATCCTCCACCAGTACTTCCCTTCAGCAGCCTTCCATCCTCAGGCCTAATTGCTTTCTTCTCTTGCTCTCAGACCAGCGCCCAAGTCTTTTCCCAGCATGCTATTTTCTCCTTGGCCTACTATATTATTTAATCTCATATTTTGTATTATTTAACATTTAATTCTTTGTCTTTTTTAGGAAGAAATTTGCAATCTTCAGAAAATCCCTATCAAACAGTGAACCAAGCAAAATTCTATAAGCTGTTCTCAAACACAAGCAAAATGTTATTCTCTCTCACATCTATTAGGATTCCACTATCATACCCTTAAAAAGAAGGATGAAATACCTTCAAAGAACTGCCTTCAGACAGCCTCAGTTATAAAAACCACAGTTTGGTCTGAAATGTGTTTAGCTTTAATATTTCAGCACTTGGTCTTGCACAGAAATGCACAGAACCAAGCATTTACTTTATTTTGTTTTTACTTTATTTTGTTTTTATATCTTGCCTTTGTACCAAGAAAAAGGCACTCAAGGCAGCTAATAGTAATGTAAACATACAAAACAATGAATTTGAAACCGTAACTTTCCTCAGACAGACCAGCTGCAGAATTGTAGGCTAATCCAAGTTTCCAAACACTTTCCAAAGATAGCCTATGCAAAATATGTTATCATAGTCCAACCAAGATGTGACGCAGGGATCAATTGTAGACAGAATTACCCACAGTCAGAACCAACACCTCCAGGAATGGATGCAGACTGTATACTAGTCTTACTTGTGCTGATGCATTCCCAGCCACTGCCTGAAGTTTGAGGAATTCAATGCTGAGTGCTGGAGACCTCCTAAAAGGTAAACCAGGGTGCTCAAAGAGGTTGTGACCCTATCCAGCACAGGGTGATTATTCCTTGATCTTGCCTTTTGGTCAGGAGGACATCTGTCTTGTCTAGGTTAAATTTTACTTGCTGTCAGTCTGTTATCCACATCAGACAATGATTTAAAAGTAGAGCAGCTATTTAGATGAAAAGGACAGAACTGAATATTGTGAGCTGAGCTTGCTGGTGTAACAAAAAATCCAGACTCTGAAAAACCCCTGCTAGCAGTTCACAAGCATATGAAGGGGCATTAACAAGAATATTTCTTCCTCGTATGCAATAAAGCAATCATTATGTATTGTGATTCTAATTCAATTGTGTTACATAAACTATACTAAACAATGTTTTGGAGCTTGTTATCAAGTATACTGTTTTAGGCCCTTTTCACATGCCCTCTGAAATTCACATTAGCCACACTTCGCTCCCCTGGAGGAGCTGCCTTACCACATGATATTCTCACCAATCAGGTGCTACCCCAGCTGCAAACAGGGCTAATCCTACTGTTTTCCATTTTTGGGGAAACCAGAAAATAAGCAGTCTTTCCCACAACAATCGCGGGAGCTGTGGCCATACGGAGCCTCCATCCGTCATCCTTTCAGGAACAACTTGGGAGTGGGCAAGGTGTGGGCAGTCCCTGCCCGTCCCCTGCTCAGGAACTCACAGGGGAAGCTCCACCCAGCAGCAAGCCAGCCACTGCCCTTCTTGCACCACCAAACACCTGAGGACACATCACCCAGGAAGGCCACTCCGGGGGTGCCATCACTGCAAATGCCCACAACGACATCAGTCCTCAGGGTCCGGCCAACTTACAATTTTTTTAAAAAAAAAACCCTCGGTGCCACCATTAGCACATTAGCATGGTAGCGTGGTAGCGTGGTAGGACATATCTATTGTGCTAACATTAGCACATTAGCTGGCAAAATAAAATAAAATAAAAAAGACCAATCGGGGCAGTGGGGCGGGGACAGGGTGGGATCTGGCAGTGGCCTGGGATGCTGAGCTGTGGAACAGGCACCAGGTGCCATCTGGTGCTGTCTCATAAATGCCCAGGTAGAGAAGAGGCTGCACACCAGGCCCAATCCACCATTCACAATCCCACGATGACTTCAGAACATCCTGCAATTGAAGTATAGTGCAGAAAGGGCCTTTATTAGATGAAATTATTTGAATCATAACTTGGGCTGTTTCTGCACTACACTGTAATAGTGCTGTTATTCCACTTTCAACATCCTGTGGAATTCCAGGGTTTGTAAGAGCTCTCTGGCTGAGAATTCTAAATTCCCCTTCCTAAACTACAAGCCCCAGGATCCATAGGATGTTGAAAGTGAACAATAGCACTATAACAGTGCAGTGCAGAAATGGCTTAAGTATATGTCTGAATCTTCAGTGAGGTTTCTCCTATTTTTTCCCTGAAGGGTAATACTTTAATAAGCTTATTCCATCATAATGTAAAGTGTAAAGAAAGCTTGTGAACTCTCATGCATCAAGTCAAGAGATTTCATTTAGCTTTAAAAAGAAGATTAAAATTTTCTTTTTGATATAGGATGATATTTTATCTGGTAGATAAAATTTCAAGATAGAAAGTATGTCTGTATGTTTCTTTAGAGATTTGGTTTGAAATATTATACAACCATTCTTTCCATTGAAATGATTTAATAGAGGAATCAAACATTCACAGCACCAATCTGGTGTTGCAGTTCAATAATTCTTTTATATGGAAAATGTAATGTCTTCCCACTTAAATCCATGGCTGTAGTCAAAGCAGTTTCAAGATGATTTATGCATACATTACATATCAATATATAGAACGTGTCCTTTCCAAGTTAATCCTTACTGGATTTTTAAAAACTCACTCCTTTTAAATGTTTTAAAAATTTGAAAGTTGTTGGCTGGCTGAGCAGGAGTTAAAATTAAAATATGGTTTAACAGATTAATCCTCCCATTATTGGGCAAACGCTATAGGGATCATTTATCTTAGAAACTATGAACCAAAATTCTACCTGCCTACCTACCTATCCATCCATCCACATCTTTCCGTATATCTTTATAGTTACAGCTAATTGATCACTTTTTGTCACATCATTTGCCACCAAACCTCATCTAGTCTGTTTTCATTATGCTATTTTTTTCTAATTCACACTAATTTATACATTCAGATGAAACAAATGCCAAAGATTTTCCTGGTCTGTTACAACACTTCCACACATTACAATTTTACCTGCATACAATACTGGAAACTAGAACATCTGTGAAATCCTTCTGTATAGCATAGTATTGGGCAACATCTGGGGATGGGAAGGTTGCATCTGATCCTCTGGAATGCTTTGGGAGCATCCAAACTCATTGCACCATGCTGCCAATTTTTGTGACATAGGATAACATGCTGATAATTTAAGAAAAAGTGATTTTACTGCTAGCAAGGCATGAAGGACAATAAAACTTTTCTTTAAAAAAGAATTATACTTCCTGGGGGCTTCTGAGTGTGTAATCCACCTTTAAAATGAGGTACATGATATCACACACCTTTGCCAGAAACCTGTTGTGGCTTATGCTGGTATGAATTCAATTATGCAAGCCATTGTGCTTTTTTGAAGGATATACAAGGCTGGTATCCTATTCAAAGATGGACAAGCCTTGTTACAATAGCATAAACCAATGCCCAACAGTTTCCTGTCTAGAAGATTCCATAAACATAGTCCTTAGCAATGGATGGAGAGTTGGATTAACTCCTGTGAAATGGGAGAGTGAATGGTCATGCCATTCATTATGGGATGGCTTATATAATGGTGTGACTGAGCAACTCCAGTACAGCTATGCTGGTATAATTTTATGCCATACAATTGGTAAAGTAGATCTCAACCCTTCTTTATTTGGAAAAAAAAAATCAGCTTCTTTCTTGGCTTAATGGACCTGAAAAAGTTGGCAAAGAAACTCATATAGTTCAAACACCACATCTTCTTCATTCCTGATTTAGTGGAATCCAAGGGCCTCCAGACAGAGATTCATTACTTCTAGGCAGGAAAAGAAGAGATCAGATTTTGGGACATTTCCAGAAATGTATTTCTCTGTAGCCCTTTGTATGGATTCTTGTTCATGTTGGCTCTCCAGACAGTGATCAAGAATGGAGAAGAACACATCAGTTCTGTTCCATCACCATTGTAATGTCTGTCCTCGTTTAGGATGAATTATTATTTTAGTCTGTAGAGGCTTCTAGTACAAGGTAGAAACCTGGAAAACCAGGACACTTAGTCAACATAGAGGCACCCTGCCATGGGGGATCGAAACTGGCTCCTGCTTGGATTATGGGCCACTGCTGAATCAAGGTTTTGCTACACAAAGAGAACCTCCATAGATAGACCAAGTTCTTTACTGAGGATGATTGCCTTGAACACAAAGAATGTGATAGAGGGAGGAAGTAACATGCTGGTACCCACCCTTCCCCACCACCCATAAAACCATAGCATTATATAATTGATAATATTAGAATGGGCCCTGGAGGCCACTGAGTCCAATCCTCTGTTCAGTGCAGGAAATTTAACTGTCTAGCTTCTTTTTGTAGATATCTAGAGAAATAGATCCCACCACCTCTCTTGGTAACTGGTTTAATTGTCAAAAAGCTCTTATTTTCAAGAAGTTTCTTCTAATGTTCAATTGAAATATACCCTGCTGTAACTTAAAACCATTGGACTGTGTAAAATTTACACCAAGTTTGAATTTAAGAGAAAATTTTTATAAAATGTTATATAAATGGTACATGACGCCTGTAAAACTAAAAAAAATAACAGGAAATGGGAATGGAAAATGTTGGAAATGTGATGAGAAAGAGGGATCTTTTTTCATATGTGGTGGATCTGCAAAATAGCAAAAAAGTTTTGGAAAGAAACACATGATGAAATTCAAAGAATGTATGGTTTTAACTTTGAAATGAAGCCAGAACTTTATTTGTTGAGTATGTTAGGGCAACAAAGAGAAATAAGATCTCATCAAAAGACATTGTTATATATAATAACTGCAGGAAGATAGACTTATGCTCAACATTGGAAAGAAGGAAAATATATTGATATAAGAGAATGGAAATTCAAAGTCCTGGATATGATAGCGACAGAGAAGTTAACTTGTTCACTTAAAAATAAGCCAATCCAGGGCTTTTAAAGAGATTGGCAAGAGGTATTGAACTGGATAAAAGAATGAAATAGGGGAAAAGAAAGAAGGCTGTGAGAAAGGAGGAAGATAAAGTGAGGTAATAAAAGATAAAATGTAAATAGTTAAATATAAGCAAAAAGTAATAGTTTACGATTGTTGTAAAATAGAGATAATGTAGGGAACTGAATATTTATGCAGAATGGAATGTTAAACTCAGATTCAACTGGGAAAATTAATGTTTTGGTTTTGATATATGTGATTGAATATCTGAGTTATTATTTCATTATTATTTTGAATGTCTGTTACTTCTTACCAATTTAATAATCAATATAATTAAATAGCTGATTTATGTTAAGGAATATATGAAAAGGTATTGTCCAGAATTGGAAATTTGATAGAAAAGAGTAGCTTAAACAATTAAGTTACTTGAATATATTGCTGATTTTATACAGAGTTAATGCTTCTGGACGGATTCCTGTATTGTTGATAACTACAGAGTACTGTCCTTGTATAGATGACCTTGAAGTTATTACCCTGCTGAGCCACTGATAACTAAGCAACTTGCAGATGTATAAACAGCAGAGCTTCTAACTATTTGAAAATTACTTCAGTGGCACAACAGTAACATATAATGTTCATTCAACAAAGTACACCTAAATAATAAGTTATTTTATAAGTTACTCTATATTCCATTTTTTCTATATTTGATACAAAGTCTAAATATTTATATAGTATACTGGACAGTGACTAAATTAAACAGATAGATTAAAATGGCTTCTGGAACAAGAAAAGCAGCAACTAAGCAGATAATGAGCCATCCAACAATTCAACAGACAAGAAGGGCATCAATGGATATAGCCTCAGCTTCACTAGACACCAACTTGATTTTGGAAGAACTATGCAAATCAAGAACTGAAATAAGACAAGAAATAAGACAAGACATGAAAGAAACAAGAACAGAAATAAAAGCAGAAAGAAATAGATGGACGTTGTAAAAAAAATGGATCAAATATCCAAAGAAGTATCTACTATAAAAGAAGACATGGTGACTCTACAGGATAGGACAAAACAAATTGAAGATACATTGCAACAAGTCAAAGAAAAACAGAGAATAGTAGAAATGAGACTTAACAGAACAGAAATGAGATACAGGGAATGCTGCCTGAAACTGAGAGGCTTAATAGAGAAGGACTCAGAGAATATTTATGACAAAATCATAAGTTCCTTGACAGAATATATACAGCTTCCGGAAGATAAATTCACGTAAGTGTAGAAAGAATCTTCAGAGTGAATTCAAGAGTTGCAAAAGAGAGAAATCAACCACGAGATATTGTGATCAGTTTTACAAACTTGAGGATGAAAGAATTTATATTACAAAAGAGCTATCAAGAAAAACTGATCATAGATTCTCAAGAAATAAAGATTTATAAAGACATTCCTGCACAAATGTTGAGAAAACGACAGGAGTATAGATTTCTGTCACAATCGCTCTTAAACAATAATATAAATTACACACGGAATAGGACAGAAGGGATATTTTTCAGTTATCAGCAAAAAAAGATATAGAGTGAACACCATAGAAAAAGCAAAAGACGTCGCAGAAAATTTAAAGAGAGAATTGGAAAAATTGGGAAAAAAAAACAGAGGAAGAAGGATAGAAAATTTTTCCCTGAAACCAAAAATCATAACTCCATGTCTTGGATAGACTTATTTTTGATATCCAAAACACTATATTCATATGTTAAAGACATGGAGATACTACCAAGGGTAATGTCAGATCATAACCCGATCCTTCTGCATTATAAACTTGTGAATAATAAGCAATTTAATTGGAGACTTAATGATAATCTTCTGAGAAATGACCAACAAATTATAAATTTAAAGAAAATATTCAAAAATATTACAGTCTGGGATGCTGGGAAAGCTGTTATAAGAGGCCATCTGATTAAAATGGGAGGATTGAAAAAGAAAAAGAAAGAACAACATCTACAGAACTTATTACTTAAGTTGAAAGAGAAGGAAAAAGAATTCAGATAATAAATTACAGATCATAAATTAAGGATAGAAGTAAAATTTCTACAAGATCAAGTAGCAGCTATGAATATGGAAGAAGTTGAAAAGAAAATGAAATATTGCCACTTGAAACATTTTGAACATTCAAATAAACCAGGAAGATGGTTGGCCTTTAAGCTTAGAAAAGAAAGAGAAAAAAGAAGGATATTCAAAATTAGAAAAGGTCAATTAGAGACTACAGATCAAAAACAGGTTAAGAAAATTTTTACCAAATACTATCTGCATCTGTATGAAGGAGATACAACATCTGAATTAGAGAACAGAAAAGTTAAGGCCTACCTGGATAAACAGAATACTAGTTGTATATCTGATGAACAGAAGGAAATCTTGAACGCTCCTATCACAATTGCAGAAGTCTCTGAAGCGATTAAGAAAGTAAAGGTTCCAAAAGCGCCAGGACCAGACGGATATACGGCCAGGTTCCATAAAATTTTTGAATCAAAATTGTCACAGCTGCAAGATTAAGTTTTTCAAAAATGTGGAAGAATTCAGAGGTACCGGACTAAGAACAATGATTTTTAAAAATCATAGAACTGAAAGAATTTGATTTATTCTCACATTCTTTAAAAGGTAAATCGACCAAAGGAGTCGAAAAGAATTAGGAACCAGTGATATCGTATATTAGTGGCAGATGGGGTATAAAAGTCTAGACAATATAAGCCGTCAAGAAATTTGTAAACTTCTATATAACAACAAAAGTTAGAAGAATGACAGTATGCTGTAATGAAATTATCGTGTAGATTATACGCTGTTATGGAGGATTGAGTGAAATTAAAAAAAGGAACAGAAATGGAATGTAACCAATTTTCCTTTATAAAGGTAATATAGAGAAAGTGTGGACAAGATAAAAGAATTAAAGGAAAATAAAACAAAAAGTGTACCAAACTACAGAAAATGAGAGACAAGAAAATTTAAGAAATTTCATATAAAAGGTGTAAATACAAAGCATGAAAAGATAAACCAGAGAAATGGCAAGGGAAGTAATACTTATGACATCATATATATTTGATTAAGCTTTATTCAACATGTAATAATATTGTCTCATATCTTTGACTTCTATATGTACATGAATTTGTACATGTTAGAAAATACATGTTGAAGGTAGTTGGAAATATGGTTTTTCTATTAAGAATGATGTACTATTTTTATTTTTTATTTTTTTAATAAAAAAAGTAAAAAAAATAAACTCAGATTCAACTGGGAAAATTGATGTCTGGAAGCGCGGAGGGTTTTTTTAATTGTTTTTTCATTGAAAATTTTAATAAAAATTAATTTTAAAAAAACCATTAAACTGGTCCTACCCTCCTCTGGGGCAGCAAAGAACAAACTTCCACTCTCCTTTCTTTGGCAGTCCTTTAGATGTTTAAAGAGTGTTATCATGTCACCTTTCACTCTTCTGTCCATGAGTCTGAATGTGCCAAAGTCCCTCAGCCTCCATACCTCTTGGGGTTTTTGTTTTTTGTTTTTTTGCCCTTCTCTGAAGCTGCTTTAGCTTTTCTATATCCTTCCTAAAATAAGGTGCCCAGAACTGAACACAATATTCCAAAGGAGCCCTGATTAGTGCAGAATATAGTGGGACTAATCTGTCTCTTGTCTAAGGAAATATGGTCCCATTAATGCTGCCTAAAATATTATTTGCCTTTTTGCTACAGCATCATACTTCTGGGTCATGTTCAACTTGTGATTAACAATAATCCCAAGGTCAAGTCAAATATCCCCATCCTCTAACCATGCATTTGGCTTTTGTGACCTAAATGTAGAATTTTGTGTTTGTCTCTATTGAATTTCATTCTATTAGTTTCAGCCCAGTTTTCTAGTTTATCAAGGCCCTTTTGAATTCTATTCCTATTTCTCAATGTGGTAGCTACCCCTTCCAGCTTTGTATCATCTGAAAACTTGATGAGGATTCCCTCTAACCTATCATCTAAGTCATTGATAAAAATATTGAAGAGTGTTGGCCCTAGGACAGAACTCTGTGGCACTCCACTTGAGACTTCCGTCCAACCTGAAGCATCGCCATTGTTGATGACTTTTTGAAGATGGTTTTCAAACGAATTATGATTCCATCCTACAGAGTTCCCGTCTATTCCACATTTAATCAGTTTGCTAATCAAAATATCATGAGGGACCTTATTGAATGCTTTGCTGAAATTCAGATAACAAGACTTACAAAATTCCCAGGATCTACTAAACTAGTGACTCAATCAAAAAAGATTAGTTTGACACATTAATCTGAAAAAAAAAATTAGTTTGACAGCATTCTCTACAAACCCACGCTGGCCCCTGCTAATCACTGCATTGTTGCCACTTGCAAACAAACACCTTTATAATTGGTACTAATATTTCTCCCAGTATTGAGGTCAGGCTAACTGGTCTGTAGTTCCCTGGATCTTTTTTTTCCCCTTTGAAGAGAAGTGCAATGTTCACCCTTCTTTGGTCCTCCAGCATCTCAGTTGTTATCCAAGATTTCTCCTTAATGATGGCAGGAGGTTCAGAAAGTACATGAGCAACTTCCTTCAATACTCTGGAATACAGTTTGTACAGCTTTACAGGTTTGAACCCATTAAGATTAACTAGGTAATTCCTAACTATCTCCTTATCAACTTTTATTTCCAGTCTGGATCCCTTGCCAAGGTTAATGCATGGAAACACGCAGTTCTCTTTTTGAGATAAAAACGAAGTGAAATAAGTACTGAACATTTCTACCTTTTCATTGTGATCGATTAGCATTTTATGATCCTTATTGAGCAGTAGCCTCACCATATCCTTGGTCCCTTTCTTGCTTCAAATGTATCTGAAAACCTTCTTTTTGTTGTTCCCTGCTTGCCTAACCAATCTTGGTCCATTCTTAGCATCAGCTTTCTTATACCACTACTACAAGCATGGGCCACATATCTGTACTCTTCCTTGGTGATTCATCCTTCCTTCCATTCATTATACAAGCTCTTTTCTTCTTTCCATTTCCTCCTTAAGCTTCTTGTGTGGCCATACTGGCTTTTTAAGACGTTTTCCATTTTTCTTCTTCCATGGGATCATTTGTATTTGTGTGTTTTGTTTTGTTTTTGTAACTACTTCTTCAAGAAATCCTACCCTTGCTTCTTCTTTTTCCTTTACCATGTTGAGCCATAAGATTCTACCCAGTATTTCCCTGAACTTGCTAAAATAAGCTTTCTTAAAATCCAAGGTCTGCCTTTGACTATACTCTTCCTTGCCCTCTCCTACAGTTGTAAATTCTTGCATTACATGGTCACTTTCCTCTAAAGTACAAACAACTTTGATTCCTGTGATCAACTTCTACCTATTGTTTAGGATCAAGTCAGTGATCAGTGGTGGAGGTTAGAGTGCGTGGAGGGGGGACAGGAGGGGGCGGGGCTATGGTGCAGGGGCATGGCCACAGTGCTTGGGGGCACCTCAAACAGATTGCTGCTGGGGGTGAACCACCCCCATCACCCCCCCATCCCTACATGACTGAATCCAAGATTGCCAATCCTTTTGTTTCTTGCTCTTGAAATAAACAATTATCTGCAAGTCACATCAGGAATTTGTTGTACAGGCTATGTTTGGCAGAGTTAGACTCTCAGAAGAGATCAGGGTAATTGAAGTCCTTCATAACTACTAATTCTTGCATCTTTGAGATTTTTGAGATTTGTTTCTGAAAAAACATCATCAAACATCTCTTCTTGGTTTGATGGCTTGTAGTAGATTCTTGCCAGGCACTTTTATTGTTGCTTTTATCTCTTTATTTTAACCCAGCTGCTCTCAGAAGGTCTACTCTAATCATTATACGTGGATTTGTGTACAAATCAATTTAATTTTGAAATATAATGCTGTATCCCCTTCTTTTCTGCTACACCTATTCTTTTTGAATAGGTTATGTCTTTCAATTTTTATATTCCAATTATGGGAGCCACTCTACCAGGTCTCTGTTATGCCTATAAAATCATATTTACACTCCTGCACCAGGACTCCACATTCATTTTGTTTGTTTTCCAAATTCTATGCATTAGCTAATAAACATCTGAAGCCTTGTTTGTTCTTATGTATTAATTTACTTCCAGGTTTATTGTGGATTTCCTGCTTTCTCCCAACTTTTACTCTAGAATGCACATCCTTGTGTTTACAGGGTACATTTGGGCTCATGTCTGAGCTATTATCTCCAGCCCTTCAAGGATTATATTTAAAGCTCTCTTGGTCAGATCTGCCATGCTACTACCAAAGACACTCTTCTCAGTATTCAGGAGGTGCAGCTCATCTGTTGCCAGTAATCCTCTGTCTAAGAAGTGAAAACCATGATTTAATCCTATCCATGGCCCAATCCTATCCGAACTAACTGTAATCCTATCCAATCCTATCCATGATCTAATCCGATCCAAACTAATTCTGTCTACACCATCTACATAGCCAGTCATTCACTTTTTAGTTTCTTCCTGTCTCTGTGTAGTCTTCTATTTTCCACTTGCAGAACCAGTGAGAATACTGTCAGTGCCTCAAAATCCTTCAACTTCTTGCCCAAAGATTCAAAGTCTGAGGTGATTTGTTCAAAAGCATTTGTCTAGTGTCATTGATGTCCATAGGAATAAGGAGAAAGTGGTACTGATCTGTGTTCTTAATTAGTTTTGGCAAGTTGTCAGTGACATCTTGGAAATGTCCACCAGGTAGACAGCACACTTCCTGATTCATTTTGTCAGGCTGACACACAGGTGCCTCTGTACCCCTGAGCAATGAGTACCCAGCCACCAGCATCTTTCTTTTCTTTTCTTCTCATTGAAGGTAGTGGTTACATTGACCTCTTCCCTGGCTTGTGGTGTCCCTTGTTGCTGCTTTCTTACTTGAGCATCTTCATTGCTGTTCTCCTCATGAAGATGTAGGACATAATTGCTTAGGTTGGAATTGTTCTGAATTGTTTCTGTATACTCTAATGCTGACAGTGACTGTTCTCCAGCATGTTTTCTCAATGTTACAGTCCTCTTCATTTTCCTTGGCAGTTTTTTTTTTTGTTAGTTCTGTAGCATCAATTTTCCCTCTGTTCTATTCATGAAGCCCTCATGTGCTCTGATGCACTGAAGTTATTCAAAAGGAGAGAACTGAGAAACACATAGAAAAGTACAAGCAAAACAGGAGACAAAGCTCTATATGCTGACATATGGTCAGTTGCTTTATTTGTTTTTAAAAGCCCAGTGCATTTTGGCCTCTATCAAATTTGGCCTTCTTCAGAGGCTACACTAAAAAATACAAATATAATTCCATTTAATACATTAACAAGGACAAAACAAACTTAATTATAATCCCTAAAAATGTATAGATTACATTATTCTACATAGCAAAGTGCATATAAATACTTTTACACAGATATTTCTGGGGTTGTATAATACACTATCCAAAGAAATAGACCATTAAGCAAAGAAAACCAGAGACTATCATCCTTGGATATTTATGGACTCAGGTAGTCAGAAGGGAAAAAGAACAAAAAGTTTTTCTGAAACTGGCCACAAGGATATCTGATGCATTTACCCTAAATGTTGCCTCAGTTTACTTATCATATCTTCCACAGTTATCCTTATATTAAAGATTGTAAACTCAAATCTTCATCTAGACCTGTAGGCTCTAGTGATTTTAATCTTAAAATCCATCCAGTCTCTTTCTTCTTAAGGGGATCTTCATTGTGACTGTGAATTTTATCCAGAAGACAAAAACACATATCTGATATGGAATGTTGAGTTTCTAAAAAAACGTATTACTAAATAAGCACCCACTCTTTTATTTTTCAAATTTGAAAGGTGCTGGCTTAAATGGTTGCAGTCTCTCTCAGCCCTCAGCTGTCTTATTTTTTTTTCTTCTCACAGTGAGCTCAGAACAGGTTGATGGGAAGAAGTAGGCTGGTGAGCTGCTACTCTCCTAGAGCTTCACCCCCTCCATACAGCCTGTAGGAGTCAGAAAATCAGCATGAGGCTAGTACTTACAGTCAAGGACTCAAAAACATCTTCTGTGGAACAGGAATTGTCATGCTAATTCTCACATGGCCCCAAAGCAAGAAACTATAAGTTAAGTCATCCAAACTTAATTTCTGCAACGTGTGCATAACAAACACATTCATAGAATCAAAGAATTATAGAACTGGAATGTACAACAAGGGTTGTCTGGTCTAACACCCATCACCAGTGCAGAGATTCACAGCTACAGCATCTCTGAGAGACAGCCATTCAATCTCTGTTTAGAAATATCTTATGATTGTGGAAGATCATGGGAAAAAAATGCTAAGGAAAACTTTTTTTTTCTTGGGAAACCCTGAGAGGAGTAAGACTATATTGACAAGAATCTTCATAGTCTGGGACTTATTGTGCATGAAATTTGCATGTGGCAATTTTGCATAGAAAATGCTGTGTCCTGCACAAAAATATCATGTGTGAATTTTGTGCAGAATAAGCTCTAGACTACAAATAGTATTCAAAACTGACGCAGTTTTCTAAGGCCCTTTTTGCATGGCATTTGCCATGTGAAAGGGCCCCTAGAGCGTTGCACGAATGTGAGGAGCAGTCCACATAACACACTCACAATCACAGGACGTCCCGGGGCTGGCAGGCGCCAACCATGCTGTGAGACAAAAATGGTGCGCGATTGTGCATCGCTCCAGGGCCCCGTGCGTACTTGCTGTGCGTGCAGAGCTCCGGAGCCATGGCGCTCACACTTCCTGCCCCAGCGCAGCCTGGGAAACTCCCAGGCTGCACTGCAGAAGGAAGAGGCGGGGCTCTCGTGCGAGCAGGCAGCAGCTGTGGAGCTGAAGGAACTGGGACATGACAGCCTCTTGCTAGAGGCTGCTTGTGTGATCCCCTCACCCCAGCTCTGCGAAAAGGTGCATTGTGGAAAGGGCCTAAGATTTTGGCCATGTCTGCACGAGAGGGCTGTCCCTCTAGAGCAGTGGTTCTCAACCTGTGGGTCCCCAGATGTTCGTGGACTTCAGCTCCCAGAAGCCCCAGCCACTATGGTCAATGCTCAGGGCTTCTGGGAGCTCACGAACATCTGGGGACCCACAGGTTGAGAACCACTGCTCTAGAGGGACAGGATGGCAGCTGTCAGCCAGTTGTGCTCTGTAGAATGTCGTTGCCATCCTACTGCCAATCGGTCCCGATGCATTGCTCTTGTGGACTATTTGCCTAACTGATTAAATCCGTTAGGTGACTGCAAACACATGATGCTCCCATCCTTTCTTGATGGGCAGAAGGGATGGAAGTATGACCACATGCTGCTGTCCCTACTGCACTGCCAGGATTGCCATAGAATGACACGGAAGAGCATCGCCATGCAGAAAAGGCCTTTGCTGTAGTGGGAAGAAAATGGTTAGAGTCACATATTGCTAAAATTACAAATGAAATTCTTCTGTCTCCCTAACAAAATTTTAAACCAAAAGCAGAAGTAAGAGGCAGGAAGCACATGACCCTAAGGCACATCCATGCAATGCAAAATTATGCTTTATCATTACATCTCATCAGGGCCTTTGCCTTCATTACAATTGAAAGAGGTCAGTTCAGGATCATTGCCTCTTTATGGGAAGGAATTCTCTAGCTCTACCTATAGAATCTAAGTTTCAATGCTAGTCAAAAAAGTTAAAGAGTGTGTCATTTCTGTGTGTGCAGAGATGGACACTCCTTAAGACAAGTAGCACAGCCATGCTTCTGTTCACCCTGACAAATATGTTCCTAAATGGTATACACAAACAAGCAATTTTATTCAAAATGTTCCATTCTGTACCTAGATGACATCCATCTATTTTCATAACCATCACTGTAAATGTCACACATTCCCTGTAGTCTTGACTATAGGGTTAGAAAGTTCCTAGGACTACATTTCATTCCTACAGGCCTGATAGCAGGTTTCTTTACACTAGACTCCTCACAGCTTTATATTCAATACCAAGCCAATTTTAAAGTCACATGAGAGCTCCAAATTATCTCCAAAAAAAGGATCTACAACTGAAGAAGTGAACTGCTTGAATAACTGCCCTTTTTACCTCATAGGCCCTTTTCACATGGCATTTTCCATGCAAAAGGGCACCTGGAGCATCGTGCGATTGTGAGGAGCGATCTGCACGATGTGCTCAGAATCGTGCGATGCTCCAGGGGCCAGCAGGCGCTGCTTGTACGCCTTTTCATTTTCGGCTAGAAGCTGAAAATGGTGTGCAATTGCACATTGCTCCTGGGTCCCATGCACACTTACCTAGCGTGCGGAGCCTCCAGAGCTGCGCTAGTCATGCTTCCTGCCCCAGTGCAGCCTGGGAAACTCCCAGGCTGCACTGCGGAAGGAAGAGGTGGGACTCTTGCGCAAGCAGGCAGCTTGTGTGAGGCTGAACCAGCAGGGACGTGAGAGTCTTTTGCCGGAGGCTGCTCACACAATCCCCACACCCCAGCGCTGGTAAAAGGTAAGGTCGGAAAGGACCATAGATGTTTTCATAACACCACTTTCCCTTTGTATTACTGCAATGGCACATTATTTTAAACAGTGATTCTTAACCTGGGATCCAGGGTCCTCTGGGGACCCATGGAGCCCTCAGAGTGTGTCTGCAAAACCCTGCTCCTAGACACCAACAGCAGCAACAGCAAGAGGAACATAGCAGTTGGGGCACGTGCAGGTGCCAAACCTGCTCCCTTGTTTGCAAACAAGGGAGCAGTTTGGGCATGCACACTCACCTGCTACTGTATCCCTTTTATCGGGGGTGTATCCCTTTTGTCAAAAGGGGGTGTGAGTGCTGAGGGATCTGGCAGCAGGCATGTGTACATGCCCAAACTACTCCCTTGTTTGCAGAAAAAGAAGAGCAGTTTTGACATCCACCCACCCCCACTGTCATGTCCCTGATGAAAGTGACACAGTCACAGGCTTGTGTATGCACCCAAATTGCTTCATCATTTGCAAAAAAGGGAGCAGTTTGGGTACATGTACACACACTCTGCTGTGATACACTTCCCTGAGAAGGCATGGCTCACTAGAAAAGACAAAAATGCTTGGCAAGGTAGAAGGCAGTAAGAAAAGAGGAAGGCTGCGTTACAAATGGATAGGCTCAGTCAAGGAAGACACATCTCCGTATCTACAAAACCTAATCTGTTGATGATAGAATGACTTGGAAATTTCTCATCCATAGGGTCACCATAGGTCAAAGTCCACTTGACAGCAGTTGATGACAACAATATATATTTGGCATATTTTTGATTCAAATAGACACAAAACAATTCAGCAGGGAGGGAAAGGAGAGAGGATGCCGGGGGGGGGGTCATTTCCACACTACACTGTTATAGTGCTATTATTCCATTTTCAACATCCTTTGAATTCTGGGGTTTGTAGTTTACTGAGGCCAAGGAGCTTTCTGGCTGAGAATTCTAAATGCCCCTCCCTAAACTGCAAACCCCAGAATTCCACAGAATCTTGAAAGTGGAATAATAGCACTATAACAGTGTAGTGTGGAAATGGCCAGAGGGAGAAAGAGATCGAGATCAAATAGTTGTCTTTTTCATTCTGGGGAAGGGAGGACAGACAGATTCACTACTTAAATTCTATACAATTAATACACATGTCATGAGGCTAAGAAAATTAAACAGGATATGTTATCATCATGAATAAAAGAAACAAGTGATTAAAATATTTGAAAAAGAGAAAGAAAAGGTTTTAAACAGAATTAAATTATATCAAGAGAAATTTAACATGGTTGAATCTAAAGCTGGTCCACCCCATAACTGAAACCTGAAGTGCTTGCTGTGGAAGAATATGCAAAATATGTCTTTCTCAAAAAACAAAAACAAAAACAAAAACCTGATTCTACAGTCTGAACCTCAGGTGAATCCAAAGCTGTACCAGCACGAGCTGGCAGGATGGAAGAGAGGGAGGGCTGTCATTTCTACTCGCTCCTCCTTTCTATGTTTTTTTTTTAAATAAATGTTTAAGAAATTCACTCTCATTGAAACAAACTGATCTATACCAGCTGCAAGGCCATGGCAGTTGGGAGAGGGAATTGGAAGGTAGATGACCCTATCTGTCTTAAGAAGGGGGGATCTCAAAAATATATGCCCCCTGTGAAACTCTTCCAAAGATCACCAGATTTCAGCCATTACTTATTACAGGCGGAGTATGCGTAACAGAAAAAAGGGATCTTGAATCACCAGAAAGGTAAGTGTTTCTGGACTGTGAACATTCATATTGCATGCTCATGTGCATGTGCAAACTTCATCAGCGTCACTAAACCCTCATTATAAACATATCTAAGTACTGAACAGAGTGTAGCTTAGCTTTTTATAGAAATGAACTACTGAAGTTATAAATTAAGTTTTAGGAACATTTTAAAAAAAAAAACACAAGCTAATGGCAAAAGGAGACAATAACACTCCAAAGAATAATGAGAATTCCTGTTAATTTGCCCTAGGAGTATATAGCAGCATGAGTTTTGTTCTGACACAGAAGAAATTGAGAATATAAATTATTCAGGATATTTTAGTCATCCCAGAATATGTCACTTGCAATGAATAGTACTGGGTAATATAATCAAGAACATATAAAGCAATGCTGATTTCTTTTTAAGCTGGTGCGCTTCCTAAATTTAACCCCCAGCCCAGCTGAAATAGAAGCTGTCATGTTTCTTGGTGCTTCTGCTACGTGTCACGTCAGGGGCTATGTAATTGAGAAGAGACAATGGGCAGTTGCACAAACCTTGGACATCTCTCCAGTTAGCGCAGGATGGAGACAAGCCATGAACCATTGATCTTAGCAGCCTGGAAGCAGATTCTGGAATATCTTTTCCTGTTCATGAAGCCTGCTCTAACCATCTTGAAGAAAGATACACAAAACGGCTAGTCCACCAAGCCAAGTTTTTGCCTTTTCTCTATCCTCTAATTTTCATATACTTTTGTCTAATGAAGAAATCTGGAAAATCTAAAAAGCTCTGTTGCTGAGATAACATTTTAGTGGCCCTAATAGAGCTTTAGCCTAGTTTCCATTTTTACTTCACATATGTGTGCTGGTGGGGTGACTGGTTGTACTGGATTCTTTAGTCTAACTCCTGAACAACTGAGCAAGTACTGAAAGAAAGGGGTGATTCTATGAGCTGGATTGTTAGGAAAAGAATTGTACTTTTAAAGAGGTCAATATCATCTAATGCGATCATATAAATCTGTGCTGCAACCATGCTTGAATACGGTGTGTAGTTCCAGTCACTGAAGTTCAGAAATGGTATTGCAGAGCTCGAAGTAGTGGGGATGAGGGCTATGAAAATGATATAAAGGACTGGAGCAGATTAGGGATGGAAAAATATTTGAAAACAATCAGATAACAGATGAAAAATGGATTCCTCAAGAAACTCTGACAAAGAGAATTCTGGGCGGATAAGAATTGCCAAAGTTGCAGACTTACCCTGCATTTTTTTTAAAATGTGTATTTCTTTTGCACAAAAGAACAAGTTGCCCATATAGAAAATATAATTTATTGATTTCTTCATAGATTTTAAAGAAATTATTTTATTTTATTTTTTAAAAGATTTTCTAGAAAAAAAGAAAAATGGACAGATGTATCCACCTCTAGTTTAGGGATATAAAGAAAATTTGAAAATATTTGACAATGGTTGAAAAGTAGTTTTTTTGAGTTTCTGGAAACTCTGACAAGTAGGATCCTGGACTCTAGAATCTCTGCTGGCCAGGACTTATTCTGAGCAAAAAATTCCATGTGATTTTTTTTATGCAGAAAACATCATTTTCTGTGCAGAATATTGTTGCATAGAAAACACTTTTTCCTGCACCAAAAATACTGTTTACTGTGCAAAACTATCACAAGCAAAAGGTTTTGGAAAACTGTGCTTTCTTTCAGCAGGTGAAAATTGCCCAAATCTCACCTTCAAGAACAAAATTCACAAATAATTACATCTCTACTCGATTTCATTGTGGCCATCACAAATCAAAATCTGGTCACATTATTCTGAACTGGTTGAAGATTCCTAATATTTTTTAAACAAACCTCCCTGTTTAATATATAGTAGTCAAGTTGAGATATTAGTACAAGACAGGGAAATATAGCCAAACTTTATTTACCCTAAAGCAAGGGTAAACTGTTTGGATTTACCTTCGGATTGCAACTCCCATGATCTCTTTTCGTTAGCTACACTAGCTACAGCTGATAGGAGTTACAGTTGAACAACATTTGGAAGATGCTTTTTTTTTAATTTTTTTTTTATTAAAAGTATCAACATCCATAAAATAATATATATATATATATATAAAAATAAAAGGAAGAAAAGGGGGGGGAAGAAATGAACGAGTTAGAAAAAAGTTGAGTACAAACATTTTTGAGGCGATGACATATACTTTACAAATTACATTCAGTTTTTTAACATAACACATACATCTTTTTAACCCATACTTCCCTTTCTTTTTTCTAATTGTCCACCCTTGTTTTGCTATCAGCCTAAGGTCATGAAAAAGTCAACTAAGAGTTAGATAAATAGCATCCACCAGGCTATTGTGAAGCAGATTCCTATGAAGGTCTACAACATGATGAATACCTTATAGGCCATTTCCACACTAGACTGTTACAGTGCTATTATTCCACTTTCAACATCCTATGGAATCCTGGGGTTTGCAATTTAGGCAAGGGACTCAAAGGATCCTCCCTTAAATTGCAAACCCCAGGATTTCATAGGATGTTGAAAGTAAAATAATAGCACTATAACAGTCTAGTGCAGAAATGGCCATAGATCCACTGACTCACCCAAATGCAGTGTCTCTCCTGTGTCTGAACTGAGCTTTGGTTTATTGTTACTGACTCCAAACACCTGTTCAGCACTTCCACCATCTCATGTAGATCAGATGGAAAGGAGAAAGATAACTGGAATCATTACCATATTACGGATATTGGTAACTAACAATAGTTTATCATCCACAAATAAATTAATGATATGCTACAAAATTGAGTGGCATTTTGACATAAGGCTTGATGTAGTGGTGGGTGAAGGAAAATTTTCTGGCCACCCAAATTTGCAGAACTGCAACTCCCAGTATCCCTCAATACTGGCTACGTTGGCTATGGCTCCTGGGAGCTGCAGTTCCACAACATTCTGGTGAACCACACAGTTCCCAAACCTGACTTATAACCATGATAATCTACAATATACTTGTTTACTTTTTGATATTTATGCTATAGTGTTTCACTACGTGAGGCAAATCCCAAACCAATTCTTGATCATCTTTATACTTTTGAACTGGTTGGCAAAGGCACCATAGGATTTCTGCTTTCCAGGGGACAGTAATTGCAACTCTATAGATTTCTACCCTCTTTTACCTCAAATTGAAATATAATTACAGTTCATTGATTATCTATCCTAACTAAACAGGAGAATGTCAAGTAAACTACCATGATAGGCTGATTCCATTTTTAAAGTATCTAATTAGGTCTCGGTGGCAATTTGCTATTAATCTTGCTGTTGATGGACCATTTGGATGACACTGTCAAAAAATGCTGCTAATCTTCTCATCAATTAAATATATTGGGCATAAGAAAGTTAGGTGTTCCTAAAGTCAGAGAAATTAAAGGGGGCAATGAGATTTAAACTTGAAAACCATGCACACAGCAAAATGAACTGAGAACAAGATCTTGAATGCATTTCAGGCATGTAACGACTAAGGATGGCAAATCTCAATTTCTCCAAGTTACAAACAGATGTCAAGAACAACGAAGCAGTTTTTTTGTTCTTATAGCTTTGAGACACTTGTTTTTTTTCTCCCTTGCAGCAGTAGAAAATGGGCAACTTTTCTAAAAAGCTGTGCAGCTTCTCCAGAAAATTTCTCCAGAAAACTGCAAAGAACTATGCAACCCACTACACAGAACTATGGAGCCTACCATGAAAATTATGTAGCTTTCAATATAAAAAGAATTGCTTTCAGGCAGCCACATGTGCATTTTTTTTTTTGCAAAATTGATTTTTTTTATAGTAAACAGTAATGTTGCACAACAAAAATAGTGTACAAGAAAAATGTTGTGCAAAATCAATAATGTTCCACTCTAAAATGATGTGGCTATCTGTTTTGTACCATGGCTAATTTTGCACAACATTTTTGTTTTGTATTTTTCCAGAAAATAGTCTAGATTTTCCTTGGCATCAATATTCCACCAATGTACACAATGTTACTTATATATATGTATGAAAAAGAAGAACAGTCAATATCTTCCCTACTTCTTGGCAGAGACAGAGTCACAGTTTTTAAAGACGCACTGTGTCCTTTTGCTTTCATCTGCTTCAGAGGAACCTCCCTTTAATTTGTACATCTCTTGAGTCAGATTGTGTCTGGGATTTGGGATATGTCCAAATCTAAGTAAAGCCCACCTGGGAGAATAAAATCTTGTGACAGATCCCCTTTCCAGGCCAGCCCTCCAGTTCCAATCCTGGGTTCCTGTTTCTCTCCAAAACCATAGTCGTCCTTTCCGCTGCCTGACTTCCCTGTCTCTACTCCACCTGTCCCTGTCTCTCTGAAACTTGCCCTTAGCTCTGTGTCAGCTTTTCCCTATCTGCCTTCTGTCAGAGACGAGTCTCAGGTTTTGTAACATTTCCTCCTCCCTTCACAACATTCCCTGAGCTGTGACTGGCTGCCTTCAGTCTGGCTTGCCCAGCGTCTCCCTTCGCAAATGTCCTCACCTGAGGTTGAATATACCACAAAGAATATGCTAAAATAGCTTCTCTGGGCAGGGTATTCCACAGCTCAGGTGCTATCACCAAGCTGCTACCTGCCTCACTACACTTGGTGGAAGCATCTGAGAATGTCCTCAAAAGCAGTTGTTATGGTTTAGGTAAGTATAGTCCAGTGGTGTATCTAGACTCAGCAGCACCTAGGGTAACTGTGGAAGTTGCGCCCCAAGGTGCTGCTGTGCCACCACCACCTCTGTACTGGGCCAGGAAGGACCCCATCAAAGGCAGGCACAGGGGAGTAATGGGCAGGGGTGGTGGCAAGTGGGGAATGGGGGACAGTGGTGGCGGGTGCTGGGGGTGGCAGTAGGTGGTGGCAGGTATGGAGGCAGAGGTGGTGAGCAACGGGCAGGGAGGTGGGCAGGAGGGTGACCCCTGGGCATTGGCACTCAGGGCACACACACCAGTTGCCCCACTCTAGATACTTCTCTGGTATCACCAAGAGAAGGAAGTTGTTTGGAGAAACTGATTCCAAGATGAAAATGTTTTAACAGTTAAGAACAGTCCTTTAAATTTCACCTGGAAATGGACTAGAAACGTATCCCGTAATGAATAATCCCACTGACAAACACAGTTTATTAAATGATCCAAGGCCATGACAAAAAGAATATAGCTTCCAAAAAGGTAAAGAGTATACTTATAATATGGACCCAAAGCACCACAACATACTAACAAATTTTACTCTGATTTTCTGTGCTGATAATATTAATAGTGGTCTGGTTTAAGTAGTTACCACATCCAGATCTCGTAGTATGTAACAAATTGTATTTTTATCAGAAGCAATGTCAATTAGGATGTTAAACATAAATTTAACTCTTATGCCATTCAACAAGAATATTTCAAAAGAGAATATGCTAAATCTTTGATCTGTTCTGAGTCATGTGGGCAGACTCATTGCTGACAGGGCATCCATCAGCATAGCTAAAGCAACACCTAACAATTTGACTTAATAAATGTGCATTGTTTTGCAGCATAATTTAATTATTTAAATACTTAGCTTTATCATTAGCCCTTCAAAACAGAAAAAGCCATTTTGTGCTATGTAAGATCTAAATGGTCATAACATAATGAAGAATATTGTGAGCAAATATCTGTCGGTGGATATTTCTCTTAATTATCTTGTCCACGTTGTGTACCTCCACCTCCCAATTCCAGATAGTTTTCAAGGAGCTGACCAATTTGGACTTGCATATGCATTCTGTGGATGCTAGTATTTGCCATCCCTACTAGTCACTGGGCCAGTCAGCTAATATCCTTTTTATGAAACTCCATGAACAGAATCACACACATGTTTTCTCATGGCAAAAGTTATGTTTCAGGACTACCAAGGCCCTTTCCCTCCTAAAACTAAGGCCTTTTCCGCATTTTATATTTAAAATGGGGCAGCGTGTCCTCCAGCGAGAATGTTTACACTTGGGGGCAAACTGGGTCCAGACTACTTAATGTTTGTCCGGACTTCAGCCCACTCTGGAACTCCCAGAACTGGTGGTTCCCCGTGCTATTGAAAGACCAATTAAAAGAGGACTTTCAATCGGCTGGAGGGCCCCAGTCCATCGCTGCCCTAAGTGTAGATTTGCAGGCTCGTGCCAGCTCGAGGCTGCAGATCTTCCGGGGCAGGCTTCCGGCTGGCGAGTTTCTCTGGTTGGTGGAGAGCCTCCGCCAACTGGAAGCCTCCATTTTCATTTCCAGAGAGTGTGTAGCGTGGGTGCACGCTGCTCCAGATCGTCGTGGATCGTCAGTGGGAAGTGTGCCAATCTGGTGAGTAATGGACTGCCCCATTTTCCCCTCAAAGTGCGGAAAAGCCCTATGTCTTAACTAAGCCAGCAGAAATGGTTCTATAAAATGTTGCAAAAAAGAGTGACAAAGTTCTCCATCTATTATTCTTGTGGACCTTTCCAAGAAGGGAATGTTAAACCATCCATCTATAGTTTCCTGGTCTGAGAAGATTTTTTTTTTAAAATGAGAGTGATCAAATTATTGCATTTTTAATTAATCTGGGACCATATTATATCTCTCACAAAAGGATTTCCAACCTGCTGGATCTTTACCTGCTATATTTTATAAGCCACAATAAATTAAGGTGAATATAGAGATGATTGGCCAGACTTGATAACCAAGAATCTTGACCACATTTTCAGGTTCTAGCATCTGACTCTAATTTTGATTCTTTAAAATTTTTCAGTGAAACTGAACTAGACGATATTCTAGGACACTGCCCAATCAATGAAGTCCAAGTCATGTCAGTTTAAGAAATTTTATCCTCAAACTGTCCTGAGAACATGTTCTTGAAGGTCCTTCCCAGTTCTGCATCACATGAGGCTGAAGACCTAAACCACTCATAAAAAGTTACACTGGACAACACCGAAAGGAGGCAGTGAATGAGGAGAATTACTCATGTTATGGAATCCTCTATCTCAAGAAACCCACCTGGCCTCCTTTCTAATGGCTTGTTGGACACTTTGGAAGCTCTTCTGGCTCATCAAGATTTGGACTTGATTCAGTTTTCCCCCTTCCCATTCTCTTAGAGAGAAAAAAACCTAGTTTTTTTGGCACTTTGTTTTGTGATTAATTTGTTTCTTGTTCTAACTTGTAAAAGTGAGCTGGGCAGGAAAGGGCTGAAAGGAGAAATTCAAATATTTTAATAAATTGATAATATGCAAAATCCTAAGGTTGCCAGTTCGCAAGCATGTGAGTACCCTGCATCTTTGCATACATCAGTGAATTAGTAGATAAATCACCCATGTGTTCTTGGATCAGCACTGATTTTCTGGGAGCAAAGCCCCAAGTGGAGTACAAAGCAAACTGTAGAGGACAAAAAGGCTGAAGGAAATTGTTAGAGAAGATTAAAGCTGCCCTGTATCCTATTTCAGTGACAGATTCAAGAACACTGGGTATCTCTGAGCTGTGACCTGGAACTCTAAATCAACAGGGCTTTCAATAGCTAATCTTTTTCTTTTGGACTGCTCCTGTTTAATGGAAATGAGGTCTAATGGGGAATGGCCTTTCAAAGCTATGCACTAATTTCCAACATGATACAAGGTCATTTAAAGGAGATTTTCTCTTTTTACAGGGTGACATGGACAGAATGGTTTGAATAGGCAAGCTTTATACAGAGGCAACTATATTACAATGGAACAGAAAACTAAGGACTGAAATCCATTAACATTGACTATAAACATGTCAGTCAACTGGTAATATGCAACAGAAACATTTGTTTACAGGAGGCTATATCGCCAAGGTGATTTGTATATGCTAATAATGGGACAAACAAAAGTAATGCAACTTCATACTATTTGAGTAATGGATTCCTTATAGTAAATGCTCTTTTATTATACAGTAAATGATGGTGAAAACTCTAAAACTGTGTTGTGTGAACCCACGGTTCTGCAGTGACTCAGTACTACTGTCCTTCTCACCAGGGTGTAGACCTCTAAGAGGAGAACATCTTTGGTTTATCCATACTGAATTAGTTGTCCAGATTCCACTCTATACCTAATGGCTTTCTTCAAGAACAGATATTTTTATTGCTTATATCACTGATGGGGAATATCAGGTCGAATTTCACCAATCCTTCAGGGTCACAGGTTTGGGATTAACGACCTTCCTCAGAACCCGTACCCCAGCAGAAGAGAGAAAAGTGGGAGAATGACTAGTTGCGGCCTTTTGCATCTCAATTGCTTTGTTCCTCCTTCATCTTTTTCATGCAGGGTAGGTAAAGAAAAAATGGAGTCACCAGAACTGATTGAAGCAACCACTACCAGTTCAGTCAGTCAGTTCTATGAGGTCCAAGGATGGACTTCAGGGGGATAATTGAGCTTAGCACAAAACTGATTTTCCTGTTATTGTGAAAATTGTGCTAAGTACATTGTTTCAGGAAGGCAATCCATACTTTTAATCACACTGCACAAAATATTACAAATCACTGAGTTAAAGGAATATTTCTGTAGAGAGTGTCTCTAGTCATGTAGCATGCTTCAGACTATGAAGGCTTTTCCTGGCTCAGGAAAGCCCATATTCAATTATGTCAGCCCTAGCTGGAATAACATTCCTTCAGCCAGCAAATGAATGGGCTTTGTTGTATACAGGCTTTCCACAGTCAGAGACAGCTCAGATGCAGTGTAGGCAGTTCTTGGTTGCAAAAATGGCTGGAGGAGCACAACCCCAGCTGATGGCTCAGTGTGCTTTGCTAAATCTAAGATCTCAATGACAATGCTGAGGTCTTCTGATATCATTTGATGGACAGGAGAGCTGTGCAGTTGAATCTATATTCTTTCCCTCTTAATGGCTCCTTGTTCTGTCCTGCACAAATATTTCCAAGCAACCTTTCCAAATTTCAAAAATATAGGAACAGTGTGCTACCCCTCCCCACTTTCCTAGATTCAGAATCCAACTACAAACATGATTTCATTCATTAAAATCAGGGTTGCTAATTGTAGCACTAGACTGGAAGAGGCTATCACTGGATTGGCTGGTGCATTGCTGCTAGGTCTCCTGTCACAGCAGTGCCAATGCTCATGGAACCAATAAGTACTTTTTTACCCCAGAACCTCAAGCAATAAGCCATGCACTGATTACAACAGAGAGATCACATTTGTGGTCACTAACGGGCCCTCAAGTCACTGTAGGTAGAAGGGCATACATGCACAATGGAGCTTTCATCTCAGAAGAGGTGGGTTGGCTCTAGTATTCAGGAAAGCAAGTACAATGCATTATGGGAGAAATCTATACGAGCATGGCTTCTGCTGCAAATGTGCATTATACACTTCTGTAGCACAGATGTTAGGTGCAGGCTGATTCATAAGGATCCAATACAGAGCTAAACCATGAAGGGCAACCAATTTAAGCCTCAGCACCTTGTTTTTCTAAGAAGTGGATAAAGGAAGAAAAATGGGAAAAGGCATGAATGCAGCAAACCTCAGGGAGGGGAACTGAGGGCCAGAAGTTTGTCATGAGTAGGAACCATGAGTTAGAACCAGAAGAAAAGATTACATGTTGATAGATGTAGTTAGAGGAGCCAGCATGATGTAGTAGTTTGACTGTTGGACTTCAGCTCTGGAGACCAGGGTTTGAATCCCTGCTCAGCCATGGAAACCCACTAGGTGACCTTGGGCAATTTATACTCTCTCAGCCTCAGAGGAAGGCAAGGGAAAAGCCCATGATAGGTTCACCATAGGGGCACTGTAAATTGGAAATGACTTGAAAGCACATAACATTAATAATAAGAAGATGTAGTTAACATAGGCCCTTTTCGCACGCCAGTCCTGTTGCGAAATGGCCTCAGGAGCGCTGCGGGATTGCGAGGACATGATGTCCTCACCATCGCGTGATGCTCCCGAGGCCAGTAGGTGGCGATCATGCATTATATCATTTTCAACTCATTGCTGAAAATGATGCACGATTGCGCGTCCCTCCTGGGCCCCACATGCACTTACCTTTCGTGTGGAGGCTCCAGACATGAGGCCATTGCGCTTCCTCCCCCAGTGCAGCCTGGGAAAGTACCCAGCTACACTGCAGAAGAAAGGAACAGAGCGCTCATGCTTCCTTCTGTCCAGCACGGAGCTGGTGTGGAGTGGAGGGGAGGGGACACAAATCCCTCTGGGATGAGGCTTTTCGTGCAATCCCCATGTGACGCCAGCAGCACCAGGTAAGGTGCGAAAAGGGCCACAGAATGGTGAAGGATTTCTAACCCATGGGTGCCTCAAAGACACCCGAGGTGCCTTGAGGGGCCAAAAGGCCTGCCAAAAGTATCAGGAAGTGTGGGAAAATGGAAAAGTGGTCAGAAAACCATTTCTGAACTTTCTGAACTTTTCTGAAAACAATGTTAAACCATTGGGGAAGGGTCTACACATTGTTTAAAAAGTAATTTGCTGAAGGTTTCCAAAAGAGGAAATTAATCTTTTCTGTCTTTAGTTGGCTAGGGGGCTTCTGAACGGCATCCAGGGCAATAGTTGGCTTGCCTACATTAGCAGTGCAACTAGTCTTGCCATGTGTTACGGCTGAGAGGTGACTGTAAATTCCCATCCAGTTTTTCTTTATGATTTTATGCTACCTGTCAAGGAAGAAAACCAGATTACGTCACCTCTACTTTACTTCCCCACCCCATCATTTACACAGGCACAGCCACAGTCACATGTGTGCATGCACGTGAACACATACGTATAACCTGCCCAAACACACACACATTGATTGCCAACAAATGTCTTGTGGGTTGCATTTGGCTAAGTGGATCCTTCAGTGTGCACATTTGCTTTCTTTTGAATAACTGAAATTTGAAGCAGAATGTGGAAAGTGCAGAAACTCTAGGAGAAAAATAAACCATCTGCCTCTGCTGTACCTTTTGATACACCTGGTGTAATAAACCGTACAGTTCTGTCATTATATCTAGAGACATTTTTTATAAATGAGTCACTAGTGTGAACCCGTATCGTCCCAAGTTTGTAAAAACATACTGACACGAGGAAGAATGACAAAAAGCTAACTACTTAATTATAGCCCAAAGTACATCCAACAACCTCCCACATACATTCTGTCCTGTCAAGCGTGCCCAGCAAGTTCTGACATTAATTAACATTGCAAAACTGGCTATTTGGGAAAGCGATGTTGACAAGTGAAGAGTAACTGAGTAATTGTAGCGCCACTCTGTTCACTAAACTTAGCAAGCACATGGAACTTTTCATTGGCTTTTATTATTTCAGCCACAGTGCAAGGCTTTTGGAAGGCGTCCTAGAGATGTAATTAGGATGATAAGTGATAAAGCCTTGGTCATGCTATTGAGAGAGAAAAGAATGCAGTTTGGATTAAACACACACACAAAGATGGCAAATGGACAACCTTCTGAAATGCAGAGAAAGTTGTTTCTAGCCACTGAACTGGTGGTGCTTGGTTAATCATTCTGAAATGTCTGTAGTACCAAAACTTTCCCCTGAAGTAAAATATCATATTGCTGTTGATTCAATAACTTACAAGCTGACAACTGACAAATAGGCCAACTTTCCCATGTTGCTCTAACCTAAGTACTCATCTCCTGATATTCCAAAATCTGTAATCTGATATGTGTCATTGCTGCACAGCGCATTATCTGAGTAAGCAGATACAGGATGTATATGCATGGCAGTAATTGTTTTCTGGTAAGACATTGCTAATAAAATTATTACTTGTCCTAAGATCCATGACGGTTCATGCAACTTTTGAAATGTATTGCTTGGTATTCAATGATTGCTAGGAATGTCATTAATATCCAGCATTTCAAGATGAGCAAGATTTATGTGACAACAAACTTCTAAACAGTTACAATGGCTATGTAGGTGGGAATGGAAAAAACCTTCTGTAGCTCATGTTGACAGGCCTTTGTGTGCTTTTAATTCTACTTCTTCGAGAAGGGATAAGTGGCCATCAGATGCTGGATCATACGCCTTTTAATTCCTCTCCACCGGCTATTCTGATTAGGGCTGATGGAAGCTGAAGTCCAACAACATCTGGAGGGGCACATGTTCCCCTGCTCTTAGAGAGAATTAGATGAAGGCTAAGCCAGCCACCACACTTGAGCAAGCCAGTCAAACTTATCTTCTTAAAGCAGACATACTTACCCGAAACACAATTTTGAACTGCAACAGTGACAAACCACCAACAAGCCTACCTCATGACATGTGCAAGGCCCACGATTACCAGTGCAAAAGAAAAGTCTCCCTGGGGGAAAGACATGGCAATGAGACAGAATGTCCCGTGAGCGAGCTGCAGCGAGCAAAGCTGGCTTAACGAGGCTTAGAAGAGACCACCATGCCAATTCTTGTGATCCAGGAAGATTCGTGGGAACTGAACTATTATTTTTCTCCTTCAGACCCCAGTGTCAAAGCAATTTAGAAAGAATAAGGAAGCCTGTGAGATCGGGACATGGAAGAGACTGAGGGGGATCTGAGTAAAATCACAACCTGGTTAAAAGCTGCGGCGATGAGCACCAAGCATCGCCTAATGGAGCCTGTGAGAGCCACGGCTCATCATCAATTGTTGAGTATTTGTAAGTGTTTTTTTCTACTCTGATAAGAATTACTAGAAGGAGACCCCTTTTATTTGTTTTTTTTTCTCCTTTACTCTTTCTGTAGCACATTTGAAAAGAAAAAGACTTGATTTTATTATCCAAAACTGTATTACTCCATGATGGAAATAGATTGTGGGATGATGAGATCTTTGTATAAACAAAAACAAACAAAAAAACAAACGTTGAAACGGGTATTGGTGTCTTAAACTGGTATAAAAATAGGAACTTCTTAAAGTGTTATATACTTGGATTATAATTCTAAACATTATGATATTGTTATAATATTGTTTAAGCTACCTGAGTTTTCTTTTCTGGTTTTTTTTTCTATTTCCTCTTTTTCTATTTCCTCCTCCTTTTTTCCTCTTCTGTTGCCTTAAAAAAAAGAATCTTTTTTTTTGGGGGGGCGCATTAAGCTTCAAATGACCTTGGGCAACTTCAGACATGGATTAATCTCTTTTCTTTCTATGGGGAGTTTAGTTTTCTTTGAGTTAGCTTCCAAGGACACTTGAACTGATAAAGTGTATTTTGCTAAAAGAAGATCAGATAAAGAACGGGGACTAAGAGAGAGATTTGTAAAGAGCTAAACGTACCTTTGTACCTGGTATCAACAATGTGGGTTTTTATAAAGAGACTGTGGACATAGAAATTTAAGTTGATTTAATATAGATAGTTGAATAATTCAGATAAATCAATAGTAATTTTAAGAGTATTAACATAAGGACATTAACTTATTAAAATAATTTGTAGATAGACAAGCTCATATTATTTCCAAAAGAAAAAAAATGATCATTTTGGATATTGTCATAGATTGAGTTTTATAAACTGATAGAAGGGGGGAATATACTTAGTTATAGCTTATTGTAGCACAAACAGTTGATTATATACAAATACTACTGATTGCATACATAAAATTAAAGATATAGTGGGATAAGATACATGTCATAGGATCTTCTCCCAAGTAGAGTATTTATATTGGCATTTATACGAATTAATTTATATTGAATTAAATAAGTTAAATCAAGACAAGCTATTAAGCAACTGATTAGATATACAAACGGATACTAAAATAGGTATAATATATAATTCATCGTACTAATAATTGCTTGTTAGTAATTAATTGAATTGAATAATTGATTGGAAGAGCCTGAGGGCATTTAATTAAGAGCTCTATTTGTCCTATAGATATCTTAATTTATTTAAATATTAAAATATAATATAACTTAATAAATAGGTAGGTAAAAAATCCATCACTTATAAATAGAATTCTTTTTCTTTTCTTTTTCAAAGATCACTCATTTTTATTTGATTGATATACGCAAGGGGGGAAGGGGTAAATTCAATTTGTGATAACTTAAATAAATTCATAGAGATATTTAAGAGTTAGAAGAAGAATTTACAGGATTTATCAACAGGGCTTCAAAATACAAAGAGACAGATACTCGAAAGAAAGAAAATATGGCAGCAAGAACAAGGAAAGCAGCAGCACTAACCAAAAGAAGTAGTTCTGTAGACCTTCAACAAGAAGTTGTGTAAGAAGTGGTGCAGTCTAACTCTGTGGTTGTGGAAGAAATTAAGAAATTAAGAACACAAATGAGAGAAAAAATGAGAGAATTAATGAAAGATCTAAGAGTAGAGATACATACAATTTAAGAGAAAGGGAACTTAAAAGATATAAGAGAGAAAGTCGAGACTATCACCAAGGATATAATGGAGATTAATGAAAGAACTGAAGAATTGCAGAGCAAGTTCAGAAGATAGAAGAACAAACTAAACAATTAGAAGAAGCAGTAAAAGAGGAGACAGATAAAGTTAGAACAGATATAGATGCAAGACTTAAAAGCAAATGTTTTAAAATTCATAGAATGAGAGAACGACCAAAGGAAAGTACATCAAAACTATTGTCCCTATCCTGGCAGAATTTATAGGCTGGGAAACTGGCCAGTTGGATTTAGAGATTGATAAACTCTACAGGATTAATTCAGTGGTGGCTACAAAAGCGTCTCCCCAAGAGACATTGCAGTATTCTTTATTCGTGAAAGAGTTAAGGACTTAATCCTTCAACATAGTTATAATAACAAATTGACAGTGGATGGGAAGGACCTACTAATTCTGAGGAAGGAATACCTTAGTTGACACAATTCTCTAAGACTCAAGCAAATAAGATATAGTGGGGGAAAGATCAAGGCGTTGCATTCTCGTATCACCAAAGAAGATACATTATAGATACATCTCATAAAGCAGGAGGAGGATTTTGGGTCAAATACAAATATAAAGATCCAAAAGACTCAAGAGGACCGAAAAAAGAAATTGTACAGGAACAAAAGAATTTGGAATGAGAAAGAGAATCCCACTTTAAAATCATCCACAAGAAAGAAGAGGGAGAGTTGGAAGAAATTTTGGAGCTGGAACAAGAAGATAAGGACCAAAGTGAAGGTACAAAGATCTTTGTGAAAAAAGATCAAGGAAACCTAACAGACAGTAGTACTGATGACTTAAGAACTAAGTAATATTAAGGTAATACCGTGAAATAGTGTAAAAGGGTAGGAAACTGGATAGAATGAATACCAAAATAATTAGCTGGAATGCAAATGGTCTGAACTCCCCAATAAAAGGAAGAGAGTATGGCACTATCTCAAAAATCAGAAAGGCAGACATAATATGTATTCAGGAGACCCATGTATTAGAGAAAAGTAATAGATATCTGATTAATAGAAAATCAGGCAACTGTTACGCATCATCAAATGAGAAAAAGAAAAAAATGGCGTAGCTATATATGTTAATAGTAAATACCAGAGTAGGGTAATTAAACAAGACTTAAAAGGTGAATTTGTGTTGGTGGAGACTCAAATTGAACAGGAGAAAATTTTATTAATTGGAGTTTACATCCCGTTAGAAAAAAAAAATCAATATTTTTCAAAGAAAATTTGGGATTTTACAATTGGGCTAGATTATCTAAACATGATTTGGTTAGGGGATTGGAATGGTGTCAGTGATTAACCTAGTAATCTGCCATCAAATTTAAAAAGGAAGGGAAGGTCCAAAAAAGAGGAAACTACCCAAAATATTTAATGAATTGGCACAATCATTGACTTTACTGATGTCTGGTGATATAAACATGGTAACACAAAAGATTTTACTTTTTTCTCGGCAAGACATCAAAATTAGTAGAAGGATCGATATCTAATTTGGGTATCAAAAATATGGTGAATATCATTCAAGAAGTTGAAATACTACCAAGAGTTATATCAGACCATTGCCCCATATGTTTGAAATTGAAAAGTAAAAGAAGAGTTCAAATATGGAGATTAAATGATTGTTTACTTAAAAATGAAAAAATAGATAGCAAAGCCAAAAAAGTATATTAAGGAAAAATAGGAGACAACAGGATGAAAAATTATTAAGGGAACTGAAGGAGAAAGAGGAGAGTCTGGAAGAAAAAGCCACAAGAAAGAATTCAAAAAGACTTTAAAGTCTTACAAAAATAACTTGACATTATAACATCCAAGGAAATTGAAATAAAATTGAAATATGCTAAACAATGGGACTTTGAACATGCAAACAAACCAAGCAAATGGTTGGTATATAAGTTAAGAAAGCGGCGTGAAAAAAATATAATCACTTCAAATAAGAAACGAAGGACAGATAATAACAAAACAGAAGCAAATTATTCAAAATTTTCAAAAATATTATACGGAACTATATAGAGAAAATTTTAATTAGAAGCAGAAGGAAGGGAGGATACATGAAAAAAGTTGATACCCAAAATTTCAGACATCAAGAAACAAGAACTTGACCAAAAAATCTTGCCTTATGAACTAAATCAAGCAATCTCAAAGTTAAAAATAAATAAAGCACCTGGGCTCCATAGCTTTACTGTGTCATATTATAAAACCTTTGAGGAGTTTTGCTATCATTACCTCAATTGAATATTGTGAACCAACAAGAGAACTTGGATAAGATACCAGAATCATGGCTAGAAGCGGATCTAACTTTAATTCCAAAGAAGGGGAAGGATCCATTAGAAATAAAAATTATAGGCCAATCTCACTATTGAATATTGATTATAAATTATTTGCCTCAATTTTAGCAGAAAGATTAAAAAAACCTCTTGAAGGAATGGATCCACTCAGATCAAGCAGGTTTTTTACCAAAAAGATATTTGAGGGACAATATCAAAACAGTACTAGATATTATAGAGTATTATGAATTCGTTCCCAAGAAACTGGCTTTAATATTTATAGATGCCGAAAAGGCATTCGATAATCTAAATTGGAACTTTATGCTAAAGGTCTTGACCAAAATGAATTTTGGTAAAAATTATTTAAACTGGATAGAATCAATTTATAGAAACCAAGTAGCAAATATTATTATAAAGGGACAGAAATCAGATAGGATTAAGATAGAAAAAGGCACTGGGCAGGGTTGTCCTTTATCCCCATTGCTCTTTATAATGGCGTTAGAAATTTTAAACAACAAAATCAGATATAATTCTGAAATTAGGGGAACACAAATTAGAGGCGAACATTATAAATTAAAATCATTTGCAGATGATTTGGTCATACTTCTGGAAAACCCTGAAAGAAGTATAAAACAACTATTAAATGTACTGGGATGAATATGGGGATTTAGGGAGTTAAAAATTAATAAGGAAAAAACTAGTATCTGACCAAAAACCTATCAAAGGAAGATGAAAAAAAATTAGAACAAATATTGAATTTTCAAATAAAGAAAATAATTAAATATTTAGGAATTATAATTACAAATAAAAATTTGGATGGATCTATACGAAAATAATTATAAAGTAACTTGGAAAAAAATGGAAGAGACCTACAAAAATGGACAAAGTTAAATGTATCTTTATTCAGGAAGAACTGCCACCATAAAAATGAATATTTTGCCAAAACTGTTGTTTCTTTTTCAAAATTTACCGATTATAAAAAATAATGAACCATTTAAACAATGGTGCAAAGGAATAAAAAAAATTATACAGCAAGGTAAGAGGCCCAGAGTCAGGTGGAATATTCTAATAGATATTAAGGAAAGAGGAGGTCTCAGCCTACCAAATTTTAAAAGGTATTATCATGCATGTGCTTTAGTATGGATTATGGACTGGTTAAACCTTAAAAACAAAAGAATGCTTCAAGTTAGAAGGAGTTAATAATAAATATGGTTGGCACAGTTATATCTGGTACAACAAGGCCAGTGTGGATAAAGAATTTAACAAACATTTTATACGTAGATCCCTACTTAAGAATATGGAATATATTCAAGAAGAAGCTATATTTAAAAATTCCCAGATGGGTATCAATCCATGAAAACTTTTTTAAATTTACAGAATCCCACAAAACTAATAAATGGTTGACGTTCCAAAATCTTTGAAAGCTAATGATGTTGGAGACACCTTTAAGACCTTGGAAGACTTAAGAGTAGAAAGGATTGAAGGAAACTGGTTTCTTTATCAGCAAATTAAGAGAAAGGTACAAATTAGATGTAAAAACAGAAGGAATTAAAGATAAAGTTAGAAAGGGACTTAATATGGATATAAAAGTACTTGAAGGGAAGGACCATTTATTTAATTGTAGCAATTTATAAAATATTAGTAAATCTAGAAATGGAACATGACACTATCAAAAACAATATGCTTAATGGATGCAGAATATTGGACATATGATGAATTGAGTGATTGGGAAAAGACTTGGTCTGGTAATTTGAAATTTATGAAAAGTATGGCATTAAAAGAAAATTTCTACAAAATGTTATTCAGATGGCACTTAACCCCATAGAAGTTAGTTAAGATATATAAAAAAGGCTCGGTTAAATGTCGGAAATGCGCTGAAGAATTAGGAACTTTTTAACACAGTTGGTGGATCTGAAAAAAGCTAAATCATTTTGGAAAAGTATACACCACTCGATTAAAGAAATTGTAGGGATAGATATTCCTATCCACCCCAAATTCTATTTATTAAATATGTATAAGGGTCTTAATAATGGACAACAACAGAAGGAATATGGTCATATTTTATTGTATACGAGTTCTGCAGCAGAAGGTTTTATATGCTTCTAAATGGGAAAAATAGATCCCAACAATTCAAGATTGGCAACTGAAGTTGGATATTCTTACTATGTGTTTAAGCAACAATCGATGTATTAACAAGGCAAATAAGGAATGAGAACCAATTAAAATTTGGAAGGAAAAATGGAAAGATACTTTTATATTGGAGTTACATGTTAATTATTTATATAGGCCAAGGTACAAATAAAAGAATAGGAAAAAGGAAAATCAATATTAGGTAGTAAAGAAGAAGTATAGACAATAGAGACTAAGGCGAATTGTCTTCAAGAATATATTGATATTTTACATAATAAAGATTGTAAATATGGTAAACTAAATGAAGATGTTTAATAAAGTAATCAATGACAATTAGGTCCTTTTCACACCTTACCCGTTTGTGCGATGGGGGAGGGCAGCTCGCGTGAGAAACCTCATTCGGAATGCTGCCGCTTCCCCACTCCTTCCTACTGCAGGTCACTTTCTGCTAGCTCGACCGTCGCTCTAGTGCCCCTCCCCTTTCCTCGCAGCGCAGTCTGGGAGCTGTAGGCTGCGCTGGGGGAAGGAAGCACGACCGGCCCGGCTCGCTGAAGCATCGCACGCAGGTAAATGCGTGAGGGCGCTGTGAGCATTGAGTGAGCACGCAGTATTTTCGTCTTAAAGCCAAAAATAAAAAAATTCACGCACGCCCTGCTTAGCCTCATAAGCGTCGCATGAGCGGGAGTGCGTCGTACGGAGCGATGCTCCCATTCACACAACCTTCAAGGGGTACTCAAGCGAAAAAAAAGGCATGCGAAAAGGACCTTAGATAAAGTTTATAGGTTAATAATATCGATATTGTTATTTTGTTACTCTGTTATATATTATATGTGTGAATTATAAATATTAACTTGATTGTTCTATTATTATTACTGTTATGATAGTAGTTGGTGTTATACTTTAGTAAAAAATGGCTAATATTTATACTGGTTATTAATTCAATAAAGAAAGAAGACAAGCAGAAATGAAGAAAAGGAAGAAGGAAGAAGAAGGAGGAAGGAAGAATCAGACCAACTGTAAACATACTTTGTTCTGTTCGTTTTCGTACATAATGTGCTTATAGTTTTTATGTCAGTTAAAATAAAATATTAAATACAAAAAAAAACCAACACAGTGCAAAACCTGGCTCCTAGTAAAACAAACAGAATTTGTTGGCTCCTGTTCCTAAATTAGTATCATTTACTCTTTGCTGGTGTTTGGCATTAAGTCATAACTGGCAGATTTGCTGCTGCTGAGAAGATTTGCTGTACTGTGGACCTCTTTATGTGACAGTCATGACATGAAAAAGTCAATATCTGGCACCAACATGCAATCATTCTTCCTTGAGCCAAGACATTCTGGATGACTGTCTTGCAATCTTTCTATGTGCCATAGGGTTTGGTTTATATGCCAAATAATACATGTGTCTGCTCATCTATCACACTTCTATCCCATCTGTCCTCAGAGAAGTGCAAGGGAGATAAATACATAACCCCCATTCTCATAATAATTCTGGAAGTTAGGGTGACTTGACCAGTAGTCTACCGATTGTTGCCAAACAGGAAAACGGCCTTTCAGTTTAAAACAAAAAGTTATAATTGAAGCTTATACTCCCAAAGGCAATGAAATGTGGACCACAGATCAACACAACTGTTCATGCTAACTCAAAATATGGAACCATTTATGGATTCTTCTTTTGCCTTGATTGCCACCTGAAGTAAACACATTCCCATGAACCACCCACTTCCTACACAGTGTGTCACCAGTAGTAAGGCAGAGGTGAAATTAAGCACAGGGTTTGATACTGTAAATTATCTACAGATAGCAGATTTGCAACATACTTCTGTGCACAGTCAGGCCATCTTTACCAGTTCGATCAAACCAATTTTTATTTGGTGGAAAGACTTCTAATTATATTTAATTGATTTAATCCTAGGCAGGTGAAAAATGTAGGATCTCACTTGTAAACATGAAGTAGCTTGTAGATTGGATTGCATTCTTGGAAAAAAACGGTATCCTCCTATTATCTGTTCTACCTGTTCCTCACTGTAAAACATGTCCCTTTTCATCCAAGCTTCGTCTAAAAAGGCCATTAGGCAACATATCCTTCCCCTGTGTGTGCACATATATGTATATTTTAGATTGCACAACCTTGGCAAAGCTGGCTGGTTTTGTTGCTGTTTTACTTGTAAAGTGCAATGTGCATTGATGGTGCTCAATAGTAATAGTAGAGCAGCAGCTCATCAAGGCCAATGAAATCTGCGCTAAACATTGTGCTACCCCCATCATAGACACCATACTTCTTGCAATCCTGAAACTATAGTAGTTGTTTTATATCAATTTGTAATGGTTCAGAGTATCAGTCTCTTCTTTATCAGACGTCATTTCCACACTAGACTGTTATAGTGCTAAGATTCCACTTTCAACATCCTATGGAATCCTGGGGTTTGCAGTTTGGGAGGGGCCAGCCGGCCCCTCCCTAAACTGCAAACCCCAGGATTCCATAGGATGTTGAAAGTGGAATCTTAGCACTATAACAGTCTAGTGCGGAAATGGCTAGAGAGTGGAATTTGCCTCCTCTTTTTGCTTGGAGTAGAGGTTCTTCTAACAAGAAGATCCATCAATGTCCCTGTGTTAATGTATTAACTTGTTCAAACCTGTTGTTTGAATTTCCATGCATTCTGAAGTATAATTCCAACCCTAACTTTGGTTTTAAATTGATGAGGGGCTTGGGGTGGGGAATACTTTGGATTTGGAAATGTAGGAAGACATAGAGCTAAACGTTGGGGAAAAATTAAGTCTGTCCTTTTTTCATTGAACAATTTGATCCTTGGATCAAAGAATTAGAAGTACAAACTGTCTTAGATCCTTATGTTTGTTTGCCTAGTACAGACTTGACAGAGGAATTTATTTCTGGCAGGATTATCTTTTTGTCTTCAGTGTAATAGCAAAAATTATTATAAATGAGAAAGTCCTGGTTACATGAAAATAGGATCGTGAAGGGGGGGATTCAAAAATGGAATTTAGATTCCATCTCATAAGACCCCTGTGTTTTCTAGAAGCTACTCAGCTGGAAATTAAAATCTTTTAGGTTCTTTACACATGTAGTGATGGGGAAAATAATGTATTGAAATTACATAGACACAAAAACTGAACACCCATCCTGATTTTTGCGAAGATGGTGTTCATAAGAGATACACAGAAATAAAATACAACCTCACCTTGTACCAAAGGTTTATTTCATAGCCAGAGGAAACTGTACTATTTCACTGTGATTTATTTATTTAGCTTTCACTGAGGCTTGCAGTAAATGGCTTGTTGCTTTGGGAATATTTGAATGGTTCTGACACTATCTATCTTTCCTTCTCTAGGTTCTAGCTAAGTGCCTTGGAGGTCCAGGGACATCTGCTCAGTTCTCTTGATAACTGGGATTTAGTCTCATTTTTTCTCCCTTCCTTCTGTCTTGGCAGGATCTGGCAGGACTGATACCATACTGCTTCAGCACAAAGATGAAGAGAATCTTTAGAATCTGAGCTCATTTTTCTAACTTTTAAGCAATGATTTCAAAATCCGCTTCTGTGACCAAAAGTTGTTCTTGCTTTCTGCTAGGTTGCTTAAAAGAAACAAAGAAAGAGCTTGGAAGTAACTTGCTGAACTCTCCCTTCCTGGCTATATATTTATAATTATATCCCTTCCCAGTAACTGGGGCATGACTAAGGGCCTTTCCACACTAGACTGTTACAGTGCTATCATTCCACTTTCAACATCCTGTGGAATTCTGAAGCTTGTAGTTTACTGAGGCCAAAGAGCTCTCTTGCTGAGAATTCTCAATGCCCCTCCCTAAACTGCAAACTCCAGGATTCCACTGGATGTAGAAAGTGGAATAATAGCATTATAACAGTGTAGTGCAGAAATGCCCTAACTTACATTAGAACTGTAACTTAATAAAGGGTAACATGACTCCTTTTCCAGGGTAAATAGAACTCATTTGAATTACAATCAGCCCTCCACATTTGCAGGTTTCAATTTCGCAGATTAGATTATTTGCCAGTTTCTCCAACTGGTACCCCCTCCCAACTCAAATGCTTCTTTCCTGGGGGAACCTTTCCTCTTGGCAGTTACAATCAGGCTGCACAGCCCTTTAAAAAGCTCTGTTCTTCTTCTTCCTCCTCCACCAGCTGCTGCCTGACTGGATAAGGATGGCTCACAGCCTGGTTTCTTAGCACCACAAACCCTCCCCTGATGCCCCCCTCGACCCAAGGAAAGAGGAAATATCGGACCACCATGCCAACCCATCCCCTTTCGCTCTCCTTTTCTTGGCCTGGTTTGGACTCTGGGTGCCTGCTCTCCCCATCATGCCTAAGCCTCCTTCCCAAAGATACGTTTTGATATTTGCATTTTTTCACTTGTGCAATGGCCCTGTGCACCTAATCCTAGCAAATGTGAAAGGACAACTATATTTACAGTGTTAATGATTTCTATACTTATGTGGCATTATCTCAGTAAATTGTGGAAGAGAATCTGACATGGCACAAGTGTTTGCTTGTTTTTTGCCTTGTGCTCTCTTGTGAAAGTTGAGGTGATGGCAATATGGCAGCCTTTGCATGTCTTATGCTCACTGGTAGTTAGAGTGTATGTAGAACTCCTAGAAGTTTAGGCACAGCATGTTTATTGTAACTTGCTGTGTGTTTGTGTGTTTGTTCACACCCACTCTCTTCCTGCATGATGTAGGCACTTCTTTGTTCCTGGGGATTTTATGCTCGCGTCTCTCTCTCTCTGTCTCCATGAAGCATGTGCTCTTCATGAGCACTCTCAAGGCACTCTCTACTATAATGTAGTGTCTTTCTTTTCTTCCTTTCTTTTCAAAAATGAACCTGTGTTTATTATGCACAAGTATTCTTGAGTAAAATTACTTTTATATATCTTACCAAGAAGGCTAAGCTTGATTTCTTTCTCTGCGAGAGTTTTGCGTGGGAGTGGAGTGAGCGGGTTACTGCTTTTACTTTCGCCTAACACTTTTAGATACTCTGCTAGAGAGAGCCACTGTAAATCTCTCACATTTCCCAAGTGTTTTGTATTGCAGACCAGTGGCTTGTGGGCAGGGATTTTTAAAAATGATTGCAAATTAATAATTTCTGCTACTTTGAGAAATGTGGAAGCGAATAGTGCCTTTTAAAATGATAATTCTAACAATAACTAACCTCCTGGTGGGTAGTGTTGGAACTGTAACTTTTGGAACTCAGTGACCATAGCATAATTTGTGGATTTTTGTTATCTGCTTCATTTTTGTTTCTACTTAATTGTTTTAAATCATTTTGCTTTATTTGACATTCTTTTATTTCTCTGTGCCCTGCTCTAGGATTTCTGGAAATGTAGAGGGATATAAATAGTTTAATAAATATCTCTTTTAAGTCTGTCCAGCAACTATAAGGCACAGAGGAAGGAGAGAGCTTGTTTTCTGCTGCTCCAGAGACCAGGACAAGGAGCAATGGATTCAAGCTGCAGGAAAGGGGATTCCACCTGAACCTCAGGAAGAACTTCCAGATGGTCAGGGCTGTCCGGCAGTGGAATCTGCTGCCTCGGAGTGTAGTGGAGTCTCCTTCCTTGGAGGTTTTTAAGCAGAGGCTGGATGGCCATCTGTTGGGAGTGCTTTGAAGGTGTTCCTGCATAGCAGGGGGTTGGACTGGATGGCCCGTGTGGTCTTTTCCAACTCTACATTTCTATGATTCTATGATTCCCCAAAGGTAGTCAGTTCATCATTGACTCTGGACATCTATCTTATTGCCTTGTTGTTGAACCTGAAGTGCCTTGTCAGTTCTTAAAATTTCTTCAGATTTATCATTGCTCTAAGGGGGCAGTATCCTGGGGGTGGATGAGACAATTCCTCCAAGGTTTAATATTGTCCATAATACAACTCCATCACAAGCAGTAGACCAATGTATGCCTTCAGTTCGGGTGTCAAGGGGAGACCACACATTGACTTCTGTGCCCTTAATATACATTCTGTCTATTCATTTCATGGATTATGAAGTTCTAAGCCTCTGTTACCCTGATTTCTGGGGGTCTTGTGAGGGACACCTAAATGCTCTCCAAATTATACAAGTTGGGGAAATTAGTCAAAGAGCACAAGTTAGCACTGTGAGAGGCAGGGCAACGGAGTGAGATCTTTTACCCAGTGTCTATGGGGTCAGGTCAAGTCAAGGAGCAAACAGAAGTGAAATAATAATTGTTGTTTTTATTAAAATACAATCAAACAAGTGTATGCAACATACTCACACAGATAACTAGAGAAATAAAGGTTGGAATTGGATAGAGGGATTTTTAGAGGGGGTTATCGGTATGGGTAATACTACATCTGTCCTGAAGCCCGGGTAGTCTGAAGATAGAGTTCATGGATATGAAGGTTCTCAGTATGTGGGATTGAGGGGAAGGCTCGCCAAACAAAGTGGCAGCAAGGTGGTATGGAAGTTGGGAGAGATCTGAGGAAGCTCTCAAAGTCAGGAGGTTTTATAGGGGAAAATGTGGCTGTAGGATAGTCCGTACTTGGGGAAAACAGTGAGTTTCGGGCTGGAGACAAAGCTTCCGAAAGGTCAGAATTTAGCATGATTGAGTTAAGTCCAAATTGTCAATAGGGTAGCCACTATGCAAACGTGGAGTGCTTGACGATTGAGTATTCGGCTCGTCAAGCTGCCTGCTCGGTGCAGGGAGTTCTTTGTAAGTAGCATGCATACATAATATGGTACTTGCCTTCAGGTGTCCTGAAGTGGCAGTCTGGCTATTTCTGGCCTGCCTGTATTTGTTTGGAATATTCCAGCGATTAGTGACCAAGCCTGTTTGCGTGCTTGTCCAGGGGCCTCGCAAGCATGTGGGAAGGAATAGGTGAGGAAGGCCAAACTATTGATATCAAAATGATATCTGGTATCCCACAAGTCTGGGCTAGAAAACTGCAGTAACACTTCACAGCAGTATCTGCATTCTTCTATAGACCTTGCCATTTTGAAATGTTGTATCTGGCTGATCTAAACTCAACTGCCTGTACATGTCTGCAAGACATTTTTCTTTCCATGCTTCTCATGACATCTTCATGTACAGGATCTACAGATGTCAGGATCATGTGAGTGTGCAATTGCTGCTTCTCCCACGTCTGGTTTTCTAAACCTTAGACAGTTACATCTGTGGGATCAGGTTTTTTCCACATGTATCTGGTGGCATTTCCAGAAGCTCTTCCTCTACTGTTCTCATACTTGACAAATACTTTGAGGCAACACTGTCTTTAGGTTATGAGGAGCTTGCAGCAGGTAGCACAGTATTTTCCCTTTCAAATGTACAATGTTGACTGTCAGTCATGCTAAAAAACCAATTCCGGAGCTCTCCCTGAAATAACACATTGCAGTCTGACAGTTGCATTGCACTGCCGGATTACAAAACACCAAATGAAAGAACAACTATGGACAGGTATACTGGTCTGCTACCTTTTACCATTCTTTCTCCTCTTAGTACATCTATGTTTGCAGGGTATCAGGAATGCTAGCAGGGCCTTTGCTGCATAGCAACCGATGGCATATTTTTATCATTTATCTTAACAAAAAATGACAAGCAAGTACCTCATACCAATTTTTGTTCCTCTTTTAGCCTCAGCTCTATGTGAATTCTATAACAAAATGTGAATTTGGGGACTCTGGTGTCCCCTTTCATTGGATGAGAGTTATGACTAGAAATAAGAGGCACTTCTTTGGATATGCAAAGCTTCTAAGAGATTGTGGTGCTGGTCTTTATTTTTTTTAAAAAAGGTCTTTTGGTTTGAGTTTCTTCAGTGTACTGCCAGAAGGAAAATCCCAAATTCGTTTTAGGGTTCATTTCCATGACATTTCATTTTCAAGAGATCCCTGGACAATAACATTTAGTAAGAAGATTGGAACCACTCCAGAATAAAGCCCTTGAGTCCCATCTTTTGTATTTGATTCAGGAGAAAACCATGGTTAGCAAACGGCAGCTTCAAAGAAGCAGCTTTCAACAGGACTACAATAAGAAAGGCAAGGGTTAAATTCTCTTCCCAATAAGTATCAACTGCGCTGATAGATGATGCTATTTTTCATTTGTTTAAAGCAAGTTAAATGTAAAAATGCAGTTGACACTATATATACTTTGTCCATGAGTACTCCCCCCCCCTTTGTTCCTACTGGAACTCCAGAGTTATCCTCAGAGCCAATCGACAGCATGCTTGTTTGAATTTCATGGGTATAGCATAGAATATAATCACCCTTTTTTCCCCAAGTAGAAGCATTCTACATTGAACAGTTTTTCAATTATGTTCACTCAGGAAGAGCAATTGCTTTTTCTCATGATGCTCAGGAAAAGCACAACCCAGAAAAATCAAGTTAAAGACAAATTCCAAAAGAGACTAATCTGACTAGGGACAAAGAATAGCCTGACATCCTACAGCGGGGTAGGCAATCTGGTGCCCTCTATATGCTTCATGCTATAGTTTCCATAAGCTCCACACTAGCGTGGGCAAGGGCTAGGGATTATGGAGGCTATAGTGAAAAAATCTGGAACCTGTCTGCCCCATCTGAAAGAGCTGCCTTTGCATATGCTACTATTTACTGCCAGTCAACATAGAGAAGGTTGCTTTCTTGGAATTTGGTGAAACTGAATAGTCCAAACAAATGATGAAAACTGCTAAGCCCCAAGACCACCATAATCACCAAAAAAGGACACAGACAGATCTGCAAACACCTGGTTAACTGGAGAAAATCTTAAGAGTTTCTTGAAGGAAAGGCACAAAACAAATATCATAAAATACAGAATGTACTCTGAATTCAACACAAGTAATTAAGAACTTGTTGCTATGTTCTAATGTGACTCTTTACTTCTACATAGATGGTAACAATGTCAGCAGGATGTGCATTTTCTTTAGCTTACTTCTTACTCCCAGCTGTATAGCTGCTGTCTTCTTTACAAACAAGTGCTATGAATCTTGTCTTAAGTTCATGTGTTGCCATATATGTCAGTTTTAACATATCTGTACTTTCCTACCCTCCATTTATGGCTGAGCAAAGACAAATCAAAATCCACAGACCCCCCAGATTTATTCACCAAATGCTGCATGTATAAAGAAGACTCCTGGAGCATCAGTATTGTGACACAGATGAATGACCCAGCATGAATCTGCTAGGTGTCAGCTCATAACCTTTGAGCAATTTCATCTTTTGTAACAAAAAACAAATATGTTCCCCCTCCTGTGTTGCTATATTTTTGTTCCTTTACTATAGTTTATTTCCAGGTCAGGCAGCACATTATACTGGAACCAGACATACATTGCTACTTTATCAATGGAACATCTGCTCTGTCCAGTGAAGGCTCAAGCAACGACTGCTCAGGAAATGGAAAACGTATAAACATACAATCTAAAAATATCATTATAAACACATATGCCCCTTCCATGGTTTCCCAAGAAACACCATAAATGCCTACAAATCATGGTCTGTACCAGCAATGAAACTCACACATTGAGGCAACCATTGAAGCCATAGGGATAGGGACTGGGATGTATCCCCAGCAAATATCCAGGTACCACAACACACACAGTGATTCCATCACCCCAAGTAGCATAGCCAGTGGTTCTGCTACTATCACTTTCCAGACAAACCAAAAGGCAGGGGATTGAATCCACTTGTACTCCTCACAACCACATTTTTGGAGCATGAAGAGGAGAAAGGAGAGGTCATGCTACAAAACACCCACATGGTTCTATAAGTGTAGGGGGAGGTGGGCAGAGTATAATAATTTCTACTGAGACTAAGGTTCAGGACCTAGATAGAGAGGGAAAGATGTTTTCACCACACAACTGAGACAGGAACCAGTGCAGTCAACAAGGGAAGCCACAGACAATTATAGATTCCAAGAGCTGTCTGCAACAGGTGTAGGCTGGGAATGAGCAGGTATGAATTCAACCCCCAGAAGGGAGGCCAGGCCCCTCACTAAACTTTCTGCAGAGATAATAGTCATGTTAGGGGGAAAATAGAAAATGGTGCACAGAACTTAATCCCCCACTGAAGAAACCATAAAGTAGTCCCCTAACCACTGAGCCACAGCAACAAATAGCAATTGGACACATTGTGGGACATTTGTCCTCCCTAATAGCCAATTAAAGATGCTGATGAAACAGAAGCTGCATGATGAGGCCCCAGACAGTTGAAACAACTTATGTTTTACACTGAAGTAGGTTGTGTGCAGTCCCCCAAGTCTGTTTGTGTGGTCTCTGTCCTCTCTTAAGGACTACCTGACCCCTCTGATGAAAAGAAATCTTTCAGTCTTAAAAAGGTAAAGACAGCCCAGTCCACTATTCTGCAAGAAAATTAGGTACAGAATCTCCAACCTTCCCTCAGCCCTCATAACAAACAGAGGTGAAATCTGAAGTGAGGGTATGACCACTTCCACTTGTGAGTTTTTATTCCTTACTCCACACATGCTGGGTACTTGGGTAGTCTGTGGGGGGTCCTACTAGTGGACAGTTGGGCCCTGGGCTCTCCAAAATTGCCCATCCTTGTTTTGTTAAGTCCTTGATTTGAATCTAGGATATAATCATACACTAGGAAAGGAGGAAGAGATCCCCCCCCCGGCACATGTCAGCCAATTGCCAATGCCTCGACCAGTTGTCTGCTGCTACACAGTACAACCAGCAGTTGTGCCCACCTCTTGCCTTCCAAACTGACATCACCAATCTACCCCTGCCATTTTGCCTAACAGGTACTACTTCAGCACACCTAACAACACCGTTATAGATATATCATACCTTTTAAAGTACCATGACACCTTATGACTGACTGTTGCTGAAAAGAACTTGATCAGTGAGAATAGCTTTGAAAATTGTACCAAATATATCTAGATGGGTAGTAGGCAATCCTTTACTTAAGGTCTTCAAGCAGATGCTGAACAACCATGAACATGAATTGGACTATTAATTGTTATTTTTATTCATCATTAATAACATACAACAAATGTCACATCTTACAAATTTACAGTAGAAAAAAATGAGAAAAGACATAAAACAAAAGGGTATATCCATACATCCATACACTTTCACATCTCCTCTATCAATTCCTTTATCTGTTCTAATGACTTTACCTCTTACATTTTTGATTCCATGTAAAAATACACTCAGGACCACACTTCTCCAATACAAAACAGATTTCTATATACAAACTGATTCTAACTTCCCTTATTCTCTTCTGTTTTTGTTCCAGTGATTCTCCATTAGTATTCACCAACAATAAATTATCAAATGAATTTCATTTCCAGAAGAAGAAGAAGAAACTCTACCTTTCTCTAAATTTCTAAATATTAAATCAAAATTATTAGTTTCTAATTCAAGATTTTTGTTTCATTTCTTTCTTCTTTTTCCTTTATGGGTAGTTTCCATCCAAATATGGTTTTCCTATCCTTCTACCTTATCTCAAACTTTTGTTTCATTGAATTAACCAAATCCCCTCTTTATCTTTATGTACTTTATATGAACTAAGAATTTATCCCTATATCTACCATTTTCTCTCTATCTAAATACAAATAATTGTTTTTACTTTTACTTCTTCTTTTCCATATTTCTCTAAATTTGTAGATTTTGTTTGTTTCTATGTACCTAAATATATGTTTCTCTATCTCTATCTTTGAGGTTCTATCTTATTTCAAGAACATGAATTGGACTAGAGGGACTACAAGGACTAATGAATTTCTATGATTCTTGGTGACCATTGGCAGAAAAAGGAAGTACAATGATAGTAGTTTCCTTATAACTACCTCCAAACCACTATCAATTACTCATCTCAAAAAAAAAAAAAAAAAAAAAATCCGTGATGTTTTTGTGAGAGTGAAATGACATTTTTTATTTTTGCAAACTGCAAAACAATGGGTGCAGGCAAAGGTTGCCAAGCCACAGAGTTCTGCTTCACAAAGCTGAAACAGCCACTGTAGGCTGTATCATTGAACACCAAACAGACAGGAAACGTGAATCCTGACGATGAGTCAGTGGATAATGGAAAAGTAATTTGTTTTCTCTATAGAGAATATAGAAATTGGATCAATTAAACTAAAAAACAACAGAGGTCAAACCCATTGTAGGAAAGGACTGCAAAATACAGGTCTTGGAGTTCTCTAATACCATAAGAGTAAAAAAAAAAAAAAAGGGTTGTGGGAGGAGGGGAAGAATGGTTGGTCAGTGAACTTGAAAAGGAGGAAAACAAAATATGATAGATTAGTGTAAAGGGTTTTTAAAAATAGAATGACCTTTATAAGGGATGCTCTGGCTAAATCCTGACCTGTGATTCACATGGAGAACATATATATAATCCCAGTGCCAATTTAATTTACTTTAATTACAATTGAAGATTATTTTGTAGTAATGATAATAGCATTTATATGATATTGCCCATGTAGAACTTTTCTCTGTGTTTGTGTGCGTGTGTGTGTGAATATATTACTAAAAATACAAATAAATAATCAATTTCTCTAGCCTCCTATTCCCTCAGGTTGATCAATTACTGGAAGCTTTCCATACCCACTAGAAAATTTGTTTCTTATGTTCCTTGTGTACCTATTGTAGGATGGTATGCATACACATGCATGCAAAGCACATAGAGTTTGGCTCCAATAAAATTTGGTGTTTCTATCCTCACCACCATCTGGACTGAGGGAGGACACAAGATTCAGTGGTCTGCCTAATCAGCTATTGCTGGTGACCATCAATTTCCATACTGGTTGTCCACCCATTTCCAAGGAGGTGAGTACCTAAAAGGCCAGAAATGGATGGATTAAAGTTGCCATCTATTTTTCCTGAAATGTTTCTCTTCCTGAATCCCATATAGTAGATAGTTGCAACATGGGGCCTTTCTGCACTACGCGGTTATAGTGCTATTATTCCATTTCAACCTCCTATGGAGTGCTGGGGTTTGCAGTTTAGGGAGGCGCATTTAGCATTCTCAGCCAGAGAGCTCTTTGGCCTCAGTAATCTACAAACCCCAGAATCCCACAGGATGTTGAAAGTGGAACAGTAGCACTATAACAGTTTAGAGTGGAAATGGTCATGGTCTCCTTTATGCTGGGGGAAAGTAATCCCTGTTGAAGAGGGATCACCGCCAACAGAGCAGAATGTTGTTTCAGGTCACTTATGAAACGTGTTTTTAAACAACAACAACACACAAGTTTTCATATCCTGGAAAACTGAAATTTGATTAAAAAAAAAGGGCGGGGAAGCAGAACTGGCAGATTTTTCCTTCTGCAAGTATAACTGAATCACTTTGGACCTCGGGTATAAGCTCCCAACCCACTCCACTAAGAGTCTGATGGTCAACAAACTGTTGGTGTTCTCTGACATGTTCCTTCACTACAAATGGAACCATTTCTAGACTGAGGTCTTGAACAAGATGGCAAGTTAGTCATCACTGTCTTTATTGTAACAGGCCCTGCAGTGACATACAGAGCTATACAAGTCTATGGAGGGATTGATTCTCAAAGCTCCCAGGACGTTTGGCAGATGAAGGTAGTCTATTGACTTCAGGAATATGAGTGTCACTATTCCATGGGTCCCATTAACAGATAATCCTTCATGCTGCTCTTTACTGAAGGTGGAAGGTGGGGGGATGATTGAACGGCTTACCAATGCAACTGCCACTACTACTGTCTACACTGCCTCCAAATAGATTCATAGCTAGTCTGGTTTGAATGGCAGATTTCTCAGCTGCTACTCTAAGGATGCAGTCTTTTATAAACTTAATGTGATTAACACTAGACACGCCACTGCGCCATAGTTGTTCTTTCTTTAGTAGCTGCTCTGTTCTGGCTGCCTGTCTCTTTTAGACAGAAACATCCTTGGAGTCAATTTTTAAGACTGAGAGAGATTTTCCTGTTGCTCAGTTTTTACCAGTCGACATATTGAATGAATAACTGCTCTAAGTGCATGTGTGATAAGATCAGTGGAAGCCACATATGGCTGCAATTGAATTTTTTTTTCTTAGCATAGTTGTTGCTGCTCAGGCCAGTCTGGGCTCTAAAAAGCAAATTTAACAATAACAATAGGTTTGTACAATGACCTTTGAATCCAATAAAGAATTGCCCTTTACCTATTGAGTTTTTGTTGGCTACATTTTTTTTCTATTATTATTAAACCAGCACTGACAAAGTTACCCTTAGGTGATGTGCATTAAAAAAGAAAGCTGAAATAACTAAAACTCCTGCAGGCAGTACATTCTTTCCCCTAGTAAACTGTATCAATCTTTTAAAAAATACCGTACAGCAGCCCAACAAGAAAGCTTGTCCATTATGAAGGCCCTTTGTAACCTCAAAAAATCATAACCTTTATATAAGATATTCATTCATCCAAAGATTACTGCTGTGGAGCCAAAGTAATAAACAGTGGAAAGTCTTTTACTGGTCCCACTGAAAAAAGATCCGTTTTAATGCAGCCTTCATTTTTGATTCCTCATCATAGTTAATCTGTCATTAAACTGATTTGATCCATTTTTCTTGGATCATATATGTCCATATGAATTTATTTTAAATTAATTAATCTAATTTTAGTATTCTTTTCTCTTACTGTCCATTCCTGATCTAGTCCTGGAATGTTTTTCTAATTGATCATTTATAGGTCATTTTCAAGTGGCTTATTCAGGATTTCCTTGAGTACTTGTGGACATACAGATGGGTGAAACTATCTGTTTCACTTTCTACCACATCTGAAACATCTAAATCTCAGGTTCTTTCCTTCTCTTTTACGAAGGAACATGGGCATTTTGGGAAGTTCCTAAAAATGAACTCAACCAAATTCTCAGTCTGTATCAGGCAAATTCACCAAGCACGGCTGTTCTGAGTATGGAGAACACTCCGTTGCATGAAATAATGAGTTAGAATGTTTCCGTTACAGCTCTGCCCATTCTTAAGAAAGAGTGAGAATTTCACTTCAAAATCCTGAAAAGTTGCTTCTTTAAAAGAATTCGTCATAGTCTCTGTGTCCTCTTTTATTGAGTTTTCAGTTTTCTTTGAAGGGTTGTCAGGTGAACATCACCTCTTCTCACAAAACTGAAGCTTGTAAGAGAGATATTTACCATCCACATCATAGAGTGTTTCATCTTGTTCCCAGGACAGCCAGAATTGAAAATCTACACATTTTTTAAAAGAGAAATTTTGCTGCCAGATTGCATGTCATCTTCATTGCCCTCTCTGTAAGGAATTAAGATATAATTGACTTACTGAAGTGTCTTATGTGTCTACTATGAAACAGTTTAGAATGGTCTTTTATATTTTTCTTTTATAGGGATATATTTCATATCTATCTCCCCATTCCCTTTCCATTTCAAATAAAGTGACAAAAGATTTGTACAAGATGTGTTCTGATGTCCCTTGGTCCAGTATTTCTTTTTTCCTCTATGCAGGGTAAACTTTTTAAATCTCTCTCTCCAGATCTAAAGGATTTCAGGATTTAGGGCCTTATCACACTACAATGTTACAGTACTATTATTCTACTTTAACTGCCATGGCAACATCTCATGGAATCATGAGATTTGAAGTTTAGGGAGAGGCATTTAGAATTCTTAGCTAGAGAAATCCAGTGCCTCACCAAATTTCAAACCCCAGAATTCCAAAGGGTGCAGCCAGGGCAGCTAAAGTGGAATAATAGAACTATAACAGTGTAGTGTGATAGGCGCCTCAGTCTGCCTCTATCTTTTCTGTAGTTGTTTCACCAAAAATTCTCACATAGGCCCTTTCCACACGGGGGGCCTCGAAACGGGGCAGAACGGGGCGGCGCACGCGGGGACGGAGCTTACCTTAATCTGGGTGGCTCCGTCCCTGCGGGGAGCAGTGCACGTTCGCCACTCTACATGCCGCTGGTGTCTGGCGTTCCAGCGGTGCTCCGCCAATCGGGGCAGCTCACCAACCAGAAGCCCGCCCCTGGGCAGCTCTGCAGGGACGCGCTTGTGCGCTCCTGCAGTTCTTTATGGGATACTGTGACAGGCTAGCATGCTCTTATTTTAAAAAGACCACTTGAAAGGTGATCTTTATAAAACACGTGGCACCACCCCCGCGGCCGCGCGAGGGCACTTTGAGGTGTAGAACCTCACCTTTTCAATCCGCCCTAGCGCACCCCGCAGTGTAGACGACCTCCTGGTGATGTCATCCCAGTGCGGGCTATATCCCCATGTGGAAACGGCCATAGTCTTGGGAGATGTGATTGTAAAGGATTGCAGAAGAGAAATTCTCAGAGGGTATAGAGAAAATCCTTTGGGTAAAAGTACACTTTCATATTGTGGATTCGCATTGTGTAGCAACCTGGTGTGTGAATATTTCATTTAGCCCAGATTTTAAACAGAGCAATAATAAATTTAAGATTCCTAGATGAGGGGTAGACTAGGAGCCCTTTCACACTACCCAGTTATAGCACTACAATTTCATGTTAACTGCCATGATTCCATCCTATTGAACCAACATGGTGTAGTGATTTGAGTGTTAGGACTATGACCATGGAAACCAGGGTTCAATTTGCCCCCCCTCACCATGGAAACCCAATGGGTGACCTTAAGTGAATCATACACTCTCAGCTCCAGGAAAACCCTGTGACAGGCTCCTCTAAGAGACACAATAAATTGAAAATGACTTGAAGGTGTACAACAAAAATAATATTTAGAATGTTCTGCTGGAAACCTCTAATGATTTCCAAAGCTATAAACCCCAGGATTCCATAGGATGCAGCCATGGCAGTAGAAAGTAGAATCATGGCTTTGTAAGTGTGTAGTGTAAAAGGGCCCTAAATTCATTCTGATTGGTTTGATAAGCTTTAAACACAGGAGGTGGTATCTAACTGTGGTTTGTTTTTGTTGTTTATAGTTATCTTTCAGTGAGGGCTGACAGATGGTGATGAGCAGAATTCAATTGTGGAGTTGGTGAGGGAGAGATTGGTTGGATGTGAGGGGTTAGAAATGAAGGATGCTCTCAGGAATAAAACTTAAAAGTGGTAAGGTGACTTTAAGTTGTTCTGAGACTGGCCTCAGCAGCTGTTTCTCAGAGTCGCAGAGACTTTCACAAAGTATTTATTGAGAAGCTCAGATTTTAGTAACTAACTTCCCTTCTGTAAAATAATATCCATTTGACACATCACTGCTAACAATATGAATAGCATATGATTGGACATGTTCAATGGCTGCTCCCTTCTAATCAGAGGTATTAAAGCAGGTCAATTTTATATTAGAAAATCTTTAGCATTTGTAAAGGTATATGATTTTTAAGGTATATCTGTGTCATGAAGAATTTAAATGATGGTCAGTGTGGTTAGAACTGCATGCTTTCACTGCTGTCAAAAGATTTAAGTCATTTCCTGTTATAGTGCTGTTATTCCACTTTCAACATCCTACGGAGTTCTGGGATTTGCAGTTTAGGGAGGGGCCTCAAAGGTGAATCCCAGGATTCCACAGGATGTTGAAAGTGGAATAATAGCACTATAACAGTCTAGTGCGGAAACGCCTTATATGCCAGCGTTGAAAGGATAAACACTCATCACCTAATTTAATGGTTTGAAGATCTTACTGTTTTAGCAGTACATGAACATGTATTTTATAGATGTTAAGCTCAAGAAAAAGTTTTTTAAATAGTTTATATTAATTTGTATGCCTAGTCCACATTCAAATCCTATGTTTTTACCCATTCTTTATATTTTTATAAATGTAGCAACAACAAAAACCCAAAATAAACTATTTCACTTCATGCCTCAATCTAAAATAGCAAACCATCCATTTTTTGTTTTTTTAAAAAAAGCTTCGGTGGAGAGATTGAGTGTGGTGTAATGGTTGCAAAAAATCACAGAGCTGGAAGTCCAGCCCCCTGCCATGCAGGAATACACCATCAAACCACTGCCAACAGATGTCCATCCATCCTCTGTTTTAAAAATCTCCAAAGAAGAAGATACCACCATACTCTCAGGTGGTATATTCCACTATTGAACTACTTTTACCATCGAGAAGTTCTTCCTAATATTTACATACTCTCAACCCCAGAACACCCATTGATAGGTTCACCTTAGGGTTGCCATAAGTCAGAAATGACTTGGAGGCACACATCAACAGCAACAATTGGTGACAGCAGTCACCAGCTGGATTAAGGAATCTATGAAAATAGGGAGTAATCATCTCCACAAAGTTGTGGATGAATTATTTCCTTTTTTAAAAAAGAAAAGTAACTGTAATGGTTGAGAAACAATTACCATCCCTGTGGCTAAATGACATCCTAGCAAGTATCAAGCAATTCCAATATTAGCAATTCCCTTTAGAAGGTATTCCAGCAATAGTCTATGGAGTAGTTCAGTATTTCAGCAACTTCTGACACACCGTTTCCATCAGAAGAGAGTAGATGCATACCATGGCATGGTAGGACCTCAAAATTTTCACAGCTGATTCAATAGGGTTAAGGTGAAAGCTATTGCTTGGTAGGAAATTATTTCTTACTGAACCCTGTGACAAACATAGAGATGAACCTACTGAAGTCTATTCAGTCTCCAACAGTTGGTTGACAGTTCTATTGATTATCACATTAATGTTTGCCCAGGTGGCTATACATCTGTTTTATTATGAAAACAGACCATTTTTTTTCAACTAACATATTGATTAATCTTCTTTCCTTTCTCACTTTCTCAGAGTAGGATCCTTAAGCTTCACAAATAGCAACTTTGTAAGGGCATCTAAAAGAGAACAGCCATCTGTCCAGACTGGGAAAAGTTGTGCTAATTAAGATAATCTTATTGGAAAAAAAACTTTTGCACCTTAGTGGTTCATATGAAGAAAGTCTTCAGCAAAATTTATTCAAGATATTAGTGATCATGGAAGCTGAAATTACCTAATTTAGGCTGAAATCCTGTGCAAACCTACCCACATGTAAATTCCATTGTCTTCAATGAGATTTACTTCTGAGTAAATCTGATGCATAGGGCCCATTATTAAATATAAAAAAAAATTAATTACAAAGAGAAAAGAACAGAGGACAAAGTTAAACCTGCAACTAATTTTAATAGGATTTAAACACAAGGTCCCCATGAATGGAATAGTATGGGCATCTACTTAAAACAGAACAGCCATCTGTCCAGGCAGGGAGAACTTGTGCTAATTAAGCTAATATTTTGTTTGTTTGTTTGTTTGTTTTAAAAGTTCTGTGTTTTGGTGCATCTTATGAAAGGAATTCTTCAGAAAAGCTGATTCACTACAAAAGTGATCATAGAAACGGAAATTACCAAATTACTAAATTACTAAATCCTTACTAAATTACTAAATCCTCCACAAATGAAACAGTCCAGTTGAATCCAATGAGATTACATCTTTTTTTTTCAATATACAACAAAACCATATGTATATGTTGCCATACATTCCATAATAGATTATCAACGAACAGTGTAAATGGATCATTACAGTATTATTCAATATACAATTATGCCCCCAGGGAAAATATAAATGAAATAGATCAATCATTAGATAATTTCGAGTTTATCTATAACTAATATAACCTAATATAACCTAGAAGAACAATCATTATTTTAGCCTAACTGTTATTATACCCCAGCCCAAACCTATTCTATATATTCAATATTTCTTATCCTAGAGTATTATTACGAAAGTCTAAGATAAGAATCTAATTAAAGTTAGATGTAACAAAAGAAAAAAAGGGGGGGAAGACTACGAAAGAGATACAAATATAAGTAATATAAAAAGTAAAGAAGAGAAAGAGGAAGGAAAGGGAAAGGGAAAGGGAAAGAAAAAGAAGAAAAAAATAAAGAAGGGAATGAGAAAAGAAAAGGAAAAGAGATAATGTGAGAGATATAAGATTATGAAAAGAAAAGATAACATAACATATAAAATGAATTTACGACTCTACTTTATGATTTACAGTTCTAAAAGAGATGTTTCTCCCCATCTCTCTTTCCATACACTTTTTAGAACATTCCATTCATGATTTACCATCTCTATACTTTGATTTTGCAGGAGCATAGTTAACATATCCGTTTGGTACATATCAAGAAGCTTAAATAACCATTCTTCAGATGTTGGGATTTCTTTAATTTTCCATTTACTCGTGTACAATAATCTGGCCGCTGTTATCATATATAAAAGAAGCCTTCCATATCTCTTTTGATCATTCCTGTTAATTCTTTTCAGTATATATAATAAAAATAACTCTGGAGACATAGGAAATTGTAAACCCGTTATTGCTCTAATTTGATTGTAGATTTCCCTCCAAAATATTCTAGCCATTTTATATGTCCACCAGACATGAAAGAAAGTACCTGTTCCCTTGTCACACTTCCAACATTTATCAGATATATTTTTATATATATTTGCTAGCTTTGTGGGGGTCAGATACCACCTGTAAAACATTTTATAATAATTTTCTTTAAGGGCAGTACATTTTGTAAATTTCAAATTCACTGTCCATGCTTTTTCCCAGTCCTCTAGAGCTATTGTATGACCCATATTTTGGGCCCGCTTAATCACATTATCCTTGATGGTTTCTTTCTCCAGTTCTAATTTCAATAAACTTTTATATATTAGTGATAGTATATGGTCCTTGCCATCCAATACTTTAACATCAAAACCATTTCTTTTCCCCTCAATACCTTCTGTATTCATATCAATTCTATATCTCTCATTTTAATTTTCGATATAAAAACCAATTACATTTAATTCCTTCTTTTTGTAATACCTTGAGGGATTTAAAAGTGTCACTACCAGTTTTATTATCTAATAAATCCTCATAAGTTAACCACTTTCTTGTTGACCCACATTCTTGTTTATGAAAAGCTTCCTGGGTGGATAGCCATCATGGGATTTTGGCATAAACTTTCCTTTTATATATGTTCCAGATTCTTAACAGTGATTTTTTTATAATATGTTTATTAAATTCTTTATCCATACTGGCTTTCTTATATCCCAAATGACCATGCCAACTATACTTCATGTTAAACCCTTCTAATTGTAAAATTCTTTGGTTTTTTAAATTTATCCAAACAAGAATCTAGGACAAAGCACAAGTGTGGTGGTATATCTTGAAATTTGGGAGGCCGAAGCCTCCTCTTTCTCTACTGTCTAGTAGATAACTCCATTTAATTCTTGATCTTTTACCCAACCACACAAACTTTCTTACTTCATTATACCACATTTTGAATGTTTCTTCATGTTTTACAATAGGTAGATTTTGAAAGAGGAACATTAATTTTGGAAGTACGCTCATTTTAGTAGTAGCTATTTGACCCAATAAGGATAATTTTAAATTTGCCCATTTATTAAGATCTTCTCTAATTCTACTCCAGATTGGTTTGTAGTTATTTTCATAAAGATCCAGATTTTTCTTTGTAATCACTATTCCTAAATATTTAACTTTTTCCCCAATCCAAAAGTCTGTCATTTGTTTTAATTCCTCTTCTTGATCCTTTATCATATTCTTTGTCATCATCATGGTTTTAACTTTATTTATTTTAAAGCCAGCCAAATCTCCAAACTCATCCAAATCAATGAGATTACTTCTGAGTAGATTTGATACATAAGATTACATTGTAAAATTTAATTACAAAGGGGAAAGAATTTAAAAGAAAATTAAGTCCACCTTGATTTTAAGCACAAAGGTCCCAACAAATGAAATGGTAGATAGTACATAGTAAATGAAACCCAGTGTGGTATAATGATTTGAGCATTGGACTATAACCGTAGAGATCAGGGTTCAGTTCCCCCCTTGGCCATGGAAACCCTTTGGGTGACTTTGGGTGTGTCACATCCTCTCAGCCCCAGAAAACTCCATGATAGGTTCACCTTAGGGTCACCATAAGTTGGAAATGACTTGAAGGCACACAACAACAACAATAACAACAATATAATAAATATTTCTATTTGTATGCTCAATTTGTATTTAGGAAGCTGCATTTCAAATTGTAAATTTAAAAACCTTTATAAGAAGGAGTTTCCAGCTAAAGGAGACAGAGACATAAACAGCTTTTCTTTTGTAGACACTGTTGTGTCTCTAAACAGCAACACTTTTTCATAGCTCTGCCAGCTGGCTGGGAAGTGGCCACAAAGAACAGTGAGTGTCTCCTTCCTCCCTTTTATAAACCAGACAGTCTTCACCTTAGAAATCCTCTGAAGAAGCTGGAGATGTATGCTATCTCAAATGCATGTTGTAGAGGTGGCCTAGTTCCACTGAGGTTGCTGACATCAATGTTTGGCTCCGTGGCTGCTTCAGTGGAGATGCAGCTTCCAAAGTTTTGTGATGGTTGTAAAGTTCAGCCCTTCCAAGATCTGTCACTTCTGCAAGATCTGTTATCTTGTGGAGGCTTGGAAATTTTTCAAGGATATCTCCTCTCTGAGACTCCTAGCAAGATTTGTTAACGTCTATGCCACGTGTCAGGAATACGTGGAGGATTTGCTCTTAGTTGGGTAAAGGTAAGTGGTTCTTAAATGTGGCAGTGCAGTGTGAATAGGTCAGCCCAATTTTCTTTCCCTCTAGGTCAGTGGTTCTCAACTTGTGAGTCCCCAGATGTTTTTGGACTTCAGCTCCCAGAAGCCCTGAGCATTGACCATAGTGGCTGGGGCTTCTGGGACCTGAAGTCCACAAACATCTGGGGACCCACAGGTTGAGAACCACTGCTCTAGGTTGTATGCCAGATTGACTTTCCTTTCCTCACTACTCCATACACAGGATTGGTATAGAACTGTTGTTTTAAGGTGACCTTACGTGGCTCATCCTTTATACACATGGTTCCTGACTTCATGTGGCTTGCTTGCCCCAACTTTCTCCCCTCCATTCTTGCTCCTTTACTCTATCATTCCTTCTTTCCTATTTTCCTAGCTGCATACTTCTCACTCCTGCCCTCAGTTTTCCCTCATTACCCTATTTCTTCCCTCCCACTTCCAATCTTGCCAACTTTTTCTTCCTCTCTGAACTCACCACCAGGCTACATGCCAACCAAGAGACAGCATTGATACAATATTGTTTTCTGTGCAGATAATGCTCCTTTTTGTGCGAAACTGACATTACTTATGAGTGCAGAAGAAGTCCTAAATTATGATATGTCTTTGAAGGCTTTAGTTTTTGAAGATTTTCTTGCAGCTAGAAGACAATAACTAAAAATACTAAAATTCCTTCAAGAACAAAATTAGCAATGAATTATATGCCTATTCTGGTTCAGAGAACAGTGGCATGGAAGATCTAGCTTTCTTTAGAAAAGACATCAGCAATGGCTTCAACAGTTTCATAGTGAACTTTTAATTAACTGAATGTCATAATGATGAAAAGACCCAACTGTAACAGTCAGCATAAGACTTTGGGGGAGGAGGCACTGCCCCATCTCCTTTTCCTTTCCTTTCTATCTTGAGGTGATGGAAAGGCTCCTTTGGGGCCTCAGAAGTACTCTGAAGGAATAGAAATCTCTAGCACAAGTTACCTGATTCAAAACATAGTTAAGTTACTAACTTTACACATACTGAAACATCTAACATTGCATTCCTTTAAACGTTGCAATTTCTCTTTAAGTATATATGAATTGTGAAATTAAAACACACGACACTCCATTTTAGCATTCCAGAAGTTCTGAAGTCTGGGTTCCCTGATGGACAAATTCCTGTTAGAGTAGCATACAAGTCATTGACAAGTATAAAGAGGAAGGAGTCTTTCAATCAAGTGCATAGAAGTCTAAATACTGTTGTTAGTCTTAACTGAAGAAGAGCCAGTGAATCAACTGGATTTATCTAAATGTTTTCCTATCATTGAACAATCTGCTCTAATTAGAACTAACCAACAGGAATCCAGCTAGAGTAATAGTAGTAGTAATAGTAGTAGTAGTAGTAGTAGTAGTAGTAATAATAATAATAATAATAATAATAATAATAATAATAATAATAGATACCACTCAGACATTCAGACCATAATTTTTATTGTAGACCCAAGTTCTGATTTGGATGAACTGGTTTCCATAATGAACCTAGCACCAAATGCTTTCCAATTAGGTTCTGGACCTGTGCCAGACAAAGTAGATTCTGGAAATTACTTTGAATGTTTGGGGGAATGGGAGGGATTGATTTAATACACATTTACTTGGGAGTAAGTCTCACTGAATTCAAAGCAATTTACTTTTTTAATTGGTAAGTGTAACATCATGGAGTTTCCCTGATTTTTGTTAACCTTAAAACAAGAAAATCAGTTAAGCCTTAAGATACAACAATTTCCTCTTAAGTTATACCCCAATCACTCTAACTCAGTGGTTCTCAACCTGTGGGTCCCCAGATGTTTTTGGACTTCAGTTCCCAGAAGCCCTGAGCATTGACCGTAGTGGCTGGGGCTTCTGGGAGCTGAAGTCCAAAAACATCTGGGGATCCACAGGTTGAGAACCACTGCTCTAACTGGTAGTGTATAGATATCTTCAAATACTTTCAAATCCCTCTGCCTGTCAGCAATGGCGGGGGGAGACTTTGAAGAAGATACCCCAAAAACAGAAGGAGAAATTGTTAAACAAATTGGAACTCAGTCCACAGTGAGTGATAACATCTTCTTGAAAATGAACAGCTCTGATAAAAGATACAGTTCCTACTGTCCCTTGAAATAAAGCACTTCTATATCATCCATCATGTTTTACAGAACTGACCATGGATTTTTTATAAAATAAAAACCCAAGGTCTTAGAGACAAAAGTACATCCACACTGGCTGCGTATTCAATGAAATATGTTCCTCCTATAACTAAGGGAATTGCTGTATTTCCTTCTTCCACATGTCTTTTTATAAGCACTCTACTGTTCTGTTTCAAAGTCCAGTAAGTGTGAAAAAAATAAGCCACTACAGATGTTTGTCTAGTGTTTTCTGACAGCATATAGATAAAACAAATGTGATATATTGAACGCTCTGGTGAGGTTGAACATTGGAGAAAATGCAAGGTCAATAGAAATAATCACTGAAAGACACCCTTTCTGATCTTCAAGCCACAGGTTGGGGCTAAATTGAAAAGCATCAGGGCAATTCTGTATGACCATTATGCACTTTGTAGCTCCAGAAGTACGTGTTATGTAGTAGATTCTGGACAGACCGTCTCAACCTCATTTATTGGAAAGCAGCCACTGGAATCAATGGATATCCATTCCCCTGTTGATCAAGAACAGGTTCCTGACATTACTACTGTCAGTCCTCTGTGGGCGATCTCTAGCATGATAGGCAGAGAAAGAATCCCTGTTGCAAATCCTTCTCTCACCAGAGATCTCTTTTGGGAGGGGGGTGGGAACCTCAGGCAACTGCTTCTTGATTGATGGGGGAGTGGATCCCCATTGATTCCAGCAGCTGCTTGTCAGTAAGTAGGGTTTGAGGAACTTTCATGGCCCCTACCTGGTCCTTAAACTAGGACCTAAATAAGGGGTTATGAATACATAGCAATTACAAATGCCTAACTGTAGGTTACATATTTGTTAACTGTCCAAAAGGCTTCCTCTATATTTACTTTCACACACATTTTGGTGCACTATCCATTTATCTGTCTATCTATCTATCTATCTATCTATCTATCTATCTATCTATCTATCACCTATCTACTGATCATCAATCTTTTTCAATTATCCGTTCTTCCCTTGATGGTTGCTGATTCTTGGAGACATTTTCCTTCTTTTTTAATCTACTCTTTCTGTGGCCTGATTTGCTCTCAGTTGCCATTTAATCTGATCAACTGTGATGACCCACACAGTTTTGTCAATGAAGTTATAATCTGTTTCTGGTACATTGGTGCCATTAAAAAAAAAGACAGAATGACAGCAGTGAGGGCAAAGATAACAAAGAATGATGAAGAAATAGCAGCACCAAAAACAAACTGAACAGCAAGATTCAACATGTCTGATGAAATGGGTATTCTTTGGTAATTGATTCAGCTACAGTGAAAGGGGAGAATTTCCCATGCCATCCTACCTGTTATGGCTGAAATCCAATATGTGCTTACATAGGAAGCACATATTGGTGAAGCTGACTTCTAAGCAGACGCACATAAGATTAACTCTAAATTAGAAATATGCAAACAGATCTGGGTACAAAAAATGGAAAACACTTGCAATCATGATATTTGGTTAGATAAGCCCAGAAGGTTTAATAAGATAAATTTAGTCCTGTTCCATGCAATTCCAAATCACATTTTTACCTGACATTTTACCGGAATGGAGATTTATCTTTGTGGTACCTAATGAATTAAAACATTGACAAACAAAATACCCTCTCCACCTGCCTCAAAAAAAGAATGAAAATATAGTGAAAACTTGAGTTGGCTTTTGATATTTCATGGCAGTGTTTTAATTAAAGATAATCACACATTTAAAAAGGCTCAGTTATGGAAAAAGAAAATGTTATGCACAGTATGAGACACAAATGAGTAGAAGAGTGTGCATTAGTGAGAACAATGATATCGATCAATGGCTTCTCTTTCAAACATATGAAGACATCATCATTATCATCACCATCATCAATGGTCAATGTTACAAATTCATTAGTTTGCACTGTTATACATAATGGCATGTTTTGAAAAATATTCTTTTTTATTTTTTGAAATGGAACGTTATATACTTTTATACACAGAATCAGAGAGCTTGGAAGAGACCACAAGTACCAAGTAGTCTAGCACCCACCATGCAGGAGTATATGAATAAGCACTCCTGAAAGGTAGCATCCAAACTCAATTTAAAAAAAGCCTCCAAAGAAGAAGATCCATCCTGCTCTGAGACACTCTATTCTACTGCTGAACAACTCCTACAGTCAATATGTTGATCCCAATGTTTAGGTGGAATCTCTTTTCTTGTAATTTGAATCCATTGATTCATGTTCTACTCTCTATAACAGCAGAAAACAAGCTTGCTCATTTTCTACATTACATGCCTTCAGGTATTTAAATATGGCTATTGTATCACCTCTGAATCTTCTCTTTTTCAAACTAAATGCATGCCACTCACTAATCTCTTACCATCTTAAAGGCCCTCACCTGAACATTTCCCAGCTTGTCAACATCTTTCTTGAATATACACATGGTTGTTGTTGTTGTGAGCCTTCAAGTCATTTCTGACTTATGGCAACCCCATGGAAAACCTATCATGGAGTTTTCTGAGGCTAAGAAGGTGTGATGTACCCAAGATCATCCCATGGGTTTCCATGTCTGAGTGGGGAACCAAACCCTCCAGTTTCATAGTCCAGTGCTCAAATCACGACACCACACTAGCTACACATTTAGTTTAAGTTATCTTTTTTTAAAAAAAAACACCCAACAATCTAAATATGATATTTATAATTCTTGTATTTCAAAAAGGTGACACTCTTAAGTAATTGATATTGAATATGTAGTGGATTGTTGTGGACACTGCATTGAGAAGCCTCTGGTCCTGGGTTGTTCTAGCATTTAGATAAGCCATCATCTTTAAGTTCTTCTTAACCAATAATAGAGAGATAATAATAATGACCTGTCCTATGTAAAATGACAATGCTTTGTTAAAGTGGAAGGAGGTAGGAAAAGAGAGAAACCACATTAGAGATGGATTGATTTTGTCCAAGAAAGCCACAGCCCTGAGTTTCTAAGACCCAAGCAGGGCTGTTGTTAACCAGGACTCATTGAGATCTCTCACTCACAGGGTCAAAGCTGACTTGATAGCAAATAACCACAATAACAACATGTAAGTATAGGAATAATAGCTAAATAAACATATCAGAGATGCCTTGAGCTTTTATGGGAAATGCTATATAAGTTATTGAACAAAATTCTTAACTGTTACCTTAAAAGCCACTAAAGTTTAACAGGATAGGAAAGAACACAAAAACAGTCTTGTTGTATCAGATGACATACCCAGTTAGTCCATCACTCTGTTTTCCTGGTGGCCAACATGTTGCCCATAAGAAGCCCTTAGGCAAGTCAAAGGAATAACTGAACTCTTCCACTCAGGCTTCCCAAAAACAGATATGCAGAAGGACCTTGCCCCTGAATTAGGAAGGAATATATATCCATCATGACTGATAGCCATGAATTTGTTCAATTCCCTTTTAAAGCTATCCAAGCTGCCAACCACCATCATATCTTGTGATAATCAATACGGAGATATTTAATCAAGGTTTTAATTGAAGGATCATGTTGTACTTGCCCATTGTATGGGTGTTAAAGATGAGGAGTATCTCAGGGGAAAAGTGTCTGGAATATTAAGTTAGCTCCATAAACATGGTTAACTGCACAGAGATTCAAAGCGGGACTTTCTAGAAATGAGCAGTGTAGCATAAATCTATCAGTTACATTTCTCCCACATTCATTTAAAAAAAAGAGAGAGATCACAGAAGCTCAAGTTCTTTCCCTTCTGAATATGAAGGAATGTGTGCATTTTTGGCAAGTTCTTATTAAAAAATGAAAAGAAATGAAGTTCTGACATATCTCTGTTAGTCTGATTTCCTAAAACAATCTCTTTCACACAAATCTTTGTTGTTCTGTTTCTTCAAGTTCACTCTGATCTTATGGTGACTCCATCATATGGTTTTCTTGGCATCAGAGAAGATTTGCCATTGCCTCTCTTTAAGATTTAGAAATTGTGAATTGTCCAAGGTTGATGGCCAACTTCTAAGAATCATGGCCTATGGAAGATGTACTGGAAGATGATGTATTTGCCGATCAGCCTGACTAAACTGCACTGATGGACTTTGAGATTAGATTTATAAGTGCAGAGGGTCTCTTCTGACATTAATGGTGCTGGGAGACACAAATTCTTTTAAACTGTATCATTAAACATGTCACTTTTAGGAGTTACTTGGAATGTGATTTTCTAGGACAGTACACTCCAAGCAAGTGATATTTGAGACTGTAAACTTTACAAATGATGCAGAGAGAAAGTGAGAGGATGAATTAAACAAGCTCCCACTGGTAGCGCAGGGCAGCTACTGAGAAAAGGAGTCTAAGTCTAGAAGGTCACCAATTAAAATCTCACCTCAGTCATCAATGAATTTATTAAGATGGCCTTATGCAAGCCACTAATATTCCACCGTTGACTTTTCTTATACCGTCTGTTAAATGGAGAGAATAATACAGGGCTACCTTCTAATACAAAGATAATGTATATAAAATGCTTTGATCAAAGCACAATAAAATGCCAGTATAACCCATGCTAAACCCCTTTCAGATAGTTCATTGCTTATAAAAGGGATTGGGATTCAGAGATAAAGCTCCAGGAAGTTTATAGAGGTAGCAAAGAGGTCATGGAGTATGTACAGCATTTAAGCAATTTCCATATATTATCAATTGTACAGGTAAATGTTTCAGTCTAGCAATACAAAGGAAATTTTTGAAGGAGAAAATAGTCCTTTGGAGATTGTTAGAGGAAACTACTAGTAATTTGTTTGGTGTCAAAGCTGCAAGTGAATGTATCAGAGTTCCCCAACTGAGGAATGAATCAATCAGTTTTGATTTTTCTTTGTGCTCCATCTTTCTCTTCTTAAATTTTGGTCATTTAAAGTCTGGTAGTTTTTCTAATGTTAGCCTCAGTTCATCCTGAATTTTTATATACACTTTAATGAAGTTTTAATGAAAATGGGTACATATATATTTTCTCCTAATAGATGCTTCATTACATGCACTTTTACCTAATATACCCATTCTTGCAAGGAAATATTTCTAATATCTATTTTCCTAATACAGTTCATTTGAATAATATTTACTTCTGTAATGTATGCATTTGGTGTAAATATTGAGCATACTTTTCTAACTCAGGAAAACTACTGAGAATTCAGGGAAGCATAACTTTCAACAGCCAAATTTCAATTAGCATATGGATTTTGAAGTACAAAACATGGCAAGCTTACATTAAAATGCGACATGAAGAAATTTCTCTCCCATCTCTATTCCAGGAAGGACTTTTAATGTGATTAATTTAATTCTGTCTCCAAAAAGCTATTTTTTGTGGAGAAAGAGAAGAATCTCTATATGATATTATCTATCAGGTGTAAATGTGTGTATTGTGGAAAGAAAAAGCGAGAAAGACTGAAATAGCTATTAATGCCTATTAATTGGAAATACTCAATGCGCTCCAATAGAAAACATCCACTATGGACTTTTATATTTGTATTTCTCTCCTGGTTGGATTATCTGCATGCAACATCTCCTATTTTGAGGGTTTCTAAAGAAAATTACGATTAAATGTTGGTATATCCACCTTAAGATTATATACTGTAGCAGTAATGCTAGAAGAACAAGTTATTTACATTTTATACCTATGATGAAGTATATCTTGTTCAAATATCAGTTGTCTTTGTTAACTTTCTTTCCCCCAAAACAACTTTATAGAATAATTGTTATCAAAGTTTGCAAAGGGATTTTCTGCCCCAGAAGCATAAGGAAGTTGCCAGTACAATGCTTGAGGAATCTGCAAATATGACTTTCTTTTTGAGCTTTATAAATGTTCATTATATAGATTGATCTTGCCTGTTTATGATTTCTTTGAATTCTGGGATACAGTTTTTTAATTTGGGGACAGCCTGGGGATGGTCAAACTATAGGAATATTTTACAGTGGTTAACTGGCAACAAGGAAGCAGCTGCCCTTGCTTACCAGGTAAGAAGTGAGCACAAGCAGGAAAGCTGATGAAAGGAGTTAAAATTGAAAGGGAGGAAGAAAGTAGGCAAGTTCTTTGGCCAGTTGGGAAAGAAAAGCAAGGAGCAGATGCAAAAAATGACTGACTAGGATGACAGCTGATAGAAAAGAGAGAAAGAAAGAACCTAGACAGACAAGTGGGAGCCAACACTCATCCTCCTCAAAATATATGCAGAATAACATATTAATTATGGCACTATGTTCTTACAAGTACATATTATGTGAAACTACATATGGAAAGTTGGTAACAATCCAAGCAATTGAAATGGCATGGTATTTAATTTAAGAGTAGCAACATACAGTGGGACTCAGATAATGGAGATCCACTGATCCTTGTAAGTCCATCAGATTGAAACATCTCGATTTTTCTGGCTGGAAATGTTGGGAAAGAGCACAAGTTATGCTCCAGGGTTTCTTCAAGTTCCACGTGCAACTCAAAGGCTGTGCAACTCTTACACTGGCTAATGTTGTCAATGATCCTCTCCCCCTCTTTCCTACCATCTGCAGAGCTGCTGCTTTTCCAATCACATAATCATACAAGGAACACTCTGGTTCCTTGTTTGAGTCACTATCATTAAAAGATGTATTGTTGTTCACAAATTTCATCCAGTATGAGAAGGTAGCGATCTAAGCCACACCCATAAAAATCAATATATATAAAAAAATAGCAACAGGTTTGAAACTCAAAAGATAGATCAGTACAAGCTTGGTAATCATCATAAGGCTTCTTGCTGTGTACCAGGAGTTTCATTTCCACTTCTTTTGGAAAATTACATAAAGTGCTATTAACATATCAGCAATTAAAACAGCAAAGCACTCCATCACCAGCTATATGGAATATTGTATACCTCAATGTATAAAAACAGACAGAACAATTTACTGTGCGTTGCAAAGGAATATTGTAAACTGGAGGCTTTTCAAATGTAGACCCACAGTCCTTTACCACATGCAGTGCTTAATGGAAGTGAGCAGAATTTTCAGTCAAAACATCTGGAGGATCAAACTATCCTCCCCTGCACTCTAGATAAATAAAGAGTGAAAGTATATTTGACATTACTTTTTACGTATTATAATTATTTTTCCTACATTTGTTACATCTATGTATGCAAGTGTGAAAATTTGTATCTAAAAATGGGGTGTTGTTCAGTAATCAATATGGAGGGGTATTTTTAAAACCTGTGTGTGATGATATTAACAGCCAGACTACTCTTAGCAATAGATCCACAGGGATTTTCTCTGTAATACCATTGTCGATTTACCATTTTATGTTGATTGATTAAGATATTAAATTCATTGTATGAAAGTAGCTATTTTCTTCGACTCTTGGTACAATGTGTTCATTTGTTACAACAGTTTCCACTGGAAAAAAATAAGTAGATGGATTGCGATTACTTATTTATAAGTTCCATGAAAACTGTTAATACTTAATGTCATCAAATTAACTTACATTAAGTAAGCTTAGAGAGTTCACTACTAGCTAATGAACAAGTGTTTAAGGAGGCAACATTTATTTTCCATAATACTTTATAGAAATGAATTGATACACACACACAGCCTTAGATTAAATAGTTTTTAATCTCTTTATTACAATGGTTAAACTCTCAGTAATACATGAACAAACCTAGGATTGTATTTCTTTAGGCTTCCAGACCACAAAGAGAATGTGCATTTAGTTTTAGTTAATACAGTATCAGTTAGTCAGTTCCATTTCAATTAGTGTTTCATCTAAAGGAAGCAAACAAAATTTAGTTTGGATATTAATATGGCCTGACAGCTGTTTGCTATGAGGTCAGGATGCAAAACTATGTAATAATTAAATCCCAAGGGGAATGGGAGAATGATGAGATTGTGAGAATGAAAACCAGAATGACTGGTGCTGAAGGCACATTAAGTAATGCTGTGACACAGAGAGAAAGTCTTCTCTACAGGGCTTTGTTTAGCAGTGTGACAACTCAGTAACATCCAGTTAAGAGCAGTCAGAGAGGACAATGAATGCTGTTACTAAAGAGGACTGTTGCTTTGATCTCCTGTCTGTTGCTGCCTGCAGAGTTCTTCAGCATATTTTCTGTCTCTGGAAATTCCTTTCAATACCAGCCCCACACTCTAAAGCCATTATACTTTGGTCTCTCTGTTTTACTCTTTTAAGTTTCATTTCACTTAAATTGTATTTTGCAGTTTTGTCTTTCTGTTTTGATCTGCTTTCTATCTTGGTGTCTTTGTCTGTGAGTACATTCCTTTATCCCTTCCGCTCTGAGACTTGGGATAAGTGCCACACAGCCAAACCTAGAGTGAATATTGCTGTGGCTATTCACATGGTAAATCTATGTTTATTTTGTTCTCACATATAAGAACAAAACAAAAACAAAAAAACCCTCATTTTTTTTATCCCTGCTGGGTGAGATTTTGAGAGCTTTTGTGCACATTGTTCAGTGATTTTTCATTTAATTGGAATATCTGGTGAAAATTTCATGTAAGTTTTGTTTTTGCACAAAATGCACTGCAGTTTTGTGGAAAATACATGTGTACATAACACATTTTGTGCAAAGACAATGGGATTTGCATTTAAAAGGTGTTTTTTTTTCTTATTGCTGCTGTTGACATTTGTGTGTCTGTGGGTGTGTGTTCTTGTGCAAGAGTGGCATTGTTGTTCTGTGCCTTTGAGACATTTCCAATTTATGGTGTCTCTAAGACAAACCACAAACCTACCATGAATTTTTCTGGGGCTGACAGTGTGTGATGCACCCAAAGTCATGCAGTGGATTTCCATGGCCAAATGCAGAATCAAACCCGGTCTCGAAGTTCACAGTCCAACACTCAAACCACTACACTACGCTGTCTCTCCAAAAGTGAAATACCTTGTGATAATTGACTTTTTAATGGGTTCACATGTTCATCTATCCCCTGAACCCATTTTAATGAGTTCATATGTCCATCTATCTCCTGAGGACTTTACACAAAACCAGTAAATGCCGCCCCCACTTTCATAGTCCTAGCCTTAGGCTTTAAAGATACAGTGGTAATTTCTGCATATTCAGGGATAGGCTGAAGAATTCATTTCCCATTTTGAGGGTACTTTTAAGATATGACATGATGTATCATCACTCCTCTGGTATACTGTGAGATACAACAGTTCCATACTAGTGGAGGATTGCTGCCACTTCTTTTTTATAATAGTAACAACTGCAGTGATAGGTTGGCAAGATTTTTTTCCCCACACGGAATTGTTTAGCATTACTAACAGTGAAAAATAAAGTCTGGAGCAGGAATAAGTACTGTAAAGTATGTGTAATAAATCAGCACAAAAAAAGGAGACTAGGCTGCCCGTGATTATGAATGGTCCAAGTGGATTCTTTAAAAAGTCCAAAAGGACTTTTAAAAAGAGCTAAAGAATAAACTTGGACCATCTATAAGCACATGGAGCTAAGGCCATTTCCACACTACACTGTTATAGTGCTATTATTCCACTTTCAACATCCTGTGGAATCCTGGGATTTGCAGTTTAGGGAGGGGCAGTTAGAATTCTCCCCCACAGAGCTCTTTGGCCTCAGGAAACTGCAAACTCCAGAATTCCACAGGATGTTGAAAATGGAATAACAGCACTATAACTGTGTAGTGTGGAAATGGGCTCAGTCTCCTCTTTTCTGCTGATAAAAATAAAGTCTATCATCTCTCAAAGTGTCCCTCAAGTCAATAGGTGGATATAAATGTAACTAATTAAAGAATTGCATTAGCCCTTTTAGCCATCACATCACACAGCTGATTCATGTTTATCTTGTGATCTATCGAGAGACTTTTTTTCCCCCACATGCACTACTGTCAAGCAAAGTGTCACCTATTTGGAATCTGGACATATGACACTTATCAGTCAGGCACTTACTGTTCAATTGTTCCAATGGTCCAAGTCAGCAAAAAAATGCAGGAAATCAGTTCAAGAGAGTATCTGGTAGCATGGTGAGCAAACAAAGCAAGGTTCAAGTCCTTCAGAAACACAAGCCAGGAATCAAAGGAGAAATATATTGCTTCTATCAGAAAGGTTGCTTGTCAGCAACAGATGTCTTGACAACAAATCAAGTCAATATTTATGGGCCAGCAGCTCATAAATGAGCCCTTCCCATATAAGTGCTCTAAGCATTATGGACCTTCCCTTTCTCATCTACATTGGGCTGCAGTAGGTATTGTCAACTTCGTATCTTTTGTGTTGTGGCTATTGGGAAGGGTCACTGTGTCAGCATCTGCACCTGGTTCCTGGGACTGAGGCATGACAAATATTGACTGCTAGCGTATATACCTTGCATTGCCTGGGATTTTACTTTCTCATAGGTAATACTTGTTGGAAAAATTTGAGATCCTGTGTCTCCAGTTCCCCAAACTGTCTTGTCCAGTACCCATAGCTTTCCCTCATATTCCCCAATCCAATCTGTATTCAGAGTTATTTACATTGGTTGGGTTTCTAGGGAATACACTACCCTCTTCCTTGCTGCTAGGCCTCATCTCCATTGCAACTAGCCAGACCCAAGAGCTTTCTGGCTGAGAATTCTAAAGGCCCCTCGCTAAACTGTAAACCCCAGGATTCTATAGGGTCTTCTCAGGCATCCAATTATATGAGGTGTTTGCCTGATACAGACAAACAAACATACAAACTTTGACTTTTATATAGTAGATGATTAGTTGAAACAAGCCAGCTTCAATGTGTAGCTTATGAAGCTGGCATGCTTCAGATTAACAGAATTAAACCTAACCACAGTTCTGGTCCAAATAGCATGCTAAACTGTGATTAATCTAAAATTGAATTGGAAGCTTCCTATCTCCTTATAACCACACCAAGAGAGAAGAGTGTTTTGAGTGGGCAAGCCTAAGGCTCATTGTGACTCATTCTCATACTTTTCCAGCATAGTTTGGCCTTCTATCCAAATGCAGCCAGGCCTCTTGCTGTAACAAGAGATCTACAAGCCAAGAATACAAAGTGAAATATTTAAGTTCTGTTGAGATTAAGAATGTTCATTATCACACATACTCATTTCCTACTTCACGTGTTTCCTGTTGACCTTTCAGCCTTAAGAAGCAGAAGATAGCAGCATCTGTTTCAAATACTTACTGCAAGGATGTACTTAAGTCATCAGTGACAACTACTTGCTCAAGATTTATTATTAAAGATCCTGTCTTCTCTTAATCACTGACACTACACATTAAAATCATCTTGGAATGAATGATGAGTGGGAAGTGAACATACTGGCACAAGGTCATGTCCAGTTGTCATGAAATTGCACTTAGTGCCATTAAGAAAAAAACAAAGGTGAAGGCCATGTCTAAAAGTGCAACTGTTAAAAGGAGAACATCATTAACAATCAATTTCTATCATAATTGTAGATATATGAAAATGAGTTCTGGATGATATGCTTGAAGAGTGACAGATCGCTACCTTTCATCTGTATGAAGATCTGCAATCTCATTCAGACAAAGGAAATAATGATTATAAGCAATTTGATGTGGAGATCAGATTTTTTATTTTTTTTTTACTTTCTAATCATACACACTTCTTTTGGGATTCCAAAAGCCATTTTTAATATGTCGAATGACTTGGGGATGTTTTGGCGTTTACTTTTTGCAAACAGATCCACGAAATGCCATAGACGTCGAGAAGAATTTCTCTTTAAGTGGAATTAAACACACCTCTCCCAAAGCTTGCTTTAATCATGTTTTCAGGTCATAGTAGATGCTTAACATTTGAGTTTTGCATTAGTTCCTTCAAAAGCTCTTGTTACAGGGTCGCACTACAGCTTGGAGCAAGTCTTTGATACGCTTCATTTAAGATCTGCTACATTTCAAAAATCTATGTGGACCAAAAATTGTGTATTCCTCATTTCCTGAGAAAATCATGATTTATGCAGTGAATCAGCTTGCTATTGAAAGGTTTTGCACATCATAAACACAACTTATAATGTTTCTCATGCATGATATGCACCACTTACAGACTCATTTAATGGAAACTTTTCGTATGCCTTTTATCATTCAAGCACGTTAATGAGGGACCCCAGTAGATTAACGAGTAGTCTAATAATGCAACGGTCTGTTTCAGTTGTCATTTTATACCATCTTTCATTGGAGTCGAGTAAACTTTTGAATATAAATTGCTCTCTAATGAATTTGCAGATGTGTGCATCTTTCTGAACTATATAGGCAAGCCAGGATTATTTTAAAGGTATAGATCAGATTTGTATAGTTATGGGCAACTAAGTAATATTCATTTATCTGTCAATGATATTCAGTGTCAGTCAGAAAAGACATCTAATGCATTTGGCGAGCAGAGTGTGTGTGTGAGTGTAAGCAAACCAGAAAGCCAACTAGGGTACCTGCTGGAAGGTTAGCAAAGAAATCTGTAGAACAACCAAACAAAAATTTCCCTTAAATTGCACTGTCACTACTTTGCAAATCTGAAGCTTTAACATGAAGTCCTCAGGATTTTGCCTTCTGTGAAAGCACAATGTATTGATCAACCTCTTGTTCAATGGGTGGGTTATAAGCCATGAATTGCCTTACCTTATCTAAGATGTGTGTTGTTTTTTTCTTGTAGTGTCACGAGCAGGATTGTTAATCTTCTTGCATGTCATCCTCACATGCAAGAATATGCATAAATTCCCATAGCTTTCTCTCTACTGTACACAGATAGTCAGTGAATGTGCTGAACGGAATGAGATGTGATGGTGGGAGGGGGTTTCTTTTTTGAGTAAACCCCTTTTAGCAACAGAAAGAAGCTTTCAGATCCAACCCTGGGTTGAAGGCCACTTTCAACACTTATAACTCACTGTGTTGAAAGAAGTTTGGGAAAGGGCTCCCCAAATCAAAGCTGGGACAAGTTATTGTTTTGGACTATAACTTCCTAAAACTCCCAGCTAGGATGTCTGATGGTCATTCTGACTGGAGGCTTCTGGGAACTGTAGTCCAAAAATATGTTTATTGCTTCTCAGCCTTTTGGTTAAGATCAAGTTCAAAGTATGTTTTCCAGTCTCTGATACAAATGTAATACCAGAAGGATCCTGACATCCACATATTCTTGCCTTCAGCAAGAATAAGAATGCTGTGACAATTCCTTATATTCTGTTGTAGCTCAACAGTGCCCTCAAAGTGTTGCTAAACTGTTACTATGCAAGGAAACTTGAATATGCCAGGTATGCTTTCCCAAAGCTCTTTACACCATGGTTGGTCTACTTGAAATGTCCAGCTTTGATTATCCAAGTGTGGTTTTGTTAGGAAGGTGAAATCAGCTCGTAAGTAAATTTTGAATTAGCTGCTTGATATCAGAAAGGGAGGACATTACACTGGGAGACAAAACAAGAATTCATCGCCAGTAAGAGGCCAGTTTCACTGATCTCTGTTTCCCATAGAAAACAGTGCTTTCACTCCCTGCTTTCTTAGCGATGTATATTCAGGCGACCAAGAAGTTCTCTCTGAACCTCTTTTCTGCAAGGAACTCTGAATATGTTATAAACTCAAGTAACCTTTTAACTCACTAAACTGGATTGACTTTACTGATCTGAGCTTGAATTCTTTATGATTGTTGCCCTTTCCTCCTACTGATCTCCCCTTTTCTATCTGGAGTTTTGACTGCATTGCTTTTAAAAGGAAATTTCTCACAAACTTTCCTTAACAGGCAGACCGCACAATTTGAAAAGTTTCCATTAAATTCGGTATGTATGGGATTTTTTAACATGAAAATCCAAAGTTCTTTCTTTCTTTTTCTTTTTCTTTTAAATATTTTTTACTGACAAAATATATATACAAATCAACATTAGATACGAAAACAAATCCTATAACACATAAATTACAATAAAAGAAAATAAATATAGGGAAGGTGGGGAGAATGGGGGGGATAAATAGGAAACGACCATAACAACAAGACAATTGAACAAAATAATTTACACAAACAATTACAAACATTTGGATGCTTCCATCTGGTATACGGATACTGCCTTGGCAAAATCTCACCATTGGAGAAAATAGTAACCTCTCCGGCCTAACAAAAGGGAGAATCTTACTTAGCTGCAATGAAATACCCTTAAAAAAATATGAACATCCTCCAGGAATCAATATCTATCATTCAGTCACTACCTTCTATTAGAACACAGCTAATTAATTTTAAAACTGTTACGATTAATAATCTATCATTTTTATCCTATATAATTAAATGGCAACTGTATGAAACATATTTCCCTTAACATTCCAGATTCAAAACAAGCGGTGACTTATCTTCTACTATTTTTACCCTCCAATGCCTTAATCACTGGTGAGCATAAATACATTAAATGACTACAGTAATAATACTCTGATCTACTCCATCACAGAAAAAAGAAACAGTTGAAAAATTATATTTGAATTAAAATTCTATGTCAGTGGTTAATTGGAAATACAGATCAACAATAAAAAGCAAGTGCAGAGCAAAGAAATTCTGGTTTGCTATCAGTTCTAATATACAAAAGATTTTAAAAATGAAGATTGAACTAATACCAGAACTTTTTTTACTGGGTATATGGAGAGCTGAACCAAAGTCTGACTTTCACATCAGAAGATTAATGTGGCAGCTTATGGCAGCATTTATAATAGTCTTTGCCAGGCATTGGAAATCGACTTCTATCCCTACATTTGAAGAGTGGTTAGAAAAGGTTATGGAGATTGCAGAATTGGATAAAATGACTTACAGATTAGGAAATATGGCAGATAGTAAATTTTATAGGGCATAGGATCCACTAGCAATAAAGTTCTTTCCACCCCCCACAAGCTTAGCTAAAGAGAAGACACCTTGGCAACAGGTTTCAGAACCTCTTGAGATGGACAGAATAAGCTGTTTAAGAAATGGTTAGCTTGTAATGTCCACCTATAAATAACTCTTGGCAGGGGGCACTCAGAAATGTCAGGGCCCTGGTCCATAATTGATGCAGCCCACAGTTATTGTGGAGTTAATTATGACCATAAATTAATTAAGTACACAATTAGGGGAATTTTTAAAACAGTGTGAGCATTTAATTGTTTCCTCCCCAGGAATAAGTCAAAGTTTTTCTCAAGATCTTGCATCCGTTAGTGCATGTATGTTCATATTACCACAGAAAATATTACCAGTATAGGATGGTATGCGACTCAGAATTAAGAAGTTAAGCCTGTTGATTAATCCTTTTTTTATACTTTTAAGCTGGGTTTCAGACATGATTATCTCTATACTGGATTGTGGATAAAGTGCTGTGTTTCTTTATAACAAAAGAACCATGCAGAGCCAATACTGGTAGTAGAACATATTACCATTTAGTTCCCTTAAAATGAATTTTTAGACAAGAAGCTCACACCAGGAGGGGAACTCTTTAGGAAGAACATGGAGGAAGTTCCTCCTTTCCTATGTTTCAGACTATATCCAGTTATGATTCACAAAGCAGTTGTGATGCCCCTGTTCTCACCTTTTTAATTGGGCATTTCTGCACTACACTGTTATAGTGCTATTATTTCACTTCCAACATCCTATGGAATCCTGGGGTTTGCAGTTCAGGGAGGGGCATTTAGAATTCTCAGGTAGAGAGCCCTTTAGTCTCAGTAAATTACAAACCCCAGAATTCCACAGGATGTTGAAAGTGGAATAATAGCACTATAACAGCATAGTACAGAAATGACCGTTGTCTCCAGCCAAAGGAAATGGTTACCATCGCCCTAGTATAGACTAATCTTCAGAGGGGAAGTAAGAAAAGTGGAACAAAGAGAAAATATGTAATCCGGGTGGAAAAATATGAAATAATTACACATTTTGTCCTAAGCCTGATGCTTGTTCCATGCGTGAGAGTTTTAATACATGCACGGAGCTTCTATCAATGAACAAAGTTCTCTACATTCACTGAAATGAGAGGAACAGCTGTGAATGTGCTGAGAAAGCTTTTCTTTAATACAGTGCCCAAAATCTCCCAGCTGTCTTGGGCCATGCTTGGTTTCTGGGAGTTTTTGCCCACTTCCCTCCAAAAAACCCAGCAACTTCCCCAAGTTCTAATCTTAACACTGTCAGGGGAGGCAGCTAGCTTAATATTGTAATAAATTCTGAAGACTTTAAGAAATTGGTAGCTCAACATGAGCACACCTAAGGTGCTCTGATGGAATGTTGTTGAGCATTAATTTCTTAAGAAGATCGCCTAATTCTCTCAAAATAAATAAAACATAACTATAATGGGGTCTCACCACCACTACTGCCAAGCTTGGACTTCTCTCTTTAAAGTGCTATACTTCAGGCGCTCCAGTATTTTTTCTCCCTCTCTACCTTAAGGATCAAGTTTCAGATTAATCATATTTAGTACATCTCTACTAAAAATTCAATATTATGTGGCTTTTGAAAAGTTACACTCGACATTTTCACGCTCACAAAATTTGTCCAAGCTATTGCCTTATATTGACATAGTTTGACAAGCAGCACTGTGCAAAATATTGTAATATTTGAAAGTTTCCAATATAATGCAAGCTTTGGCACAATGATTTTCATACTGTTGCTTAATTAGAGTCGCATCTGCATTTCAAGTTATTTTACTCCAAGGGCTGATATGTGAGTGAACTGAAAATATATAATGCTGTATTGTTGTATAGTTGCTAATAGCCATTTTCCCATACCATATTGAAAAGCCTGAACCTGGGTCTCAGAGGGGCTCCAAATTCTCCATGTAGTGAGAAGCCTCCAGTTGATTGCAGCAGCTATTGACTTGGAATAGCCAACCAGCTGTGGAGAGGTTTCTTCCAGCCCTCTCAGCAGTGTTGCCCTTTAACCCACTCACTTGCTCCCCAGCAGCAGCAGATGAAATGAGGAAAGTCACCTTTGTTCTGCTTAAAGTGACTCTGTGCTTTCCTTTAATACTTAACAAAATAGACAAGAATGGCCTACCATTCCTTGAGAACTCAAGATCATAGTAACTATCTCTCTATTCAGTATATTCAAGTTTTTATTCAAGATAAGCACATGATTGTTTGTTATAGGATATCATTTTCCCCCTGAGCAAGGTGATTTCCCAGGGCAAAAACTCAGGGATTTCTTCTTTCTTGAGCTTCTCTTTCTAACACACGACTGTTCTTTCTGTATCTCAGCAGGAGTAGAGATGCAACCCCATGCCATTACTTAAAATGTTCTCCCACTGCCAGTTCACTTGAAGTATGGATTCCTATTTTCAGTTTAATCACACACAAACCTTTACAGAAAAATAATTGGAAATGCAGGTACAGTCTTGATCAAGCAAACAATGTCAAAACCATTTTGGCAAAGCTTGAGTTATCACCATTCTGCCAGCGACAAAGCAAAGCTACATGTAACAAAAAGCAACTGAAATCAGTGGGGCTTGTGTCAGTCCTGAAAAACACCCTTTTGATTGCTTTGTGATATCATAACTAAGTTCTGCTGGATCATGTATTCCTGTGATTTGTCATTTGATTTGTCAATTTAAGATGTTTTAGGTGATCAGCAAACTCTTAACTGAAGTGATTTAACTAAAATGGCACCTCCCTAATCCTCCACATAAGTGCCTTCTGGACATATTGAGTATTATGTAACATACTTGGTTGTTGTTGTGTGACTTCAAGTCATTGCCAACTTATGGCAACCATAAGGTGACCCTATCATAGGTTTTTCTGGGGCTGAGAGTGTGTGATGTGCTCAAGGTCACCAAGTGGGTCTCCATGGCCAAATGGGGAATCGAATCCTGATCACCAAGATCATAATCCAACACCTAAAACACTACACCGTGCTGGCTCTTAACTTATTTTACCATTCCCCAATAAATGCTAACAAACATTGCTAAAAGGAAAGACCATTACTACATTTTCTATATTATTCCACATTATACTAACATACCAGAACTCCAGACCAAACTAAACCAGCCTTTTATAAGTTGAAGCCCTGCTAATTGTAATTCCTCCCATTGTAATATCTCCTCAATGTAATTTGTCAAATGGAGATCATGATAAGCCAGAGATTTATGCGAATCTTGGTTCACTGTGAATAAGACAGTATGTTTTCTTCTACTTTCTGATCACTTCCACTTGCAGCTGAACTTGCTAAAGTTGCAGACCCTGGCTAGGTTGTAAATGAGTTAGCATGATCGGCAACTGAACAGCAGCTGACACTCTTGTCTTGTTTCTCTCTCAGTCCAAGGCTTTGGCCTCTTTCTGTGGCTTGCTGCAGAAGAAACAAGCCAGAGTTCCAGCAGCTATTGGTTTTACACATCACAGTGTGGTTTTGTACTTCAGACCAACAGTTCATGGTTTGTTTAGACAGTTTTTTCTGCTAGCCAGAATGTTCAGGCACAATGCACAAATGATCACCCAGCACCCACTGCTAGCCCTGGCAAAATTTGCATCTCCCCATCTCTCAACCTCTGCCCCCAACTTCACTTCCTATGAAAATGATCCGCGTTTTGAATCAGTTTAGTATTGACAAATTAAAAAAAAACACTACTGAGCTTCACAAGAGTTAGGAACAGCTTAGATTCTCACACATCTCAGGATTTCCTCTCTGGTCTTTCTCTTCTTTCTGCACTCCCCACTTTTTCTTCTCACAGGTCTTTTATTTCACCTTCCACATCTCCTTGCTTTTCCCTGTGCTCTTTTTCCTGTCACTACCAATACTCTTTTTTCTTTCCTGCCTGTGACTCTCTCTCCCTTCAGATGAATGTTCGTTCATTCTTCCCTCTCCTTCTCCTTCACAGCTTTATCTAACCAAATGACCTCTCACTCTTCTTTGAAGAGTTTGCAGACCCTGCAGAATGAAGGAGGACATGGAGCTTCCTACAGACTCTTTGGAAAAAGAATGTCCCAGGTTTGACTGCAGCGTCATCTTTAGCTTCCCTAGTGATGTCTACTACCTAGTGATGTTAGTGATGTCTACTAACTAGAGACTGAAGGGGGCACTGCAATCTACAGGTAGATTTCAGTCAACTAAAATTAATTAATCATTTAAAAAACAAAATAGCTCCAAGCAAACAGCCTTAAGGTCTCCTTAATATTAATTACAATTTTCATGTTTCTAGATTTCATTGTCTTAGAGCTATGATGTAAACAGACAGACACACAGGGACCACACACTTTTTTCATTATAGATATCTAGCCTGAATACGTAGCAGTCAGTGCTAGTCCTAAAGCAGCCCATTTTATAATGACAGGAGTCACAGCTGGAGTAACATACTTCCAATTGTTTTGACTTTCTCTGATCAAAGTCCACCTGTATCAACCATCTCTTTCAATAATCCACTTAGGTGGGGGCTCCAGTAACTTCCAGGAAAGCCATAAGGCCTAACACAATTGGGACTGTACTGTCTACCATTGTCAGTCTGCACACTGAGCTATAAAGAAAGATCAGAGGGTGTGTATGGAGCCACATGGTGACTTCCTCTGAACTCATGCAGAATTCACATTAGAGAACCAACCTGAGAAGATCTGTAATTGTTACCATGTCAAAGAATGCAAAAGTCATTAAAAATAGCAAATCCAAATCCAAAGTAAAACTAAGAACTTGTGTCTTGCACAGCCCTGAGAGAAAATGGGTCCAATTCTACTCATTCATAAAGGGTAGTATCCAGAATTAAGTTGTTGTTAAAGTGAATTGATTGCAGATCTGCTGGTAGCTGGCACAGGGGAAGGAGTGTATGGCAAAAAAAAAAAATGACTGCAGCTGTTTGTCAGAAACTGATACAAAAAAATGACTTTCCTGATTTGCCAATATTTGGTCCCATTGTGGTGCTCAGCAAGAAAAGAAGCACTGCTAGGGAACTGGAGCCATTTCTACCATTGCCTTTTCCTACTCTAGATAATTTGGAGAGGGGATATTGGCACAGAAACTATGTAGAGGGAAGAGGAGACTAGTGTAGATGTGTCAAATAGCAATAAAAGTATGGACTGAGCCAGAACATGCTCTTGCGTGATTCCATCCACATTTTGTACCAATCTTAACAAGTGCGAGATCCACCCCACTCTGGCATTGCTTCCCTTGTGTGAAAAGTGATGAATCTGTAGAGGAAGACACCCTGGAGGCTCAGTCCACATGAACTAGAATATGGGGAAAACAGGCTTGCAAAGAGAGCCCCCATGAGTAGGTCTCTCTTCTATAGACACATTGCTTTTAACATGAGCAAAACAATAGGAAAGCAGACCAGGGCTAGCATGCTCCTCTCCACGTTTTTTGGATAAACATGCTTAAGAATGCCTGAATAGGCCAATAATTCACTCCACATGCTGGAGCAGGAAATAAATACATGCACAGGTGAGGCAGGTTCAGTTCAGCAAGACTAGCCCATTTCTGCTCTGAGAGACCAGAGGGATACTTCTTCAGATGGTTTCCATTTATCTCACCCCCAAGGCTCCAGGCCTGAAAGGAAAATTTGCCTGTCTAGCATGTGTGTTGGAGGCCATGCTCTTGTCTCATTCTCATCCTGCATGGCCTGGAAATGCACTGTCAAAGCCAGTATCCCTCACAGCTGTGCAGTGCATGAGAAGATGGGCAGTAGAGTGTTTCAAATGAGCTTCTCAGCTGAGGTTTGCTGTTTACTTGCTGAAAGAAGTCTTGAAGGACCTCAGGATTTTCAAGAAGAGAGGTTGAATACCACTCTTGCATAAGGCCACTTGTCCCCCTGTCTGAAAACAAATTGAGGACCCTTGACCTGATCGGTAGTTGCTAAATGACCTTGAGTTCATGTCTGTCTTTATGTACTTTTGCTGGTCATAGGTACATAAGAGGTTGCGAATAATTCATTTCAGGACTTCACCTCATACAAAAAAGCCGTTCTATGAATGCATACAAACATCTTTGCTTTTTTCTCAATGTTGGTTTTTAAGATGCATTGTAAGAGAGAAAGGAGATGAAGTACCTGTTCTACTGAGAAGATTCTTGAGGGAGGGTGGAAGTGCATGACAGGGAATAAGTAAAGGGCTTTCTTGATAAACATAGCAGTATTATTGAGACACACATGCTCTTCTTGTTGCACTTCAGAGTTGCCAGCTAATCAGCTTTACAATTATGAATGTCTGTATTCAACATCCTCAAGCAGGGATATGAGTAAAAAATAATCTTTTTTAAGCACTGAATAATTCAAACCAAAACTCTGCTAGACTGAAATTTCTTCTGAGCCTTACCGAACAAAATTGATTCTCCTGGGCTTTGGCCTTTCTGGGGTTTTGTTCAAAAATAGACATATTTCTAATTTTTTATTTTTTTTATTATTATAAAGAAAAAAGGTCAATACATAGCAGAATAAAGCAAAAACCCCACGTGAATAACATAAATGTGAAAAAGAGAAAAATCACAACACAAATAGCTTACATTACTATTTCTCTCCAGATCTTTTATCATTGTATACTTATTCAACATATTATATATCATATTGATTATATATTTTTATTTCGTGTATCTAAATTTCATTCTCCTTTTACTTATTATTGCTATAATAATTTCATTCTTAAAGCTATTCCTTTCAACTATATTTAACCTATTGCTAATACTATATATGATCCTTTTATTAACCATGAACTCTAACCCTAAATGTGAACCCATTCCCAGAGCCAATTATATTTCAGCTTACTCTGCTTTCCAAAATTGTAATTCTTCTTGTGGAGGTGTGACACTTCCCTCTTTTTCTAAAGCCTTTTCCACAAATATTTTCCATATTGCTTCAAAGTCATTCCTTTTCATCATCCCTTTTTTAACCTTAATTCGACATGTTAAATTATCATTGATCGCAATTTTCCACACTTTTTTATACCAATCCTTTATTTGAAAATCTTCTTGAATTTTCCATTTTCTTGATATAATTAGCCTTGTTGCAGTTAATAAATTTGTAATTAACTCCTTCATTGTCTGGGTACAATTAAACTTATCAAATATAGATAATAACGCAATACTCAAAACATATTTGTAAATCAATTCCTGTTATCTCTTTTATCTTTTTAAATACCATTTGCCAAAATTTCTGTACACCTTCACAATTCCACCACATATGGATATATGTGCCAATCTCTTGGCAACCCCTCCAACATAACCTTGAATGATTTTTATCTGTGTGGTTTAACCATACTGGTGTTAGGTATCATCTCCAAACCAATTTATAATAATTCTCTTTTATCCTTACGGATAAATTTTTTAAATGACAGTGATTCCAGATTTCCCCCAGTCTTGAATATCTATTTTTTGTACTAATTCTTCCTCCCATATTTTTCTAAGGTATTCATCTTCATCCTTTGACAATATTTTATATATTGGTACCCTTCAATATTTCATTTTCTTCCATATCATCTCTTTGCTTAATCATTTGTTCAAATCCAGTGTATTCTCTAAGTTCTTTGTTACTGCTTTTCCAATTCCTTGTCCACTGCTCCAGCTAAATATAATTAAACCATGACATCGTGGTACCCTGTAATCTGTCCTTTATTCATCATTATATTCATCCATTCTTTTAACTTATGTATTCCCTGCTTTTTTAATTCCTTCTCTAATTCATCCCTCAAATTTATTGGGAACTTTTCCATACTCACCACTGGAGTTAATGGTGAGATAGCCAGCATTAGTTTTTCCTTGTTTTTCTTCCATATTTCTAATATATTCTTCAAAAGGGGATTTTCTATTTAACCAGATTCCAAAAAAGATATTCTCCAGTCTCCTCTCAATTTGTATCATTTCCATCTGTAACCATTCTAAATCTCCTTTTCCTGAGACTCCATCTATAATATATCTCAGTTGATTTGCATTATAATACCATTTTAAATTTGGGAGGCCCAATCCACCTTCTTTTGGGGATCTGTACCAAAATTTCTTATTAATCCTCGCTTTCTTCTCTCCATTACAAAAATTTTGAGTAATAACTGCCAATTTTTCAATTCTATTTCTGATACTTTTATTGGTAATATCCTAAATAAAAAAAATCTTAAGTAATATTTTCATTTTTACTAATGCAATTCTTTCAAACCATGATAACTTAATATTTTTATAGTCCTCTAATTTCCGTTTCACTTCTTGTCTTAATTTGTTATAATTTTTTTCCTCTAATCTTTGTAAATTTTTTGTAATGTTTATTCCTAAACATTTAATTATTTCTTTTATTTTAATATCTAGTTTTCTTTCCTTTAAAAAGTCATGCTCTTCAATAGACATATCTCTAAGTTATATTGCCACCAATATTTTAATGTTGTTTGTACTGCCAGTAGCACATTGAGGTTATTTTTTTTCTTAAAAACTACCCTTTAACATTTCAAATATTAATGTAAAGCTATAGCAATTACAACTCTTCCCATCATTAACAGAAGAGGAGTTTTTTGGTGCTGCTTCTGTGTAGCATACTTTGGACTTCTACTTTTCTTATATTAATCAGGAATATCAATATTTAGAAAGATAGCCATGTTAAGTTGGTTTTAGCATAAGATATAAAAAAATCCAGTAGTACCTTTAAGACTAACTGAGAAGAAGAAATTTCTTGCATAACCTTTTGTGAACACAGTCCACTTCAACAGATGCATGGGGTCATGTTTCTGTGGGCAGACATATGTGCAAATGGGCAGTGGTGGGAGGAGAGTGTGAAAAGTTATGGAAATTCAAACCATAGTATTGAGGTGATAAGTATCAATTTAATTATGTTTATAAAGAGTAATGAAAAGGAAAATATGGGAGACATGGCTTGGAATGTCTTCAGTCATTGCTTCCTTCTGTCCTCAATAAGAGGGAGATTCTTTGGGCAGAAACTGGAGGGAGGATATTGACATTAACTTTGAAATATAGTTAATATTAAAGAAAAGAAATCATTATAGGAATCACAGGCAGCATACATATAAATACAAGGTCTCTCACACAGAGAAATAAAAGATGTTGAGTTTTCAGACTCCCAAGTATCTTTTCCTTGGTCAACCTGAAACTTGAAATAGACTTTGTAGTGATGCCTCCTGCTCCTATTCATCATTTGCGAACTTCTAGTCTGCATCCATAAATTCTAGTGGCTTGCTTCTTTTTGTTCATCTTTCCTGACTGTGCCAGAAGCATTAACAAAAGCAGAATAATAGATGACAAATCCACCTTGAGCGCTGTTTCTCAATATTTGGCTATCCAGGTGTTTTTGACTTCAACTCTCAGAATGCTATCCTATAGGCTACACTTGCTGGGGCTTTTGGGAGCTGAAGTCTCAAACATATAGAGGATCAAATATTGAGAACTACACTACTAGAAGCTGTCCTTTGAATCTGTGTAACTCAGATTTTCCCCGGATGTTTAAATCTTTTATACAGATATCAGCTGAACTTGGCTGGCACTGAACACAGAGTCCTTTGAGTGAAGGTATCTGAGTGAAGAGCTTTACCAAACTCTCTTCCTGGACAAGTTCAATGTACCACATAGTTGTATGGAAAATAATGAAGAATATTTTATTTTTGCAAGTTTGTGGAAACCAATATGAGGCCCAATTTTTTTTTTTGAGTGTCATTGGGAAACATAAAAGCTACTATAGGATTTGAATAGTATTAGTACATATTATTTTGACAACATTGCTTTGTTTTGTTTGTTTGATTTTGTTTTACTCAGGAAAAAAAATCAGAAAATTTTATTGATGTGATCTCATTGATTTTATGTCTCATAGATTATTCTGAGGGCTTTTAACACCATGTTGGCAGAGTATCCTTTTCAAAATGAAATCAATGAAGGAAACATGCTTACCGTTGCTCATATAAGCAACACCAATAAAATGTGAAAGGGAAGAAACCAAAATAATAATATAATACAGAGAGCTTCACCGATCATGTTCAAATTTACAGGATTAAGGCTGAGGAATATCACAGATGATTAATGTATCATGGGGAGCCATATCCTTCCTTGTTGGGAGCAAGGGGCAACATCACAGTGTTTTGAAATTCCAGTTGCTGCTAGATATGCAACTTACAAATAAGAAATATATTCTAACTGAGATTAAGGAGTAAATTTTGGCTTTTAATGTGGGAGGGAAATGTATCAGTTTCAGGGTCACAGTCTTAATCTGTTCCACTTCTGTGCCTGCACTACTGTTCCAATCCTGCACAAACACCCTAAATAAATCCTAGCCGCCCATCCTGAAATTAATGACACAACTTCACTGTGTAGACTTGACTTCCACAGGAACTAATCTATCACTTGCACTCCTTCATAGGTTTTGAGGGTGGGTGGATGGAAAAAGGATGTACAAAGATGAGTCACAACAGCCCACTTCCTAATGCTGTCTGCAGCTGCACACCGAATTGTACTTTATCGGCTCAGTGCTTCGAAAGTTGGGCCATGACTAAATTTGATCAAGTGGCTGCATCTGGAGGACAGTGATGTGGATCTGGCTTGCTAAAAGAGAGGAAGGCAACATATACCTGCCCTCTCCATAGGAAAGTAAGCAATAAATACTCTGCACTTCACAATTGGCATTGTCTTCCTGGTTACAGTGGTCTGTCTTTTTTGCTGGCTGTCAGAAAATGTCCAGGATACCTGGAGCCTAAGACAACAGGGAAGAAGCAAGATTTCAAGCCAGTATGATATGGTGATTATTGCATTAGTCTGGGACTTGGGAAATCCAGATTCAAGTGTTTACTACGCCCTGAAAATTATTGGGTGATCCTGGGCCACTCACAATCCCTATTTCACAGGGCTGTCATAGGGATAAAGTAGGAACGAACAGGAGAACCTTGTGCTCTACCTATAGAAGGGCAGAAAACTGCAAAGCGAGGCATTTTCCCCTATGCCACCCACTCCTGACATTACTGGAAGTGACATCATATCACTTCCAGTTTTGTTTTCGCGGAGTTTTGGGGCTATCTTTGGCTATTTGGGAAAGACTAAGAGAGCTGTGGGGCAAACTGCTGCATTTTGCAGCAGTGTTAAGTATGTGAGGGGAAAATATCTGCAGTTTCTTTTATCTGGTGTTTGATAGCTTCTGGGGTTTCCTTCAGGGGTCAGAAAGCAGGGCCATGGAGGCTGCATTTTCCCCATGCCTGATAACCCCTGCCCCCTGGAATATGTAAATGTAATAAGCATGTAAAGCATGCCTAGCTTTTTGGTGGCAATTTGTTTAACTATGGGAGAAGGAGAAGGACCGAAGGAGAAGGAGAAGCGCTAGGAACCACATGAATGATTGTGATGCATATGCGTCAGCCTTGGTTCACCCTGTGGTGCAGGAATAGTACAAGAAGCCCAGTGATCATTTCTGATGTGCTTAGTATGTTGTTTCATTGAGGCTTTATTGTACACAATCTACTATATAAAAGTGAATGTTTGTCTGCACGTTTGTCCGCTTGTCCGCGTCAGCATATGATTGGCTGTGTGAGGTGAGAAGACCTCGTATGGTTGGCTGGATGTGAAGATTCCATGGAATCCTGGGGTTGGCAGTTTAGGGAGGGGCCTTTAGAATTCTCAGCCAAGAGCTCTTGGGCCTCAGGCTTGTTGCTATGGAGATGAGGCCTACCATCAATAAGGATGCCAGAAGACTTTTGGGAGGCATACGTGAGAAAAATTAAAGTGACATACACAACATAGTTTCAAGGTCTCCCTGCCTTGCACAGTAGATTGCATGGGTTCCATATGTGAGGATTAAAATTGAAACTCAGAACAAAAAATGCTTCGACAGAAACATAAGCCTTTGCACAAATTCAACAGAAAGCAAAAAATAAAATAAAATCAAAAGCCAGTACATCAAAGTCGCCAGAAAACACAGATTGGATTGGGGTCTATGGGGAAAAGTTACAGGTACTAGGATAGGCCGGTTGCTACGGAGATGATGCCTAGCAGCAAGGAGAAGGACAGTGTATTCCCTCAGGAACCCAACCTCTGAATGTTAACAACTCTGAATAAAGATTGGATTGGGGAATATGGGGAAAATTTATATGTACAAGAATAAGCTGGTTGCTATGGACACAAGGCCTAGCAGCAAGGAGGAGGACAGTGTACTCCCTCAGGAACCCAAATAACTCTGAATACAGATTGAATTGGGAAATATGGAGTAAAGTTAAGGGAAATGGAGAAGACAGTCTGGTGAGTTTTTAAGAGGAAAATAAAAACCCCAGGCAATGCCGGGTAAATACGCTACTATATTAATAATTGCTTCAAGATAATGCAGCCCATGTTGAACCAGACACAATTACTCAAAAGAAAATGCACAGAAGCCTCCTTCTTCAAGCTTTTCCAATTACTGTCAATGAAACCTGCAGCAAATTCAAGATTAAAGATTTTGTGCTGAACTACATTCTGGAACTCCACACATCGTTTGCTAAGCAAACAGATACATACCTTAATGGGTAGGCTTTAAATTTTTACACACACACATTGTCTGTCTGTCTGTCTATCTGTCTGTCTATTGAATAACTGTCAGTCCTGTTACAGGAGAGCAATCACCAAGCATTAACTGAGAGCATTTGCTTACAGTTCTTCCTGTGCATCTGTTCCTTCTACCATTTTCCCAGTCTAGCTAACAGAGATAAACAAATGAAAATCTCTTTCCATCCCCATTAATATGGCATTTAACATTCTCAGGACACCTGCCTGTAAAATGGCAGCTGATACCACTGATTCAGTGAGGTTTTCTGCATCAAAAGTATAACTATGTTTATTTTCATCCTGCCCTTGAACTTAACATGAAATCCTTAGGATAGTGTATAAATCCACATAAAACTTGGATCTATTCTATTTTCTTCAATTTAGCAACATAACTGGGTCAAATATACTATTTGGCTTTGTATCTTGACAACAAGCAGTGGAGAAAAATGGCTTTTCTGTAGGGTATTCCATCTTAGATTTTAGTATGAACTTTAAATAATAGAATCAGAGAATCATAGAGTTGGTAGAAACCACAAGAGCCACCTAGTCTAACCCCCCACCATGCAGGAATTTACAATCAAAGCATTCCAAACAGATGCCATCCAGCCTCTGCTTAAAAATCTCCAAAGAAGGAGACTACACCACACCTCACACTCTATACCACAGGTTCTTACTGTCAGGAAGTTCTTCCTAATGTTAGGTGGAATCTGTTTTCCTGTAGTTTGAAGTCATAGGCCTGTGTCCTAGTCTCTGAAGCAGTAGAAAACAAGCTTGTCCCATCTTGAGTAAAACATCCTTTCAGATATTTAAAGATGGCAACCACGTCACCTCTTAACCTTCTTTTCTCCAGGCTAAACATACCCAGCTCCCTAAGCCACTCGTCATAGGGCAGGCTTTCCATATATTTTACCATTTTGGCCACTTGCCTTGGGGCATGTTCCAGGTTGTCAATATCCTTCTTGAATGTTAGTGCCCAAAACTGGACACTGGATTCCAGCTGAGGTCTGAGCAAAGCAGATTGATACTATTACTTCCCTTGATCTAGACATTATGGTCCTATTGATGCAGTTTAGAAATGCATAGGACTTTTTTAGCTGCTGCATTACACTTTTGATTCGTGTTCAGCATATTGTCTACTAAGATTCCTAGAGCCCTTTCACATGTACTGTTGTCAGGCCAGATGTCACCCATCCTATGTCTGTGCATTTCATTTTTCTGCCTAAGGGTAGTACCTTAGATTTCTCCCTACTGAAATTCATTGTGTTAATTTTGGCCCAGTTCTTTAATCTGTTAAGGTCATTTTGCATTTTGATTCTGTCCTCTAGGGTATCAGCTACCCATCCTTATTTGATGATATATGCAAATTTGATAAGCATGCCCTTTATTGAATCCATTACCCAAGTAATTAATGAAGATATTGGATATCACTGGGCAGAAGCCTGTGACACCACACTAGTTACTTCTCCCCAGGATAAAGAGGAGTCGTTGGTGAGCATCCTTTGGGTTCAGTTGGCCAACCAATTACAAATTCACATAACATAGGATTGTCTAGCCCATATTTTACTAGCTTGTTTTCAACAATATCATAGGGGACCTTATCAAAGGCCTTACTGAAATCAAGATGTGCTACATCCACAGCATTCCCTTCACTACCAACCTGGTGCCCCACCAAAAAAAGAGATAATATTGGTCTCTCGTGATGTTTTTGAGAAACCCATGTTGACCTTTAGTGATCATGATATTCCTTTCTAAGTGCTTACAGACTATCTGTTTAATGATCTGCTCTAGCAACTTGCCTGCTGTTGATGTTAGGCTGACTGGGCAGTAATTGTTTGGGTCTTCTTTCTTCTCTTTTTGAAGATGGGGACAATGTTTTCTGTCCTCCAGGAATTTTCAAAGATTATTGCTCATGGTTTTGAGAATACTTTGACCAGTTCCTCTAATACCCTTGGATGTAGTTCATCTGGCCCTGGAAACTTAAATTCATTCACAGTAGCCAGGTATTCCTGTACTTCCTCTTTATCTATTCTGTACTGCACTTCCCCTATTGCATTATCTGCTCCATTTTCCCCAGTTTGAGCACAGTTTCCCATTTGGGAGAAGACCAAGACAAAAAAGATCTTAAATATTTCTGCCTTTCCTCTGTTCTCTGTTAGCATTTAGCCATCTTCTTCACATTGTGGCCCTATCATTTCCTTGTTATTCCTTTTGCTATAGACATAACCAAAAAAGCCCCTTTCATTGTCTCTAACCTCTCTAGCAAGCCTGAGCTTGTTTTGTGCTTTAGCTTTTCTGACATTCTCCCTATATATGCTGGCTATTTGTTTGAATTCCTTTTTGGTGATTTCACCTTTTTTTCCATTTCTTATAAATGTCCCTTTTAAATCCTAGCTCAGTTGAAAGTTCTATAGAGTTCCATTCCAGATTCTTTAGACACCTCCCATTTTTTCCTTCTCACTAGAACTGTTTAAAATTGTGCCTTCAATATCTCACTTATAAGAAACTCTCATCCATCACCAACTCCCTTTTCTTTTAGTATTCTGGACCACAGAATCACACTCAGTATTTCCCTAAGTTTACTAAAATCAACTTTCTTAAAGTTTAGAATGCATGTCTGACCACCCTTGGCCTCCCTTTTCCACTATATAACAAACTCCAGGAGAACATGATCACTCCCACCTAAGGATTCTGCCACTTCCACTCCATTAATCCGGTCATCATCATTGGTTAAGATCATTTCTGAAATAGCTGATTCCTTTGTTACCTCTTCCACTCTAATAGAATTGTCTGACACGCAAATGAGGAATTTGTTGAACCTTATATTTTTGTCATTTTTACTTCCAACAAATATCAGGATAGTTGAAATTTCCCATTACTGCATCTCTCCTTTTTGAATGTTTGGTCATCTCTTCCAAGAAGGCATCATCCAAGTCCTCAGTTTGGCTGGGAGTCTGTAGTAAAACCCCCACAATGATATCACTGTTGTTTCTCTCCCCCTTAATTTTTACTCAGGTGCTCTCAACCTGGCTGGCAGATGTACACCTGGGCAGTGTAAACATCCTTGACAAATAATGCTACTTCTACTTTTCTGTTTGGTCTATTTCTCTAAAATACGCTATACCCCTCCATTACTACATTCTAATCATGACACTCATCCCACCATATTTCCTGAAAACCTATTATATCATATCTCCTTTGCTGTGCTATGAGTTCAAGTTCACTTATTTCTCGCTTTGTGCATTAGTGTAGAGGCATTTAAGACCATAGTTCATCCCTCCCAGCTGCTTATTCAAATATTTTTCCTTCCATTTGTTGGATTCTTTTACTATTACACAGTTCTCTTTCTAACATTTATAATGTTCTATTATTGCCAACATTTGATGAACTGCTGCCCTCAAGAATACTGTTTCTCTCCTTCATATAACTCAGTTTAAATTCCTCCTGATCTGGTTTATGGAACTGTTCAGGAAAAAATCCTGCCAATTGCTGTGAGATGCAACCCATCACTTGATAGAAGTCCATCTTCATGAAACTACAGACCATGGTCCAAAAAGTCAAATTGTTCCTGGCAGCATCACAGCAGAACCAATTGTTCACCCAAACTATTCTTCTCTTCCTTCCTGGGCCATGTCCTTCAACTGGGAGGAGAGACAAAAATGACAACCTGTTCATCAATGTCCTTCAGCATCCTAGTCAGAGCCTTGTAATCCCTTGTGATTTCTAAAGGCTATGCCTTGCAGTGTAATTGATCCTCACATGGACAAAAAAGAAGGGAGTAACAGTCAGTGGGCTTGACTAGTACTGTCAGCCTCTCTGATATCTCATGGATTTTTGCCCTAGGTAGACAGCACACTTCTTGACACATCCTGTCAGGCCTGCAAACTATTGCTTTTGTTCCCCTCAGCAGAGAGTCCCCTACTACCACTACATGTCTCCTCTGGGGAATGGCAGGAGGAATTTCATGTGTTGAATCTTTCAAGGTCACCTACACATTCCCAGAGAACTGACGTTGCTCTTGTTCCTGTTCCTTATCATCACTGATAAGAAAGAGAGCTTTGAATTGATTCTGTAGCTCTAAACTCACAGAATGATCCCTAGCCCTTACACTTCTATGTATCACTTTCCTCCAAATATCTACCTCCTGTGTTTGTGAACTGATCTCCTCCTGAGAGGCATCCTCTGTGTATTTCTTGTCCAGGACATTCTGTTCCAATCTGTCCAAGAAAACCTCATGCTTGCTAATATGCTGAAGAATAGATACACAGGCCTCAAGTTGCTGGATCATCTCTTTCAACAGGGCAACCAACTTGCACTTGCTGTAGGTATAACTACTCACATCCTCCAGTAAGAACACAAACATATCCCAACTGCTGCAGTTGACTGCAACAGTTCCTTTGTCATCCATAGTCTTAAGTAGGCAATGAAACAAAACTCCAGGCCTCCACCACTAAACCCACATGCATAACACCTGTTGGTCTTGCCTGTTCACCCAGCATGTGTTCACTGAACTCCAGGGACTGGGGCTGCAGCTATATAGTTAATGGCTGCTAGCTACCCCTCAACCTAGTCTTTGAACCACTTCCTTTCAGATGCCCCCCCACTGGGCCTACAGCCAAATAACAATAGAGCAGTAATGAGCATGTAAGCAAGCCTCCACTCAGTTTGTACAAACAATTAGCATTAACCCAACAGACACAAACTCACCAAAACAAAATAGAATAGAATACTAATAAGCACACAAGCAAGCTTCCTCTGAGCTCTCATAAGCAAGCAGCCTTCCTTCAACAGATGCAACAGTCTTAATCCAGCAAACTCTTCCAAAAGACTTTCTGGGGTTGGGGAGGTTTAACTCAACAGTCACAAGCTCACCTAATACTGTCTCTTCCATTACTCTCATGCAAAATGCCTGTTGGCCTTGCCTGTTAGTCAAGTTCCTGTTCACTGGAGTTATCCAAGATGCTGGTCTCTATTCTCTTAATTAGTTGAGAATCAAATGACAACTTTAAAGTTCAGACTAAAACCCACAGTGAATTCACTACATCACTAATATGGGGCCCAGCAGGTGCCCAGCAGGTGCCATGAACAAGAAAATCCCATTCTAAATGATGAGCACCACAATGCCTGAAAGACAATTCGGGGTCTACACAAAAATGGCTGGCAACTGAGCCATTGCAATATGGCTGCAAAGCCATGGCAACGGGAGAAGCCAGTTCTCAGAGTGGAAAAGCAGCAAAGCTTGGAAGTGTCTTATGCTGGTTGGGGATTACAGAGTTCACATCCAAAAATATTTTTCCAAACTCTGGAGAAGAAGAGCCAAGAAAAGACAGTTGGCCCCAGAAGGGCTAGGTAGATTGGAGGAGGCCTTCCTGTCTGGCCTCTTCTGACAGAGCAAGATGTTGGGATTAAAGATGAATACAATTCTTTGAAGGGAGGGGGGTCCAGTGGCATTTGCTCCCAGCCAACCTGAGGAAAGGGGCTTGTTGCCATGCCTCCATTGCTGATGCAATAAGCTAGAAAGACTGCAAATAACTGCAGGTTGGTGATCAGCTGCACTTGTGCAGATGGAGCAAAAGATTCCAAGATGATCCTCTTTTGTTAAAGCCATTTGTCTAGATGTGAAGTAAGAATACAGAAGCAAAACCTCAAATGGTTCCATGTGTTCTCAAGATGTTAGATACTCTACAAAAGCATATATACCTGGATCCCTAGAGCTAGGAATGCTGCTGTAGTCAGATTCATTCCTGACACTAGAGATGGTAAGGACAGATGAATGTGAGAGAGAATCCTTCCCACTTGATGCAGTTCTCACAGTTGCAAGCACTAGTTATGAGGGTTCAAAGGTTCACAGAAGGTTCATAGAAGAGGTTGGCAATTATGAGGATTTAGAATGCTTCTGGATGGGTGGTAAAGAGAAGGAGTGTCTTGCACAGCACTCTCCAATGTCACTTGTAATTGTCCCTTCTTTTGAACTGAGCTGAGGGAGTTTGCCCATCACTATGTGTAATATTATATATATTCACTTGAGACCAATAATTGATTGAACACCACTGGCTTACCATCCATCACCTTGCACCCATTAGAACAAAGCATATTTTTACTCTCTGATTACAGTTTCATAATGATTGTCCCTTTAGGTCTTGCAAGCAATTTCATTTTAATAATAGAAGCCCTTTGTTCAACCTATCTGGCTAACTTGCTGAAAATGGCACGATTCTTAATGAATATTACATGGATATTAATAGCAAGCATTCACAAAGCCACAAGGTCAAATGGATGCTTATTTAGGATAGAACTGTTTGTTGCCAAGATAAAACATCTTCTTAATCTTATGGAGAAAATCAACTGATTGCAGTTGTTGGGCATCTGTTTCAGTTTTGCTCACTGAGTACTTCACATGTACTGTTGAAGAAAAAAAGGGCTAAAAAGCAGATTTTTGAAGGCATAAGGTTAACAGGTTGTGAAGTCTAGCTTGTGTAGAAATGGCTATAGAAAAAAATTGAATCCAAAGTAGTTATGGTTATTCGCTTTAAGTAGTACACAGGACTGTGCTGAAATTATACCTTTTGAAGAACATATCAGCTCACATGTGTGTCACGCTCACAATACACACCCGTTTAGCCTTTTTTCCCTTGTCTTTTCTTCTCTTTTTTTTTTTTTTTGGCAATGTTTTAAAAAAATACTGCCTGTTCACTGACACTTGTATCTCTTACTTTTCTTCCATTGGCTGTGCCTTTCCTCTATGATGTCACATCTAGCCAATGATGAGTGGGTACTTGGTGTCATGACAACATCATGTTCTCAAAACTGTTTGGGATTATGCACAAAAATGACATAAACTGGCAATCCATCATGTGTGTTCCAAGATGGCTGGGATCACACATCACTGAGTGGCCAGTTTATGAAGTCAGCAGAATGAAAATAATGGTACTGATGGGAGAGGGAGAGGGCATAGAGGCAAGAAGATGAGTAAGGAGGTGAGTTTCCAGAAAGCAGAACTACTTGCAGTTATAGTTAGAGAACTACAAAAGGAAGGAATATATATAACGGCATATTTTTGTGTTAGCTTCACTCAGGTTTTAACTTTTATTTTTCAAAAAGCCCCAAATTTATAGCAATTGTGGACTAAAGCATGGTGAGTATTTTGAGTTATGAGGTCTGTGATAGTGCACGTGAATGACCATGCACATGTGATGGAGCATGGTATGCCATATAGTGACTTATGTAACAATCATATGCTTTTTTCCCAGAAGCACTAAAGTTTGAAGAGTTCTGAATTTATATATAATGTTCAGCATATCAGTAAATACATCAGTAGCTACCAAAATCAGAATCATATTTCCGTTTTCTGTGTATGACTGTGACAGCTGGACAGTGAAGAAAGCTGACAGGAAGACAATCAACACACTTGAAATGTGTTTCTGAAAAGAGTTCTACAGGTACCCTAGACTGCTAAAAAGACAAATGAATGGATCATAGAGTAAATCAGACTTGAATTCTTACTTAAGCTAAATGTGGTGGAGACATTTTCGGGTCAGCCCAGAGACCTCTGGGGTGAGGGAAAAGCAGTTGAGAAAAGCAGTTAATTTTCCCTGCAATTGAAGTGACTCTTTTTTAAAAAGAAAATAGGACATTGTGAAATAGAATGTTAGGGAGGATGAAATGTGCCTCGCTATGGCCTTGCCATGCTTTGCAACATTATAAGGTTACGAAAAATGATGAGAACTGTTGTTTGTGTATTTTCCCTTTTTTGGAAGGTGATAATTTGCATGGAGATGTATAAATTGTTTTGGATGAAAAGAGGCGGGGCTCAACTTTTAGAATTATCTCCCTAACATTGTGCACAATAAATCTTTTTTCTAAAACCGCGGGTTTTACTCAGTTCCACTACATATTTTGGGGGCTCTGGTCTGGGAAGATGGGCTTTTTTTTGCCCTCTTGAAGGGCATCTGTGCCCCATTGATGGGGACCGGGACCCATTTTTTATTGGACGGCCCTGTTTGTGGGGGTGTGAAGCCGGGAGATGGTTGCCAGCTAAAGAACCCAGGAAGGGTTTTGGGGGAATTGATACAGAACACAGCCCTAGGTAAGTGTGTTACTGCCTCCCCACATGTTGGGGGGAAGAGGGGCCTGATCAACCCCTTGGAATCTTCCCCAGATAGCAGCCCCACAGGTGAGGCTGCTAAAACCGCAGGATTCCTTATACACACACACACACACGGGAAAGGTGGGAGGCTGTGTTCGTAGTGTGAAAGTTGTGAGTGTGCTTGGCGTTGAGTTCTTACTGGAGACCTTTGGGAAACGTCCGGCTAGTGAGCAGCGCGTGTAAAAGTGTTTACCTTTTTGTTTCGAGCGTTGGGACCCCTTACCCGCAGCTCAAACCCCCCCCCCTACTGTGTGTTGTCCTTTTGGGTTGGAGATGGGAGGAGGGAGAGCCAACAAACTCCTCTTCAATGCATGTTGAAAAATTTTAAGAAAGGATATGGGAGTGACTATGGCTGTCCCAAAATGACACCAGGCAGGTTGAAAAACCTCTGTAGGTAGAGTGGCCATCATTCAAGGTTGGATGGCCCCCCCAAAGGGGCTTAGATCCAGATAAAATTAAGGCTGTGTATGCAGTGGTGGTAGGGAACTCTGAACATGCAGACCATTATCCTTATATAGATTCATGGGACACTATAGTACTAACCCCACCTTGGCTAGAGAGGTGCAAGGAGCAGTGTACCAGGGTCATGTTAGTCATGAAGGACAAGACTCAGAAAAAATTGGAAGAGGTCCCATAATTTTAGATACCCCACCTAGGAACCAGAAGAGCTATGTGCACCCCCGCCATATGTTCCAGCAATTCACCATCAGGAGGCAGGAGAGGCTCAGGCAGTGCCAGCAGAAGTCCCAGTGGCCCCATGGCAGCACAAGCCACTGAACCTCCACCTATGCAAAGAAACAGAGGCACGGGTGCTCTACCAGTGAACCAGAAACAAACCCAGGGGTGAAGGTATTTTTGGGGAAGTTAATAAACCCTTCATCAATCAATAGTCTGGGGAAAACACAAGGCCTCCCCCTTCAGTGAAAATATGCAGGTTTCCCCAAGAATCAGGAACTTTGAAAAGCCTACCCCCATATTACCAGCGGGGGAACGGGAAATGACCATCCCCAAGCACCATAGATGCCTTCAATTTTAAAAAGGGCCCAAGGTGAAAGAAAAAAGGCCAAAGAGACCACAGGACAGACCCCCTCTCCAGACCCAGGGGAAAAAGGGAGTGGAGAAGAAGAAGAGGATGCAGGGGGGAAAAAGAGGAGGGCCCCACTCAGACAGATCAACCAACTGGTAGTTGATGCTCAGCAGTCAGGGGGCTACCAGTGGGTTCAAGTTATCAATATAACCCTTCAATCAGCCCTTTAAATTGGAAGCCCCAATGAACTTATATGGAAAAGCCACAAGAAATAATAGAACTTTGCTCCAGATCAGGGCCCCACTTTCCCAAATTTGGGCAGGATTGTCAATAGTTGCTTTTGCCCTTTGGTTCACCACTGAGGAGTGGAGGAGAATAAATTCAAAATGAGGAAGGAAGAAACAGGGCACCAGAGGCGAATCCCGAGCAATGGATGAGAGGCAAGTTTCCCCAGCTGATCCAGGGTGGGATCCAAAAAACTTGACCAGAGAAATGCTACTGAAATCAAACCCCTTTTAGTGGAAACCATGAGAGAGGGGATGAAGAGAGCTGTTAACATGTCCAAAATATAGAGGTACCCCCAAGGACCACCAGTCTCCAGGGGTATTTGGGGGGGGTACTTTATGCCTACAGGCATAACTGAACCCAGATACCCAGGCAACCAACAACAGTGAATTTGGCCTTTGTGTCCCAGAGCTACCCTGACATAGGAAGAAGCTACAGAAACAAGAAAAATTTGCAGGCATGAATTTTAGCCAGCTGTTGGAGATTGCCCAGAAGGTACATGTGAAGGGATCAAACGGGGAAAAAGGGAAAAGGATAGACGAATGCATAAGAAGGTGGAATTGCTGGCCTCTGCATTGACTACTCGGAAGGGAGACTCCAAGCGGGCAGGAGGAAGAGGCAAGTGGAGAGAGGAAAGACAGAGGCCAGATTGGGGAAAAAATCAGTGTGCAATTTGCAAGCAGGAAAAGGCCAGTCCTTTCTAAATTTAACAAATAGAACGGAGGAGGAAAAAAGGGAAAAATTTAGGAATGACTGACTTTGACTTTTGGCTTTCCCCCTTGACATAAAAAACTGCAAAACTGTATCTGACAATGAGTTTTTTGAGAACAGTGACATAGGAACTTTGGACACATGGGCATTGTAGACCCAAAAATTTCCCCCCAAGGGTTACAAATGCAAAGAGTAGACAAGTGAAGTGTTAGATAAGCCCCACAGAGGTTTGAAGCTCACAGTATCTTTAGGAAACAGCCAGCCACTCCCACCTCCAAAGGAACCTGCAAGAGTGAGAGCCCCTGCCTGTGTTTGCATGAAAGAAGGAGAGTGAGATCGGGAGAAATGATGGCTAAACAGCACACATCCCCCAGCTGAGGGGGCCAAGAGGCCAGGAAAGCAATGAGGGGGGGCGGAGGCTGGGGAGATTCAGCCGAGGTTGGGCGAGATGGAAAAGGGGAAAAAGGAACAGCCAAAGCAGACGCAAGGAGGCTGCCCCCATCCTGCTCTGCAAAGAGGCTTCCGGCTAGCTCCAATGGAGGCACTGAAAAGGGGAGAGGAGCAGAGGCTGTAAAGGTGCCTGTGGCCAGCTGACAAGGGCAGACTGAGAAAAAAGTTTTGTCCCCACCCCAAAAGAGAAAACAAGGGCTTGACATCCTGGAAGGAGAAGTTGGCAGCAAGAGCATGAAGAACACAGGAAAAAGGGAGAGTCCTAGATGAAAGGGAGTCCAAATTGCGAAGAAGCCCCCCACCAGTTCCCGATAAGGGCAATTGGAAGGTCCCCGGGCCCCCGACCCAGCAGGCTAAAGTACAAGCAAGCTGGGAGAAGAAGGTGATGACGCACCTCTGAGCTGGGAGGGAGAAGGTAATGGGGGCTTCTGAGAGGCAAGAGCGCCCTCCAGGCTGAAAGTGGAAAGCAGCTGCAGGACTCTGACTGAAAGGGTAGAGGACAGAGAGAAAGGGACAGTTGAAGGCTGTGAGACAGCCAGGAGACCAACGTAGCCCCAAAGGGCCCAACCAAGATAAAAAACAGACCTGCATTTTGTCCACAAGATCATCAAAGATTAGACTAGGAATCACCCAGAGGAGTCACATTGACCTGCAGACCTCAGAATTTAAGGAAACTGGAGAAGATGAAACAAAATCCTGAAGACACAGTAGTTCAATGGATGGCCCCAAAAAGCCCTGGCTATGTTTTTGGACTGGATGCCAGCACAGGGCAAGTGGATGAACCACATTCATCTTCTTAGCCCATTTTATAGAAACCTCTCACTCTTATTCCATGTGCAGCCCACAACAGAGAAACCAGGAGTGTTTTTGTTTTCCCCAGAGCCCCATTATGATGGGGAAGAAGATGCAGTACACACCTCACAGAGTCATAAAGTTGTCACCTTTCAGCAAAAGCCCTTTTGGATGGATTAAGGGAACATAACTCTACAGGAAAGGGTTAGTGCATTAGGGAAAGCTCTGAGTACAACAAGGGAGGAAATCTTAGAACAGGGGTTCCCTTTCCGACAGGTATGCCCAGGAAAACATCCCAGTGTTAATTTTTCTTTAGTTATAGTAATGGTTTCATTGAGTTATATGAGAATAAGGGGGGCTGGTCCTCCTTAGTCAGTTCTAGAAAGTAGCCAGCTTTTACAATGGTAAATGGGTATATGATTTATCTTCTGGGATGAATTGGTTTGGCCACTGAGGGTATTACCTATCACCCAGTACACAAACCAGTATAGTTTGGCTGGGCAAGAATGAAAAGAGTTTATAATGAAAGCAATGGGTATGATTCTGACAACACATATCTGAGAGGTTGGGAGTCACCGTGATCCCCATGGAGGGAGTTGCTTTTCATGTAAGGCAGATGCGTTGTTGGCTGTCAGCCCAGCATGAAATAGGTTTAGACTATTTCTTCAGTCGTGAAGGGGGTCTGTGTATTTGGATAAATATTTGCATTCTCACGTACTGAGACTCCATATCCCCGAACGCTGGGTAAAAGATCTCGCTCTGTTGCCCTGCCTCTCGTATTGCTAGCTTGTGCTCTTGGCTAATTTCCCCAACTTGTATAATTGAGAGCACATTTAGGTGTCCCTCCTGGGACCTCCTGGGACCCCCAGAAAACAGGGTTAACACTACTTTACAGAAGGGTTGATTCAGTCAAGAAAACCATGGCCCTTAGTTTGTTAGACCTCAGCAAGGCAGTTGATAACCAGAGCTCTTGAATGTCTTTCATTTATAGATTCACCATAAGTTGAAGTCAAATTGAGGGCAAATAACAACAACATCATTTTTTAAACATGGAGGCACATGGAATGATGCATATGTACACCTGGCAGCTGATCATTATGGCACTTTGCAGTCAAATGTCTTAAATAAATCAGTTTCCTTCAGGTTTCAGAATCATAGAATTTTAAGGAACTGGAGGGACTATCTTGTCCCATGGCACCAGATATCCTTTTTCATGTTATACCCATCAGGTCAATTTTTACACATTTTGCCCGATTCTGATGCTTGCATCAACCTTCAGGGATCATTTTCACTGTATCTCACCTCTGATAGCTACAAAAACAGTTGGGCTCAGCACAGCCTCCTTGGACAGAATATTTATTTAAAATAATACTATCTCATCTTTCTACCTGTTAACTTTGGATCCATGGGGCAGCTATCTTGCTATCACTTCGGCTTACTGTTATTTTCAGCGAAAAGTATCTATACAATGCCTGGTGCTCATAGCTGCTCTTCCTACGCTTTTTGCTGGACAAGCTTGCTCAGCATATATGGAATGACAGGCTGTTATTCATGTATACCAACTCCTTTTACACAAAAACACTTAGATGGCTTCTCTAGTTTTACAAAGGGGAGCCGGCAACTTCACAAAATTTGATGACAGTAGTAAACAACACCACAGATTTTAAAAGCAAAGCTCTTTTTAAGAGGTAGTTGTTTAACTATGTGTTCTAGTCCTTTATTTTATATGTATAATTGGAATTTTATAACAAAGATCCAGTTTACTAACATGTCAATGGGAACAGAATTTATGAGTTGACCATATCCCCTCTTTGTGCTGTGGTCATAAAAAGGGTGTTTGTTTGTTTAAGAGCAAGTGACAGCTCCCAACAGTTGGCATGAATGGCAGTTATCTTCCTCAGCAATTGCTTTTCTTTATTAACACAGACTCCCTCTATGACCTTGTTACTCAGTACATTTCATAGCTATGTCAGCCTGGATAAACAGAATAAGCTCACTACTTTAAACCAAAAGCGGGGTGGGGGGAAGAAAAATAAAAGGAAAAGGAAAGGAAAATCAGAGGAATGTGGAAAACCAGGAAAGTTAGCAGACTAGTAGAATTTTTCAGGGAGTTCTGCACATACTTATTTCTGATTCTTCTCACTTCTAAACTGTGTGCACCAATGGTGTATGGAGGTTCAGCAGTGTCTGGGACAAGCGCAGAAGTTGTGCTCCTAGGTGCTGCTGTCACTGCCGCCTCTGCACCAGGCTGAGAAAGACTCCTGTGGGGGCGGTAGGGGCAAGTGGGCATGGTGGGGGCAGCGGCAAGTGCAGAGGAGGCACAGGGGGCAGTGGTGAGTGCAGGGGAGAGTGGCGGCCATGGGAGAAGTGCAGGGATGGCGATGAGAACAGGGGGAGGCAGTGGGTGTGAGAGAGGTACAGGAGCAGCGGCAAACATGGGGGGAACAGTAGTGAGCATGGGGGATGTGCAGGGTGGTAGAGAACACAGGGAGACAGCAGTGGGCATGGGGGAAACATGAGGGTGGCAGTGAGCATGGGGGAGGCACGGGGCACCGGCAGTGCAGGGGCAGTGGCAAGTGCGAGGGGGGGTGAGTGCAGAGGAGGCATGAGGGGGCAGCAGCAGGTGGAGGGTGGTGGTGGAAAGAAGGGCCCTCTTGGTCATTGGCACCCAGGGCACAAACCCCAGTTGCCCCACCCTGGATATGCCTCTGGTGTGCATATTATCCTTCCCAGACTACTACATTCCATCATTGAAAGATCCTACCTGTCCAGGCCAAGGCCCCATTCGGTTTCACTGAAGGAGAAAGCCCCACCAGCCTAAGTACAATGTTGTCGTATGCATCAGCATACGAATATGGAGAACTGTCTGTTTCCTCGCTGCTTAATTTCAAGGAGTTCTTGGATCCAAGGTACTAGGGGATGGTTGGCTTGAAAAACAGCCCTGCTTTGTGAGAGATGTTTTTACAAGCCAGCCCTCCCTTAGTGCCTTGGGGCCTACAGAGCCAAGTACTGAGGAAAGAGTTGGTTCTGTATAAAGCAGCGCTTTGGTGGAAGGCAAATACTGTGTAGTCTCTTCCATGTCTAGAGGAGTCCACATGCAGCAGGTGGCCAGAATGATTTACTGCCATTTGCTGCTGCTCCTTCTCTACCTGTGCTAGGAGATCTTTGGTACTTCCTCATGTATTTACCCAAGCTGTCAAACATTTTGTGCTAAGGTCCACTCCATGAGAGATTTGACTTAATAGGATCCCAGTCGTATGTTCCTCACAGAATTTGGAACTCCTGCAATTCCTCCTTTGGTGTATTGATTCATATTGGTATCCTGCCTCATTTGCTTCTGAAATACAATTTGACCCATGGCTAGCCAAGGCTGAGAAATTCAATATATTTTTCTTGAAACAGATTCCCACCCAGTCCTCCCCTGCCACCAGCCTGTGGTAGTTTCAGTTCTTTACTCTAGCCTAACAGTTTAACCATTTCCTTGATGTTACTTTCCATTTTAATTAATTTTCATTTTGGCATTAATGTAAACTGCCTGGGGAGCTTACTTGTTCCTGAAAAGGAGTACATAAATGTAGGAAGGCCAATGTTATCAGCAGATTCCAGGAACAAATTGTTCTTTCCACCTTTTTGGAAGTATATAGAAATGCTCACAGAGTTATGGATACATTTGCCAAGACCAGTTATTAGGAAAAGTCAATAATATTTCTCTGAAAACTGTCCCATGGGAAGCAGTAAAGGGAGCTGTAAATATGTAGTATGAATATATATCCAATATAACCTCACACAGTGTCTAGGGACAATACATACACATATTTAGAGGCAAGGTTGGTATAACAGTCAAATATAGCAGTACAGTGTGGATAATGACCTTGCTGCTTCTATTGGCAACCAATCTTTTTAGCTCCCTCTCTGTGTGTGACAGAATAATAATTTAAAACAAAACTACTTTTACTGTAGCACAAAGACACAGAGGAAAAAACATGTTGTGCTAAAGAGACTAGTAATAAAAGGAGGGAAAGCCTTAAAGCAGACATGTTCCTAGTGTAAGAGTGATGCTTGTTGTATTCAGCTAAGTACAAACTCTGAAATTACTAGAGGACTTTCTACATATCTCCAAGGAAGAGAACACTTAAAACTAAATTACTTAGTCATTTTAAAAATCATCTTATTTTACACAGTACATTTATATGCTACCTTTGTGGAAATCAAGACAAAATATACAGAGGCTACTAGCGGGTCACCTATCCATGCACTAACTAAACTGAAATACACTAAAGCACACTGCTTCCAGATTAAGGATGGCAATTTCCTCTTATTGCAAGAACAAATAATTGCTACAATTTCCTCACCAATCTGAGAATGAAAGGTATTTTGCACCATTTTTAGCACTATTTGTGACACTTGGCTGAGGAAAATGCATTTGCGCAAAAATATACTGCTTTATTCTTGTTCAAACATACTGTTTGTTCCCTGCACAAAACTATACGCATTTTGATTCCTGCACCTCAGTGCTGGGCTTTGCACAGACAATACATGCAGGAGAACAAAATTTGGTTGTTGTTGTTTTTTGGAAGCGCCGGGGGCGGCTAGAATCTATATGCTTATGCCAGTTGCTTAATTTTTGGTGTAACATGTGTAAAAATTATGTGACATTCATAAAAGCAAATATTCTTCTCACATTCCTGCATGCCTTTTTCTTTTCAATAAAATAAATTTAAAACAAACTTTGAAAATGCACAGGAAGCAGTGTATTTTGTGCTTATTAATGTTTTCTGTCCCAAAACATATTTTCTGAGGGGGAAAACCACTTTTAATATGGCACATGGTTTTTAATACCACCTAACAGCGATCTTACTTTTGAAAGTCTTTGCTTTTGGATTCTAGAATAAAGTAAGCAAAGAATTACACCCCCGGATTGGTATTCACTCCAATTTTGTGATTATATAGAGTTCATTCTATAAGTAAAGATAAAATCATTCACTAAGCTCTTCTTGCAGGAAGGAAAAAATAATTTTTACAATTTTCTTCCTGCAGCAATCCAAAGCACACAGTTGTCAAAGCTGATTCACAATTCAGAACTTATTTTGTGAGCAAGAAATAATGGTTCTGTATAGAAATATTATTTTCTGTGTAGAAAATGCAGAAATTTTTTTGTAATAGAAAATGCTATATTTAGTGCAAAACAACCATATGTGAATTTTGCACAGAAAAAGTTCTGAAAATGCGAAGATTCTTGTCAGTTCTCATCAAGGTTTCTGTGCACTTGAAAAACATGCTTTTTAATCCATTCTCTAAATATTTTCAAATATTCTCTATCTACAAAACAAAGTGTTTCATTATATATGACTGAAACTCCCAATACCTTTCTCCATTACAAAAATCAGGTGAAGAAAAGTCTTTGATGCTGACCATGGCATGGAGCAAAGGTTTATATGCCCCCAAAAGAGATTTCTGATATAAAGAAGCTTTCCTCACCATCTGTGTTTTGTAAAAAGATATCTGAGTTCCAACAACAGAATTGCCATTTTCCACCTTTACATTTCCCTAGCATGAATCTATGTATGAATTCACCCTGGTGTGAATTTATTCTGAGGCCATTTCCACACTCCAGTGTCCTCCAGTTTCTATCGAAGAAAAGCAGAGAAAAATCATTTGTAGCTTCTGCATGTCAATTCCCCTGGAACTCTTATTCCCCCCCTCGGTCCTCTCTGCCACTGCTGATTGGTCAATTTAATGCCCACCTCTATGGTGTGAATCAATGTAGTGCTTCACATGTAGGAAAAAATGCTGTGAACTGTTTTGGCTGATTTGTTTCAGAGTTTTTCCATTTTTCCATTACACCAGTTTTACAACAATGTGAACTGCTTTAAGAGCTAAACACGCGCAGAACGAACTACGACAGAACAACATCAAACTGGTTTGACGTGCAGATGTATTCAAGACATAACAACGCCACAGCGATGTATCTCCCTTGTGAGGAAAGGACCTGAGTGAGTCATCCAATGCTGTCCAGGAAAGTCAAACATTATGAGATCTCCCCATCCCTCCACAAAGATTTTTTTGTGTTGAGGAGCCAGAAACCACAATAAGGGAGATGGCGAAGGGAAAGTTAAACTCCTCAAATGTGCATGTGTATGTTGTTAATAGCCAACCCTGCATTCTGCAGTTCAAGGTCCTGCACACATTGGCTCTCCGTCCTGCTGTAATAGACAATTCTTTGTCTCAAATCATCTGGTTTAAAAAGAAACATCTCTAAGAAGGAAGAGCTGACTTTCAACATTTGGCACCTCACCCACACAGACTAAACATGCTAAACAGACATGGAAATCACCTGGTCAAGGTCATCTATACCATAGCATGATGCATCATGTTTCTATTTTTGTGGTTCTGATTTTAATTACTTTTTTGTCCTTTTTAGGTATAGGTTTCAGATTGTGTTATGTTGTGATTAGTTCAATTCTGCTTTTATGATGACGTTTGTATGTTTTGGCCAAGTTGCTATTGTTGTTAATTGCTATCAAGTTGGCTTCAGTTTATGATGCTAAAAATGAGAGACCTCCAAGATGCCCTGTCATTAACAGTGCTTCTTTGAAATAGTAAGCTACCTTGAGTCCCAATATGGAAGGAAAAGTGGGGTATTCATAATATTAATAATGATATTAATAAAAATGATGATGATGCAAATTTATAAATGTTCAAACATTTAATGTGCACAAATGTTATGCACATCTTAGTTCTCTTATGCCATGTTTATTGGTGATGCATCCCCCCCCCCAATTTAGGAATGTGTAAGTATAAGCCATGAATAAGCATGTATTCATGGTCAGAAGGCCACTTTCAGCCCTTTCAGAAGCTGTGCAGGCCACACTGCTGCCATTTTCAGCAAACAAGAGTTATTTCCAGTATCGTTCTAAAGTGTCATTTGGCTGTTTAGGGCTGGGGCTTGAGCTGAAATAGCATTTAGGGGTCAAACAGTAACCCTGGTTGCATTTTTTGGATTGAAGAAAAAAATTTTTTCACTCTTGTTGGATTTTGGGCTGACCTTTTTTTAAAAAAAGTGGGACTTGGGGGATCCGAACAGCTCTGTGGGGGCAAGTACCACTCAAGTCTCACTTCTGGGAAGTGGGCTGTGCAATTCCTATTTCTGGTACAAGCCCTAATATTCAAGGTGAGGACCAGGGATTGGAAGGATAAGAGCAATTATTATTCTGTTGACTAGGCCAAAATCAAAGTTCAGGTTTCTAGTATCTATATCAGACCTGGTTAATTCAGAGGATTTAAATTATTCCCCAGTAGTGGCACCAATGCTCCACACACTTCAGCTGTGTTCTACAAATTAAATGTGTTCTGAAATAGTAACTAAGGCCATTTCCACACTACACTGTTATAGTGCTATTATTCCACTTTCTACATCCTATAGAATCCTGGGGGTTGCAGTTTAGAGAGGGGCATTTAGAATTCCCAGCCAGAGAAGTCTTTGGCCTCAGTCAACTACAAACCCAATTCCACAGGATGTTGAAAGTGGAATAATAGCACTATAACAGTTTTTTTGGGGGGAGGCCCTAACAGAACTTATTCTTAGCTTTAGACTTAGAACATCCTGGTCGAAAGAAGAGCAAACAGCAGTGTGATGGTACTGAAACATTACTCACTCCACAGAATATGTGATCAAAACATGCTACTCCTGTGATATGGTTTACAGCACAGAACCAGGGCCAAGGATGGAAAGAATATTCAAAAATATCTGTAAAATGGTGAGAAATATGGGTTAAAAAAATTCAAGAAACTCTGATGAGAAGAATCCAGGACTGATTATAATCTCTGTAGTTTAGGACACATTACACATTCTGCACAAAATTCACATATGGTTGCTTTGTACAAAAAAACAGCATTTTCTGTATAGGAAACAGCTCATTCTTAAGAGAAAACAAGATTTCTACACAGAGATATTATTATCTGCACAGAAAATGTTATGTGGGAAACTTTACTATGCCATTCAACTGTGTCCCAATTTTGTATAGAATATGTCCCTCAATTACAGCAGTTTTCATGCAGGAAAAGAAAATTGGAAGTTTAGAAGGCTTTGGAAACTGGCAGGTAGCTTTAGGGGCTGCAAAAGTATGGTCCCACTTTTCCTATCCCTGGTTTAAATATTTCTTCTTGTATTTTCCCTTAAAAAGTCAACATTCTTGACCTATCACCTTTTAGGAGGCCTAAATCCAATTGTTAGTCCCAAGTAGAGTAAACCCACTGAATCAAAAAGAATCCAAGTCAACATTTATGTAAAGTTACACTGATTCAATACTTTACTATAGTTGGGACTGACAAACTAATTTAGGACTTGGTCTGCTACTGAGCATCACACCTGTATCTCAGTGGACAGAGGTATTTTACTAAAGACTTTTTCACTTTTTGTATTCTTTTCAGCAAAAACAAAAACCCATTGAAAACTCTGTTTATTCCAACAAGCATAAAGACTACTTCTTAAAACCCACTTTGGATCTACAAACTTTTTAAAAAACCACGATTTCACTAAAGTTGTGGAGCCTATAGAATAAAAGTTCAGGGTGATATTAATAAACTTTGAAGATGCTTAGTTCAAAATATGACTGGATAATAATAATTATTATTAATTTTAGCAAACAGTATGATTACTAGATTTTCCTGTCAATTTCATCCCAGTGAGCCTTCCTTAATTTAAGAGGAAATGAAGAAAGAAAAGCAGTTTTATTACCATTTTGTTACTTTTAGAAGAAACTTTAAATGTGGTAAACCCACTGCACATCATGTAGGAAGGCACCATGTGCTGCAATTCATTATGGTTGGTAGCACTGCATCCCACTAGAGATAAAAATGATGTGACGTACTAACCCCTTGTTAACTTAACAGGAGCTAACCTGCAATAAATATGGCATGCAAAATTGTGTATGAGAGGCAACACTCATTCATTTCTTCAGAAATGACACTCATGACATTAAACAAAGGACAGAACTAATAACCAAATTAACAACTACTGTTCCTCCAACTGGAATTTCTTTGATGGAACAATAGTTGCAGATCATTGGGTGGTGGCAGCCAGAATATTTTTTTAAAGCAGATTTGTAGTGTGGAATGGCCTCTTCTTGCCTTACATCTTTGTTCCACCATATAGCCCTCTAATGAGCTCAGAGATTTATGCATTATGGTCTTATTCAAATGGGAATAGCTATTTTTAAATTAGGAAATGACTAGCTTGGGCACCCTTACTTCAAAAGGCTGAACTCATGGGACACAGATGAGAATCAGGTGGCTATCCACAGCTTGTTGGACTTCAAGTCCCAACACCCCTAGCTAGCATAGACCATGGTGAGTAATGCTGTAAATTGCAGTGCCACAACATCTGGAGGGTTGCATGATTTCCACTCTTGCCACTGAATATTTTTATGAAATGTTGGCTCTTGTACACATGCCTGCATAGTTGCTACGGAAGAAAAACTTGTATTCTCGCCCAACATATGGATCAAGGTGCCAGTTGTAGCAGATCTAATTGAATGCAAACACAATGATTTGGAAAACCTAATGTTCTGGCAAATAACATGGTCAAGGTGGTACAAGGGAAATGGTAGAGGAGGGCATTGAGAGTTTATACAGCCTTGGGTGACATGGTTGATTGTATGGACAGGAATACAAATTTAGGATTAAGAAAAAATAAATAAAACAAGGAAACACTACAAGGAGAGCTTTTTTCAGAGGAACTGAAGTGCTTAACTTCTAGGTTTGTTTCCCAAAAACTAGAAAAAAGAGACAAGACTTTGGTTGCTCAAATTCAATCCAATTCAGAAATAAGGTGTTAGCCTCAAGCCACTTATTTGTACATACTAAATTCCTTAGACTGTGGAATGACCTGCCAGAAGAAATTCGACAGCCAAACACACTGTCTGAGCTTTAAAAAGTATTAAAGGCCTATCTCCTCCAGCAGGCCTATCCAGTCAATTTTTATCTATGAATTTTAAACTGGTGTATTTTTAATGGTTGTATGTGTTTTTAGTTATACTTTAATCTCTGTTGGATCCTGCCTTAAGCCTTAGGAAGAGGCAAGAGAGAAATAAAAATTATTATTATTATCAAGAAACGTCCAAGAATAACTTTAATATATCCAAATATCAGGCTCAGTGTAGCCCCTATAATGACAAAAAAGAGGCCAGGTGGTGCTAAACAGTCATTAGGGACACAGAAGTCTCTGTAGTTTGGGTTAAAACAGATTGAGACAGGAAGAGGTTACTGGGCCCCATAATGGAAGGGTCATACATCTCCTGAGGGTTTTCAGCAGAACTCAAAGATTATGCCCTAAATTCTATAGTTAGTTTAGAGCCAGTGAATCCATTTGATTAACTTAAGTGTTGACCCATTGTTCATTCTATGGGTTTATTTTGATTGACACTAACTAAAAGGATTTCAGCCATTGTATTCCCTCAAGATTATTCAGTGGTCACTTTCAACATCTTTATCTCACTTCTTGACCACCTACCTTGGACTCAGTGTTGGCAACCCGCACAGTAGTCAAGATTGCTTACAAGTCAAATTGTTTTTCCTAACCGCATGAAAATTGGTGATGACACTGAATAGCACTTTATCATGATTGGCAAAGCAGTACAACTTGGTGTAGAACTGAGTATATAGCCCACAGCCTATGGGATACATACAACCCCCAATACCATTTTGTGCAATCAAGCCTATATGATAGTTCAAAACTCCTTAATTCTCCCTCAAAATAGGATGACAAACTACTGAAAAAAGATTATGAAGAAGTCTAAAATCCCACTTCCTGAGACCTTTAGAAGTGGCAGATACATTTACAATGCTGTCTTCAACCCCCAATGCCTGCAGTGCCCCTCAAAAGCCCTAAAATCAGCCTTCCAAACTTAGAAGTTGCAACTGGATGTGACTTCTGCTTGCAAGTTCCAGCCAACTTAAAAAGTAAAGTGGAGTGTGAAGCATTGTGAAGGCACAGGTCAAAATTTGCTTCCCAGGGCACTGCACTTGTCTACCTTTGATATACAAGTCTCTCTGTGAAAAAATGTGGCATGTAAGGCGGCTCGAGAGGAAAATGCAAGGAGAATTCCTGACTTGAAAATGTAGAATCAGCATCATAGAAGAGAATGGAATCATACTAGAATAAAGTCATGAAAACAATACTAAGAACCAACCAAACCCTGATTTTATTCTCAGAGCTGGGATGTACTAACTGTGAGGGATAGCCAAGAAGAAAGGAGGATTGCTCAAATTTCTATTGAGCTTTCATGATTAAAACAAATAACACAATGATACCTATGGCTCAGAGGCTGGACTAAAGATGGATCAAAACAAACACTGTAATGTTACCAGGTCATATACCGTTATACTTTGATATGGCTTAATTAGCAGATATAAATTATACGTTGCTATAGCTGCATGACCATGCTGGCTAAGAGGAAGGATTTGCCAAACATGTGCAAGAACTAGGTCAGGGAGGACCTCAAGGCATGGTCAGGTCATAGGTAGGAAATCATCAGGGAATGCCAGCAACAATGGTCTTGCAAATGTCCATCAACGACTCAATCTCCAGAGACAATGGAATGCAAAACTGATCTAACAGTCTTCAATCTTCCTCCCACTCCCCAGCAAAAATCTTCTTTTATTCCCTTTCCTGCGCAGCAATCAAGAAACTATCATGATTCCCATCAGTCCTTTGTCACCTAATGCTAAGACTATTAGTTCATACCAGCCCCCATTGTTTGTGCTATCAGAGAGCTGTTAATACCTTCACCCTCCAAGGCAGAAATAGATATTTAAACCTCAATTTTGGACTAGAAAACTTGTAGTGCTATTGGCATATTGACTGTAACTCTGCTGCTCTGATTTCCAATTTGTACTACCCTTGGACTTCTAGTCTAAGCCACAATCACTTCTTCGTTTCCTCTCTGCTGGATTGGTAACCCACTTCGCCCTAAACTCTTGGTATCCAAACTTCTTTTCCTTTTCCCTTCAGTTAGCCTTGTGTGATTGTGAAACTGCTTGGATCTTGCGTGTGTGATTGTTAATTCCCCAAATAAAACAAATAAGCTTTCTTTTGACTCTCAGGCTGGTTTTTCCCTACACTAATACCAGTATACATAGGTGTAAAAGATCCCGTAAGGTTACTCCCTTTTTGCAGGGCTCCTCTTTGAGCTAATATTCCCTACTGTTTCATGGAGTCACCAACGTTTTGGGGTAACAGTAATTCAAAGGGTTCAGTGGAGGGAGAGCCATGCCTTTTTGACCAATTTTATATACTATCTCACTGGGGGTGGCACAATGAGATAACTGAACCAAAGTAGCCATCAATGATACTTGAGTTAGTTGGGCTACTGCTCAACCTTGCTGACTAGGTTGAGAAGCTAGAGATGCCACAAGTTTGAACCATTTTTCCCCAATAGAACTTTTGATTGGTCACTGCAGCACTACAGGTTAGTCAGAGGGGTGGTGATCTAATGATGTAAGCTCCTGCATGTTTCCCTAGTCACAAAGAAACAGATTCTTAAATTTAATCAAGGCCAGGTGCATACATGTCATGATGTCAACAGTTATGCATATTGCTGGCAGCTATTAAGAAGACTGTCTTCTTGAACAAAAAGGATTTTTGAGTCAAGGTATCACAGTGACGACCAATAAATGCATAGCTATAATAAATCATATTCCCATCCCCCACTATGCAATGTTTTGAGAGGGGTGGGCATGTTTGTTGGTCTCCCAATGTAGACAGGTGACAGCAACAGTGTCATAGCACAGAGCATCATGACAGAGAGTGTAAGGAGGTGGAGCCAGAGTGGTTAAAATCTCCTCCCATCCCTCTTCTCCCTCTTCTGAAATGAATTTGAGGAGTCCAGGCAAGCAAGTCAGCTTTCATTTTCAGCAATCAAGCATTCCTGCACAGTTTGTCTGTAACTAGGCCTTATGGTATAACAGCATTTTATTTTGGCATTGCTACATGATCTGGCTTGTCTTCCCTTGGGCTTAAATTTTCTTTTGCGGCATGTCTTTTGCTTAGAGGTCCAGTTTCAACAGGGAAGTATGAAGGGTGGCATGTGGCTACAGCTGCATTTGGCAGTCATTTTATTCAGTTCTGTTCATTGGAATTAATTTGGAGGGGTCACATGGCAGACCCTGATGGGGCCCAGTACAGGAAGAAGGTGATGTGCAGCCTCCATATCAGCCTGTGGACTACATTTACCTGGGGGGATTATTTAACTGATTAGTTTAATTAATCATCTATTGGTACCTGTTTGGGCATCTGGTGACCCCACTCAGACCCAGAAGGTGGTGGGGCACCACTGTAGCCTACCTCTGGACCAACCAGATAATTTAGGTCATTGGTACAGTGGGTCAAGGTGGGTAGCACCCAGGTGGTTGGTGAATCCTGAAGACAGGACTCTAATTCATCTATGTGGCATCCCAGCAGGCCTGCACCTGCACTTTGTTGGTAGGATTTAGGCTTTTGCAAGGCTCATGAGGTATGATGATTGAGGAATCTGGTCTTTGTAAATTCAATTGCAAATTATGTGGTCCATACCACCTGAAATAACGGGTCACTGGGAAAGCGTATGAATTGAATTTATGTCTATAAATATGAAATTTGCATGGTCCCAATACAGACTAATTCCTTGATCCATGGTATGAGATACATACACTGCTATCACAATTTTTAGCATTATGTTGAAGTGGATAACTTGTAATGAACCTTTCTTTAAAGAGACACAGGTCACAGCTTCATATTAGGTGCATATTGCATTACAGTGAACTGATGATGAAGGATTTGGAAAAGTTAGAGTGAGGGAGTCAACATATTCCATGAGCAGCAAAATGGCTGTCAAATGAATAGACAGGGTGGGGAGATCAGAAGAAAAAGGAGGCTAATAAGCCCTCTCACTGCAAGTCAAACAGGCACTTTAAATGTACATTGATGACTTATGTTCAATGAACTCAGGCCTTGACTGTGGTCCATTATGACAGGATACATGCTAATTATACCATCAGTTTTTGAGACTGATGGCAGAAAGGGAATAGAAAGTGCAAGCTGCCTCTGCTTAGAGAACTCTCTGTAGAACAGCATGGGTATATCATGTGTTCTGAATTTAAAACAGAGGAGGGGGCTTGAACATTTGACACAGAGCTGCTCAAAGTTGAAATATTTCAAGACCAGAGCTAAAGACTATCACACAATGATTCTTCAAGGCTGGATGGATCTATGACTTATCTTCTATGGAGAGAAGACTATGTTCACAGAAGATGCTTCTGCTAAGTTTTCAGAGATTCCTTCTACCTCCTAGCACTGCATTCAGAGCACACCCTGTTTGTGATCCTTGCTTGTTTTTGTTTTGCGTTTCAGTCACAAGGAGAGACTAGAAGACTCTCCTTTTAGAGTAACTGCAGAATGTTGTCCAAAGGCTGGGATTAATCATAATGATAAAGGAAAATCTGTCACACTCCAAATGGAAAGGATTGCTATTACAGTAATAAAATCTAAGTCAAAGCTAAAGTCTAAAATTGCTCTAGCAAACAAAATTGATAGACTAATTATCTCATTCTGTATCTCCTTTTATTTGATATTGAATTACCAAATTGGTCAAGTTTATAATGTGTTGATCTTAATATACTGATATGGGTATATTGGTATACTGCATTTAATTTTCTGTAGACATTTTATTATGTTCTATTGTACTATAATACTTTTTGTTGTTTGTTATGGCTTTATGTTGAAGCAATAATATTGAACTGAATTGAATCTTAATGGTTAGTGATAATAAAACAGTTTCACAAACTGTAGTTTGAAGCTGGCTTGTTTGTTTAGCCATGACAGAGATTAAGCACAGTGTTTTCACGTTTTGATGACACAGCAATCTGAAGTCAATAAAAAATGGAAGTGAATAGCTTTTAATTCCTCCTTGCAGCTACACTGTAAGAGAAAGGGGAAGGTCCATGTGAATATTTGTGGAGGCTAGGCTCATAGCTACCCTACTCTGGGTTAGCCTTATTTCTGAACTATCCCCAATCTTTGACCATTTCATTATTGTTTTATTATTGTTCTTGGCGAGAAAAACAGATTTGCCCTTAAGACATCACAGAAGCCTCTAGCATCTACATTCCTTTGTTAATACTGCAAATATCACCTAACATCTTGACAAAATGAGTGACACAGGAAAAAATATCACTCAAAGTAAGACTTCAAAAAGACTGGTAGAAACCAAATGACCACTCGCCCTAGTCTCATGATGTTGGGCAGAATCATTTGTTCACACGTCAGGTATCAAATGCATAGTATAGCCATTACTAGAGCAAAGAATACAAACACAAAAAGGATCCTAATAAACCACTCACTTTCCTTCTTTTTTACAGAATCAGAGGCCCAACAGAACCACTATATAATGAAGAGGCAGATCAGAAGGTAAGTGCGAACTGCGCAAGTTTTTGTAGATGGAGCTCTCATGTATTGATGGAAAATGTAGCATACAAATTGACTGGGACTATGGCTTAAGTCTTGGTAGTCCAGATGCAGTCCAAACATAAACTATGCAATTCAAAATAGTGTCCCCAAACAGCACAGACTAGAAGATACAAGCAAATGAGTCTAATGGAGCCATGTTGTATAAAGGATAACCTCCTTCATGAAAAAGACATTTTTGGGGTAGCTATGTTGGCCCTGCAGCAAAATATAACACAATCCACAATCCACAATTGACTCATCTTCAAAGCATAATATATCTTATGCAAGCTTTCAAAGCTTCACTCATTTCTTCATCATGGAAACATGTTAAAAATCAAATAGGATAAAAGTGATGATCAGTCCCAGGCCTACATTCTATCTGAGGTGTTGTCAGTTACAAGAGCAGTGAGGGATTTCAGTGCAGCAGAGACCACTGCCCTTACTGGCCATGTGAGGACTAGAGACGAACAGCAGTAAAAGACAGGTAATAAAATTTCAGTCCCATTAACAACAGAAAAGTAACTTCTCGGTCTTCATGACATCCAGCTAGTCTAAGAAAAAAGAAGACTTCATAACTGCAACATCATATAACAACATATATGTGTAGCACACCATCACAGGGAGAACTTACACATCTTCAATGCAATATTTTAAAATAATATTTTAGTCTTGATAGTCATCTACTGAGGTATCAAGTATAAAGTAACCAATTTTGATCAGCACACAAATTTGATCATGCTTTCTTCTGGGGAATTCAGAATCAGACTGTTAAGTGCAATCAGGTTATTGCTGGTCCTTTTTCTCTTAAGTGGAATATAAGATCCATGATTATTTATATTTTCAGTCACTGTTCATCCCAGGATTTTTGTATGGGTCCATTAATGCTGTAAATGAGACCTCTGGAATAAACGCATACAGATCTGTTTTTATTTAGCACATTATTCTTTCTTTCAAGCTGAAGACTGTTTTTAAGCTAAAAAATGTTTCATTTGTAGACAGTTCATATGAGAACATGCTTTTACAAAAATCAATGTTGATGACTTCAGGTGATTATTGACTACTAACTACTAGCCATCTCCCTGAACAGTGTCTGGAAAGCTGTGGTATGAGACACTAAATATAGCCTGAGTAGAGATATGACCATTATAGATAATGAACTTGTTAAATTGCACTTTTGTTGTTGTTTGGTTGCCTGTACTGATGATAGCATGGTGCCATTTTTCTTGTCATGCATTGTAATGTTTGTGGCCTTATCAAGTGGTAACTGTTTTCCATTTTAACCACTTTGTGACTTGGTAGTCTATGGCAGTCCAACAAGTACAGAGTTTCATTGCTTTCAGTCATGAGCAGGTAACGGTCAGCCCTCCAGATGTTGTTTGACTGTAATTCTCATCATCCTTCATCATTGGCCGCATTGGTTTGGGCTGATGATAGTTCCAGTCCAATCATTTTTTCAGGGCTACACTTAATGTCATTTGTTGTTGTTTTTATCGATTGGATTAACTTTGACTTATGACAATCCTATAAATGAGAGGCCTACAAGAGCCAAAGGCATCAGGTCTTGCAAATTCAGGGCCATGGCTTCCTTGATTGAATCAATCCACCTGTAATGTTGTCTCCTTTTTCTACTGCTTCCATGCCTGCTTTAACAAACTGCTTGCCTTCCCTAATTTTCTCAATCTTGTTTAGTTTTTATGTTTCAGATTTTAGATTCCTATTCTGAGTGTTATTTATATTTTTCAAAGAGCTAAATATTTTTAGTTTATGGGAGGCTTGGAAAAATTGACCTAAGCTTTGATGTGGTTTTATAGAAAGATAAAATACATAATATCACTTCTTGCAGATTAAAAAATCTAGTTGTATAGTATCAGGATATACTGGTGAGATCTAGAAGAAACTGCAGGAGGGGGAGTTTAAAGGGCATTGGTAGCTAAGAAACTGTAGCTATATATCTACAGTAGGGATGTAATTTGTCACTAATCTTCTTTTCAAAGGAAGCAGTAAGTAATTTTATCAGGTTTTTTCCCCTTTGTAAGAAACTCTTAAAAAACCAAGATGTTTTTGAAGTCTGTTCACAGTTTAGGACTTGTTCTGCACAAATATCACACGTGTATGCTTTGCACAGCAAACAACATTTTCCTGTATAGAAAATGCTGCAACTGAGGACATTCCATAGACCATTTACACATGGTTGATTTGCACTGAAAACATTTTTTTGTGCTCAGGTAAAGCTGTTTTCTGAACATAAAATGCAACTTTTTTTTTTTTTTTTTTTGTGAATTTAGCACAGAATAAGTCCAGAACTGTGAGGCATCTCATCAGTTCAGGATTCTTCTCATACTGGTTTCTCAATTGTCAAAAGACATGTTTTTTGGTTATATTTTTGGAAATTTTTCAAATGTTCAAATAATACTCCGCAAGCATTGTTTTGGACCTGTTGTGCAGTGAGGCTTGGGAAGAATGCATAAGTGTGCAATAATCTTGATTTTAAGGACTCACTAGTGGCCTAAAAATAATGCTATCTTGTTTTTGAAAAGCCAAGCCATTCTCTTGTGAGAAATAGACTTATTACAAAGAAAGAAGAAAATTAATTGAAACAAAATCAGTACAAATAAACCATAAAGATTATAAAAATGCACTAACCATTTATTTCCCTAAACAAAGAAGCGGCACCAGGAACCAGTGGCAAGGAATTGTGGCAATACATAGAAAGATGGGTATACATTTCATAGGAACAGTACCACCAATAATCAGGAGTGAGGTTAAAGCAGGAGTGAGATTGTGATGTGTGGCTCTGCAGATGTCTGTGGATTGCATGTCCGAGAAGCCATAGTAAGCGCAGACTAAGGGTAAGAATTCTGGGGGCTGCAGTCCAACAACATTTGGAGGGCCAAAGATTTCCCAGACCTATATTGCACAAAGGTGTAACTGTCACTGAGCTTTCACAAATGTTTGCATAATTCAAAATTAAAATGAACGTGGGGCACAAAACAATGAAGGTGACGTTGTTGCTGTGCATCCAGCTATAGGAACAGAGCTGGACACTTCTCCTTGTACACCCTCCCACCACTGTCCACCATAACCTTTTTGGAAAGGGGACTGCTGTAGCTAAAAGCTGGGTTGGGAGTGAGGGAAAAACGTGCTGTAGTTCCACTTCACAGAACTTTACTCTACTCCTTCCTGATCCAACATTCATTAACAAAGCTAGATAAGTCCCATACTGTATTCAACCTAGCAATGCTATGTCTAATAGTGAATATGAAATCCGATCCAAAAATACTATGAAATTCATTCTCCAGTTTCGTTGAGGGAGAGAGAAAGAAATTTAGTTTTATGCACAGCTTTTTTCACTTTATGTTTTACTTTATCACACATTTCTAAATCAGGGAAACTTATTACATTAGTCGCATAGTACATTAATTTTCCATGTGCACTCACAGAAGTCTGAATTCTGTAAGTGGCTGATGCAACCTTGTATGCTATGTGTCTTTGTGGTATACTGCCCAGAGGTTAAAGATGCATAATTGCTGTCAAGGAGCTGCTCCTCCATATCCAACATTATATTTATAAACAAACATATATTCCAAACACCTCAAAATTTCCACACTTTTTCCTCAGAAGATATTGAAATGACCAAACTCTCAGGGAGTCCAACACATCTTGATTTTAATCTCCCATCCCACTGGACATAGATGAAGTTACCAAATTCTCATGCTCATACCAAATCATTGGAATATATTATTATAATATTATCCTCCCCACTGCCTTTCATGTAATTAACAGGTAATTTTCCTGTCATCCATTCAATGCACCATTTTTGCCCCATAGAGAAAGAAAATTACAAATAGCAAAAGAGGTAGAAAAAGAAAGATATTCGCTCCTGCTGTCTGAACAGGAAATGGACTCTTGCTGGAGAATGAGAGAAAAAGGTACTGTTGTATATAACCTTGGTTGAAGGGCAAGAGACTCCAGAATCATTGAACACCATCTATGGCAACCTGCCAGTGATTCGGAAATGAACAATAACATAAGATGGATGCTGTGTGTAAACCCTGATCACCAACAGGAGTCTGTTCCTAGATACAGATAAAGACACTTGATGAATTAATGTTGGCAACTCTTCTGCATCTAGCCTTTCTAACAAGTCTATTGAAAAATAAAACATTGATTGGTTGCCATAGGACTGAGGGAGGAATTACCAACTGTTCTGCTACTCATACTAGTCTGAAGAACACTAACTAGCATCATTTATATACAACTGATGGGAGTTTTTAAACTGCTTTAGTACTATATCGTGCAGATGGAAGACACTTTTATAACTATGCCTTATTGTTTTCTGTATTTTTGGTTGCACTGTGCCACAGCAAACAATATATCTATGATTATTACACTTACATTGCACAGGGCCACCTTCAATAAAATCTATTGGATTTCCTACATGGAAAAAAAAATAAAAACACCACAAATTGGGTAACAGACTGTTTTTATGAATTTGGCCCTATAATAGTGAGCCTGCCTGCCTGCCTGCCTGCCTTTCTTTCTTTCTTTCTTTCTTTCTTTCTTTCTTTCTTTCTTTCTTTCTTTCTTTCTATCTATCAAATCAAATGGGCATCAATCTGCAGTTCATAGAGGCTCGTAGAAGGGACTCCTTCTAGTGAAGAATCAAACTATTACCAGAAGCACTGTAGAGGCTGAACAGGAAGGTTATGGATAGAAACTGGGATTTAGGCTCTCTGAATAACATAGGATCATGGCTGGTCATGATTTTTTGTGACACGAAATGGGTCGTAATGGTATGAGGAAATGTAACAATGGGCTCTGTGTCTGGCCAGAAGTATGAAGCCTCTCCAGTAGCCAGACATAGTGAAATGTGGGGAACTTCACATTTTCTTCTTAGTTCTGGCTGCAGTTCAAAACATGTCAACAAACAGTACTGTTTCTGGTTTATGTAGCTTCTAGTGTTATCCCAGACTGGGCTTTACAGTTATTCTGTTCTTGATATTCTGTAGAATTATTTGTGACACTGCATTGTTATTCCAAAGCTGGACAATTGTAGGACACTATGAAATTAGGTGGATACTTAATAATAGAAGCCAAATGCAAATAGGTATATTTGTGTTAAATTAAAACTACCAGATTGGTTGAGTTGTTCCATTATGCTTTCTGGAAACTGTTACATATCCATGTTAATTAAAAAAAAACATTCTTTAAAAATCTGTTTGCAATTAATGGAAGTACTTTAGCATTTATATCAACACCAGAGTTTCCCCCTCCATTATGCTCAAATGAGCTGGTTGCATGGTTGAAAGCCCATGGATTGTACATGCATTAGTTGATTGGAGTGATTTGGAAAAGGCTCAGAAGTTCAAGTATGTTCTAAAAGGGACATCTGTGTGGGAGAAACAATCAGACCTGACAGTATTAAAAAAACACACTGCATAACATAGCTAGTGAAAATTACATTATGGTAACAATATAAGCAAATCAGCTGTACCTTAGCTGTTGCTAATGCCTAGCAGTTCAGCTCAAGGAAGGAAAGAGTCCAGGAGGTGAATATAACACAATATTTCAATAATGGACTGAATTGAATTAGCTGGATATAAAGGGGTAAAAACAGGGATTTTTTTTCCCCAGAGGCTGAAGTGCTATGCACTAGATTTCTTACTAAGCAAGGGTTGAAAAATAACAGCCAAGACTTTTTTTTTCCTGACAGAGACAATGCAAGGAAGCCAGAGCCATATTTATCCATCCTAGCAGCTGATTTTAGAAGTGAAGTCCATACATTTTCAGAACAGATGTATAAGATTTAGCTGCAGAAACCCATGGAAAGTTTTTAAAAATCATGATAAATAATCTGGCTCAGAAAACTTGCTGTGGAACTTCATCATTCCTATTTTTTTAAAAAAAGCAGGGAGTCCTCAAAGGAGTCCTGTGCAAGGAGGTTAACGGCAGGGTCTTGTCACCCACATACACCAGAACTGACCGTAGAGAGGACTCCAGTTAAAAGTTAAACAGAATATTTTATTTGAAAATAGCAAGCACACAGAAAAGCAGACACTCTTATGAATCATACAAGGCTATAGGAAAATGAGGCAAGAAAGTTTGGATAGAGAGAAATTGGGTGTAAAGGGTGATAGTTATCAATCTTGAAGCAGAAGATCAAAGCGGATTTGCTCAGACAGCGAGTCTGAGGATAAAACAGAAGAACAGAGCTATGGGCACCATGTACTACATCAAAAGTACTACAAATTATTGGGGTTGGAGCTAAGGTTTTTATAACCTGTTTTCTGCCTTGAAGGAGGGTGCATGGACAAAGCAGTAATGGCTTTCCTACAAAACTGCCAAAGAAGTTTGGAATGGGCTGATTGCCTTATCTTTAGGTGACAAAACATTGATGGGAATCCTGACAAACTCATAATGTTTTGGCCAGGTAGTGTGAATGGGGAAGTTCTTAGTAGGATATACTCACAGTAGGGTTTCTGATTGCTTCACCTGGACAGTTTTGCCTGCTATTTTTCTTGGGAGTGCTCACAGCTTCCAGTTTTTAGAAAAGATTATCCTAAACCCATTAGCAATGGACTTTCCTGCTTAATCCTTTCTGAATTCTGATCATGTCTGAGGTCATCCTGACCCGGCATATGCGTACAGCCAGTACACTTTCAAACATGTGTTTCAGCCATGACATACGTCCAGTTATGATAGTAGTACGTCCTGCAGAATGGGAGCGTATGGTGTGGTAACGCGATTGTTTTCTCAGCTTGTCTTTTTTTTTTTTTTCAAAAAAAATCTAGGGGTCTGGGAGATTCAAGAAATTTTAGAGGGCTTGGGAGCCACAAAACAGAACCTTGGGACTGCATGAAATCCATGAACTACATTTTTCCCACCCTACTTTTCACTTACTATATGGGGGGAGAGGTCTAGCCATATTGCATTTTTGCTTCTGTTCAGTTTGCAATAGAGTTTTCATGGGAATCACTATCTGAGAATGTGTCAGGAAACATTCAGTTACTGAACAAATTCCCAAGTTAAATTTCACTTTTGTCCTCTTTCTTTCTTTTAATGAAATGAGGTTCCTTCATTAAACTAACCAATATCACCATGCCACAAAGATTAAGATCAGGGGTATGTAAAGCATGCGTCTCCAGATGTTCAGGAGCTGCAGCTCCAAAAATTCCACATCATTGGCTATAGTGGCTTGGATTGATAAGAATTTCAGTTCAGACTTCTGGTTTGGCATAGAACGGGCAAAGACAGGGGAAGATCGCGATCTGATCTCCAACTGAGAAAGCGGCGGCAATCCACAGACTATAATCAATCCAAAGTCTGCAGGTGGGAGCCCCAGGAACTAGGGGCGCCCTGAAGATTCCTGGTTTAGCTGCAAGAGTCCCAGCAAGCCATCGCTCGAAGGGAACGGCCACTGAAAATGGACGCAGCTTCAGAAATGGAGCAGCCACATTATCAAGCGGAAGAAGAAACTCTTTCCTTCCCCTTACCTGCACCACAATCGATCTGTCAGACTTCTTGAAATTAGTGAGTAATATGGACTGAATTGTTTAAAATCAAGAAGACCTCATCATCAATTGGGAAAAATACCTCTGATTAGAAGCTCTCCGGTAGTATTGCCCCCCCCTTTTCTCTTTTTTGATCTTGACTTGCCCCGACTTGTCTTGAGGTTCTCCAGCTTTAGGGCTGGGTCCCTCTTGTGTTTTTTTTTCTTTTTTGAGCTTGATACCTAAATTTAGGTCCTAGAAGTATAAAATATTTCAATCTCTTGCTTGATCTGAGAGAGAAGTTTAAAAGATCTATGAATCTGTGGAGTCTCGTTTTGTCTTTCTTTATTTTTTTCTCTTTTTTCCCCCTCTCTTTGCATACGTGCTCCTCTTTTTTTACTGCTGCAGATTGAACAGCTTGAATAAATTGGATTTTTGATTGAAAGGGAGGATTAACAAAATGAGTGACAGTTCTGGAGATATGTGGATTTGATTTTAATTGGGAGTGCTAACCTGTTGCATTGTCCTGTTGTTTAACATCTGTTTAGAATCTCCTATTTAGTGAAGAGGCCATTCTCGTCTTGCGGCTGGTGAGAGTATAATGACCTTGGAAACGCCAACAGTCTAAAGAATGCTTCTCCTCTGTTTTCTCTTTTGAAAGAAATATAAATTGCACTGTCTAATAATATAACACAACTAAAAATATTGCTCCTGTGCCTTGGGTTTTTGGTCTTCTGAGTTTTGATTTTTGAATCTTTTGATTTTTGATTTTTTTCCCCTCTCCCTTTCCTCTTCTGATTTGGACTTTTTGTGGGGACGTTTTGTCTTCCCCCATATGTTTTTTTCTTTCTTTTTTCCTCTTTTTCCTAATAAGAAGAAACAGAGTGAAGATTTAGAAAGAAGAAGGAAGAGAAGGAGAAGGGATAGAGGCGAAAGAAAGAGGAGGAAAAGAAAGGAGATTAAGAAGGAAGGAAAGAGTGAGAAGGAAAGAAGAAGGAAGGCATAAGTATGTTGAAGAAGACATGAATGAGTTGAAAGTTTGAGCGTGCTATGTAAAAGAACAGAAAGGAAAAGGACGTGAAGAGAGGAAAGAGGAAAGAAGGGAAAGAGAAGAAGAAGGAGAAGTAAGAGAGAAGGAACTGAAGAGGAGGGAAAGGGAAAGAAGAATAGGAAATAGAGAGAGAGAGAAAGGAGAAAAGGAAAGAGAGATAAGCAGAAGAAGGAGGAAGAAGGGAAGAAAGAGAGGAAAAAAGGAGAGGAAAAATAAAAAAAATTACTGGTGTAAAGACAAGGTATAAAACTCAAGAAATCAACAATACACAGACTAAAAGAACATCCATGGATGAGGGTGTACCCTTCTATATGGTAAAGTTTATGGAGGAAATGAGAGACTTTAGAAGAGAGACAGGACAAGTGCTGGATAATTTGAATACAAAATTTAATTCTATGCAAGGAATTATGTTACAAGTTAAGAAAGACGTAAAGGAAAATAGAGAAGAAATCTAGAATTTGAAAAGACACACACAGGATTTAAATCAAGAACTGGAGAGACAATTAGACCGACAAGCACTAATGGAGCAAAGAGAAAAAGAATTGTGGCTGAGATTTAGAGGGGTTATGGAAACCCCAAATGAGAATATAAGAAAGAAAATAATTGAGGAAATGGTGAAGAACTTGGATAGAGCAGTGAAGAATTTCTGGAAATTAAAGTGGACCATGTATATAGAGTTAACTCCCTGGTAGCCAAAAGGGGAAACCTCCCAAGATATTTAATTGTGCAATGTGTGCAGAAGACGATAAGAGACCATATCTTGGAAGTGCACTACAATAAAGGGATCCAAACTGATGGGAAATCAATAATAATACTGAAGGAAATTCCCACGTGACTGTTAAGGAAAAGATTATTTTTTCTTGGTGGAGGTGTTGAAGAAGGAAGGAATCCCCTTCAGTTGGGACAGAACTGAGGGGGTTAACCTTACCTACAAGATAGAAAAATATAGAATAAACTCAATTGAGAAAGCCACAGACTTCTTGAAAAAGAATAAGAAAGAACTTCAAAAGGCAGCTAAAAGTCAAGAGGAAACTGTCACAGACCTGGGCGACAGTGGTGTATGGCAAGAGGACTTAGATCAAAGAGAAGAGGAAAACCAAAGAAAAGTTCAAAGGAAGGAGAGGAGGAAAGAAGACATAAATAAGAAGTGAACTTGTTGGAGCTGGACATTTCAGATATGGAATAGAGAGATAAATAAATAAAAGGTAACCAATAATAAGACAGGGTGAGTAGTGGGGTAGAAAGAGTGGAAGTGGAGTAAGAGTAAGGGAATAGATAGTAGAAAGGGGAGTTATAAGGGAAGTTATAAGGGAAGAGATAGTAGAAAGGCTATAAAGGTAAGATACTATAGAACTATAACAAGCAAGGAGGTTAAGAATTTTTTATACTAGAATATATATTGATGTAATTACAGAAATACGTAATTGTATAGAATTAAATGGAGTGACTTACATGGAATGTGAAAGGTTTAAATTCATTTAAAAAGGGGAAATTAATATTTAATTATTTACAAAAATTAAAATTAAGTTGAATATGTCTCCAAGAGGTCAGAGTTAAGAATATATATGCTAAATTGCTAGCTCAGGAGAAATTAGGAAAAGAATTTGTATCAATCAGTCAAACAAAAAGAAATGGGATAGTCCTGTATGTTAAGCCCTATTTGGAGCCCAACTTGATGTTTACAGATAATAAGGGAAGGTTCATAGGAGTGGAAATTAAGATGAATAATTGCAGTTTAGTGGTTGGAATTTATGCACTGGTAACTGAGAAAAGCACATTTTATAAGCAACTGAAAGATAAAATAATAGGATTGGACTATTAATATTGGTGCCTAATGGGTGATTTCAATTGGGTGGTAAACCTACAAATGGATAGACTATCAGCTAAAACAATTAAGAAAAATCAAAGTAAATTAGCAAAAGATTTTTTGAAATAATTGATGAATTACATTTAGTAGACTGGAGATTAAAAGAAGGGAGTAGGAAGGAATTTACCTTTCATTCTGATGTTCATAATTCCCTGTCCAGAACTGATATGATTTGGGTTTCTAAAAATCTAGGAAGTAACCTGGGGAATATCAAAGTTTTACCTAAAATAATATCAGACCATAATCTGATCAGACTAACTTTTAAAAGAAGAACCCAAAATTATAGATGGAGATTGAATGAGGCTTTACTATGTAAAGAAGAAGTGATAAAACTTTGCAAAGAAATGCTTCCAGAATATTTTAATCTAAATCAGGACAAACCGGTAGAGGATATAATGATGTGGGATGCAGGGAAAGTGGTAATTAGGGGGATTTTATGAAATTAAATGTGGAATGGAAAAGAAAGAGACAAGAGAAAATAAATGAAATTAGCAAAAAAGCCAGCGAATAGATTTTTTTGGAACAAATAAAAATATTACAGAAACAACGATGATGGCAGATGAGATGAAAAGAAAATTAGACCATTTAAAGCAAAAGAACTTTGAACATGGGAATAAACCAGGGAGATGGTTATTATACAGAATTAGGAGAGAAATGGCTAAAAGAAACATTACAGAATAGAAGCAAGACGATAGAATAATAACCAATGAAAGACAACTACATAAAATATTTCGTAATTACTTTCAAGTATTGTATGAAAAGCAAGAAGTAAAAGAAATACAAATAAATAAATATATACAAGAGCATGAGATTTTGAAATTTACAGGTAAACAAAGAGAAGAATTAAATCAGGTAATAGCAAACGAAGAAATAAGGAATGCAATTAAACAATTAAAAATAGGTAAAACCCCTGGAACAGATGGTCTGACAGCTTTGTATTATAAAATATTTTGTGATGTACTGGAAAAACCACTCCAAAGAATTATGAATGGTATTTTAGATACCGAGAAAATTCCTGAAAGTTGGAAGGAAGCAAATATAGTGCTGTTACCAAAAGAAGATAAAGATTTGTCATTAGTTAAAAATTACAGGCCTGTTTCTTTATTAAATGAATATTATAAATTATTTACTTTGATTTTAGCAAATAGGTTAAAAACATGCCTGCAGGATTATATACATGAAGATCAGAATGGATTTTTATCAAAATGACAAATTAGATATAATATCAGAACAGTATTGGATATATTAGAATATTGGAATTATCACAACTAGATTAAAGAAATGTTAATATTTTTAGATGTAGAAAGGTCTTTGATAATATTAATTGGAAATTTTTAATTAAAATATTGGAAACAATAGACTTAGGAAGTAATTCTGTGAATTGGATTAAGGCAATATACTCTCTACAGAAGGCTAAAATAACAATAAGTGGAAATTCAACAGAATATATTAACATAGAGAAAGGGACAAGACAAGGGTGCCCTCTTATATTAGAATGCTTAAATAGATTAATTAGAAGCAATAAAGATATAAAAGGAATAAAGATAAGAGGGGCAGAGCTTAAACTAAAAGCCTTTGCAGATGATATAGTCTTCACTTTAGAGGATCTAATTAGCAATGTAGAACCATTACTGTTAACAATAAAAGAATTTGGTAGTATTTCTGGTCTCAAGGTTAATAAAGATAAAACAAAGATATTAATTAAGAACATGAGCAAAGAAGAAGAAGAGGAATTATATAGGAAAACTGGTTTTGAAATTGTGAAGAAAGTTAAATACCTAGGGATAGAATTAATAACAAAGAATCAACAATTGTTTGAAAATAATTACATTAAGACCTGGGAAAATATAAACAATGACCTTAAGAAGTGGCAAAAAATTAATGTCTCCCTATTAGGGAGAATATCAATAATTAAAATGATGTTCCTACCCAAATTAATGTACCTTTTCCAGACAATTTGAATTATTTTTTCTAAAACTCCCTTTGCAAATTGGCAGAAGGAAATTTCAAAATTTTTATGTTTGGGAAGGAAACCCAGGATAAAATGGAAAATAGATGCCAAAGAAGGAGGAGGGTTTGGAGTCCCAGATTTAAAAAATTATTTTGAGGCTGCATGCCTACCTTGGCTTAGGGAATGGATTATTTTAGAAAATAAGAGATTACTAGAATTAGAAGGCCATGAATTAAAATTTGGCTGGCATGCCTATTTGTGGTATCGGAAAATAAAAATAAATGCAGGATTTAAGGATCATATAGTGAGGAGATCAATCTTTAAAATTTGGGAGAAATACAAAAATAGATTCAGAACTAAAATTCCAGGATGGTTATTGCCACAAGATGCACTTTATAGAAGGGAAATAGCCAGTCTAGATTCATGGTTAAGATATAGTGATATGTTAAAGAAGAACGGAGATAGCTGGAGCATTAAAGACATGCAAAGTTTAGAGACACAAGTGTTGGGGGATGATAGGAGTTTCAGCCCCACAGAAACGCAGCGAAAAAACCAGAGCACAGCTAGCCAACAGTAGCAGCCTTGTTCCCCAATAAGGATACTCACACACGGAGGAGTTTTCTTCCACAACAGGAGGCACTTTATCTTGCAGTAAAGTCCTGTTATGTACAAAACATCAGACAGAGGCTTGTGTCAGGTACCAAGTTTGGTCAACAGACAATACAGACAGGAGATTGCTTTCTTATATATATATTTACAACCAACCAGGTAAGGGTTTGCACACCTCCCTCTACCATCTGCACACGACCCCAGTCTCTTATGCAACCCTGCAGTTACCCACAGCTGGGGCATGATGCAACATCTTTGCAGTGGGCTGATCATTTTCCCAGGGTTCCCTGCCTGGAATCCCTGACAATCCACTCCAAAATGGTCAGGCCACTGTGTAGGACATTTTCACAATCCATACATGTCATACAATACATGTTACATAATACACACAGTATATACAGTCATGGGTACAATGCATCTTCCACCTTACATTCTGGTGGTAAAGCCCAGTTTACCTGCCAGCTTTTCATGGTTTGCTACTGGAAGGGCCTTTGTGAGCAAATCCGCAAATACAAAATCCCATCCTGGATCATTTGCCTCACATTTTGATACCGTACCCCAATGTAGCTAGTCTTACACTTAATTTTGTGCCTCAGTCACACAGGACAACAAAATACCCTCTTCCTGACCTTTTAGGGATAAGCATAACTTTACTTCCTGACTCAACAAGTTGAGTACTTCCAGTACTTCCTGACCCACTTTCACTGGAACCACTGCTGGAACTACTGCTGATCTCAGGGCGAGGCTCTCTCTTGACCATAAATGCAGGTTTGACACTAGGTGGCGGTGTTGAGCTTCTTGGTGTGATGTCATGTGAGACTTTTGGCTTCTCCTCCTCAGTACTTTCCTCTTCATCGTCAGACATCAATACCCCTCCATCTTCAGCGCTTTCAAGTATATCCGGGACACTGTCCTTTTCCTCATCAGACATCACTGCCCCTCCATTCTCAGGAACACTTTGGTCACTTTTACCCAGGGGAACCAAAGCCTCTTGGTTACAGTGCAGACTTTTCACACTTTTACCCAGAGGACTCAACACCTCTTGATTACAGTGCAGCCTATCCCATCCTGAATAGGTTTCAAACTTTGCACTCCTAAAATACACAATTCTGTTAGCATGGTGAAGAAATCTATATTTGTTACCCTCATATCCCACAAAGCGTAACCATCTAGACTTCTCCCCTCCAGCCTTTCTGAAACTTGGGGAAACATACACACTTGCAAACTGACCCCAAACACATAGATGCTTCAAGTTTGGTGCTCTACCGTACAACAGACAGTATGGAGTCTGGTTTGCACTTGAACTCCACATCCTATTTAAGTAGTAGTTTGCTGTTACAGTTGCTTCTCCCCAAAGTCCTGCTGGGGCTTGAGCATCCTCCCATCATACAGTCCTTCATTTGTTCTAACAGCCCAGTTCTTCTTTCTGCCAAACCATCCTCCCCAGGAGATGTGCGGTTGATGGTTTTATGCCTTATGCCCTTCTTACACAACCAGGCTTGCAGGCTATTGGACAGGAATACTCCCCCTCTGTCTGACACCAGACTAGCCACCTTGTAAGGAAATTCCCTCTCAACAGCATTCACCCACTCTTGGAACGTATCTGCTGCTTGGCTCTTCTCTTTCAACAGATAGACATAGGAAAACCTGGTGTGCCTGTCTACAATCACCAGGACAAACCTATTTTGCCCAGCTGTTGGTGTAAATGGCTCTGCCAAATCTGCGTGAACAACTTCAAATGGCCTTTGGGTGACACACTTGCTCTTTTTGGCAATGGGGAATGCCTTCACCTTTACCTTTTTACACACAGAGCACTCAAGAAACTTAGGGCAATTTCTGATCTCTAACCCAGGGCATACCTTTGCCAACTCTTGCAGACCTTTGTAGTTGAAATGTCCCATTATTCTGTGGAGATAATGAATTCATTTTTCATGTAGGGTTTTGTTACACAAAGGGTTAACGTTGGCCACCTTTCCCTTGGGCAACATGTGGTACAGTCCCTGCTTTTTCACCCCTTTTGCACAAAATACACCATTTGCAGTTACAATACATTTGTCCTCCTCAAACACGACTGTGTAACCATCACTGGCCAGTTGGGAGACACTCAAAATACAGTTCTCCAAATTTGTTACGCACAAGACATTATCAAACGATTTCCCAAAACATGGCACATACGCAGTACCCATCTTCTGCACCTTGCTTGGTGCCCCATCTGCAAGGAAAATTGCTGTTATATTTGCATTTGTAACATTACTCAACAGCTTTACATTGTTCACCATGTGGTGAGTTGAACCACTGTCTAGCAACCACACACCACTTTCAGACTGTTCTCTTGCCACAAACTCATGGCCTTCAGCCTGAAATGACATGCCCCTCTGCTTCTGGGCTGTCTGGGCTGTCTGTTAGGTGCTGACATTCTGCAGTCTCTCTGGAGATGGCCCACTCTCTTGCATCTGTAGCAGCATCTGGGAAAGCTGCACATTCCTTCCTCCAGGTCAGATGCCTCCTTTCAAGTTGCTTCTCCCTCTTGGCTGCCTGTCGTCCCCTCCGTCTGCAATCTGGAGTCGAACTCCTTCCTCTGGGCTTCCTCCAAAATCCTCCCAGCTACCAAGTCTACAGTCAGCTCTTCCTCACGCACACCCTGCAGGCTGTACATCAAATAGTCCCAGTCCTTAGTGAGGCTTCCCAGCAAAATAAAGCTTTTCTGCATTTCTGGGATATTTACCCCTCTGTTAGCTGTCTCCTGGAACAACTATTTCATCAGCATGAGGTGTTCCTTCACACAACTTCTGGGACTTAACTTTGTGTTGTACAGTCTTTTTGTCCATATCATCTCGGACAAACAGGAGGAAGATTGATGCACACGTTTCAGAGCCTCCCAGAGCCGATATGCTGTGTCAGCAGCAGCAGCATAAATCAACTGGGAAGGACTTAAAGCAAGCAAAATAAGTGCTTTGGCTTTTTCGTCAGCAACCCTGAACGCTGCTATTTGAGCAGCAGTCGCTCCTTCTGGAGGCTCTCCCTCATTTTCCAAAACGTACCACAAGTTTTCCTTTGTCAAAGCAGCTCTAACATAAATTTGCCAGCTTTGATAATTAGCGTCAGTAAGCTTATCAAACCGCAGATAACCTCCTTCAGCCATCCTGCTGCAGTGACCTTGATGAGCTCTGGACTGAAGATTAACCGTCTCACTGACAAAAAACAGATTCCACAAGCACTGGAACCAGGCAGACAGTCAAAAAAACACAATCCAGGGGGAAAAACAACTACAGGTGCACTGTGGATGCTGTGACTACTGGGTCTGGGCCCATAACCACTGTTGGGGGATGATAGGAGTTTCAGCCCCACAGAAATACAGCGAAAAAACCAGAGCACAGCTAGCCAACAGCAGCATCCTTGTTCCTCAATAAGGATACTCACACACGGAGGAGTTTCTTCCAAAACAGGAGGCACTTTATCTTGCAGCAAAGTTCTATTATGTACAAAACATCGGACAAGAGCTTGCACTTGGTCAACAGACAACACAGACAGGGGATTGCTTTCTTACAACCAAACAGGTAAGGGTTTGCACACCTCCCTCTACTATCTGCACATGACCCCAATCTCTTATGCAACCCTGCAGTTACCCACAGCTGGGGCATGATGCAACATCTTTGCAGTGGGCTGATCATTTTCCCAGGGTTCCCTGCCTGGAATCCCTGACAACAAGGGCATAAATTACAATGGTTAACATATTGCCAATTAAGAAAGAAATTTAAAGAAGATAAACAAATGTGGTTTTGAAAACATCAAAAATGAATTTGAAAAATTATTACATGCAGAAGAATCTCATTTAATCTCAAAAATACACAAATTACTTAAAATGAACATAGAGGAGGAGCAAATAAAGGAGATTATGATATATTGGGCCCAATGTGTATGACATACTGTAGAATTAGATCAGTGGGAGAAAATCTGGGGGAAAGGATTGAAATTTACTAGGTGCAACGATCTTAAAGAAAATCTTTATAAAATGATAAGAATTTCAGTTCAGTAACACTTTGCTTTCTCCTCATTAATAGGAATGGAGATAATATTTGAAAATATCTGAGAAATGTTTTTTTAAAAAAACCCAGTAAAACTGGTTGAAAAACTAACTTTTGGACTATTGAGAAACCCTGATAAGAATAATCCTGGATTTATGAGAACCTTCTAAGCACAATGTTCACATGTGGTTGTTTCTGACAGAAACAGCATTTTCTGAAGGACTTGACTTCCAGCAAACCAGTGAGTAGAAGCTCCCGGCAGCTTCTCCATAGCCAGGAGAGACTTCTTACTGGAGCTTTTACTCACCCCAGATAAAGGGAAGTACAGAATTCCCTGTGAATGAGAAGGACTGAGCGAGTAACCTCTTTACCAAAGAATGGCACACTCCTTCTATCTGGGATGGTCTTCCACTGAGCACACACGTTCAGGAGAGACACACATAGGCCATTTCCTCATGGGGGGGTGAAACGGGGCCGTGCACGCAGGGGCAGAGCTTACCCGCGAGCGGGTTGCTCTGTCCCTGCGGAGAACGCGGATCCACCGTTTTAAATGCTGCCGAATTTCGGCGGCGCTCGGCGGCGCTCGGCGGTGCTCTGTGGCGCCCAAAATGGCGGCCGGCGGCTTCCGGCGGCGCTCCGCCAATCAGGACAGCGCGCCAGCCGGAAGCCCACCCCCGGGCAGATCTGCAGGGATGCGCTACCGTGTCTCTGCAGTTCTTCACCAGGGGCTGCCACGGGGCAGCACGGGTGAATTTTATAAAAACCACTTTCGAAGGTGGTTTTTATAAAACTCGCAGCGCCACCTCCGCAGCTGCGCTAGAACAGTTTGAGGTCTAGAGCCTCACTTTTTTTAACTGCTCTAGCACACCCCGTGGTGAAGAAGACCTCCAAGAGAGGTCACCCTAGCGTGGGCAATATGCCCGTGTGGAAATGGCCATAGAGTGGTGAGGGAGGAAGGGGACACTCACCAAGCCAGCCAGAGCAGCCAGATCAACCCTGGTGATCAAAGGGTTGACAGATATCACAGCCAGACCACCCTCACAGTGAGACAAGAAACATAAGCATAGTTCATGGGGAAAGTTCCCTTTTTTAAAGGGAAATTTAGGATCAGGAGGTTTTGGTTGGTGAAAGGCAGATCTCAACCCAAGGAAGGGAGAAGGGGGAATCAATTAAATTAATTAAACATTGAGATAACAGTTCAAATGAGATAGAGAAAAGTGATAAGTGAGCATTTCGCTTCTGCTTGTTTAATCAGAATTTAGAAAATTTCACAAAATTATAACATACTTAAATGAGTGTGCATGTCACTTGAAAGCAACACTTCTGACAGAAGGGTATGGTTAATCACCCCCCCAAAAATTTTTTTATTCAAGTGATTAACAAACAGAACTTAATAACTTTGCAGAAAATTCCAGCATTTGCCTTCTTCTGTTTTGCAAACAAAACCATGATGCATCCAAAGTGTCAATTTAGAACATTCACTTGCCAACATGGATGATAGTAGTATGTATTATAACATTATCTGAGACTATGTGGTATTAAGGTGTTAATTCTGTGGATCCAGGAATTCACCCTCATAACCAAAGTTACTTGAAAGAAATGTCACCTCACTTCTAAATAAAGACAAATCAGAGTGGCTGTGGCATTCCCAGTTGCAGGTTAAACTGTCTAGCCAGTGATTGCTCATGCCTTCCTGGTCAGGACTGCAAAGTTGTGATTCCTGAAGCGTATATGCAGGTCTGTGATTTTTTTCCCCATATACTGAAGATCGTATCTGTACGTCTGCATTCAGTCAGGTAAATAAGATTGCAGGACTGGCAGGTGATGTTTTGTTTAATAACAAAACATTATCTGACAGTCGCTGTACTCATAACAGTGACTGTCTTCTCAAGATAGGTAGAGGTAATGCAACATTCAGAATCACAAGGGTGTAATCCAGAACAGTTGACTGGTATTTTAAGAACAGGTTTTACCTGTAACTCTCCACAGATTACATAGCTGACAGAAACATATAATAAGAGGTTTGTTAATAGCTCTGCAAGACTTTCAAAATTTGATAACTAATTGCTTTCTCTAATTGCCTGAGGAAATACTCAACAGAAACTTGTTATTGACTTGTGTCTTCTGCAGAGAGGATCTTCTCTCAAAAGATGGCTGTCCTCTTAACGTTGTCATCAATGATATGAGAAGGATATTCCCACTGAAGCAGCAGCTGCTTAGGTTTGTTGGTCCTTTTTATAGTAATTTTCAATGATATTACAAATGTGTGTAGTTCTTAGAACTATAGTCTGAATCTTAGGCTATAGTTAGTGAGGCAAAAGACACTACTGTTCTTATTAATGTGATGAGCACTGCACAGATGTGCTTGGCTCAGACTAGTGAGAAGACATAGAAGATATAAAGGACTTCAGTACTGGCCTCTGATTAAAAAACAGCAGTGTCAAAACGCATCAACACTTTGTTCTAATGTTAGCTTGTTTTTTGGTTTGTTTGTTTTCATCTATACTCATTAATTTTCCATCAGTAAAAAGATTCATGCCCAACGGACTTTCATATCAATTGTTTCTTAAGTGCTGCAAAGCTGTATGGAGTATGCATTTAATATGGATCACTATCAGAGGGTTAGTCAGTTTTGTGAGTTAGGTCCTGTGCTGATTTTTATCCTTTTTTACAATTTCAAAAATTTCACACAAAGGGAAGTAAGAAACTCCAGACTGCTACTGTCAGACCTCTCCTCTCACTTTTAACCTGCTCCCCAGAAAAAATCGCTTAATGCCATTGTAAGCTCCCTTTCCTGTTCTCTGAAATGGCACTAACCACCTTCTACCCCCTCCATTTTATGCCCGTTATGAGATTTACTGGGAATATCCCCCCTTGAAATTGGACAAATTGCAAAATGGGGAGAAAAATTGCCATTCCATATTCAAAGGTGCACAGGCTGAGTCACTCACAGATGCACATCCCCTTGCAATGCAATTAGAACTAACATTCCTCATTTGCTTTCAGTAGTGGGATGAATACAGTTATCTTTCTGGTGATTAGAACCATTGTCTCTTTCAGGTGCAAAGAAAAGGGAAAAAGCTGGGAGAGAGAAGCAGATCTTTATACGCTTTTAGAAGTCTCACTGCTAGTGGGAGCAAATATTATTGAGCTAAATAGAAATTGGTCATGCACTTGAAGGCTTTGTCATATGTTGGACAGCCTACTGCAATGCATATGTCCAGGTTGGAGGAATTTGATCCTCACTGCCCTTGCACGGGTCCAGCCTTCTCTGTGACTCAACTTTCTTCATTTAGAGTTGTTTCTAATCTCTCTGTGTCAAACAAGCTTCTGGTGGCTCTTGAACTGAAAGCACATTTGTCTGCCAATGATTTGTTACAAAAGGTCGGAGTCTGGCAGCAGGTCGCCATCACAGTACCAGCACAAGAAGCTCTGCTTAAATGTGCTAATAATTTACAAGGTGTATTGCTGGGGTGAGTAATGACTTCTTGCAACCCACTGATTCCTTTTTTAGCTGTGCAATTAGTTCTCTGATGCTTTTTACAGTAAATGATGGGATCCCATTGAGCCCTTTGGAGGAGTTGGCAGAATATCTGGTTGGTTATGTATTACTCTTTGGCGGCTTAATTTACAGGGAGTTTTAGGTCAGGGCCACTTAGATACAGTACAAGAACTAATACTATATTCCTGCTTGGCTTTCCTATGGCATTCGAAGAAAGGATCACTCTATTTCTTCTTCATAGCACTGTCACTTGCTGTTAATCATAACAGTAGTAGATTTCATACTGTTTTCTTTTTTAAGAAAAACCTGAATGAAAATGTGCACCTAAATTGTGTGAATTTTCCCCTAAAATACACAGTTTTGTATGTTTTTCACCTAAAATATGAATTTTTGTGCCATGAGTGGCATCAGAAAATCTGGAGAAGTACACTGTCTGAAGGATAATGGCATTCTGATCTCTATAGTAGACCAGGAAGTGAACTTTGGATGGTTGCCTCAAAAAGACAAACCAAACAAAAAATTCTCCTACATCTATAATTTGGAAAGATTGGTGTTTCTGAATATGAGGTGAAAACTTGTGGTATTTAAAAAAGAAATATTTCCACCAAAGTTCTTACTCACTTAACTAAGATTACAGCTCATGATTATATTACCAATCAAGTGGAATTTCTTCCTCCATGTTGTTTACCCGTTCAGTATAAATCTCAGGTTCTGTACAAGTGCATTTAAAGGTTAGCTCACTTTACAAATACATAGCGAAAAGTACTTTCATATTGTCCTCTTATTCTCAGTGAAAGACTTCTTGAAATTCTCATTGATGCCTCTGAAATGGTGTGAACATCCAAGTCAGCTGTTGTGCAAGTGCTGCACATAACCAGTTCTTCCGTACTAGACTCATAGGCCCTTTCCTCGCGGGGGGGGGCCCGAAATGGGGCCGCGCACACAGGGGCGGAGCTTACCCGCGAGTGGGTTGCTCCGTCCCTCTGAAGAGCGCGGATCCGCCGTTCCAAACACTGCCAAATTTCGGTGGCGCTCGGCGGCTCCGGCGGCACCCAAAATGGCGGCCGGCGGCTTCCGGTGGCGCTCTGCCAATTAGGACAGAGCGCCAGCTGGAAGCCTGCCCCCGGGCAGATCTGCAGGGGCGCGCTGCCGCGTCTCTGCAGTTCTTGACCGGGGGCTGCTACGGGGCAGCGCGGTAAGTTTTATAAAAACCACTTTTGAGGGTGGTTTTTATAAAACTCACAGCGCCACCCCCGTCTGCACTAGAACAGTTTGAGGTTTAGAACCTCACTTTTTTTAACTGCTCTAGCGCAGACCCCGGTGAAGAAGACCTCCTGGAGAGGTCGCTCTAGCGTGGGCAATATGCCCATGTGGAAATGGCATTAGTCTCAATGAAACTTCTTTAGATTGATGTGAATTATGTGAATGAACTAGCTGACTAGCTGACCTTCTGTTTGGCACCCATTTTCTCTCTGAGACAATGATCTTGACATTTTCCTGCAAATCTTTTATGTCATCATTGTCCACATTTTTACAATCCAGTTGTTTTCTTTAACTTTTCTTATTTCTGAATGCCTTTGTTTTGGCAGGCAGTGCCCACTTGGATTTACAAAGAGCTCTTGGCCATGGTGGGCACTGGGAATTGAAATCTCAACATGATAAGATGCATCAAAGGCCCTTTCCTCATGGGGGGCGAAACGGGGCCGCGCATGCAGGGGCGGAGCTTACCCACGAGTGGGTTGCTCCATCCCTCCGAAGAGCGCAGATCCGCCGTTCCAAACACCGCCGAATTTCGGCGGCGCTCGGCAGCTCCTGGCGGCACCCAAAATGGCAGCCGGAGGCTTCTGGCGACGCTCCGCCAATTAGGACAGCATGCCATCTGGAAGCCCGCCCCCGGGCAGATCTGCAGAGATGCGCTACCGCGTTTCTGCAGTTCTTGACCGGGGGCTGCTACGGGGCAGCGTGGGTAAGTTTTATAAAAACCACTTTTGAAGGTGGTTTTTATAAAACTCACAGTGCCACCCCTGGGGCTGCGCTAGAGCAGTTTGAGGTCTAGAACCTCACTTTTTTAAACTGCTCTAGAGCAGACCCCGGTGAAGAAGACCTCTTGGAGAGGTCGCTCTAGCGTGGGCAATATGCCCATGTGGAAATGGCCAAAGTGTATGTGTCAACAATAAAAGCCCAAGGGAAACTTTTTTAACTAGAAAAGCTTTTTGTTGCTTTAATGTTCACCAAGAAAGTTTATAAGGACCAAGTCAGAGTCAAATTTGCCTATCACTGACATACATATGTATGTGTGTGTGTGTGTGTGTGCGCGTGTGCGCGTAGCTATGATGTTATAGCTAAGCTCCATCTGACCCCCTAAAACCCACCTTAAAAGCCAGGCAGATGTACTAAATGGAGATGTTCTGTAGCACTGGCAAGTGAAAAACTGAAGGGTGACACATCCAGCCCCCTCCTGCCAGCAAGCCATAGTGCTATGAGCAGAAGGAGGGACATCTGTGGGATCCTGTCATAACTCCTCATCACAACATAACCTGCCGGCAGGAGGAGGCTAGGCATGCCATCCTTCAGTGCTGCACTTACCTTCAGTGCTCCACTTACCAATGACACAGAACACCTTTGCTCAATATGGCTGACTGGCCTTTAAGGTGTGTTTTAACATCATCTGTGGTCATGGCAATAATGTTATGATTATAAAGCTGAATACAAAATAATTGCAAGGGCATACAGATATCTTGAATTGCCTAACTACCTAACAGGATGCCAGCTGGGTTTGCTTTTTTTCTTTCATCAATGGGAAGGCTTATTCTTGTTAATGGCCATCAAGTTGGTTTCCACTTATGATGATCCTGTGAATGAGACACCTCTAAGAAACCCTGTCATCAAGAATCCTGCTAAGGTCTTCCAAATTCAGAATGGTGGATCACACTAATGACTTGTGAGAAAATGGCCACTGCTTACTTGATTGTGCATAATGTTATATTTTTACAGTGCCAAGGCAGGAAATAGGGGAGAAAACAGACATTGTCACATGTAGCTCAGATTTCTCTAAACTGTTATGCTCAGTGCAACTATGGCCCTTTCTGCACAAGGCTGGTGAATTGGTTCATGCTGTCTCTTACTGGATTTTCTGGGCTCGAAAGAAAGCAGACTTTCTCTCATTTCCTTCTGCACAGCTACTGCGTATGTTCCATTCTGATTCAGAGGAGTGCGAGTTCATGAATCCACACTGCCTCTGCCATGGTAGCTCCTGCTATTCCCCTCACCCCACCCCACCCTTTTTTTTTTGCATGGTTTAGTATGTCATTGCATATGTGTGTACATGCGAAAGTCCATACTATCCCCTGGCCCCTCCCATGAGCCCTCCCCTGACCAGAAATTTGCATTGGTGCAAATGTATGTGTCTGCACCACTGTGAAAGTATGAATTGGATCAATCTGGAAAACTGGAAAACCGATTTCTTCTGGTTCTCAAATAGCGCACTTTACCACCACATGGGGCGCATTTAGTCATACTTACGTGCGGAATGAAGGTAAATAAACCGAACCTAGTCCATTCCAACATGCAGAAGAGCTCCATGGCAAGACTCATTGGTCTGCCTTAATAACCACATGTGGAAAGAGCCTATGTTTGAAGAGTTCTCAGTCCTCTTAGTAGCCTATCTGCTATAGTTTTTGTTGCATGATGGGTCTCCTTGGAATGTGGATTATAGTAATTATGCATTAATTACAATAATTATGTATTAAGAATTCTTTTCAGCTTTTTCTCTGGGGGTATGTCTTTGTCTGGTTCCTATGTGACCTTGATGAAGAGTATATTCTTGTTTTCTTTTTTTATTTCTTGAGGGATTGCTTTGTCTAATGAGGTGGCTTTCATATCTTTAACCTGAGTGATTATAAGACTGCAGCTTTTTGGCTCATCCATTCAGATCAATAGGTAAAATTCACAATTTTTATTTTTTTATTTTTTTGGTCTCATTAAGGCTTGAAGGTTACAACATTGTAGTCACACTTGAAGCCACAACTGGTAGAGTTCTCCTTCTTTACAAATCTTAAAGAAACATTATCCTCATCTGGGTTTAGATTCTCTTTGTAGCCCATAATAATCAGCTCTCTAACATCCCTTACCTACCTACTGATTTTCTGCCTGCAGAAGCCTACCTGTGGTTGTAGAAAAGATGATGTAAAACTGTACTTTCACATTCATATTAGGGATGTGAAAATGTTCTAGTCTTCATTTCATTCCTTTTCTTCAAATCCCACCTGCATTTTCACCCACCTTTGTTTTATATCAGGCAGGAAGACTTTGCCTTCCCTTCTCACAAAAGAATGTTATGCTATTTCTCACATTTTCATAAATGTGTGCAGTGCTATAGCATTTTCAATATATGCTTTTGCTTGTCCATATTTTTTCTATTGACTCAGCAATGTTTGTGTGTATTTTCACTAGTATGAAGTATATGAACAATGCATACATTTTTAGAAAATGTATACATAGCATTGTACATGGTTTTTTTCCCCTGACATGCACCAGAAGTCTTGCAAATGTGCATATATCATGTCATGGAAGATGTCAAACCGAACATTTTGCGCCTTATGAAATTCATTATAATCCCAAATTGTTCATTCCTTTCTTCAAACTATATTCCTACCACCCACTTTTTCTTCACGTCCTGCTTTTCAGACTACTCTTGGGATCTCTAGTACAGAGGCAGGGTTGAGATTCCTTAGGAGAGGCTCTCATCCTCATGAAATAATTAGACAAAACTGGGGCCTTGAGGCCCCTCCCTAAACTGCAAACTCCAGGATTCCATAGGATGTTGATGTCAATAGTAACTATCCACCCCAGCTCCTGCCCTTTCATCATAAGATCTTATACAATTCAAGGTTGGTAGGCATATGTGTTTTTCATTTTCTTTTGAAAATAGATTTGTGCAATCTTTACATGCTAACGTATATCATAACTTTTGCTCTTAGAGTAAACTGGAGGAGAAGGTATATTAAGATATTTTATGGTAGTCATTATTAATGCTTTAGTTAGCATGCTAAATTGGTGTTCTTGCTGCTGCTGTTGTTTACTTGTTTGTTGTTGTATGCCTTCAAGTCACCTATGAGTTTTGTTGAGTGTAAAGTGAACCTATCACTGAGTTTTCTTGGCAAGATTTGTTCAGAGGTGGTGTGCCATTGCCCTCCTTTGAACCTGAGGGAGTGTGAGTTGCCATGGGCATGTGGGTATTCTCTCTGAGTCCAAGTCCAATACTCAAACCACAACAGCATCCTGGGTCTCTACCACTGTTACTACAACTACTATAAATTTTACTGTGATTTATTCTGCATTTTCACTGTTTTACAAAAACACATGTGCAAATAGGCAAATTCATAATGATCTGTCAGCCAGTCTTGAGCTCTCCCATCTAAAACAAAAATTCCAAGGTCTTCCATGTTCCTCATGTGTTTTTCCTTACATTCCCTCTCTTTTAGATCCATGAGGCATTCCATATTCTTTCTCACCCGAATAAAAAGTGTAAAACTTTGAATTTTCTTCAGAGGTCTCTATCCAATTACTTCTTCTTCGTGGTCTCTGTGCCTCATACATTAGGAGCTTTCGCGCCTGCGCGGTAGCGTTCAGAAGATTCTAGAGCTCGTTGGCTTGGTGGGAACCACTCCTCCATGCCGGTATCGCGCATGCTCAGCTCGCCGAGTAACGGTTGCTCCTCAGTTCTTTCTTGTCCACTGTCGCGAACAGAAGGTTCTGCTTGTTGGCTTGTCCTTTAGTATATTTTTCTTGGCTTTTGACTTCGGATTACGGATTTTGACTACCCTTCTCGGATTTCGGACTGGCTTTTTGGTATTGTTACGATTGGGTTTGACTATTTTCTGGCTGTTTACGATTTTGGATTCTGGACTGTGTTTTTGGCATTCTTGGACTTCTCTCTTTTTTCCTCACTTCACTCTGTCGCTGTTTTATGTCGGCCCTGTTCAAACATTGCGCCTCCTGTGGAAGGAAGGTCGCTCTTTCTGACTGACATTTGAAGTGTTTGTTGTGTTTGGGTGAAGGACATAACGTCCAGGCTTGCCCAGTCTGTCAGGAATTCACCCACCAAACCCTTCGGAACAGAGCTGCGAGGTTGAAATCCCATTGCTAGGAAGAGTCTTTGTGGGCTCAAAAGCTGGAAAGAGAATTGATGGCCGAGAAATGCCCGGCCTCGTCTTCTTCTTCTTCGGAAGCAGCGGTGGCTGCCATGCCCTTCACCTCATTGGTATCGGTATCGGGCTCGGTACCGATCATGAAGTTGCCGAGAATCCCCAAGATCTCGGCAACTCGGGCGCATGAGGATCCTGCGGGCTCACAGGCCTCAACCTCCTCCTCCAGGCCACTTACCCCGGCCCAGAAGAAGCGTCCTGCCATCGAAGACGCTGGGAAGGAAAAAAAGAAGAAGAAGAAGAAGAAGAAAAGGTGCTTTCCACCAAAAGTGGCTCGAACACCAACTCTGCCACCCACTCAGCCCGTCGAGGAACCTGAATCTGCGGAGCTCCCTGAAGAACAGGAGCCTCCTGAGGAGCAGGAAATCCTTGAGGTGTCGGATGAGGAGGGTGGAGGCCTCGCCCTCTGAGCCACCCGAGATCATTGCGGAGGCTACCCCGCCGGTTTGCTGTCCTTCGGCAGACCACCGGGAGGAGGTTGTGGTCTGGCAGCGACCAGCCTCTCGACGTGGCGAGTCCCACTCTCTGGAGCAGAGAGCCAGGCCTCCATCCCCGTGTTACTGGGAGATGCGCTTGGAGAGGGCATACTCAGGCAAGTACGCCTACTCCCCAGCCACCCACCTTGGGAGGTATGGCCAGGAGCACAGGTGGCACAAGCCGGCGGGATCATACTACTCCTATTCCCCATCGTATAGGGACCGGTACCATCCCGACATACGGTACTGGTCACCACGACACCGGTCTCGGTCACCACCGCGGGAAGCCTGCTACTCCTATGATTGGTCACTGCGTCGATCACCGAGTCACCAAAGGTCCCAGGAGCCCTCACCCCACTACGGGGCTGTTTCGCCACCTCCGAGGACAACTGCCACAGCTATTCGTCCGGTGCCACAGTCCACCGTGGCCCAAGCAATGACAGCAGGTACGTCTGCAACGAAGGTGGCACACCGCCCTCAGCCCTCGGTGGTGCCCCTGCAGGTGACTTCGGTACTGACCATGACACCGGCCGCATTGACATCGACATCGACACAGCCTGCAGCCCCAGCAGTCACCCTGGCTCCCCCGGTCGGAGAGAAGGCGATGGAGAGGTTGCCAACTCAATCAGGCGACTGCTACAAGTTGGACTCTGATTCTGCAGAGTCGATTCCCTCGTCTCACGAGTCCTCTCCGCTGGCTTTTGGGGAACCAGGTCCGGAGTCTGCACCGGAGGATGTGTGCCAGTTCTCCACCATCCTCCTCCACATGGCCACAGCCCTCGGCCTGAAGGTGACCGAACCTGCTCCGCAAGCCCAGGACCTGGTCTTCCAATACCTGGAGACCCACTCATCGTCAACCGCACCGCTGCCCTTCTTGCCAATGCTAGTTTAGGCAATGAAGCAGCCATAGGCGAAGCCAGCGTCAGCGCAGCCTATCCCGCATAGGCTGGAGCACTTGTACAGGATGCAGAAGGAGAATGCGGAGTTCCTCTTCAGCCATCCCGAACCGAATTCGATAGTCGTCGAGTTGGCCCAGATGAAGGGAGGCAATCAAGCTCATACCACCCCGCCAGATCATGAAGGTCGGATGTTTTTGGTCGCCGCTTCTATTCGGCATCGTCCTTGATGGCCAGGATGATCAATACGATGGCATGCCTCACGGCGTACCATCGGAATTCGCTGGATTGACTCATGCCACTCCTCGCTAACCTGCCAGAAGATTCACGCACCTCCGCCACTCAGATCTTTGGCGAGGCCGTCGCTGTAGCTACTCAGCAGATTGCCACCTCAAGGCACGCCGTGGAGGCCACCTTGAGGGTGATGGTCGGTTCCGTAGCCCTCCGACGACATGCATGGCTCTGGTCCTCTGGGCTCCAGGAGGACAGCCGTCGACGGATTGAAGATCTTCTGTTTGATGGCCAAGGGCTCTTCCATACCTCCACCGACAAGGCCATGGATCACCTTGTCAAGGCCCAGCTGACAGCTAAGAAGATGGGCATTAACCAGCCTGCCCAATCCCGCCGCAGCTTCCAGCCGAGGTCTTCGTGGAGAAGGTCCTCCTCATCATCAGCATACCAGCCGCGGTCTCCAAGATCAACCACATCGAGACCATCAACGTTCTCCACTTCAAGAAGGCTTCTGAGGCGGTGCCCATCGTCGTCATCAAAAAAGTCTTCCTCTGGAGCGAAGACCCAATTTTGATGGTCTTCGCAGGACACCACCTATGCCATCTTTCGCCCTTCCAGAGGACCTGTACCATATCCGAGCCTGGCCAGGCACCTCAACCAATGGCGGGAGATCACTGCGGACTCCTGGGTACTTACCATCATCCTCTGGGATACGCCATCGAGTTCCAGGATATTCCGCCACGGGGTGTCTACTACTCCACCCTGGCCAGTTCGGCTCTGCTGAAAGAGATCCAGTCCCTCCTCGAAAGGGAGTGATCAAGACACTCCCGCCTTCAGCCAAGACCACCGGTTTCTACTCGAGGTACTTCACGGTACTGAAGGCGGACGAATCCCTGCGGCCCATCCTAGACCTCAGAGGGGTAATGAGTACATCTGCCCCAAGAGGTTCAAGATAGTCACGCTGCCCTTGATCCTCTCCTTCCTCCAGAGAGGGGACTGGTTTGCGTCCATAGACCTCAAAGACGCCTATTTCCACATCTCGATCCGCCCGCAGCACAGACAGTACCTGCGGTTCGCAGTCGACAGCATCAGCTACCAGTACTGGGTGCTGCCGTTCGTCCTCTCCACCACGCCACGGGTCTTCACGAAGTGCATGGCCCCCATCATGTCATTCCTGTGGACGAAAGGTGTCTCTGTCTTCCCCTATCTGGATGATTGGCTATTGGTGGCATCCTGCAGACAGAAACTGTACAAAGACATTCACTGGACTTTGACATTACTCACTCAGCTCGGACTCAGGGTCAACCCCAAGAAGTCTCATCTCGAGCCCACCCGGGTTCTCGATTTCATCGGGGCGACCTTCGACGCGGTATCGGCGAGAGCCTACCTACCAGACGAGAGGGCGTGGACGCTTTGTTGGGCAGTGTCCGCCGCCTTCCATGCTCCGACGGTATCAGCCAGGACAATACAACAGCTCCTCAGCTACATGGCCTCGACCACCGCCGTGACCTACCTCTCCAGGTTACGCGAGCGACCGCTCCAGCACTGGTTCGCCAGGGCCTTCGATCCACTCTGGGATGACCAGTCTCGCCACTACCGGCTACCCCTACAGGTACATCGATCTCTCCTGTGGTGGCAGTCATACAGGAACCTCCTGTCAGGCATGCCGTTCCACGAACCCAAGCCATCGGTCACGGTAACGACGGATGCCTTGCTCTTTGGCTGGGGAGCGCACTCTGGCGACCTCTGAGTCCGAGGCCGGTGGATAGAAGATGAGTCGTTCCTCCATATCAACGCACTCAAACTGCTGGCGATTCACAAGGCTCTGAGAGCGTTTCGTCACCTAGTTGCAGGCTGCACAGTGTTGATCCTCACCAACAACACGACGGCAGTCTCCTACGTGAACAGGCAAGGAGGGACTCACTCCACCACACTTTTGGACATCGCGCTCGACCTCTGGAACTGGTGCGTCTCGCTTCAGATACATCTGGTGGCGGTTCACCTGGCAGGGCAGGAGAACACCACAACGGATGCCCTCAACAGGGACACCACTTCCCACCATGAGTGATCCTGCTGGCTGCAGCTTTTCAGATGGTTCAGGACCAATGGGGCGACCCAACTGTCAACCTCTTCACGACCAGCCAGAACGTGAAGTGCCGTCATTTCTGCTCGAGAGCCGGCCACGATTGCCACTCCATCAGCGACACATTCCAGTTCCTGTGGGATGAGGGACTTCTCTATGCCTTCCCTCCGTTCCCGCTCCTGGGCCATGTGATATCGAAGATCATCGCGGATTGAGCAGACGCGATCCTTGTGGCACTGTACTGGCCGAGGCAGCACTGGTTTGGGCCCCTGATCGAGGCCGCCCGGGGGAGGATCCTCAGGTTCCCGACGGTACCAGACCTGCTGTCCCACTCCAACAGTCTCGTGCTGCACCTGGACCTGCCGCTATTGGCCCTCCATGCCTGGAGGATACCGCCGTAGATGACCCGGTCATCAGTAACGTCTTGACCATGGCCAGGAAGGACTCCACTCGTAGGAACTATCATTACAAGTGGCAGCGCTTCGTGGCCTTCGCCGAGGAGCATCGAGAGCCGGTATCGCCTGTCAACCTGCATACCGTGCTCCACTTCCTCCTCCACCTCCGGCAACAGGGCCTGGCCTTCCCATTGCTCAAGGTGTACCTCGCCACGATTGTGGCATACCAACCGCCACGATCCCCATCGGCTGCTCTCTTCAGGGACGGTACCGTCAAGCAGTTCCTGAAGGGCCTCTACCCGCCGGTATCGCCGCCGCTACCGCCGTGGTCGCTATCATTGGTGCTGTCACAGCTGACGAGGCCGCCCTTCAAGCCAATGGTGACGACAGACGACAGGCTGCTTGCGATGAAGACCGAGTTCCTAGTGGCTGTCACCTCTGCCAGGCGGGCGGGAGAGTTGACAGTGCTACGGTGCGATGAGCCATATCTGGTCTTCCATCATGACAAGGTGGCCCTCCGGCCTGACATTTCCTTCCTGCTGAAGGTGGTGTCCAACTTCCACCTGAGCCAGGACATCATCCTGTCAGCCTTCTACCCAGACCCGACAACACCTCTGGAGTGCTCTCTCCACTCCTTGGACGTTCGTCGGGCCCTGGCATTTTACAAGGACAAGACTGTGGCCTATAGATAGACACAACACCTCTTTGTCTGCTATGGCAGGCACCGGAGGGGCCACAAAGTGTCCACCCTGTGCTTCTCCAAATGGGTGGTACAGACTATACACCTGGCATATGAGCTTGCCAAGAAGCCGCCGTCAGACCTTCTTCGGGCTCATTCCACCAGAGCCGTGGCGACATCTGCTGCCCTCCTGCGAGGAGTCGACCTGCAGGAGCTGTGCCGTGTGGTGATCTGGCCCCAACCATCGACCTTCATCTGCCACTACAGACTTGACTGCTGGTCCAGGAGAGATGCTCGATTTGGCCATGCTGTGCTGTCTTCTGTTCTCTAGGGTCTGGGACCTAACCCACCATCCTGCCGGTAGCTACACAGTCTCCTAATGTATGAGGCACAGAGACCACGAAGAAGAACAGGTTGCTTACCTGTAACTGTGGTTCTTCAATTGGTCATCTGTGCCCTCATACATCCCCGCCCTGCCTTCCCTTCTTTTTCAGGTCCCAACTTGTTCAGCTTACCAGAACTGAGGAGCGACCGTTGCTCGGCGGGCTGAGCATGCACAATACCGGCATGGGGGAGGGGTTCCCGCCAAGCCAGCAAGCTCTAGAATCTTCTGAATGCTACCGCGCAGGCGCAAAAGCTCTTGATGTATGAGGACACAGATGACCACTTGAAGAACCACAGTTACAGGTAAGCAACCTGTTCTTTTTGCTCCCTCCATTATGCCAACAGATTCTTCTTTTTTCCAGCCCATTTGTGTCCATCCATCAGACACTTTGCCATAGGGTTAAATTGCCATCATCAGTGTGTCCTATTGAAATCTTAATCCCAGCCAAACTGTCACATTTCCATCTGGACAAATTGGACTGGAAAAACTGACAGTTTTGTCTCTGAACAACTGGAATGTTTAAGAATATGCCATACCATCAACATGTTGTCTCAGAGTTTTCAGCATAACAATCATAATACAATTGATATACAATATCAAAAATCAATGTAGGTGATATTTTAAGAGTATTAGATAATAATATATTTTCTCGAGCTAAGAATCTTTTGTGAAAATTTTTTTGTAAAAAAAAATCCTTAAAATAAAATCCCTTAAAATATTTTTAGCCTTATCTGCTCAATTATCTGAGGATTCCAGAGTTATAAAAATATTACTTTCTTATTTTCTTTCCCAAGGTCAAGACACCACATCTCATATAGGATGGGAAAATTTGTGAGCATTCTTTACATTTTTTACCACACTGCAAAGTTGTTGATTTTTTTTTTTTTAAAAAAAAGACAAATGGGTGGACTTTCTAAGTGGGATGGACTTCAAGTGAGAGACAAGTTCTTTTAGAAATCACATGAAATAATCTGTACACTAAATTGCAACAAGTAGTCAGTACCAAAGAAACTTCTGGAAGATCGATACAGGAAAAGAACAGAACACAACAGAACACCATAAAAGCAAAACAGATTTGGACCCTGAACCTTACGCTGTGCTGCATTTTAATTCCCAGATTCAGTATATATACCTTGGGCCCTGTATACTCCTTACTGGGAAGTTACATACTATTAGCATCAACAATATCCAAATATTCTGATGATCATCTCACCAACAAGACATTCCCAATAAATGTATGTATGACTCCCATTGGGAGGAAAAAAGGGTAACATCCTCTATGTTTCTCAGTGATCATTCTGTAATTTTGGACATCAGTCATGGAAACTTTCAGTTTTCTTTTTGTTTATGTGGTCTTCTCAGCTTTATTCCTAGTCCTTAGATGGTATGTTTAATTAACTTTAAAGCACGTATCCCACCAATGTGGTCTTAATAGACTTTGGGAAGACTCCAAGACAATAAAAAAAATCAATAAGGTTACCTCAATAGTTTGTCTGAACAACTCACCTTTTGAACTTGAGGCAGGTACCTGCCTCAAGTTCAAAACACTCAAAAGATGCCCTATCTTGTGTGCCTCAAGACAAGTCAGGTAAAGAATATTAAAGAGTTATAGGGTTACTGAGGGAAAGGCCTTTTTAGTGGTAGCACTACGGATACAGAATTACTTCTCACAAGAGGCTTCCTTGGCACCTTCTTCATAGTTGTTTTGTTTTGTTTTCTCTTGGCGCAAGATACATGCCCTTTTATTCACTTAGGCTTGTTAAACAACTTGCAGGGTTTTTTTTTAGAAACCTCAATACTCAACAGCTGGAACTTTAATTTTATTTTATTTGAATTATATGAGCTGGAAATTCAGTTTCACCTTTCTGCTGCAAGAAAAGGAAGTCATGCTGCATTTTCTGGCTTTTGTTGTCAGATGTTAATTGTAATATTTTATATCATATGTTATTCTATGATTAAATTATTTGTTATTCATTATATTCACTACTATGGACCTTGACATTTCTGTATGTATATGAGTGATGAGGATGGGGTGAGGTTGCAGCTCTGATTCAGGTAGTGAAATGTGTTAGGCTATCTCTGTTTTGGACCAAACCTCAGGTTCAAGTTGCCTTTAAAAGGCAGTTTTTTATAGGATGAAATACTATAATTGATATTAGAGCCAGTTCTAAGCAATATGGTACACTAATCTAATGGTTCATTGGGGAAAATGGGTTTGTTAACTTGCCCCCAATTTATTTAAAGAGTGGATCAGAGAATAACAGTTCAAATTAGAATGTTGTACTCCTTCCAATGACATTATAAGTGATAGCAGACATGGGAAAGCACAGCCACTTCTAAAGAAAACAACAACCAACATAGGGACAAAATAGTTTGCGTCTAATAACTAAATCCAGAATCCTCTCCTTTCACATGCAAACGTAGGCAAAAGTTATATTAGTTGGTTAATTTGTGGGGAGCGGATTACATCTGAAAATTTTCTATTCAGATGTCTAATTGGCTGTTGAAGGCCCACAAGTGTCTCATACCTTGTGACATGCTCCCCCCCCCCCATGACACCCAAGTTGAGCCCATCAGCACTGGAGTATCATACTTCTGCAACTGCCTCTGTGGTGGTACTTTTGTAACTTTGGAAATCTCAAGGGTCTTCCAACACTGCTGATATCTCATTTACGAACACGGATAGTGCCATGTTGACTACATAAATATCCCCAGGGAAGGAATTCCCAGCTAGCGTATAGAACAGAGATGATGCATGGCAGTTAAGAAACTAAGCTCCAAACATATTCCAGTTTAAATTTATACTCATCCAAGAGCTAATTCAGTGGTATTAGACAAGCCTCTTGTGTTAGTTCCTGCATATTAGGAAGAAAATAGAGAGGTATTATACTGATCAGTGTGCTATACAATCAGTACTGAAAATTAAAATACTTTGTACATTTCAAGTAACAAAAATGGTACACTCTCCAGTGCCAGGTGGTGTCCCACTAATGGAACTGCTTCTGTCAGCAGAACTGGGAAGGTGTGTCTTTTCAGCTGTTACAAGGACTTTTTGATTTGTAATGCAGATTTGTAATCTTCATGAAGGGGTTCTTTTTGCCTGAAGAGTAGAATTAAGAAGCTACAACAACTATAAATAACTAAAGAAATATCCAATACAAATATCCAATTGTCAGCTGCTGCAGTAATGTACAGAGTGAGCTCTAAATCTAAGCAATACATAAATATCTTTCTCTTTTCAAGATGAAATGTAAATACAAGGAGAAAGGAAGACCAAGTCACTCCTGTGTTTTCTCTCCATGGTCCCTAGAGCATCTGAAGCAACTCTAGTCTGAATGGGAATAGGTTTAAAAAAAAATCCCAAATTTAGAAGCAATTATCTGTATATAATTGTAAACCAAACCAAAGTAAAGTAAAAAGGATCCTGTGATTAAGATCAAGATGAATTTTCAATAAGTCCTAGACAGTTTTAAGAGTTGCATATCTACTTCTACTAACTTGCATTTAAAATAATAAAAGTAATATTGCAAAGTGTTTGTTAAGCTTAAATGTGCTCCTGTTTAGTGATGCATTTAAATGAGATCTGTACTCCCTGTACCCTAATTTACATTACGACTCCCTGTCAAGAACAGCAAGACAAATCTGCTTAGGCGTTGATATGAACCCTATCTACAGACAAAAGGACCCTTCAGTGAAGGTCACTGAGGCCTCAAGAGATGTTGATTTACAGAGACAGTTGATTAATCAGAAAATGAAAAATAACATGCCATTGTTTTGAAAGAGATGGAGGCATGAACAACCTCTAGATAAAAAGGATATTGGAAGAGATAGGTTAAATGGTTAATAATGAACTAATATGAACAGGAAATCCTTCTGCCAAGACTGGGGTTTAAGAAATACATTCATTCAGCTTCATGTTTTTTGAAATGTATTTGTGCAGTAGAGCAATGAATCCATGTTTTAGTCTGAACTTTTAAATGACCTTTCCAAGGCACTAAATTTATTGGGAGGGTGTGATTAATGTTTGGGCTAAAACCCAGAATGGATTTACCACCCTCCTGACAAGAAAGCCACCGATTACCACTAGGCTTGAGTGCTTGGTTCTACTCTGACTCCTCTTAACAAGACCTTGAAACAGACCACTAGCTTGCCTTCCTACTTCTGGCTGCTTCTTTCTCCCAATGTCTCTTTTTCTTGGTGATTCATCATTCTGTTGCTAGAGTCCTGCTGGTAACACAGGGCTTTCAGAATTCTAGTGGCCAGATTCCTCATCAGAATACCTTTCTTTGGTAGATAGCTGCCACCAGTTAATGCTCTAGATTCAGAATAGTGTCTCCAACCCTTGGTTTCCCAGATGTTGCTGGATTTCAGCTCCTAGAAGCCCTGGAGAAGATGGCCAATGGTGAAGGATTCTGGACATTGCATTTCAACAACATCTATGGGCACACAGTTTGGGAACCACTGTTATAGAACATGCCTACAGTGATATTCATAGTTCTGAATACCCAAATATTGCTTCAGTTCTGCTTCTCAATGATTTAATCTACCTTTTTTTTTATTGCAGGGGTTGAGGGCTTGGAGAAGCGAAGCTAGAAAATAGCAAATATATAATCTCAGCTCTGGCTCAGAACAGACCTAGCAGCACTGCAAACCCAATATTAGTTCTATAGCTATGAATACATTTCGTACCAAAGTATAATTAGAGGTTCCATGTCTGTCCATCTTTTGAAATACATATTGAAATAGAAACAGTTACTGTGGATCAAACACACAAATACGGACATTTATTTTGGAAAGTGATGCCCAATTAAACTAGTAATGCTAAACAGAATGATGTACACTAGTTTGCTCTCTTTTGAAAGGGGCTAGCATGAAGCATTCCAAACCTGTGATTTGGGGAAGAAAAACATACATTTCACCAGGGAAAAAAAAAAAAAAAAAGCAAGGAAATAATCGTGGAAGTTTTTCATATCCTTATATATATTAAAAATGTACTATATTTATAGCCTGAGCCTTGCCATTATCTCATAGTCCTAGGAAAAATGCAGCAATGCTTTACAACAGCCAAAAAACTGCTGTTGGCATCTTTTGGGTTTTGTGAACTCACAAATGTGCAAAGAAGAGCACAGTAGCTTGCCTGATGGCTTGTGTAATGATTTGTCCAACAGCAAAAATGATCCTATGCACCTACTTGTGCAAAGGTTTGTGGAATCATTTGCGCGAGGGCTTGTGAAAGAGCTAGTGCAAGTGGATTCCAAGTGCTGACTCTCACCCTCATGCAAAGATTTAAACAAGGTTTCAGCAAGTGGTAGAAGTTGTGTACTAGAAGAATGATATCACCAAATGTAACCCACAATGAGTTAATGTGGGATTTAATTTCTTTCCTCCAGAGGGTTTGTTCTTGGAAAGTTGTTGCAGAAACAGCATTTGAAGAAACAGACTGAGACCTAATCTTTACTGTGTTTTAAACTTCTGTTTAGGCAATACTGCATTCCACGGGTGAGGAGTGTTGAGAACTCCTTGGTTGAATATCGCTTTGCTAAAAAGATAATCTTTACTTAGAAACTTAAAGGTAAGGAGAAGGCTAAGCTAGAACTCTATTCGCCAACATGCTATGTTTGTGTGTGGCACAAATTACTTTATTTTCATTATTAGGTTAAGTTTTTGTCAGACTCCTTGAGATAGGAAACCTTGACAAACATTATTTAAAACTATGAATGTTTCAGAAGAATTGCCTGTCTCTGTTCTTTTTAGGTGAATAAAATTGATTACTGTCATTTAAATTTTATTCATAGGATGGGATCTTCTGTTCTCCTCTGAAGTCCCCTTCCCCTGTGTTATGCTTTGTTCTCATTTGAATAAAATCAGTATGGACAGACATCATGGAGCTTTTCTTTTCTCAAAGCATCATAAAAATCAGCATGAAGAGCTTGTACGCAACCCAAACTATCTGTAATGAGTCTGGTATTCTCAGCATATGAAAGGCTGACACTGCATGGGGAATTATAGAGGAAAATCAACTGTTGTGTTTCCAGGTGCCTTTCAAATTCAAATCCTTTATGTAATAATTAAAACTATCATGGAGGGATGATGATGTTTGTTTGATGAGAAAGGCTTTTCATGCTTGACACAAATTCTCCTCAGCAGCCTTATTAATGGCAATTCACAGTATAACCTTATATGAATTTACTGGGAAGTAAGTTGTACTGCATTCAATGAACCTTACTCCCACACATCTGGATATAGGAAAAGGTGCAAAAATAAAATAAATTAAAATACAAAATCAAATCAAATTCATGTTTTCAAGTAGTTGGAACAGAATAAGCATTCAGCACTCGTAAAGTGGAGGGAAAGAGGAAAAACCAAGGGGGCATCAATATGGAGGCAAGCACATTTATTTGGTTGCTCAATCTACTTTTGAGTAGAAGTCCCCCCCCCCAAAAGCATTGTGGGCCCTCAAGAATAGCATTGTGGGACCACACACAGCCTACAGGTCACCCTTTTCCAATCCCTGACCTATTTCTTAGCACATGCCCAAGTTACTATTTTTTAATGGCTGTGGCTGGCAGACCACAGGTATCTAGCAAAAAAGAGGGAGGAGATCCTCCAGACCTGAAAGTCTGCCCACTCCGTAAACTAAGGTACAGAGCACAATACCAAGGACACTCCAGTCCTGGGCAGAAACTTGACATTTCTTTTAAACACAATTGCAGCACCCTTAATTATGTCTTCAACCTTATTTTTGATGCAAACTTAGCACAACCTTGGATTCTACTTGGTTTTTGTCTTTTCTTTGTTGCCCAGCATCTCTTAACACTGTCTGTAGATTCCAGATTGATATGTGAAAATACGTTTGGTATCAGATTGTTTTAGTTTTATCACCAAATCCATGGTTTGTTACTCTTAGAGCATCATAGGGATTAGGAATATGTCTTTCTTTAAAAATTATTTTCTTGTTTCCTTTCCAATTCTTTTCAGATCTGCCATTTCCTAATGTGTTCAATGGCTACTATTTGAAGTCTCTGGGTTTGCTTGCTGGGTTAATGAGGTGTTTCACAGATATTTCTGTTGCATTTGCCAATGTTTTACTTATCCTTCAGTCTTCATATCAGCTATGCTGCTGTTGACACTCCCCCCCCCATATTAGGCCTGGCAATTTAAGCTGAGTACAACTCAAAAGATCAAAATTACCTCATGAGGGGGCCCCATCTTGGACCTTTGTGAAAATAACAACTCATGTAGGCCTTTTGGTCATGTTTTGACAGCTGGTGAATGTACAGAGTTTTGCTAACATAAAAAAAAAGGTTAGCAAAATGTCTGTTTTTGCCAAGAGAGTATCAGATCTCAAAAGAAAATCTTTTGGCACCACAGCATTCAGGATCAGATAGAAACAATTAACCTTTTGACTAACTCTCTGTAGTACAAATGTTTTAGGTATTTTGGTTTTTCTTTCTTTCTTTTTTTTTAAAGCACAACTGAAAAACACAGGATTCACAGTTTTGCTTGATTGATCACTTATTCTCCAAACAAGAGAAGGAATCAGCTTGCTGGGAATCTAAATTACTTTTCAACAATGTGCTGCATTTCAACTCACTCATAAGAACCTCTCATAATTGCATGAAAGAGATAAGAATTGACTTACTGTAATTATTAGTTTTCCTATGCTTGACTTTACTGGAGGCTGCAGAAAATAACCTATGGTGAATTGATGCTGGGAAACAGACACTGTACCAGTGACTTCCTTAATATTTTGCCAGGACTTCCTTTTCTCAGGACAAATTAGTCTAAATAGATAAGAGCAGGCCAGGTGCTCTGTGTTACAGGTATGCTATGTACTATACACTGCATACTCAGAATAAATCTAGGAACAGGACATCAGACCAACTACAACAACCCATCCCAACCTTCAGAACTGAATGGTATTAGGTGCTCTAATTCCTAAGTCAATTAAACTAGAGCACATGAATGCAAGGCAATTTAGTTCTTCTGAAGGCAATCTAAGTATTTTAAACTGATTTTGAGGTGAGTCTCTTTCCCCAGGTATCATTAGTGATTGCATTTCAGTTCTAAACAAAATCAGTGCAGCAAAGACACCACATATCACCTAGGAACAGGGCAGGCAAATTGCGCCGCTTATGTTTACATTCCAGGGAAAACACAAATGGAAAAGTTGTGCCTCTTTTATCCTGATGAAAGTACAGTCCATCTGTCTCTCCAGCAGAGACTAGTTCACCATTTATTACACAGGAGACACAAAGGCATTCAGTACACTCTGTGGGTCTGAAGCGTCTTTGGCTCTAGAGCACTACCTTCTCCTATTTGTGCAGGCTCATCCTGTCCCAGCAAAATCAGTGGGACAACTAAGGTCATCCAGACAAGTAAAGAACTGAAGTAACCCCAAAACTTAGTAAAACCAAAGAGCTGGTGAGCCATATGACCATTTTCACCTCAGTGACTAACATGCATCACCATAATGGACCTGCAGAGTGAACATACAAATATGTAAGCCAGAGAGAAGGAACCTCTGGGCTCTGGGTCAGAGGCATCCTTTAAAAGTTACTTATCCAGCTTGTAAGCTTCTTCTATTGCAAGTTTCTTAATTCTGGATACAAATCAGACAACAGAGATACCAATCTATTTAAATCTTTGAATGCTGTTACATAGAACTGTTTTGTAGATTAAGAGGATATTAACATGGAACTCAGCTTGAGTCTGCAGACTGAGACTGAGCTCACATCTGGGATATGGTTGCACCAGTCCTTACTCTTGAGTAGACTGCAGCTGTGATTTGTAAGTTTTCTTGGGAAGAGTTCAGCTTTATAAGAATTAAATTTGATCCACCCACTTTGATTTGGCCCTGGCCTGGCCCTGTAGGAATGCATCCCCCAACACCCTGTTCTAATTAGAATTTGGCCTCTAGGAAAAAAGTAAAGGAATTCTCCACCACTCATCTAAGCTGACCTACACAGTAGAGGACAGGTAATAGGACCAGTGGCTGAGGATGGGAGAAAAAGCCTTTTGGTTCACCATGGGCATTAGTCAGCCATTTAACTGCATGCGTGTCTATGCTATCACATTGACTCTTTCTGTTTCTAGTGGTGACTGGTAGCTGAAAAGTTGGAGAGTCAGTGAAGCTATTCCAGGATTAAGCCCAAACTGTAAAAGGGCTGAGTGTCTTGGATGGCTCCTTAAAAGTTCAAACTTGGGGTAAGACAAGGATGTCTGCTGCCACCATTAATATTTATTGCTATCTTGGAAGTATTGCTAAATAAGATAAAAGAGGATTCAGAGATAAAAGGTTTGAAAATAAAAAAGAAAGAATTGAAACTTAGAGCCTTCTCAGATGATGTGGTAATTTTTTTGGAAGACCCAAAAGAATCAATTCAGAGGTTGATGAAAATTCTAGAAGGATTTGTTCAGGTGACAGGATAGAAGATTAATTAGAAAAAGACGATGCTAATGACATTGAATATGTTGAAAAAAGAGCAAACAGAGTTGGAAAAAAATACCAGGATGCCAATTTTTCAATAAAATAAAATATTTAGGAATATCTATCACAAAGAAGAATCAAGAATTATTTGGTAATAATTATCAAAAAACATGGGAAGACATTAAAAACAATATGGGAAAATGGAGTAAATTAAATTTGTCTTTCTTGGGGAGGATCAATTCTTTTAAAATGACGTCATTACCTAAATTTATGTTTCTTTTCCAAAATCTGCCCATAATTGGAATTTAGAAAGTGTTTAAAGAATGAGAAAAAGAAGTTCAAAAATTTTCTTGGTTAGGCAAAAAGCCAAGAATAAGATTTAAAATATTACAGGATGCAAAAGAGAGAGGCGGACTAGACCTACCACCACTTAAGATATACTACCATGCCTGTTGCTTGGATTGGATTAAGGATTGGATTTTGTTAGAAAAATCATTAACAAAAGATTTGGAGGAATTTGACAATAGATTTAGATGGCATGGTTATTTGTGTTATAATAAATTAGTAGCGAATAAGGAATTTAGTAAGCATTGCTTCTGGAAATCTTTATTGAAGGTTTGGCTACAGATAAAGCAGAAATATTACATAAAACTCCCAATTTGGACATCACCTCAGGAAGCATTGAAAATCACCCCAACAAAACAAGGAAAATTATTAACACATGATGATATACTGAAATGAGAGGGAGACAATCCAAGAATGAAGACAGTGGAAGAGCTGAAAGTTGATGGACATGAATTAAATTGGTTCCCTTGGTGACAATTAAAAGAAAGGTTTAAAATGGACCAAAAATTTCATGGATCTGAGAGAAAAGAAAATGAATTGGACTTACGGCTGAAAGAACATCAAAAGAAGCGAATCTCTAAATTATGCAAACTCCTATTAAAGAGGGAAATGGAACCAGATATAATAAAAGAGATGATGATTAAGTGGGCTGAGAATGTAGGTCATCCAATTGAATTAGATGCTTGGGAAAAAGTATGGAAAACAGATATAAAATTTACTCCGAATTAAAATTTAAGAGAAAACTTTTATAAGATGACGCATAGATGGTATATGACTGCGGAGAGGTTGCAAACAATAACAAAAAATGGAGATGCGAAGTATTGGAAATGTGGGGAGAAGGTGGGAATGTTTTTTCATATGTGTCGAAATGCAAAGAAATTTTGGAAGGGAATTCATGATGTAATTAAAAAAGTTTGTAAAGTGAATTTTGAATTGGCACCAGAATTTTATTTGTTGAATATATTAGGTCAGAATCAACAGTTTAGAAGACATCAAAAGACAATATTGTATTTGATTATGGCAGCATGGTTGACATATGCTCAGCATTGGAAAGAAAAAATAGAAATTAATTTAGAAGAATGGAAACTAAAAGTGTTGGATATGGTTAAGACTGAAAAATTAGCATATTCTGTAAAAAACAAATATGTTCAGAACTTTGAAAGAGAATGGAGAGGGGTAATGAACTGGTTAAAAATGTAAATACATGTGATGATTAGGTAAAAATGATGATTAGGTATTTGTGTAAAAATGGAGAATTCATTATAGAAAAGATAGTAACGACTTAACTGGGGGAGAATAATATAGGGAAGTGTGGAGTGGGGGAGGGACATACCAAACATGGTGATGTATGTCTCTTATTTTATGTATTGTGGAAAACTAATAATTTTTTTTATAAAAAAATAAAATAAAAGTTCAAACTTAAATCCAGGGTAGAGTCACCCTGCTACCAGCTTATAAATCCTATATGCTTTGTGCCCAGACTATCTGAAAGACCATTATCTCTCCCATATAAGCCTACCTCTTATGAGATAGTCATGAGATCTTACATCATGAGATTTTGGGAGGAAGCCTTCTCTTGGTTTCACACCTCTCACAGGCATATCTGCTGAGAATACAAATGAGGGCCATTTCAGTGGCTACTTCTGGACTATGGAACTCCCTCTCACAGGAAGCTTGTGAGTCTCTTCTCTGTTCTCTTTCTATTGGCAGGCAAAAACCTTTTTATTCAGGCAGGGCATTAGGTATTAACCAGTTGTTTCAGAATTTTTTTAAAAAACTGTATTTTTTATTAGCAGTGTCATATTTTCAATGATTTTCAAGTGTTTTAAATCAGTTCTTCTTTAAAAAAAATAGGGTAAATTATTTGTTTTCTTAAAACTCTTTTTATTATAATTATTTTGGTTTACCTGTATTTGTTTTAATTCATATCGTAAGCTGCCTTGGTTCCCGTATTGCGAGAAAGGCAGATTATGGACCTTTCCACATGGGGTTATTAACACAGGTTACTACGTTGTAGCACTGAGCTGTTCTGCTCATGGGAGCGAATTAGGTTTGCTTTATTTGCCGTTGTTCTACACGTAATCCCGAATTAATGTACCCCCATGTGGTGGGAAAGCGCACTATTTGAAAGCCAGAATAAATCTGATTCACATTCTGACATCGAAGCAAATTCAGATTTTCACGGTGATGCGGAAATGTATATTCGCACAAATGCACAGTGGTGGGCAGTGGTGGGCAGGCTGTGGGAACAGGAGGTAGGGTGTACAGTATTTGCTGGTATTAGATGCACTGGCATAAGACACACCATACTTGCAAGCTGCATTTTTTAGGAAATTTTTTTTTTAGTCACCTATTCCATTCTTCACACATGCTGGCCACCCCCTCCCACACCTCTCTAGGCCCGCTCACCACCTGCATGCACCTCTCTGCACCCCATCACCACTCCCACGCACATCTCCACACGTGCTCGCCACCCACACACACCTCTCCGATCGGGCTGGGAGAGGTGTGTGCAGGTGGCGATGGGGCTGGGAGAGCTGCATGCAGGTGGTGATCGGGCTGAGAGGGGTGTGTGTAGTAGCAATCGGGCACAAGTGGCGATCTGCCCGATTGGGGGGAGTTAGGGTATTTGCACTCCATTTTCAGAAGGCATTTTGGGGGGAAATGCCCCTTATATGCTGACAAATATGGTAGTAGGTACCTACATAGGTACATACAAACGTACCAATCTAAAAGATTAAAACAAAAAAAAAGCCAATCCCAGCCACTGGGGTGGACTGAGAGGAGTTGGGGGGTTGGCCAGTGATGAGGTAGTACAGATGCATGAACTCACACTCCTTTGCAGGAAAATGAATCAAAACAAGGGGCTGTGTGGAAAACAAAGGAGGAAAACCACATTATTTAAATATGGTAAGAAACAATATGAACCACTTCTTTCGCTTTGTACAGAAAGGGTCTATAAATTAAATAAATAAATGCAATAGTTTCACCAGCTGCCACCACCTGGTTTTCAAGTCACAGTGTTGTACAAAGAAGGCCATACATCAGGGAAGGGTGGGGAGTCCTCATAAACCAAACCAGATGCTATTGAAACATTAATTCATGTTTTTTTATGTTCTGAAACCTGAAGATATTAATTCAATTCACCTGTTGTTTATAAAACATCACACAGAGGAATAAACTTACCAGCAAGAACTCATGGGTTACAAGTGAATGTTCATGTAGAATTCTTGTTGTTTTTTTAATCATTGTTGAATAATTTAGCTCACTTAGATTTTGTAATCATAGAGCTCATAACTTATTTTGAAATCCAGGATATTTAAAATTCTTGCCTCTGGAATAGCTTAGAAACATCCTTATGTGATTGAATAAAATGCTTCAGTATATCAATGTAGGGACACACTAACATCCAAGGCAAAGCAGACTTTGATTCAGACAAATTATAACACTGTCATCATTCCTCCCTAGGATGTTCTGTAAGGGCATACTTTAAAATGCATTGACTAAGAAATTATCCTGCCCTAATTGTGCCAGGCAACAATCCTACTCAAAACAGGAAGTGATAGAATGTCATTTCAAGTAACATAGTTATATGTATCAAGCACCATGGCGAATTCTTATTTTTTTGGATACAATCAGAACTTCAAATTCTGGTAATATCAGTCCTAGGGTTTCTTGACTGTATAGTACTATGTGGTGATTCATGATCCATGATACTCTGTCCTCTGAATCAGAAAATGTGACAGCAAAAGAAGTAGAAAGGACAGATTTGTTTACCAGCAGAAAGGCACTAGGAAATTACTTTAGTTCTGAGAAGTAGGAGGCTATTCTAGTTGCTTAGGCATCAGAAAAATATTTATGTTTATAAAGTTGGAAGGGACCGCAAGAGCAAACTAGTCTAGCCTCCTGCCAGTCTACCCAAACCACTTCTTAGAGGTGGCCATCCAAATTCTGTTTGAGGATCTCCAAAGAAGGAGAGTCCATCATGTGCTACCCCCTGCTGAAAAGCTTTTACAATCAGAAAATTCTCCTAAGTGTTTAGGTGGTAACTTTTTCATACAATCTGAATCCATTGTTATCTGCAAATATAACCCTACAAAAGTTTTTGACTTTAATGAAAGCAAGTAGTTTTTTTAAAAAAATGTTTTCTTTGTTGCTTGCATTTGTATTAACAGCTTGTCTAGCAGGTTCATCTTTGTTATCTACAAAGACAAGAAGTAAGATTGCTTACTTACTTCTGTCCATGACTTTTGTTATAGTGATATGTTAGAAACCCTGATCTATAGTGCTCACACGTACATTTGTATAGATCCCAAAGTATGGTCCATGGAATGCAGAACACCACCTTTGCTCTCTGAGCCACCATTTTGGGTCTGTCTCTTAAATCTCAGTATTTAATATGGTATTGTTTCAAAGTCTTTTTTTTTAAATAATGTTTCAAATATATTTCAAGTGTTTTTAACCATTTTAATATATGTTTTAAGACTTGGAATATTTAATCTCTTTTTAAATTTTCTAAATTGAATGTTTAGCTGCATCTTTTTAGAATATTGCAAGCTGCCTTGGATCCCATTTGAGAGAACGGCTGGATATAAATGCAATAAACTAACAATTTTTTTTAAAGAAAATCAAAATAAAGCATGTACGCCTAAGCTCTGCTCACTGCTGATATATGCAGCTATGTTTGTGGCATAAAATAGACACTTACGAAGAGTAATAAAGTAGAATGAAACACCAGGAGCTACAGGTCTACTGTGGTTGATACAAAAGGCTATATTAATATAGCTGATTTTTCTCCTTTCAGTAGACTGCCATCTCATATAATAGCTGTCTTTTTCAAAATTCCTTCAGTGTCACCCCTCCCACAAATTACCTTGCAGGAATGAGACCTGCTGCTTCAGAGAATACCACAAGAAGTCCAAAGCTCCCTTGAACTCACAGAGCTAGTCATATACTTTTTCAGATCCTGAACAACCATTTCCTAATGAATTTGGATATCTATGGTCCAGCTCTCACACTAGCTAGTCAATGCCATGATTTGGGATGGGGAAGAAGTTCATACAATCTAGCTTAATTTCCCAACTTTCAAATGAATTGCAAACTAAAAATCAACAGCTTTTTTTTTTTTTTTTAAAATCACACTTCTGAATTTTGCACTTGAGCGCCCCAGTTTAAAAACAAAACAAAACAGGTAAAGGTTAGGGAAACATGGTGCTGATGTATACAGAAAATGGAATGTTTGGTTTAGAAATCAATTTATTAACATTGATACTTAGAAGTGGAGAAATTAATTTCTTGTATTAATGTTGGGAACAATTAATTTTATCATGTTATTAATGAATTTCTAATCAATTTTGTAAAAAGAAGCCATGAATTTACGAAGCATGGTGTGTCTGGTTGTCTGTCTTATCCCCATGTGGCAGGTGTAGTTTCTTCAAAATGTACTTTTTGCCTGGTATTTGGTTTTTACCTGGTATTTGCACATCTCAAAATTTTCCAGGGAATTATTCTGCACATAAATTCATATAGTTATTTGGCACAAATACTGTGCACTGAGGACCTGCAGAACTCTGCAATTTTGGTCAAGGTAGTACAGTTAAATAGCTACTTTGGCTGGGTGGTGTCAAAAAGTGAGATTTGGTTAGCATCTATTTCACAGTTTTTGGTTTAAAGAGAGTTCTTTACTTGTACTTTGCATTGTGTGAGGCTCAGGAGTATGGAATAGAAGTGGGACAAATATTTTAAAATATTTGAAAAATGGTCAAAAACCATGTTGCTCATATATTGGGAAATAATAACAAAAAGAACCCTGGACTGACAAGAATCTTCACAGTTCAGAAATTTTTCTGTGTGGAAGGTCACATGTGGTTGATTTCACAGAAAACTGCATCTTCTGTTAAAAAAAAAAGTGCAAATTTTGCAAATAGTTTGAAAACTGTGCGGGTTTTTTTTTTAAAAAAGACTTCATTTCAGCAGAAAGAAAATTGCTAAATTACCTGTTGTCCACTTTGAGAAGAAAACTAGCAGAGAAGCTGCCCTTTAAGTCTCAATATGGGAAGGGGGCGTTAAGCCAGGGAGGGTCTCCAGGGTCAGAAGATGACTGATTGGCCTATGATAGGTTGTCAGCGTCTAGGCTGGGTTTCTCAATCCTTGTAGTTGAGGAAGAGTTCGGGTACAAACTTGGCTTTAATTAAAATCCACACTAGGGAGTTGCTGCTACAGATTTGGTTTTTAAATTCTTCAGTAAATGTGAGACTAGCATATCCCATCCCTTGAATCTTATGTCTTTATTCCTATCAGGTGTTCAACAGAGAGAGAAAAAAAGCATGCAAAATCAGGAGAAAACTGCATAAAATATGTATAGACTCTTAAAAATTCTCAGTTCAGGAGGAATGAAATTTACTACTGGGGAAAAAAAAGAATCACAAAGATGTGGTATGAACTGAATTTTGCAAAAATGAGCAATTTAAAAAAAACTGAGAGATCTTTCTGTCTCTGGGCGTTATAAATTTAATCAAACTATAAATAAATTTAATATACTGCTGATCCACCAATCTGTTTCATACAGAAAAGTGGTCATGGACATAAAGTTTCTAAGAAGCTGCTTGACATTAAACCAGTTTGAAATCTTCATAAGGCAGCAAATTACCCACAAATTGGGTGCCTCACAGGTGTTAATCTCCCTATTGAGTGATAGTCCTAGAATCCTTATCTTGATGAGCTCCCCTGATGAGAAGATGAAAAATTCTGAAGAACTCTGAAGTCTTAATATTGAAAGGATTCTGAGTAAACATGTTATAGAACAGAGGTTGATGTCCCTGTCACACATTTTCTCCATCACTCTGAAAACCTACCCAAAAAGTCAAGCAAGCATTCTGACTGTGTATTACTCTCATAAATCCAGTGTTTCTATTGCAACATTTTATAACAAATCCCCCTGTAATGTCTAAGTTGCCCAATTAGAACTCAACATTCACAGACTAAAATATAATCTCTTATCAAAGGTTTAGCTCAGAAGTGTCTAATTGGATGAATAAAAAAGCTATTAACCAAACGGTTTTTAGGGAGGAAATAATCATTATTATTAAACCATAGAAAGAAATGCTGGTTGAAGGGATCTTATTTTCACTCTGTATTCTAAAGTTTATTAAGAAACAATGCTGTCCTACACCGAAAGATTCAAACCACACTATGCAGGACACTATACCACAGGAAGCCCTCTTTCCAACCCAGTGCCAAATGCACTGGTGTAGCATCTCAGAAATATTTACGGAACATCATACCAGCTGAGCCATTCTACCACTGGCTATAGTTAAAGGATAGCTGGGATGAAGCATGGGCAGAACAGGGAAAGCATGTGCTTCTGCCATGTCTTGTACTCCTTTAATTCATAGCTATCAGGAGTGCAACAGATGTGGCACACAGACTGCTGATTTTTAAAAAGGCACAAACAACCCATCCAGACACTTGTATTTTTCCTAAGCAAGCAGCAATTGTCATTCGTACATAATTTCCTTGTGGATTTCAAAAAGGCAAATATTTGGCATAGATGTGCAAAGACCTCTCACTGTCCCATTTGACAAAAAGAAACATTTTATTTAGCTCCTCCCGCAACCATTCTCCTTCTCAAGTAGGTAAGTGGGTTTTGCGTTTCTGTCATAAGACAAAAGGCAGGTTCCCTTTTCCAGTTTAGCCGAGGGCCAACTGAGATGACTGAAAAACACTTCTCCTACTTAACTTCTATTTTGTTTCCAGTGACAAAATGGAAAATATTTCACCTTGACTTATTTAGATAAGTTTCTTATGAAGGGGAGCGTACCATCAGATTCACATGCTAACACAGATCAGTTCAGAATAATAACACATTTTCTCCTGGAGAAAAATGGGGTTTTCTGGTTTCTACTTGATTGGTCACCAGACCCCTAGAGGTCAAGATCCTACACTGCACTCATGGAGCACAGGTCTCTGGTGTTTTTACAGGAGGCAGAGGAGGTTGCTCCCTCTGCCTATCTGCTTCTTCCAACAAACAAAAACACCAGGAGGAATGTCTTGCTGCTGCTTCATCTTCCTAGCCATTGATTGGCTCTTGGGGATCCACAAAAGCTCATTCCAGCTGCTTGTGAGCACTGAGGGAAGTAGCAGCAGCCTCATGCTGAGTGTACAGCTAATAAGAGTACAGCTGAGGAAACTGAGCTGTTTTCAACAGCCCTGACTGTTGTTGTCTGTGGAAGGAGGTATAGGATACTTCCTTGTGCAAAATCTGACAAAGTATATGTGCCAGAATAAACTCCAGTTGACAGCCGGTGTCGCATAGTGGTTTCAGCATAAGACTATGGCCCTGCAGACTAGGATTCGGTTCTCTGTTCAGCCATGGAAACCCACTGGGTGACTTTGGGTATGTCACACACTCTCAGGCCTCAGAAAACTCTGGCCTTTTCCACACTGGGTGAGAGAATCGCCCCATGCTGCTACTCACCAGACCTTTCGGCTCCCCAGTCCAGTCCACGGCACTCCAGAGCAGTGCGTGCTTGTCAATACACACTGCTCTGGCATCCCAAATGGCGGCTTCTGGTTGGTCGAGGGTCTCAAACAACCGCTGAAGCTCGCCAGCCTAAAGCCCGCCCCAGCAGATCACAGGCTCACATTGGTGTGAGCCTGAAAATCTGCACAAGGGAGCAGGCTCGCAGTGGCGCGCTCCATGCTTTTGAAAACCAGAAAAATCAGGTCTTTCAAAAGCACGCTGGACGATCACTTGGGGTCATTCCAGACTGGACTGAGGTGCAGATCTACATTAAATAGATCCAACCCAGTCCGGTCCGAGGTGCAGGCCTCCTCCTTGGAGAACGGACTGCACCGTTTCAAAAACCCTGTGTGGAAAAGGCCCTTGTGATAGGTTCACCTCATGATCACCATATGTCGGAAATGATTTGAAGGCACATAACAACAACTAACCTCCAGTTATACCCATGTATGCCACTCACAAGATGCCAGCCATGATTCCCTAATCAAGAAATGGGATGTCAACAAACATGATTTCAGTGACCCATCCTCTGAGTAAGGATTTTGTAAGTGTTAACTCTAAAGTGAAAACTCAGGGCAGAATACCCAGGGCCTCCATTAGATAAAGAAGCTCTGGATAACTTTCAGTGCAAGTGAACTGCTGAAAATTAGAGACATATTGCTCAATAGTACCTCAGGGCCTAGGAGTCCATAATCACCATTAGAATAAATGCATTAATTACTATTTCTCAGATAGTATTATGCCCAAGAGTCACATATTTATTTAAATATGCATTTCGCTTGGGCCTCTAGTTTCCTATTCTTCAGCCCCAGGGGAAAATTACCATGTGCAGTCTTATGTGCAATTATTTTGCATCACACCAGGAAACACAGATAGGCTTTCCACTGTACCCAGGAGGTTAATAATATCACAATTTGACAAAGCCAACTATAGAGTGCACTCTTGTTTCCAGTACTTTTGCAGCTATAGTGGCTTTGCTTGTACCCATTTGGTAAAAATTATGCATAAATCACTTGGGTTGTTGTTGGGCCAGGTTTTCACAGGGGAGAATTGTTCACACCATTGACAATATAGGATTGTGATACAAGGTGGATGCATGGTAAGGCATAGGAACTGAGAAAGTTTACATGAAAATCTGCAGATACACTGGCAATGAAAAAGCTTTGGCTGATATGAAGGCATAGGCTGGAAGAAGGATTAGACCAATGGAAAAAGAAGACGAAAACAGAGCTCTCTCACAAGAAATCTTGAGAGGCAATATATCTCAGATAAACTGCTGAAGATATACATGAACATCCCAAGGACAAGGTAGCAAAAGCAAAAAGATTGACCACCCAAATAGAAACCTGTGAGTTGTTGTGACAACACAGTAGGAAACCTATGTCCATTGTACATCCTTATGTCATCAATGGACATGATCTGAGTTGGCCCATAAGCAGGACAGGGCAGTGGAAAGGCTGTTGTATTTTTTGCTTTAACTCTAAAATTGTGGTGATTGTGAACAGCTGTCCAAAGCAGCTGAGAGTTAGCCTGAGATCCTTCTCTGTGTCATGATGCCTCCTGTAACAAGCCCATCAGGGTTACAGAATGAATGGTCAGACCTAATTTTCATAACTCCCCTTCCAGTTGACATTCAATAATCTGCCATGCTTTTGACATGCAGGCACCACAACAAAAATTTTACTTTGATTTATGCTAGAGTATAAGCAACTATTTTATCTTATTGTTGCTTATTTGCAGTCTTTTGTTGCCTTTTATTAAATATTTAGGAGTTGGGAATTGTGATTCTAAGCATATGTCCATGGATGTGGTTAGCCAACTTGGACAGCCACAAGAAAGAGCAGGATACAGACAAAATAAAATAAAAATTTGCATTCATCCCTGTGATGAAGTTCTAGGAGTGTGGCTATCTGAAGTGCCAGTGCAGCCTGGAAGCAGGTTGCTAAGCAACCAGAAAAACACCTCAGGACAGAAGCCCAGCCCAGCTGTGGGAATGGCTGAGAGAAAAAGTTATATAATGCCAAGTAGCTGTGGGTATTTGGATTTCTTCAGTGAAAGACTAGCAAAGAGCTAGGAAGTAGAGTCCCTCAGTCTGTCAGAGAGAATGGCTGTTTTTGGAAGATCAGTTCCCAGTGGAAACCTAATGAGAGGCAGAAGAGTAATTAAACCCTAGTAACATCTGGACAGAGAGTGTGACCTAGACTGATGGTTGAGCCTTTGGTGGGAGTATAGCCAAAGTACTTTTATATGATAATTATGCCTTTTATGAAAGTCTAAAGATATAATTGAACTTTTCCTGAGCAGGGAATTACCTGTTCTACTGTCTAGTTACCTGTTCTATTGTGCACTGAGAAAATGTATCAACTTTGATCTGCATATGAACTCTAACATGCTACTTGATTTTTATTGTTATCTCAACAAATGTTACAGTTTTTCCCAGAGGAGAGAGCAGAGAGAGCAGAGGGAGAGCTGGGTCTGTGAAGACATCCTAGACCAGGTGTGTTTACAGGCTTGAGGGGCTGTGCTTGCTTGTGTGTTTGTTGCTTGTGTTTGTTTAGTCTTGCTTGTGTTTGTTTAGTCTTGCTTGTGTTTGTTTAGTCTTGCTTGTGTTTGATCAGTCTCTTTGTGCTTGCCGTGTGCTCTCCTTGAGCACATGGTCTGACTAACGAGGGGGAGGACCCAGCTAGGGGGAGGAGCTTTATTAGGAGCTTCCAATGGTGTGCGCCTTTGGCGCGCGCACTTAAAATACTCTACTTCAGTCCTCCAATTTAACCCTCGGCATTCGGTAGAACAGACATAGCTTATACAGCTGAATTTCAGAAAGAAAGCCTAGTTATTCTTTCTAGAATTACGTACTATACCGCTCTCTTTCAAGTTTCTCTTTCAAGTTTCAAGGATGAAAGGTGAGGGAGCTGCTGCAGTCACCTGTAACACTTGTGGTATGTTCCTTTTCTTGCCACAAGATGTTCTCAGGTACACCTGCACCAAGTGCAAGCTGGTCACCTTCTTGAAGGAAAAGGTGCACCAGCTGGAGGCATGAGTTTCTGATCTTCATCTTATTAGGGACGGGGAGGAGTTTTTGGATAGGACAGAGAAGACCTTCCGGAAGACCAAACGCAGAGAGGAGCTGCCAGAGCAGGAAGTCAGCACACTGGGCTAGGAAACGGAGGCTTGGGTGAATGTCACACGGAGGAGTAGAAGGACCAGGAAGGCAACAGAGACTCTTCACCTACACAATCGCTTCAAAATTCTTGGCCTTACGAACAATGAGGAGCGCCATGCGGAGGGAACAGAATGTCAACAAGAAGAAATCCAACTTCGGCAACAGGAACTAGGTCAGTACTCCCAGCCTCAACAGAATGCCCAGGCAGTCCTAGTAGAACATGCTTGTCGAGGAGACCAGGACAAGCCTCAGAGGAGGCGAGTTCTGATTGTTGGGGACTCTTTGCTCAGAGGAACCGAAAGGGCAATTTGCAAACCGGACAAGCTCAATCGAGAGGTCTGCTGTCTTCCTGGGGCCAGGGTCAACCACATAACGGAGAGGCTAACCAGGCTGGTCAAACCCACTGACCATAAGCCCCTCATTTTGGTTCATGTCAGAACCAATGACACTGCAAGGAGCAGCTTTTACCATATCGCAAAGGACTATGAGCTTATGGGGGCGAAGCTTAAGGACCTTGGTGCACAGGTGGTCATTTCGTCTCTCCTCCCTGTTCAAGGATATGGCGCACGTAGGGAAAGGACAATAGCAGAGGTCAATAACTGGCTCCGCACGTGGTGCCGCCGTCACAGTTTTTGGAACATGGCCTGAATTTCCATGAACGTGGGGTTCTGGCGAGGGATGGGCTGTACCTCACAAAACTTGGCAGGAATGTTTTTGCAAACAGTCTCGCAAGGAGGATTAAGAGGTCTTTAAACTAAGTTCCGCTGGGGAGGGAGACAATATTATTCAGGGCAGGGACTTGGTGAGCGCAGAGGGAAAAGGCCCAAATGATACTGGACAAGTAGTACAAGTGGCCAATGGCTGGAGGAGTAGAAACAATAGTACAGAACTGGCAGGAAGGGCCCGGGGACTTAAGTGTCTCTACACTAATGCACGGAGTATGGGAAACAAGCAGGATGAACTTGAATTCCTTGTACAACAAAATAAATATGATTTGATAGGCATCACTGAGACCTGGTGGGATGAGTCTCATGATTGGAATATAGAAATAGAGGAGTATAGCCTATTTTGTAAAAATAGACCAAACAAGAAAGGAGGAGGAGTAGCCTTGTATGTCAAGGATGTTTTCACCTGTGGAGAGATCCATGACTTAAACCCAGTAAGCCAGGTCGAGAGCATTTGGGTAAGAATTAAGGGAGAGAGAAACAATAGGGATATTCTGCTGGTGGTTTACTACATACCTCCAACCCAGGCTGAGGACTTGGATGATGCCTTCCTCAACCAAATGACTGCACATTTAAAAAGGAGAAATACAGTAATAATGGGAGATTTCAATTACCCGGATATATGTTGGCAGTCAGGTCCAGCAAGTTTCTTGCTTGTCTTGCAGACAATTTCATGGTCCAGAAGGTGGAAGAGGCCACAAAGGGATCAAATATTCTAGATCTGATCCTGACCAACAGGGATGACCTTGTTAATGAGGTAGAAGTGGTTGGATCTTTAGGGGGGAGTGACCATGCCCTATTGCAATTTGGCATTCAGTGGGAAGGAGAAGATAAGTGTAGCCAAACACTCATCTTAGATTTTAAAAAAGCAGACTTCTGTAAATTTAGGGAGCTGCTGGTTGGAATTCCGTGGTCAAGAATAGTGAAAGGGAAAGGAGTTCAGGAGGCATGGGAGTTTCTTAAAAAGGAGATATTGAAGGCACAGTCTAAAACTGTGCCATTAAGGAGGAAAAATGGAAGGCATTTGAAGAAACCAGAATGGTTGACTAAAGAACTCTCAGCTGAGCTAAGTGTTGAGAGAAACATGTATAGGAACTAGAAGAAGGGGGAAACCACCAAAGAAGAATTTAAGCAAGTAGCCCGGAGATGTAGGGAGGAGGTCAGAAAGGCTAAAGCACAGAACGAACTTAGGCTGGCCACAGACATTAAAAACAATAAAAAGGGCTTTTTTAAATACGTCTGCAGCAAAAGGAAAAAGAAGGAGACATTAGGGCTGCTGCTCAGAGAAGATGGTGAATTACTCACAGGGGGAAGAGAAAAGGAAGAACTACTTAACACCTTCTTTGCCTCGGTTTTTTCCCAAAAGGATACAAGCACTCAACCTGGCTGTTGGGGAGCAGGTGAGGAAGCAGGGGAAATGAGGCAGGTAATAGGTAGCGAGGTGGTACAGGAATACCTGTCCACACTGGATGAATTCAAGTCTCCAGGGCCAGATAAATTGCATCCTAAGATATTAAAAGAACTGGCAGAGGTCATTTCGGAACCGCTTGCTATAATCTTTGAGAAATCTTGGAGGACCGGAGAAGTTCCAGCAGACTGGAAGAGAGCAAATGTTGTCCCCATCTTCAAGAAGGGAAAAAAGAGGACTCAAATAATTATCGCCCAGTCAGCCTGACATCAGTACCCGGAAAGATCCTGGAGCAGATCATTAAGCAGTCAGTTGCTAATCACTTAGAAAGCAAGGCGGTAATCACGAGAAGTCAACATGGATTTCTCAAAAATAAGTCATGCCAGACTAATCTTATCTCTTTTTAGGATAGAGTTACTAGCTTGATAGATGAAGGGAATGCTGTGGATGTAGCATACCTTGATTTCAGTAAGGCCTTTGACAAAGTTCCCCATGACATTCTTGCAAAGAAACTAGTAAAATGCGGGCTGGACAGGGCTACTGTTAGTTGGATTTGTAACTGGTTGACCGACCGAACCCAAAGAGTGATCACGAACGGCTGCTTTTCATCCTGGAGAGAAGTGACTAGTGGGGTGCCACAGGGTTCTGTCCTGGGCCGAGTGCTGTTCAATATTTTTATCGACGAATTGGATGAAGGAATAGAGGGCATGCTCATCAAATTTGCAGATGACACTAAATTTGGAGGGGTTGCTAATATGCCAGAGGACAGGATCAAAATTCAAAATGACCTGGATAGATTGGAGAGCTGGGCCAAGACTAAGAAAATGAAATTCAACAGAGAGAAGTGTAAGGTCCTACACTTAGGTAGAAAAAATGGAATACAGAAATATAGGATGGGGAACACGTGGCTGGATAGCAGTACATGTGAAAGGGATCTAGGAGTCTTCATAGACCACAAGCTGAACATGAGTCAGCATTGTCACGCAGCAGCCAAGAAAGCCAATGCAATTCTCCGCTGCAGGAGTATGGTGTCTAGATCGAGGGAGGTACTGGTACTACTCTACTCTGCTTTGGTTAGACCTCATCTTGAATACTGTGTCCAGTTCTGGGCACCCCAATTCAAGAAGGACATGGTCAAGCTGGAGGAAGTCCAGAGGAGAGCGACCAAAATGGTGAGAAGTCTGGAAGCCATGCCCTATGAGGATAGACTTAGAGAGCTGGGTATGTTTAGTCTGCAGAAGAGAAAGTTAAGAGAGGACATGATAGCCATGTTTAAATATTTGAAAGGATGCCATGTAGAGGAAGGAGAGGGCTTCTTTTCTGCTGCTCCAGAGACCAGGACAAGGAGCAATGGATTCAAGCTGCAGGAAAGGAGATTCCACCTGAATCTCAGGAAGAACTTCCTGACAGTCAGGGCTGTCCAGCAGTGGAACATGCTGCCTCGGAGTGTGGTGGAGTCCCCTTCCTTGGAGGTTTTTAAGCAGAGGCTGGATGGCCATCTGTCAGGAGTGCTTTGAAGGTGTTCCTGCATAGCAGGGGTTGGACTGGATGGCCCGTGTGGTCTCTTCCAACTCTACATTTCTATGATTCTATGATTTCTATGATTCTATGAGTTTATCTTTGTAAACACTGACTGGCTTGAGTTGTATACAGTATACAAAGTAACACAGAAGACCTGCCACCATAAAATTAAGTGGTTCTAAATAAACATTGAGAACCCTCATCCAGAAAAGTGGTGTTATAAGGCGAGAGGCAGAGCTGTGTGGTAAAGACAGGGCACCTTATCAGATTGGGAATTGCCACACCAATCTGGGAGAAGTTAGGGCCTGACACAATCCCCTTTTCATACCACACACGGGCTAGAGATGGAAAAAAAAAATAGTACCGGAGAGGAAACAATGGGAAACAGCCTTTTGAGAGTCCAAAAACCTTGGGAAGAATAATGTTCCTCAAAACCCTTTGCTATTTTCCTCCAGTCTTCATAGCTTTGGGGACTACTCTTACCCCCTCAACTTACCTATTTACTGTCCCCAGAAGGTGGGAGGGTAAGAGGGTTGTTATCACTGTGAACTGGCCCAGCTTTTGGAAGATATTGGATATCGTTTGATATCATAATTCGGCCTCATTTTGCCACCCTCGACCAAGTGTCTGTGAGGCCCATGAACAAGCACAGAGCTAGGCACGGCCATTAACTGCTGAACATTCCATTTTCCTCCTAGGCAGGCCGGACTCAGCCAGATCTTGCTTTAGGAGACCTCCCCAGACAAACAACTCATTAAAGATGCACGCTAATACAAAGAGCCCCCTTCCCCGAGCAGGTAACTTGCCGAGCTGGACGCTTGTCTGTCAAATACGCTGCATCTGCATACTGGCCATTCCTTTGTCAATTTGGACTTAATCCAATCATGTTAAATTCTGACCTTTCGGAGATATTGTCTCGCGGCCAAACCTCATTGTTCTTCCCAAAGTACAGACTAGCCTGCGGTCATATCTTCCGTATAAAACCCCCCAGTTCTGAGAGCTTCCTCGGATCGCTCTGAACTACCACCCTGCCTTGCTGCTGCTGCGTCCGCCGAGCTTTCCCCTCAGTCTCCGTCTGAGACTGTGCATCTACGGACTTCTTCATTGATCTACCCCAGGCTTTGGACAGGTGTAGTATCTTCCTATTCAACAAATCCCTCTCAAAATCCCGCTATACTGCTAACACCTTTATTTCCTATAGTTACTTGTGTGAGTGTGTTGCATACACTGTTTGCCTGTATTTAATAAAATCACTGTTATTATTTCCCATTTGGTGTGCTTCTTGGCTTGGCCTGACCCCGTAGACATTAGGTTACAAGATCCCTGCTAAGTTACCCTGCCTCTCGTTAGCTTAAAGCGAACACTCCAGTTAATTTCCCCATCTTGTGTTATTGTGTTGTGGTTATTTGGGTGCCCCTCCCGGGACCCCCAGTTAACAGGGTAACAGGGTAGTCCAGTGAAAAGGATCATCATGGTCTGTGTTCCGATAGCTGACATGCAACAGTAGCACCTGCATTGTCATAGACATGCTATCAGAACACAGGTGGAAAGGCAGTAGTGTCCCCAGTCTTTGCTAGCTTCCCTACCTCACCCTCCCAATACCACATGGGTGGCTGGAAGAGGTGGGGGAACCAAGAGAGAATCCTTGGCTGGCACAAGCAGGAGACCACCCAGTGCAGAGGATCCTCCATTTGAGACAAGCTTCAGGACAGTTCCTATAATTAGATGGACTGAGGGAGCAGCTTCAAGCAATAGATTTGGGGTGTGACAAAAGGGCAGCAGATTGTGAGTGTTTTTTTTTTTAAAAAAACTCTGATATTGTTGTACAGTACCCACCAGGGAAGGGACAAGATGCTTATTTTATTTTATTTTTTATATTTATATGCTGCTTTTTCTCCCAAAGTGTGACCCAAGATGGCTCCCAAAAAGTTATCAGAAATTCTGCCTCATAAATCAAAATAGCTTGACTGCAGAGAATAGTGGATGCTACTTGCTGCCCAACTTCAGTTAGCAAAACATGTTGGGATAGTCCTGCGTTTGGACCAGCTAGCAGCCATTCCGCTATGCTTTCAAAGGCACACCTGAGGCCAATAATCCACAGCTGGGGAAACAATTCATTTGTTTGACTCATAATTAATGTTTTTTCCCTCAGATCAATAGCTTGTGATAGAAAAATGTCCCCCACCCCTTCTAAGCTACCAAAGTGCTAATAAGGGGATGATCCCACATGACAAAAATGCCTTGATTTTTGGATTGTTACATTATAGTCACAGAGGATGTGAAGTTTTGCTCCTATGGGAATCTGCTACAAAAACCATGGCATATGGAAAGGGAGAAGTCATTTCTAAAACAAACACTGCACCTACAGTCTCCCAACATATAAAGGGAAGCACCTCCTTTCTTGCCTCGTTGGCCTTGGGCCATAGTAGGTAGAAATCTAAACTGGAAGATGTGTGGAAGGTGGGTAGGTAGCTTTTGTTTTAGAATAACCCAGTCAGCTATGCTGGCCCAGAGATTTTGGCAGATGTGGTTGAAAAGAGAACATTCCCAAGCTCTAGATCTGAGTACAGCCATTGGACTAGGGGCCTTCCAGATGAATTCTGAGATGGAAGTTTCAGTTAGGAGAATGTATACCACCTAATCAGCATGCACACCTTAATTCCAAGAGGGGATGCTTTTATTCACCCTCTGCTACAGAGGTCTGGATGGATCAGAATAAAATGATTTTATTCTCTGGCAAAATTCAGTGAAACAAAATCGGGCAGTTCCCCTCATCTTTAGACATAGCAGTGAGCCTGCAAGGTCATTTTATATCTGTTTGTTGCTTTATTTATTGGCTCTCTATTTTTCTCCCAATGAACAGCACTAAAATTTATTCACTTCAACAACATGGTCCACAAAGTAAACTAAATGCTTTACAATCGTCTCTTGTTCCTCCTTCAGCATCATTTTCAGACACGTTAGACTCAAAGGCAGTGGTGTGGATCAAGCAAGTTCATGTGACATTCCTCATGTCTAAAATCAACAGTCTATCTTTTGAGTCACACTGACCTAGATCTTATGTCTCCTGTAAAAACTGTTTTCTACCTGCTAGATCACTACTGCTGTCCAGTGTTGCAGAATTAGACTTAGAAGAAGGAGGCATGAAAACAGAGGGAAAGAACATCAACAATTTCAGATATGCAGATGACACCATATTACTTGGAGAAAATGACAAAAGACTTGGAGACTTTCTGCACTGCACTGTTAGAGTGCTTATTCCACTTTCAACCTCCTATGGAATCCTGAGGCTTACAGTTTATGTCTGGCAGGGGGCATTTAGAATTCTCAGCCAGAGAGCTGCAAACCGCAGAATTCCACAGGATGTTGAAAGTGGAATAATGGGACTATAACAGTGTAGTGCAGAAAGGCCCTCGGCATCACTATTGATGAAAGTTAAGGAAAAAAATAGAAAAACAGGGCATTGCATGACCTTGAGGGTAATGAAGAATCTGTATAGTTAAAGATTTCCACACCTTGGCTCAGTCGTCAATCAGAATAGAAACTGCCATCAAGCAATCAGAAGACTCAGATATGGAGGGGAAGCTATGAAGGAACTATATAAGATCCCCAAGTGTAAAGATATATATTAAATACCAGAGTCAGAATCACGATATTTGTGATTTTTATGTATGATTGTGAAAGCTGGATAGTGAAAAAAGCTGATGAGAAGAAAATCAACTCATCTGAAATGTGGTGCTGGAAAAGAGTTCTATAGGTACCATGGACTGCTAAAGAGACAAATGAATTGGCCCTAGAATATACCAGGCCTGAAGTCTAATGGGAAGTGAAGATTTCTAAACTGCGACTGTTGTAATTTGGACATATAATGATATGACATGACTCACTGGAAAATATGATAATGCTCAGTAAAGTGGAAGGCAGTAGGAAAAGCACTTCAGGTGAATTGATTCAACCAAGGAAGCCATGATCTTGAGTGTGTAAGACCTGAGGAGTGCCACTGATGATTTAGGGTTCTTGGAAGTTTCTTATTTATAGGGTTGCCAATGACCTGATGACAAACAACAACAACATTCAGTATTGAAAAATGACTAACTCTTGCTCTAAAACATCCATCAAATGATTAGAATGTAATTTGCAAGTGTGGAGATAACGTCAGACTGCGGGCAACTAGCTGGACCTGGATGTAGTCAGAGTAGAGCTATTGAAATCAGTGGGATCTACATAATGTTCACTGGAAGGTGGCATCAGACTCAATAAATAAGAGAGTATGTGGATCATGTATAAAATTAGGGTAACAAGTTCTAAAGCTTGAAAAGTTATGTTTAAATTAATCAGTTGCAATTATATTTTCCTAAATCACCCCCAGATTGTCACCTTTAGTTATAATTTAAAAAGCAACTCTTTATTTTCCTAAATCCACAAAACAGTGATACCTTTACCGGGCAAATGAAAAATGTACAAAACACATCATGCAAACTTTTGAAGCCATTGGCTTCTTCATCAGGGAAGGGCATTAAAAAAATCAAGCAGCAGAAGGGGAAAAAACAACGTTAGAGCTGAAGGCCTACATTTTGTCAAGATGTTGCTTTTTTGGTTTTCAGTGAAGAAGGCCTTTAAGGATGTCCATGTAAGCCACTCCTCTCTTTGACCATAGGGAGACAAAGAGTTGTAAAATCTAAGCAATAAATTTAAATTCCATTTTCTTTAAGAGCTAGGCTTTTTCTTCCTTGGGTGAGGTTATCTGCCCTTTCTCAGGCAGAGAACATTGAAACTTCTCAAGAAGTTTCAATAGTGTTGCATCTGGAAAAACCTTTAAGTGCTGTACAGGTAAAACCCAGCAAATGCAGCCCCAATTTTTTTTTTTTAAAAAAAAAAGTTTTCCTTTTTTTGAAGGCAGAAACCTCAGAGAGCTAAGCCCCAGTTCCTTAGTTCTCTCTTCTTTAGGATTCCTTGGTTGTGGCTAAAATGAGGTATCCTCAAATCCAGAAAAAGTATCCATGGGTAGCTGTATTGCCCATACAACCAAATACAATAACACCAAATGCAAAAAAACACCCCCAGATTGTCACCATTAGTTATAATTTAAAAAGTAACTCTTTATTTTCCTAAATCCACAAAACAGTGATACCTTTACTGGGCCAATGAAAAATGTACAAAATACATCATGCAAACTTTTGAAGCTCCACTGGCTTCTCCATCAGGCAAAGGTATTAAAAATCAATCAAGAGAAGAAAAAAATGATGTTAGTCATTTACTTTCCTATTGCTCAACAATAGTTCAATAGTTATTTTATATACTTGAAAAGGGATGACTGCTGCAGGCCACTTTGCAGAAAATCAAAACTTTCCTCTCATTACCCCAAATCCACAAGTGAGCACAAGATAGCAGCATGAGGGAATGCAAGACCCAGCAGGTGAACTGTGTAACAACTCTGTGTGTATGTGTGTGCGTGTTTGTGTTTTAAATAGATTGTTACTTCTAAGCTCAGGCAGTGTTAATGAGAGCAAACAGAATCCATGCACAAGCAGATTCCCAAAGAGAAATTCAAGTTGTTCAGACTGGAATTCCACATTAGACAGGTGAGGGACTTGGGAAGAGGCCAATTTGGAATAGTGAAGCAGGGAAACATCCCATTCTGTTGGTCTGATGTAAATTTGTCTCTAAGTTCCATTTCCTTCAGACATGTATTATCTATACAAAAATACATTTGGATTAACATTGGGAAATGGAGCAGCTTGGGAGGCATTAAGTTGAGGCAACCTTTAGGCTGTCATTACAGAGATGTATCGTTCCCTCAGACCAGAATCCTGTTTGCTCCACTGGCAGCATTAAGTAGATTGGTGGGGCAAACATGGTGAAAGTGGCAAGGAAAAAGACTGCAGATGCACTGGCAATGAGGAAGGGAACAAAAATAACATCCACAGTGGTATAGATAGGGAAGGTTGGGCTGCTCTGTTTTTCTTGCTTCCTAAATGTCTGGCTTCTAGGGGAGAGTCTTTAGAGCCAAGACACTCTGGGAGATATGGCTTGGAAAACTGCCCATCACAAGTGACTACCTAAGCCAGCCATCTTAGACTGCTTAGGCTTCAGTGAAAAACCCCACTCCCAGGAAGCCAAGCATTCAGAAAACAGGCAGCAGCCTCCTCTTGTCACCACCCCTGCCTCCTGAATACTGAGAAAGTGTAACCACACACATACTGGCTTATTGCATGTGCAGTGTGCGCCAATAGAATTCTGGTCTCTGTATGTTAAGCAAGAGATGTTCGGATTTTCCTCATTGAACTATCTCCAGAGGGACACGGGAACGCATAGAAAGCACAATGCTGTGGATTCTGGGAGAAGTCTTGGAAAACATGTTTAGTTTATACAAGCTCCAATTACTCTGTTTTGTAAAAGTATGATCTAATTGGTAAAGATCAATAGGCTACTTTTAGTTCCCACTGATTCCATGGTTCTACTATCGTTGAGACTAACTAGTGGGACAATTTAATTAGAACTAACAAGCTGATTTAGGCCATAAAGCCAAAAGTCCTCTTCTATATCTTTTTCAGAAGCATGCAAGAGTGAAGTCAGAATTAACATATAGACATTGTGAGTAGCAGGCATGGATAGCTTTCTCTTTTACAAAATTCTCTATGCTCCGTTTAAAAGCCATTTGTAAGAATAACTTTACAGGTTGCAGAAAGATAGCCAAGCAGTACATGCAAAAGTAATGTGCTGTCTAGCCTTTGTTTTCTAGGGCTTAGGGTGGGGCACTGAAATGAATTGTCTCCCCCATGAATGCTCTCCTTCTGCCCTCCAATGCAAACCTGGTTTTGACAGAAAAGAAACAAAGTATTCCTGGTTGGATTTGAACCTGCATAGCTGTTTGACTGGTATTCTATACTTGATCTCAGCCAAAAGGACAAGAAGTGTTTGGCTGGTATTCTAAGAGCTATATTGTATCTGCAAGTCTGAAATGTGATTTGAAATTGCTTTCAGACATTTCTGCTTCAGACTGCACATACAGAAAATAAACAAGACCAGGGGAATACATTATCCTACATCTGTACACTTTTTGCATCTCTCCCTGGTTAGGAAATTATCCTCTGCAGGACTCCAGAGTAGTATTGACTATGTGGGATAATACAGGCTGTTTGCTTTGGAAAGAAAACAAAGTCATTTCCACCAATTGTCTCTCACTTATAATGCTTAATGCAATATACATGAAGTACCATGTACATATACTTTCAGAAGCCTCCCATTTCATCTCTACCATAGAACTAATTTAGTAGATCTCAGATAAATGAGGGATAGTTGTATGGCTGCTTTATCAAAGGGATATTTACTGCTTCCCTCCAGCCAAACATTCCTAGGCTTAAATGATGCCACCTGCCAAGATAAATGTATTCACATCATAAAAGAAGAATGTCACAGAAATTCAACATATAAAGTTTTCCTTGAGACAGCAGCTTTTGAGCAGATTTTTCCTTTTCACCAGCATCCAAGAGCTATATTAATTTACAGAAGTGCCAAACTCATTCTTTGTGGTACAAGTCTCATACAAAGGCTCATGTGGATAAAAACTATACCACAGTCAGAGATCCTTTCACACTACATAATTATACTACAATGATTCTACTTTAATTACCATTATAACATCCTGTGGAACTCTGGGATTTAGAGTTTAGGGAGGGGCATTTGGAATGCTCTGCCAAAGGGCTGCCCAATGATTCCTGAATCTTCAAACCACATTTTGTAGGAAGCAGTTGTGTCAGTTAAAGTGGAATCATAGAACTATAATTTAGTAGTGTGCAAGGGGTCCAGGTGTAGCTGGGAAAAGCAGGCTATGGTCAAACTCCAGAAGGGTCTATAATGGAGCCATGAGATAAAACAAAACACATACCTAGCCAAGATTTTGAAACATGCAGATTTGCCAGGAAGAAGTTCCCATTGCATGTGTCAGGACTTAACACCAGAGTAAACATGCAAACATTGTGCTGCACAAGATTTAAGTATGGAGATAAACAATGGATAGACTACTGCTGCATTTCTTAAAACATACAGGCACCACCAATATTTTAAGAACTGCTTTCAGTGCTTTTAAATCATAGCGCTCTTCTATTTTGCTGCTGGTCCAGCTTGGGTTTTATATGTTTTAGTGTGTTTTTTTTAATTATTTTTGCTGCTATTTATAGTATGCACTGTCTTGCTTACTGTTTATGGTTGGTGATCTATATTTTTAATTCTTTATACACCCCCAGAGAACTTCAGTTAACAATTGATCAATAAATACAGTGTCAAAATATTAGGGGCTGTTCATGTTTTTTTAAAAAAATTAAGCAATGGAATGGAAAGACTCAGTCATATTTCAAAGTCTTTAGGAAGGCAGTTGCTAGGTTCCTTGTCGTATATGTTTTTAATTTGTTGCACCAGATCAGCTGGAGGGAGAGTGTTTGTGCTGAACATCTGTGACACAAGGATTGTAGTTTACAGCAGCAGTCTTCATCCTTTGCAAAGTCAAGCCTCACCTTAACTAAAACTTGTTTCTTTTATTTTTTTAAAACAGATGTGGCTGTTTGCTTACTTTTGCTATAGGGAGGGCAATTATGTGCCCTCTAGGTAATGTTGGATGTAATTCCAAGTAGATCTGTTACCACATCATACACCCCCACTTTTTGGGATATGCTATTTTCACAAGTAGACATATTTATGGCTGAACATAAGTTTAAAAGTCTGGTGGCTGTAAGCATATGCCAAACCAGGATGACCTCAGACATGATCAGGTCATATGTTCAGAGAGGATTAGGTGAGAAAGCCCAATGATGATAGGCTTGGGATGATCCCTTCAAAAACAGCAAGTTCCAAGTACTCCCAAAAACAATGGAAGGCAAAAGTGCCAGGTGAAGCAACCAGGAACCCTGCTCTGAGCATATATATGGAGACCTTCCCTATACATTATCTGACCAAAACATTAAGAGATTGTCAGGAATCCCATCACTGTCCTGCCACCTGTAGTTAAAACAATTAGCTCATTCCAGACTCCTTTCTCAACCCTGTAAGAAAACCATTACCACTTTGTCCACATGCTGTCCTTCAGGGCAAAAAATAGGGTATAAAAACCTTAGCTCCAGCCCTAGTAAAACGTAGTACTTGGACATAATAGTGGTGCCCAGACCTCTGTTCACTTGTGCTATCCTCAGGTGTGCTGTCTGAGCCATTCCACTTTGAGCTTCTTCTGCAGGACTGGTAACTATCTCTCTTTCCATCCAATTTCTATCTATCCAACCGTTCTTGCCTCATTTTCCAATAGCTTTCTATGATTCTTGAGAGTATCTGATTTCCTGTATGCTTGTTAATTCTCAATAAAACACCCTGTTTAACTTTTAATTGGAGTCTTCTCTACAGTAGGTACTGATATACACATGGGAAAATATCCTGCTGTTATCCTCCTCCTTTGAGCTATAATTCCTCAAATACCAAAGAGACACTTGTATTCCAGCTGGACTCCAAAGTCCCCCATCTCTAGGGTAAGAGGCCTTTTTCAGCAGAGCCAATGGTGAGAAATGTTGACAGCTGGAGTCTAACAACCTCTGAATGGCATCATAATTCCTGCCCCTGCTCTGGAACAATGAACTTTCAGGTAGAAAGTTATGCCATATAGCCTATTTTTTTGTACTTGTAGTAAACTAGAATCTAGAGTAGTTCCAAATTAGATTATACTGGAGTAGGCAAGCATTTTGTTTCAAGATCAAATTTCACAAGAATGTACCAAAATTCAGAAATTGCTTCAGATTCAAGATGAAAAGACATTGTGGTCTTGTTTTGTTTTAAATCAAATGTCAGAGAAACTGAAAACAGAGATGCATCTATTAGGGCCCAGGGCTCAACTCTTAAAACACTTGGTTTTAAATTCTAATAGTCAATCATGATAGTAGTGAATTGGCATTGCCATGTGGTTTGTCTGTTTCTTTGTTTTTAACACCAGCAGAGTACAACATGGCCCTCTCCATGCTGCAATAACCCCATGCAGTGAACCTGGCCAGTGCAAATAGGGGAGAATTTTGTTCTAGTTAGTTTTTGAAGAATTTATAAAAATCCACAAATTTATTCATATTCAGGATGGATTTTTTTTTCTTTTTAAAAAAGTGTGAATGCAAAAGAAAGGAAAACTGGCCAATTCCCCCACCTCTAGGTACTTTAGTTCATTTTCTACATACAGGATATATCTGGTAGAGAAATAAAGAATCAAATTTTATCATCCTCAACAAGATAATGTATTTCAACACTCAGAGATATCCTGGCAAAAATAAATAAAAACAAGTGATCCTCCATTGGAAGATTTTTTTTTTTTTAAATCCATTTGAAGAGTTTTTGCCAAAATATTGGATTTTACACCTCATTATTTCTACCCAAATAAAATTTTCACACAGAAGTTACAAAATGAAAAAAAAGAAAAGAAAAAAAACTTCCAAAGATTCTCCTAATCTTGCCAAGTGATGAAGGGAAAAAAACTGAAATTCTTTATTCTTGCATATGATAGGAAAGATTTACACCAGCAATGTCCGGCCAGGCAATCACACCTTACATCCCCATCACTGCTCACTTTGAGAAATGCCAGACAAGGTTCTAAAGAAAGGAGGGGTCTCTGGAAAGTAATTTAAAAGCTGCCGGTTACCAAGAAATGTGAAACAATCTAAAGCAGTGTTTCTTAACCTTTTCTTTGCTGTTTGACCCCCTTTAAATATCTTTTGGTGCTGTGGACCACCAAAACTCAAGGCAGCATCTGGCTGTATGTGTGGTAGAAATGACACATGTTTTCTTTCGGCCACTTGGTGTCATTCACTTGCATGTTCTCACAGTGTGCAGAAGTAGCAGGTGCTGGGTACCTTTTTTGCTGTGAAAGAATTCCATAACTTTTGAATAGTTGGAGATGTTGTAATAAGAATTTGTACAAATGATATCTGTTGCTAGCAAAAGATTACTACTCTTAAGATCATTGCATGACTGTCTGTCTGCCCTCCCTCCCTCCCTCCGTTTATTTCCATTCATTCTATTTTAACTCTAAAAGCTCATAACATTTCTTCAAGCTTTCACAGACCTCCTCTGAGGAGATTGTGGCCTCCAGAGGTCTACAGACCTCAGGTAAGAACCACTGATCTAAAGCATTTGAATTTTAATCAAATGTTGAGAGTAACATTTTACCTTCAACACAGAAATATGAATTCTGTTTGGAAATTTTGCACAGAATTTTGTATATTAGCTAACATCTGTTTCATTTCAAGTCTGTATTTTTGCTATCAGAGTAATAACACCTGACCCTCCCCCCAAAAAAAACTCACTGGAAAAAATATCAGTGTTGAAAAATTGATAAGAATGTATTTTTAAAAATTTACATTTCAAATTCACAAGTTTTGCTTTGATCAGATGAAAAATTTTAACCAAACTTTCTATGAGCTCCATATTATGTTTGTCTTTTCCAGCTCTTACATCATGATAATGCTTTGCCGTTTCAGCAGTTTTTCTGAAAAAACAGTTCTGCAGTTTTAGAGGTGAAAGTTGTGCTATTTCTTCACAATCAATATTTCTGGTGATTTTAGTTTTTTGCTCTAGCATACAATTTGGATTTTTTTTCCCTCTACTTCATTCCCCATGTTTTAAAAAAGAATGAAAAGAGACTTACTTACTACTAGTTCCTTTAATCTGAGAATTACATAAAGAAACCAAGGAAGACAGGGAGAAAACACCTGACCACTGTTTGCAAACAGGAAGGAGGAGGTAGAGGAAAAGGCCCAGTGATTAAATGGTGCTTTGAGGGAGTTTTTGTAGCACAAACTCATTATGTGACTTCAGAATAATTAGCATTTTGATGGAAACCTTTGCTCTAATCTTTCATTGAATAGTAAAGAGAGTATGACTTAAAGGTGTGAAATTTTCCCTGTGTGTAAAATTGTTATATATCCAGGGGAAAATAGTGCTAATGACAGAAAATAGTAACTGAATGACAAGAAAGTCAAATGTCAGCATGGCTAAATTGAAATCATAGTTAAATTTAACATAGTAATTAAATAAAAACCACAAAACCCCTGAAGATTTATGGACTGCTAACACTTTAACTCTTTAACACTCTTGATAACACTGAGGAAAGGGAATCATAGTTATGTGTGCGGAGAAAAAAAGGCTGAAGATTGGCTTTATATTGTCTAAAGTGAAACCTTTTCAATTGGGAAGAGTTCTGTATTTTTGTCCTTCTTTGGTGATCATTTGGGAAACATCTTGTTATTCTGTGAGTATTGGTCCACTTCCAGACACAACTCAAAGTGCTGGTTATGACTTATAAAGCCCTATATGGCTTAGGTCCAGACTATCTGAAAGCTCATACCATGAGATATGAGCCTGCCTGAGTCTTTACAGTCTTTGGAGAGGGCTTTCTCTCCATTCCAGTACCTTCACAAGTTCACTGTGAGCTTCCTTTTAGGCTGTAGGACACCCTCCCAAGAAGGGCTTGGTTGATGTCTTTTTCACCAGAAGGCAAAGATCTTTGTATTTAAACAGATCTTTGGTTTTTCACTGGTTGAGGAGTTTTTAAAACGAGGTGCATTGCATTGGTTAGACCTCATTTGGAATACTGTGTGCAGTTCTTGGCACCTCAATTCAAGAAGGATATCGACAAGCTGGAGCGTGTCCAGAGGAGGGCAACCAAAATGGTGAAAGGTCTGGAAGCCATGCCCTATGAGGAGTGGCTTGGGGAGCTGGGGATGTTTTGTCTGCAGAAGAGAAGGTTAAGAGGGGATATGATAGCCATGTTTAAATATTTGAAGGGATGTCATGTCGAAGAGGGAGCGGGCTTGTTTTCCTGCTGCTCCAGAGACTAGGACAAGGAGTAATAGATTCAAGGTGCAGGAAAGGAGATTCCACCTGAACCTAAGGAAGAACTTCCTTAGGGTCAGAGCTGTCGGGCAGTGGAATATCCTGCCTTGGAGTGTGGAGAGTCTCCTTCTTTGGAGATTTTTAAGCAGCGGCTGGATGGCCATCTGTTGGGAATGCTTTGATGGATGTTCCTGCATAGCAGGGAGTTGGACTAGATGGTCCCTGTGGTCTCTTCTAACTCTATGATACTATGATTTTACTTCTTTGAATGTGTTTCTAACTATTATAATTCAGAGCCCTATCACACTACATTGTTATATTATTGTGCTTTAACTGCCATGGCTGGATTCTGGGTTCTGTAGGTTAGTGAGATGCAAGAGCTCTCTGGCTGAGAATTCTAAATGGCTGTCCCTAAACTTCCAATCCCAGAATTCTATAGGATGGAACTATAGCAGTTGAAGTAGAATAATGGCTCTATGAAGGAGTAGTGTGATAGGACCCTTAATGATTTGATTGGATTGGATTGGATTGTTTGTTTATTTTTTAAAATTGTTGCAGTCTATTTTTATTTTTTATTTATTTAATTTATATCTCACTTCTCTTCCTGCTTATACCTGTAAAAATTTAGGGTAAAGGAAGAATAGCTGTGGTCACATCAAATGCTTAATTTGAAATGCAACTAGTAGTCATACAGTGAGTCTTTAAACATTTGTCCAAAAACAAATTACTTTGTGTGATAAAGTGTAGTGACTTCAAGTCCTCACTATTCAGTGACTGATTTTTGTAAGCTAGGATAAACAATATTGACTACATAACAAGGGAAAAAAATCACTTGGAGCACTGGAGTTTTTTTTTTTTTAAATAGAAACTTAACTATAGGCAACCATTTCCAGAAGACTGTCAAAGAATTGTCATGGGGCTGATATTTCTCCTCTTAAAACTGACATTACTCCCAAGACACTGACACGTTCACTATGACAATTGGGAATAATAAAGATATTGAAGGATTTTATGTTGACATAAATGAATACAACTAATGGGCAGAACAGTTATGGCTAATGGGGAGAATATTTATTTCCCTCACTGTTCCCTTGAATCATGTCATAAATGTGGAAGAAAAGACTTGCCAGACTGTGCAGTGTTGTGGTGGGGAAATGCTTTTGCTGACCTCCAGGGGAAAGACACCAGGTTAAATTGTATAACAGTGATGTGAACCACAACAGAGAGCATAGGGGTGGAGTCAGGCTTCATAAGCTCCTGCCACCTCCCTTCTCTCCTTTTTTTTCTTGGAGTCATTGCAAGTGAGAGAGCAAGAAGAACATGTGGCCAAACAGTTGCATAGAACTGACGTTGAAGAAGCAGCAAGTAAAGGAGAGCAGGAATTGTGAAGCAGATAGTGGAATGGTTTGGTGGTGATCAGGGGACTGGGTGGGGGAGTCTGTACTGCAGCAAGGTCTGTGAGTGTCACCACTGAATGACAGGGCCTCTCAGAGTTTCCTGGTCTGGGAACTTAGTGGGTGCGTGGCTCAGGCCTGGTATGTTTTCAGTGTTGTGGGCTTTCATCAAACCAACAGGTCCCAGTAGATCATTGGGATTTTGCCACTGTGCAGGCCTCTTCCCTGGACCTATAGGCATCCCTGGGTCCTGCAAGCCAGCATCAAGCTACCAGGTGGCCAGTGGGCTGACAGTGACACATTAGCCCTCAGGCCACTCCACCCCTCAAGTAGGCCTGCCAGAGTACTTGGGATTTTAGGCCCACAGGCCTTTGATAAGCCCTGCTTTGGATTTTCCAAGTTTGTAGGCCTCTGGTAAGGACTTCAAGGCTCTGCTTGGCCCATCGGCCCTGATCTAGGTATTTAGTTGGGCCTGTAGGCCCCAGTTAGAGCCTCTGGGCGTCTGAGCCCATAATGGTAGTTAACTAGGCTTCTTTAAGCCCAATTGGCCTGCATAGGAACACACTAGGCCTCCTGCCCTTTAAGAGTGATGGTGAAGACCAAGTAGTCCTGTCATGGATCAATCTGAGTGTTGGACTATGAATGTTGTCCTTCTTCCAGGTTGGTGAGGGGTCCAAGAACGGAAATGGTGGAGTATAACTGGAAAGACCCAGTTAAGAGGCAAGCATCAAAGCAATCCACCCCTAGAAGTATCATCTTCATTGGAAGATGAGGGGGAAGATGCTATTTTGATGGCTATTTGGGCCAGGTTAAAGGCCTTGGAGAAGGCCAATGCTCTCCTCAAGCAGTCACCCTCTCCTCCCAAAAAGGTGGCTAGGACATCCAGTAAAGCAAGACTTACTAATTGAATATTAGCTCATCCTCATTCCATAGAGAAACAGCAATGGCAAGATGATCCCACAGGACTAGCTACAGCCTGGGATGGTGAGGATATAGCACTTGAAGCTTCACCATGTGATGTTGGTAGAGTAGCAGAGACCTTGGCAGAGCAAGTTGCTTCAGGTGAGGCTTCTGATAATACCCATTGGTTCTCAGGGTGTTACAGTTGGACCTGGGGACTTTGGAGTACTTCCAGGGGAAGGCTAGTATGCAGAATTCCAGCAGTAGCTTAGGTGGAGCAGGCATGGGACCAATTATGTAACACCCTTAGATTTGAGCATAGCCTGGCCCTCCCTGACCCTTAGTACAGTGGCACAAGTCTGGTAAAAGGGATTGGAGAGCCATTGCACATCCAACTAGTGGGGTTTCTAATACAGTTCTTTATTTGCCCATCCTCTGTGGTGAGTAGACACTCTTCCTGTGTAACCATCTCCTTTAAGCCACAAGATGTTGAGAACTAAATACATAGAGGTCTTCACCCTGCTTTATCATGAATTGGAGAAGAAAGACAAAGAGAAGATGGATGACAAGGAAAAAGAGAAGTTAAGGGGGTGCAGGGTAGATAGGACTTGGGCAAATTGATTGCCTGGATTCTTTATATTTGCTAGGGTTATTGTCAAAACAAAGCCTTGGAGGGCCTTTTCTTTGACCCAATACATGGATGTTATTTTTAGGGCCTATGTAGGTTTCTCTGGCCCTACTTGGTTACTTTATGATGAGATCTTCTGCATGAAGCTGACAATTAACCCCTTCCTCAGATGGGACCAGATGCATCCATACCTGTAGATGTAAATCTTGACCCCTATGAAACGAACTAAGGATGAATGGTCTAACAGCAGCCATATTATACAGAAGGCCTAAGCTAATGCATCAGAATACATTCAGGATCCCCAACATCAGCAACAGAAGTTACCGTGCTGGAGTTTGGGGTTCAGGGTGCATGCACACCCTGCCCCATAGGTTTCTAAATGAATGTTCTGTCTCTGGGGACACCTGCTGCTTTCAGAATTGTCCAAAAGAAGGGGTCAACAGACAGCAGAAATCAGGTAAGAAAGGAACAGGGAATATCACCCTACTGCCTAAAGGGGTCCATTACCACAAATTTTCACCAATTGCTGCCTTTGCTTCAATTGTACTCTGATCGTGGAGTGGCACATTATTTGGAAGAAGAGTTCAGGGTTGTTTTCAAGGAATCCATCATTCTTTCAGGTCAAGAAATCTAAAAGCAGTGTTAGGCTTAGAGCATGTGGTTAGGGAAAATATTTGGAAGGATTTTCAGAGGGAGGGCAGCTAGTTGCACTCCCTGTTCCCAATCTAAACTTATCTTATCTTGACATTGTGCTAAATAAAGGCCCTTTCTGCACGCGGTTATTAAGGCAGGCCAATGTGTCTTGCCACGGAGGTCTTCTGCACCTTGGAGCAGACTAGGTTTGGTTTATTTACCTTTGTTCCGCACGTAATTCCGACTAAATGCACCCCCATGTGCTGGTAAAGTGCTCTATTTGAAAACCAGAAGAAATAGGTTTTCCAATTTTCCAGATCAATCCAATTCGTACTTTCACAGTGGTGCAGACATGTACATTCGCACCAATGCAAATTGGTGGTCAGGGGAGAGCTCATGGGAGGGGCCAGGGGGTAGTACGGACTTATGCACGTACGCAATGGCATACTAAATCATACAAAACAAAAAAGGCCAATCACAACTGATGGGGCAGGGTGAGGGGAGTAGCGGGAGTGGCCACGGTGGAGGCAGTGTGGATTCATGAACTCACACTCCTCCGAATCAGAATGGAACATACATAGTAGCTGTGCAGAAGGAAATGAGGGAAAATCTGCCTTGTTTCAAGCCCAGAAAATCTGGTAAGAAACGGCGTGAACCAGCCTCGTGCAGAAAGGGCCAAAGCTTCTGGTGAATTCAGGATTATTCATCACTTATCCTACCACAAAGGTAAGTCAGTAAATGATGCTATTTCTGCTGAACTGTATACTGAACAATACACTTTGTTTGACGTGGCAGTTAGGGAGATTTGGAGATGTAGCACAGGAACTGAAATGGCAAAATGCAATGCTAAGTTGGCATTTCACCTTTTACTGGTGAACCCAGGTGATTTTGAGCTGCTAGGCTTCTCATTTGATGGTATGTTTTACATGGACTGGGTCCTTCCTAAGGGGTGCTCAGTGTCATGTGTGGCATTTGAGATGTTCAGTACTGTTCTTGAATGAGTTGTATGATAATTAGTGGAATTTTTGTTCATAAGGAAGTTTGGGACATGTCAATGTGCTTCCCTTTTGGCTGAATCTTGTTCCTAGGCACAGGTACTTGAGTTGCGCTGTCTCAGAAGAAGACCAAAGGTCCTGATTACCTGCTGGTAATTTTAGGTATCAAGATTAATACTGTTATTCAGTTTTATAGGTTACCCCGGGAGAAAGTAAAGGACATGAATGAGATAGTTTCAGATTTCATTTACATTTAAGAAAGCTACACTCAGAGAGTTTCAAGAGCTCATGAGCACCTGAATGAGCTCCTGGTAGGATCTTCTTCAGGTGTCTCTGTGATGCCATAGGTAGAGTAAGCAAACCACATCACAGGATTAGGATCGCACATGGAATTAGGGAGGACTTGGGAATATGGTTGGAATTTCTCATTGCTTTCAATGGGATACCCTTTCAGTATGAGGAGCTGAAGCTCTTTGATGCCTTACAGGTGTCTTTGGATGCTTCAGGGTCAGTAAATCTTGAGTTTATTTCAAGGCACAACGGTGTGCCCATACATGGCCTAGAGATTGGGTGCAGGCTGGTCTTACTGTAGATCTCATATTTTTGGAGATTTTCCCAGATATGAGCAGAGGAGGTAGCTCATTCTTCCAGTAATTTCTGGTGTAACTACATTCCAATATCCTCTTTATAGCATTTCACGTGGCTGGAGTGGACAATCGTATAGTCAACATTCTCTCCCACAAATAGATAGAGCACTTCAGACAGCTGGTACTGGATGCAGCACCATGCCAGATCCATGGTGGTAGAAAGCAGGAAGCCTTTGTCCCTAGATATCTTTAAAGGTTGGAGGTGCACTTCAGCTGGTATTTATTCATCATAGTACAACATCCTGTTGTTCCATGCAGTGTCCCTGACAGCCTTATTTGGCACCTTGAGAGTAAGTGAGCTGGTGGTGCAGTCTAAGGGTGACAAGTCAAGAAAAGCCTTAAAATTCTAGTAGTTGGGAAAGTAGTGGGTTTCCTTCACCTCCAAAGCAGATCAACATGGGTTTGGGGGCACTATATAGCTTCAAGCCTGCAGTGATAGGTACCTGTGCCCAGTCTGTGCCTTGCAGAATTTGGGTCCAAGTAAAAGGGGTCACAACCTGGTCATTTGTTTTGCCATGCTGGTTTGCATCCTTAGACCCAATACTACTTCTAGGTTATCACTTCCAGGGTCTTATCCATGTTGAGCTTTAAAGGAGTTAAATTTGTCACCCATTCTTTCTGGATTGGGATGGTTTTAATGGTGGCAGCAGTGGGTATGACTTCTCAAAATGTTCAAAAGATTGGGCACTGGAGGTCTTTTACTTACTGTCACTATGTTTGTCCTTTGCTTTTTTCCCCCCAGATTTTAGGTTATGTCCAATGAGGAATCAAGTCCTGATCTGTAGCCATAGTATGATCTATTGGGAGGTGTTCCAGGCCTGCAATTGTCATTTTGGACTTCTACTTGGGATTCGGTGATCTGGCTGTGGTCAAATGGCTAGTGACACAGCCTGATTCCAACATTGTTTTGTTGAGAGAGTACAAGGGGCCTCCACCAAATGTATTGTTCATTCCCCTGGGGGGTAATGACCTAGGTTTGCTGAAGGGCAACGCCTTGATTGTGTAAGCCATTTATGACATACGAATCATAGAAAGCAATTGGCCTGGGTTTCCATTATGTGTTCTCTCATTTTGCCCTGATAGGTGTGGTGGGGAGAAGGAGACCAATGATTTATTGACAGAGCCTGGAGAAGGCTAAACAGGGAAATTCACAATACTTCTAGAGGTTGGGCCATTTTTTGCCATATCCTCAGAAAATCTTTTAGAGGCCTGGGCTCTACAGAGCTGATGGCATTCACTTATCACAGGCAGGTAATCTATCATTCTTAGGAGATCTGCAACAAGGAGTGAGGGTCCCTTTTGCCAGCCTGGTGGGGGAAAAAGACTAAGCAAACATTTTTCCTTGTGGCAGGTAGTTTGTGGGGAGAGAGAAACAGGAATTTGGTTAACTCCTATGGTACCTATTTGGTGAAGAGGAGGACTCTGGAACTGCCTTTTTAGGTCATGCAACTAGGAAGGTGGGGAAGGAGACTTCCCGTGGAGCTGGTCTGAATTCTGAGCCCTCACTTAAGTCGTGTGACCTGTGGGAAAGTTTCTTGAGTTGACCTTCCAGCTACTGGCCAGTTGGGAGCAACCCAGTTTTTGGATTCTCCTTGGGGCTCAGGTGTATCACCCAGAGGAAGCGGAGGAGAAGGTCTGGAGGAGCCCACTTGCCTTGGCTGCTCTCCTGTTTTGCAGTTCTCAGGGGTTAAAGATTAATAGGTTTATAGTTAAAATAATATGGCCAATTTTTAACCCAGTCCTTGTGCCTAGTCTTATTACTCCCATGGTTGGTCAGCAAAGAAAGAAAGAAACAACAAAAAGGCCAGAATTCTGTATCAGATAGTAAGTTAGTTAAGTACGCTTAACTAACTTTCCTGGCCTGAACCTCCCAAACCTGAGAGAAATGTCATTCACTTATACTCTGATCTCCCACAGAATGGACTTTCTTCTACCCATACAGCTGATGCCTGATAAAATAGGTGTGGGGAGTGATGATCATAGCAAAAGTGTTAAACTTGTGACTAAGTAGCAATAGTGAATACAAAACAGTTACCTGGATTTATTCATGCATAACTGTTTTGTATTCACAATTATTACTTAGTCATAATTTTGACACTTTTTTTTAATAATCTTTATTGAAGATTTACCAAAACAAATATATAAAAAAGACAGTTATAACAAACATTCTTACATAAACAATAATAAAAAAACATAAACAAAAAACAAAAGGGATTTTGCAAAAGTGCAATAGGCAATAACAAAAGGGATAACAAAGTAAAAGTAACAAATAGAAGAAAAGGAAAAAAGAGGGGGAGGAAGAGGGAAAAAAAGAAAAGAGGAAAAAGAAAAAAACACAGAGAAGAAATAAATAGAATTAGTGTGTATATTTTGAAGAAATTGAAAACCTTAACTGAAAAAAAAATTAAAACATGGGTGAAATCGACTTCCAAGTTTGAACCCCCTTGTGAGGTGGTTTCTAAATCACAAAAATCCTGGGACATATGTAATTTAAATCTGTTCTTTACTGTTATTGGTCAAACTTTAGTCTTTAATATATAATAAATCAACACAAAAGTGTTATCAAAAACGGCTACTGAGAGATTACGTCATCTGTCTTCCCATACAGGGATTAAGATTTCCCATTCATCTTTAAAGGATTTAACATATTGACCAGCAGTAACGGCAATTTGTCCATCTCTGCTAAATCATATAGCTTAAGTATCCAATCTTCGACTTTTGGGATTTGAGACTCCTTCCATCTTTGTGCAAAAGTTATTCTGGCTGCATAGATCATGTATGATAAAATTCTAGCACAGCGGTTCTCAACCTGTGGGTCCCCAGATGTTTGTGGACTTCAGCTCCCAGAAGCCCTGAGCATTGACCATAGTGGCTGGGGCTTCTGGGAGCTGAAGTCCACAAACATCTGGGGACCCACAGGTTGAGAACCACTGTTCTAGCATATTTTTTCCTGACTTGAGAATCAAAAATATCAAAAATGTTTAATAGATAAATCTACGGCAGTAATGGGAAATTAGTATTCAATACTTTTGTGATCTGATCATGAATTATAGACCAAAATTCTTTGGCTTTTTTACAGCGCCACCAAATATGGTAAAATAAACCTTTTTCATGGTATTTCCAACATTTCCCATTATTATCATTATTATTCATTTTTGCTAGCTGAACTGGAGTTAGATACCATCTATAAAAAATTTTTAAAGTAGTTTTCTTTTAGATTATAACATCTTGTGAATTTGTGATTCAGAAGCCATGATTTTTCCCATTGGTCCAAATTTATAGTATGCCCAATATCTCGGGGCCATTTGATTATCGTATCTTTCACTAGATCTTGCTCTCTTTCTATGTCTGTCAGTATTTTATAAATTTTACTTAACAGACAGGTTGTTTGAGATTTCAGTAGTTTATCAAATTCTGTGTCCTCTAAGGTTATCCCCATTAATTTGTTGTCAATTTTAAATTTTTCTACTAATTGTTTGTGCAATAACCAGTGTGATGTATAACCTTGTAAGATAAGTTCATTTTTTGTTTTTAATTGGACTGAGTCTCCCTCTGATTTAAGTATATCTTTATAAATAATCCATTTTCCTATTTGAGGTTTCTCTAGCCTATAAAAAGCCTGGTGGGGTGAAACCCATGATGGCAGGGAGCACTAAAGATTTCTTTTATGTTTTAAACAGACACTCAGGAGCGCCTTTCTGACATAATGTTCATTGAACTCTATTTGTAGTATGTTTATTATATCACAAATAGGCATGCCAACCATAATATAAGTTAAATCCCTCCAAGTTTAGCACTCTTGAATTTGATAATGTCATCCAATCAGTAAGCCATGATAGGCAAGAGGCTTGATAATATAATTTTAAATCTGGTAGCCCTAACCCTCCTCTTTCTTTTGAGTCTTTCAGATATCTCAGCTTGATTCTAGGTCTCCTTCTGTTCCATATAAATTTTGAGAGTTCCCTTTCCCATAATTTAAAAGGTTGGTCGTTTGCTAAGATAGGTAAATTTTGGAATGGGAAGATGAATCTTGGTAGGATATTCATTTTAATTGATGAAATTCTCCCTAATAAAGACAAATTCAATCTCTTCCATTTCCTCAGGTCGTCCTTCATTCTACTCCAAATTTTATTACAGTTATTTTCATGTAAATCAGAATTGTTCTTTGAAATAATAACTCCCAAATACCTTACCTTATTGGTTATTTTAAAGCCTGATTGTTCTGCTAATTCTAGATCTTATTGGTGTGACATGTTTTTCGTGATTACTAAAGATTTCTCTTTATTAATTTTGCATCCTGCAATTTCACCAAAGTTTTGAAATGTTTTCAAAACTAGTTGAATGCTATTTAAAGGATCTTCTAAAATGATGGCCAGATCATCATCATATGCCTTTCATTTATAATGATGATCTCGAATGTCCGTGCCTGTTCCAGCTGTTCTCAACTTTACCAAGGTCACCTCCCTCAGAAGAGAAATCCCTTTAACCTGTTCTTCCATAAAGAAATACCCATTTGATAATTCCTGAGGCTGCCAATGGAACAGAATGTATCTTTCAATGATTGCATTGTATCAGAGAGGGAAAGACACACAAAATGACACATTAGTACACATGCATGGCTAAAATAGTGTACACTAGAAAAATGCACAGAAAAATGCTTTAATCACTAAACACATGGCATCAGACAGGTATAGGAATAGATACAAAAAAAAATAGGTGCAGACATGTACAGCTTGTGGAGAGAAATGTACATGAAAGATTCACAATTTTCAATGTTTGGTTAAAAAAAACACTAATGACTTCACATGGGAACGGAACATGAAGAGTAGGAAATTAAGAAACCCAGTGAGAAGACTGACAGCTTTTCACATATCTAACATCCTCATATCTGAGCAACTTCTTACATGTTCCTTCTTAACACGGATGGAGGAAAAGTGACTTGTCCCAGGTCAGTTAGTAAGCCTGTTTCAGAAAAACCTTAAATATAATGCATCCTTGCTTTATTGCTCATTCCCTTATGTATAGTGTAAACTGAAGACGGGAGCTATGCATTTGGCCAAGGCAAGATAAATCAAGTGTAAAATCTAGAGCAGTGGTTCTCAACCTGTGGGTCCCCAGATGTTTTTGGACTTCAGCTCCCAGAAGCCCTGAGCATTGCCCATAGTGGCTGGGGTTTCTGGGAGCTGCAGTCCACAAACATCTGGGGACCCACAGGTTGAGAACCACTGATCTAGAAGGACTTTTGTGACACTGGATATTCAAAATAATGTTAAAAAGGGCTACTGTGCCATAAATAGTTGTATAGAAGGAAATATTTTCTAGTGGAATGAATTTTACCCCTCATATTCCTATGGGACTGTGTTCTGGAAATGAGAATATAGCAAAGACAGTACAGACTGTCATTCCTTCACCCACTGATGACCAGAACCAGCATCCTTTTCTTTGAGGATTGAAAGGAAAGGTGATACATATAATTTCTAGCCTTTCTGAAGCACTTAAGTGCCTTCTTTTAATAACTATATTTTAAATGGTTTTCCAAGAAACCAGGTCAGTAGAGATAAAGACTGATATAAATATGGCAAGACTACAATGTATTCTGGTGGCATGGGATGTATTCAGTTAAAGTAGCAGGTGGTTTCCATGTCAATTTAGTGGTAAGTACACTTTGGGTTTAGTCTGAACCTCAACAGAATGTCCATGAAGATGAGCCTAATATGAAGATAGTATATCGATCAGCCTAAATACCATAAAGGTACCAGATCCCATCTGATCTTGTATGCTAAGCAGGGTTAACCCTGGTTAGTATTCAACTGGGAGACTGCCAATGAATACCACGTACTGTTAGGTACAGGTACAGAGGAAAGAACTGGCAAAACCCACCATTGAATGCTCCTTGCCTAAGAAAACCTTACGAAATTCATGGGGTTGCCATAAGTCGGTGGACAACTTGAAGGTGCATACACAACTACACATATCCATTAGCCACCACTGAATTTGGAGGAAATTATTGCATGATTCTAATTGTGCTGTAGCTTTGTAGGAATCAGAACTGAAGGACACATTTTATTTGGACATGTTTCTTCATAAAGACTTTGAAACCTAAATTAATATATGGATGTTCACATAGGGAAACTTATCAGTGCCCATCTCATTCTTTGTAACTACCTGCATCTGTTGCTAAAAGTCTCTCTAAAGGAGCAGGTGGGACAAATCGAACAACATGAATGGAGCACAGAAGACTGCCAGTGGGAAGAAGAGTCAAAAACTCGTCTTGGTGAACATTCTTTCTTTAACTTATGATCCAAACCAAAGATTCTCAAGAACTCAAGAATATTGCCCTACATCTTTGCTATAATCACATTTAAACTTAAATCCCAAACTTTTCAATTTCAGAGCCAGTAGGAAAACAATCATTCTTTTCAAGCTTGTAAAATCTGCTATATTGTACAAAATAATATATAGTTTTAAAATTGGCTTCAAAGTAGGCAAGTGACAGTCTAAGCTGTTTATAGCACTCATTTGATGGTTGTGGATGCTGCTTGGATAATTGTTATCAGTAGGCAATTTCACCAAATTTATGTCTATTTTGTGTTTTTCAGAATGTATTAAGGACGCCTGGGGCTTTAAGACAGATGTAATTTGTGACAATTGGGATTACAATCATTATGCCAGGAAAAAATTCAGCATCTCTGGGTCTTCATTGGACTTCCTCCTATAAAGTGAGTACACTTCTGCTCAAACTACTGAGGCTCATTAGCCACAGGGTGAAAATTGGTGTCCTCAATAGTTTTCTGAGGTCTGTAGGCTCTTGTGTGAGTTGAGGATTGCTTCTCCCCCCTCCAAAGTAAACTTTTAGATCTTCCTGATTTGATATTTCATGGTCTATATTCCACACATGCCCCTTGCATTCCACAGTAGTGATTTGGCTATCCATATCGACTGTTTTAAGAATGACCTCCCACACATCTCCTCTTCCTCCTCCTCTCTACATCTTTTTCCCAGTGTGGGACCCAAAGTGGCCTACAAAACTTAAAACAGACACATCAAAAAATTTTGCATCGTTAAAATATAGTTTACATACATCAGTAAAATTGAAAGTGGTTAAAAACAAACCATTAAAAAAAATAACAACATACTGAAGCAACACAGTATATACAAGGCTCTTCCCCCCTGAGTCATCAGCCCCCAAATGCCTGCTGAAACAAAAAGGTTGAACTTATGTATGACGGTAGAGTGGGGAGGTGGGCAGTCTATCCTCTCTAGGAAGGTAGTTCCAGAGCCTGGGAGCAGTCACTATGAGAATCCTCTCCTGATTTCACACCAAATATACATGGGAGGAGAGATAGTATAGAGAGAAAAGCCTTCCCCAAAGGTCTCAAGACACAGGCGAGCTCTTATATAGAGACACAGTCTTTCAGGTAATCATGACCTGAGGCGTACAGGATTTCATAGATTATGACCAACACTTTTAATTGTGCCTGGAAACAGACCAGCAGCCAGTGGAGCTGTTGCAACAGTGGAGCTGTGCACTCCCTGTAGGCAGTTATAATTAACAATCTGGATGCAGGTTTTTGGACCAGGTGAAGTTTTTGAATATTCTTCAAAGACAACCCTATGTAGAGTATGTTACTGTAATGCAAATTGGATGTAACCAAAGCATGTGTCACTGTGGCCAGATCTGGCATCTCAAGAAGTTGACACAGCTGGCCCAGAAGCCTTAACAGTCTCAACAGGCTTCCCCACTCAGTCCAGGCTCAGGGTTAAGTCAGGAAGCCCAGATTTCAGCAGTGGCCAGGAGCGCATTCACACAGTTATCATGAGCATTTCCTGATTGAAGACTTACATAAAACAAAACCTTTGTTGCTTGGAAACAACAACTGTACATTCCTTATCCATGAAAAACATGATTGTAGGCTCCTGTAGAGGATTCCCCTTATAAAGTAGAGGTTAAGTATCCGCCTTGACTACTCCTATCTATGTCTACTCATAAGCAGGATCATTAGCATTAATAAGATAGTTTTAATAAGAATACCCATAGAGCCTTGCTGGATTTGATCAAACGTCAATCTTGTCCCACAAATGTCCATCTGTTCCTGGGGACTAGAATGTCTTGTCTAGAGACACTTCCTTTGATTCTCACTAGGGTCTCCATCCTTCCTAATGTTTAAAATCAATTTTAATCACAATGTTTTATCTGCGAGTCTGGCATGTGCAGTAGGAAAGATCTTGGGGGAACTAGAAGGGACAGTGATGAGCGAGAAGGGTTTTTGCCCATGCTGCATTGAAGTGATGGATTCCCTGCTTTTTTAATAGGTAAGAGTCCAAAACTCAAAGAATACCAGTATTCTCCTGTTTCATGCTGTAATATGTTTTTCACTTTAAACAGTTACTTACGTTTGTGTCTCCAGCAACCGCTAGTGAGACTGAACTTTATATTCTGATTGCAAAAATAAAATACAAATAAAAATCCAGATAACTGACTCTATGTCCCCTTGGTGACATTTTTAAGTATGCTTTTGTGATTTAACAAGTGCTTCTTTTCTCTCAAGACTGATGAATCACTTTCTTGTGTTACTGCTTTTGTTAAACAAAACAATTCTTCAAAGAATTATTATTGATCTAAGCAACTGAACAATTTGAAGATGTGTGTATATTCTGTTTTATTACCATAGTAATCTCAGAAGCCAGAGGAAGGGATGAGATCCCATGCAATCATTTAATGCTTTCCTTATCTGAAATTATGAGAAGTTAGAACAAATTCATGGGCTAAGTGTTCAAGTGTGCGGTGCCATGTCAGCTTCAAAATTGTTTCCTGAAGATATCAATTACCTAGGTCCCTCTCAATATGGCAAATTATGGTCTGAGTGGAACTGAGTACAAAGAGACAGATTTGAAAGACAATCCACACTGAGTTGGATGGAAATTTCATTTCAGAACATCAATCATTTCAGAATATAAATAAATGATTTTTATACAAATATGTGAAAACTTGCAAATTTCTTCATGGTCAGAATCGGAGCAATCTGAGACATGAAACAACTGTGGGAGAAACTGAAAATGGCAGATTGATCAGTTCAGAGCAGGAGCTCTGGTACTTAGCTCTTTAAAAGTCTGGGCTTGAATTCCCATGAATTCAACCACGTTTGTAGTGCTGAATTAAAGTTTCCAGTCTCATCCATATCACTAGTAGGTACAACATGGTGCTCTCTGTCCTGGGAACAGCTGCATGCACTGGATTTATCAAGTGCAAATTAATGATATTTTAATTCATTTTGAAATAATTTATCAAAATTTGCAAATATCTTCAACAAAACAAGATTTTTTTTAAAAAAATGAAACAAAATGAAAGTGAAAGAGACATGTTTTCCCATCTGTAGGAAATGGATAGGTGGAAAGGGTATCGCTACTGGTTCTGTTGCATCATTCTTCAGCATTCAATACCATTAATTGTGATATCCCTCGAAATCAGTGTTTTAAAGCAATCTGACATGGGGGACCAGCAATTTTCCCTCCGATATGCCAAAAACAGATAACATATTTGTGACCACTGGCTACAATCCTTCCTTCCTTCTTTCCTTCCTGGAAGCTCTCCAGGGACTAACAATAGGGGGCTGACAGACTGACATGAATCTATGGACCACTACTTTGAGTAGCACTGTTCTAGATCATCTGGGTAGAATAGGAGGCAGATTGTTTTATACTTGTTCCTTCTTTTCTTGGAGAAACTGGTGCTGCAGGATGTCTTGGGTGTTGGTCTGTGGCACGAGTTAGTAAAATATGGCCTACAGGCCACATAAGCCTCCCAATGCATGGAGTTTTTGTCTTGTTTTAGAAGAGAATCACATTCCAGGAACCTTCCAAGGAGTGCAAATTTGGTGGCACCAGTGGCAGCAGAAGGCAGGTACAATCCACATCAAGAAAAGGGAAGAGTTACAATTACTCCCTGGAGCTTCCTAAATTGCCCACTGCTGCTTTAAATAGAGAAAACCCAGCAATGATACAGATTTGTCTTTGCGCTGATTAGATATTTTGGGTCCTTTTGAAGTGACCAGAATCCTTTTTTTTTTCAAAGAAAAGATATAAAACACATGTGGCATCTTTGCGGTTCTCTGCTTCCTTGCAAATATAGAGATCGAAAAGGTAATACTGAGGTACACATATAAAAAAGCGCTAATCCTAGCCACCTTGCACCTCTCAATCTGCACTGTAATACATTTTCCTGGAATAGGAGTGCCCAAAGGTGAAACAACTCTGTAGCGATTATGAATCTAATTCCTTCCTGGTATTTTTTCCCCCACACTAAGACCAGGCTTGATCTCAACATGGTGACAGAAATTAGCCTCGGGCTTTTCTGTAGTTACTATGGTAATAAATTGGATGAGGTTCGAAGTTTCACATTTCCCAAATGGCATTTTCATATTGCCTCCACAGCCCAAAATATTTTAACAGTGAAATATAGAGAATCCAGTAGTAGTCTTCTCTATGCAATTTTAAACCATTCTTCTTCTTCACACCGGTTATAGATTAACTTGAATATATCAAACTACATTCGTAATGCTCTTCTAGACATGTCTATGCAGAAGTAAATCCTACTGAATAACTTTCAGGTGACTACAGCATCCATGGGAGTCATGTGGCCCTCTTGATGTCATTGAACTGCATTTCTCAGTAACCCTAGCCAGCACACCTAATGGTGAGGAATGCTGGGGCTGGCAGTAGAACAACATCTGGAGGACTATATAATTCCCAGCCTTGCAAAATAGGATTAGAGCCTAAATTAATTAACTAAAGAAATGCATGTTTTTTTTTCCTTTTAAACTTTGGGTGTCAGAAGGGATGAAACATTTATGGGGGACAAAAGTATGCATACTTTTAAGACTTCTTTTATACAAGCTGTTTGCAGGTGGCACAATGACAATCAGAATAGTTCTACCCACACTATGCCCATGAAGCCCTGTGATTTGGTGGGGGGAGTGTGCCCTGAAAACTCCCAATTATATGTTGAGACCACCTGCGCTGCTGGTGGGCTGACTGCCTTTGAGATGAAAATTAACTTTAACAAATTAGAGACATGGGCCAAAACAAACAAAATGAATTTCAACAGGAGGAAGTATAAGGTATTACGCTTAGGCAAAAAAAAAAAAAAAAAATGAAATGCCAGGATACAGAATGGATGACACCTGACTTCAAAACAGTGCACGTGAAAAGGATCTAGGAATCTTAGAACACAAGCTGAATGTGAGTCAATAGTGTGACGCATCACCTAAAAAAGCCAATGTGATTCTAAACTGCATTATTAGGAGTATGGCACCTTGGTTGAGGGAAGTAATTGCGCCATTCTATTCTACTTTGGTCAGACGGCACCTGGAGTGATATGCCCAGTTCTGGGCACCACAATTCAAGGATATTGACAAACTGAAATGTGTCCAGAGGAGCACAACCAAAATGGTAAAAGGCCTGAAATCCATACCCTATGAAGAGTGGCTTGGGGAGCTGAGTATGTTTAGCCTGAATAAAAGAAGTTTAAAGAAGTAATATGATAGCCATGTTTAAATATTTGAAGGGAAGTCATATCAAAGATGGAGCTACCTTGTTTACTGCTGCTCCAGAGACTGGGACATGGAGCAACAGCTTCCAATTACATGGAAAAGAGATTGTACCTGAACAATAAAAAGAACTGGCTGATGGTAAGCACAGTTTGATAGTGGAATGTGCTGCCTTAGATTATGGTGGGGTCTCCTTCTTTGGAGATTTTTAAACAGAAACTAGATGGCCATCTGGATGAATCTGTATTCCTGGACTGGATGATCCTTGTGGTCTCTTCCAGCTCTATGATTCTATGAAATTAGCCAGCAGACCTTTCTGTTCTGTCAGAGCTCTCTATGGGATCTTGCCCTTAAAAAAAAAAAAAGGTAAAAGCTGTGAAAATCTCTTACAAAAGACATTATTTGCCTCCTAAAGTATATCGATATTCCATAGTTAAAGCAATCTGATACCTCTTTAATTGTCATGGCATCATGCTATATAATTCTGGAATTGTTACTAGTACTACAGGTGTAAATCTTTGCAGTTTTTGCTCTATTGGACAAAGATTCTCATTCCTTCAGAATTCTTCTTGTCAAAGCTTCCTGACCCTCAGAGAAGCCCTTTTTCATTTCAAATTTGAGTATTTTCCATCCCTGTTTAGAATTCTCTGGAAGATAGCTGATGAATGCTCCCCTAACTACAGCACCAGAGCTTCATCGAACTGGATAATACAGATGCACTCATAGTACCAAAGACCTTCTAACAGACTGTGCAGAGGTCATTATTTGCACACAAAAGGAATCATGTACAAATTTCTCACAAACAGGTTTGAAAATGGACCTTGTCACCCAATCAACACTAGAATCTGTCATGGGATTATCCTGGGTTATTTTTTAACTTTTTTTCCCCTCTTCTTATAATGCCTGGGCTTGTTTTACTCCAAATCACTAATGCAACTAAGAACTACACAGTTCCTCGGTCTGAGGCAATCCAGCAATTTGACTCATTTTTTTTCTGCATGTGTTCATACTCATCTGAGCATGTGCACAGCATCACACTTCGCAGGTGTTAGTTCTCCCCGATTGCTGTCACTTGTGTCATCACCATAATGTAGACTGGGGATCTCTGCCTCCACCCTGCATGGCAAAGACCAGGGCTGGGCTCAGGAAATGTGATATAACTCTAGTTAAGGCAAGGGATATGGCACACCAGGCATATTTGTATTGCTACATTAATTATCTCCATAATTTTACACATAAATAATTCTTCCTTCTCCCTCCAAAAACCCACATACAGAAAGCAGAACATGTCCCATTATCCTGTGTTGTGCAAACATGTGATGCTGTGGAGGAGCTATCAACATTAGAAATGTTGTTGTAAAGAAAGTCAGAACTGCTACAAGTACACAGTAGGGTACTGTGTTCTCATAGATTTTGATTTTTTAAGACATTTCTCCTCAGTCAACGTGTGCCCCATCATAATTTCTTAAGAAATCCTATAACTTGTCTAATTTTGGTGGCTCACTTGCTGATGCTGTTGGGTTTTCTACTCATCCCCATATATAGGCAAGAGAGTTTTGATTTTATTCTTCTTCCAAGTAACATGTCTGTGTAAAAAAGCAACATTGGCCACATTATTTCTCAATTGTCCTATCATGAAGCAACATACATGTGCAACCTATTATGGAAGCAGGGAGCTATCTAAATATGTGAACATTTGTAAGCACAGGGGCAGAAAGAAAACAATGGTGCTGACCTCATCATCTCCCTCCCTGGTAAAGTCTGATTCTAACCTGTGTATATGTGTGGTGGTGGAACAAACATGCACATAGGTAAAGAAAAACCCAGGTTATTTTTAAAAGCTCAGATTAAAACTGTGTTGCTTTGAAATGAAATGAAAAGTTTTTAATTTTTTTTAAGAAAGAAGTGGGACTATGCTGCATTTTTAGTCATGTATAGATATTGGGTTCCAGAAAGCTGCTGGTCCCAGTAAGTAGATATTATCTCAGTTATATAGATGAACAATGTGACTCTTACAGGATGGCTTCCTAGGTTTCTACTTTGGGTGGGGGAGCAAATATCGCCTTTGAAGAGATAATTTTGGTGTGGAAACTGAACGGAGGAAAAGAAGTTACCACCTGCAACAGCACAGAGGGTCCAGTTGCAAGTATATTTATCAAGCTGAGAGCTTAATGTAATAAGGAGTTTGTTTCCCTCTAAAATAAAACATTTTATATCACTGAGAGTTATCATCCCCTGTGATGGTTCTTTTCTTTGCTTGTAATTTGATTTCTGATTTCTGAGGTTAGTGAATCAAGAATGGCATTTTCTTCTCAGGTTGTCAGCGGGAATGAGTTATGATATTTTGACACAACAGCACAGGCTGAAACAAACCTGCTTCTCCTTTCCTTTTATTAACAACAGCAGTCATTTTATTCTGTTTTATTGCTGGCTTTTGTCTGAACTTTGTATAGCACCTTGAGTACCCACAGGAATCAGACAGCTGACGTATAAACATGTCAAATAAATTTGTAAATAATGTGTTCTATTGCACACTTTAAATGAAGAATATTCTCTTGAATATTTCCTGAAACTGTCAATACCTGATGTCTGTATTTGATTTCATTCTTTATATTTGACGTGGACAGGAAGATTAGATGTCATCAGCAGAATGGACTCCTCTCCTTCCGTGCCACACAACAACACTGTAGGAACATAATACTGGAGGGCATGGCTCTAGATTTTGGATGGAAATCTTCAACTATTTTGTCCTCACATGCAAGGATTAATAATTACAATAGTTTCTTCTTCGTGGTCTCTGTGACTCACACAAATGGGTTTCACGCCTGCACAGAAACAGCATTCGGAACCTTCTAGAGCAGTGGTTCTCAACCTGTGGGTCCCCAGATGTTTGTGGACTTCAGCTCCCAGAAGCCCTGAGCATTGACCATAGTGGCTGGGGCTTCTGGGAGCTGAAGTCCACAAACATCTGGGGACCCACAGGTTGAGAACCACTGCTCTAGAGCCTACCGTTGGCATTTTGGCAGTTGACCCATCCTTCATGCCCTTATGCTATATAAGCCCCCGCCTTGTGTAAAGGTCAGTTCCTTTTTATCCGCCACATGTGCAGTGTATAGGAGCCTCTTCGCTAGTGTGAATGGGATTTTTTCTCTAATTTCTGGCATTTTGGACTGGTTGTTTCAGTTTTGGATCAGATCGGACTTGGATTATTCTTCGGGATTGCGTTGTTCGGCAAGTTGTATGGCAACGGCTGTATTTATACGTTGCTTGACCTGTAGAGGTAAAATACCTGATAAGGACAAACACTCAGAGTGCCTCCTTTAGGTAAGGGCCACAATGTGGGAACTTGTCATCATTGTCAGCCATTTACTCTGCAAACTCATCGAAATAGGACCCCTCAGCTGAAAGCCCTATTGTGGGAGAACGTGCTGACTGCTTCAGAACTGCCCAAGCGGGCTGAATCCGCTCCCTTACCATTCAGTATGGCCCATTCTACTGCTTCTACCACTTCCTGACAGAATGTGTCAGTACTGTCGTCGAGACCAAGATCTTCTTCAATGTTGAGGCCTCGAGATCAGGTGTTGTCTGGTCATGCCGATGATCGTCAAGACCGTCCTTCTCCTCCACTTAGTACCGAACTGCCTAGGAAGGAGAAGGATTGGAAGAGGAAAAATAAAGAGGCTGCTTCGACAGAAGCTAAGAGGTAGAGGAGGAAGGATAAGTCTAAGGCACATCCTTCATCTCTGGTGAAGAAGCCAACTCTTCAAGGGTCTGCCTCAGAGGAAATATGGGCCCCTCAACATCGGGTATCTGAGGAAGTTATACCTCCTGAGGAGGTTGAGGAGGTATGTATTGGCTCAGAGGGAGAGATACTGGAAACTTCCCCTCAAATTTCTGTTGGGTCTCCTTCAGACCACAGAGTGTTGTCTCCTGCAGTAAGGCCTTCTGGGCACAGAATACCTTCAACCGAGCAGTCCAGAATGCTTCGATTACTCCGACTTCGCCCCCAAGTTCTGCTTACTGGGACAATCGGTTGGTCAGCACTTCCTCATATCGGTATCAACATTATAGGGAAAGATCTCCCTGTCAATACTGTGATGATGTTTCATATGATTAGAGTGATATGTCCCCTTATATGGATGAGTGGAGCGATATGAATGACATCGTTGGTATTGAGATGTTCCTGATGAATGGTACCGTCGTGTTACTCATCGCTCTCATTCTTTGTCGAAGACTCCTCCCTGTCAGTGGATGAATAGTGTCTTCTGGCTGCACGTCTAAGTCAGGCGGGATCAAACTGCTGTTGATAGGCATCAAGAACGCCTTTCAGAAGGAAGGAGGAGAGAGTCTATTGATATGTCCCCCCGAGGTCATTGGATATGATCTCCATTAGTACCATCCTTGGTATCCTCGGCAGTGTCTCATGGTCTAGATATCGAGTCCAACTTCTTTTCCACCCCCGAAAGAATTTCACCTACTGATGATGTCAGATCATTTTCAGATCTTGTTCTCCTAATGGCCAGTTTGTTGAACTTACAAATTAAAGGCCACAAGGAAGATCTGAAAGACCCGATCTTCCAAGATTTGCAGGACCGCGCTCCGGTACCATCTGTCATTGCGCCACTTCCATATCTATTGTAGACAGTGAAGAAGTGATGGTCGACATCATCTTCGGTACTGTCTACGTCTAAGAAACTGGAATCTTGTTGAGGCTGATGATGACTGGTGGGTCCAACACCCCAAACCAAACTCTATTGTGGTGGATGCGGCCCAGTCAAAGCAGTTGCAGAGACTTCATGCTGTTCCTGCTGATCATGAGGGGGAAAAAATGGATAATATTGGTAAGAAAATCTATTCAAATGCAGCCTTGTTATTTAGAATTTCGAATTATGCCGCCTGCATGGGTGCATACCAACAGTTCTTGTGGGGTAGAATCAAACCCTATCTGGAAATGCTTCCTGATGCCGAGAAGAAGATCGCTACTGCATTATGTGGTGAGGTTTACCATTTGTCATCTCAACAAATCACTACAGCTAAACACATCACAGACTGTAGTAGTAAAGCTGTGGGTGCCATAGCAATTCGACAACATGCTTGGCTTCATTCATCTGGGTTGTCTCAGCAAGCCAAGATGATGATTGAAGACCTACCCTTTGATTCTCTAGGGTTGTTCAACGCTGGTAGCAATGAAAAGCTGGAACATGCTCAGAAAATGCGATCGACAGCCAAGAAGTATGGGTTCTTGGCGTCGACATATCAACAGCATTGTCGATACTGTCGGTATCAGCCTTTTCAGAGGAGAACATTGAGCCCACCTCTGCCTCAACATAGACAGAGTACACCTCAACAACTCTCAACAAGGAAATTTCCGTCTGCAAAGTACAAGCAGCCCCAATATAAGAAACAACAGTCAGATCAGAGCAAGCGTAGGGTTTGACAACCAACGTCACGAGACCTTTCTGACAGATACTGGCCTTCAACAAGGACAACACATCCCTTCTGTTGTGAACTTGCATTCAGACAAGTATCTAAGTCTCCATTCCAAACCACCCTTTGGGGACAGACTAAGCTATCATGCCGAGGTTTGGTCGATGATCACCTTGGATTCTTGGGTCCTAGACATTATAAAGTATGGGTATGCCATAGAATTTCTCCATCTACCATCAACAGGTCAAATCTGGAGGACTATGCCATCTCCAGACCTCGAAGAGGAGATATCAACGCTGCTCCAAAAAGGAGCAATAGAAAGAATCACCACAACTCTATTGAAAAGAAGCTTCTCTTCGAGGTATTTTCTGGTGAAGAAAAAAGATGGAGGCCTCTGGCCCATATTGGACCTGAGAGGCATCAACTACTACATCCGATCAAAAAGGTTCAGAATGGTGACTTTGACTGCTATCCTGCCTCTCTTGAAAAGGGGCGATTGGTTTGCAACCTTAGATCTAAAGGATGCATATTTCCACATAGCCATGAGACCAGAGCACAGACGGTTCTTTGCCTCCACCGTCAGCAGGCATGCATATCGTTTTCATGCCCTTCCCTTTGGCATAAGCGACAGCTCCAGGAGTCTTTACAAAATGCATGTCGGTTGTCGCAGCTTTCCTTCGTCAAAAAGGTATCATGGTATTCCCGTACATAGACGACTGGCTAACAGTGGCATTTTTTCGAAAACTGCTATCCATGCACCTCAGGACCACCACCTGTCTTCTAAGGAAGTTAGGTTTAATGATAAATTACAAGAAGTCAACTTTGGTACCATCAAGACAGATCAAATACATCAGGGTAGTATTGGACTCAAGACTGCAAAGAGCCTTTCTTCCATGGGACAAATGGGAGAAGATTCTGCTATGTCTGACAAACATGCAACGACTCCACAGAGTGCAAGCGAAGGCGGTTCAGGTTGCACTAGGACTGATGGCGTCAACTACGCTCGTCACAACATATGCGAAGCTAAGGATGAAACCGTTGCAACAGTGGTTTATACACCGGTTCAATCCTCTTCGAGGCCATCATCTCAAGTACCTAATGGTACCAAAGAATATCCTCGTGTCTCTGGATTGGTGGACAAGACCAGAGAATGTGTTGAAGGAAATGCCTTTCCTTCCTTGACCGCCATCGCTGTCGGTGACAACAGACACATCAGTGGAAGGTTGGGGTGCTCACCTTGGAGCACTTACGATACGAGGTCGGTGGACTTCTCAGGAGAGGAATCTCCATATCAACATATTGGAATTCATGGCAGTATTGAAGGCGCTGCGAGCATTTCAGCACTACCTGTGTGGGAAGTCAATCAAATCATGACAGACAATACCACAGTGATGTACTATATAAACAGATAGGGTGGGACTCAGTTGCGTGCGTTGCTGAACCTGTCAGTGCAGCTATGGGACTGGTGGCTGTCATGACGGATTCTTCCTTTTGCGATTCATCTGGAAGGAGACAAGAATGTCCTGGCAGAAACAGTCAGCAGGACACTGTGGTCTTGCCATGAGTTGATGATCAACAAGGATGTCATCCAGGAAGTATTTGCAAAGTAGGGGCTTCCTTACATAGATGTCTTTGGGTCGAGACTGAACAACCAATGTAAACTGTACTGTTCCTGACACTCGAAGGAGCATCGAACTCTGGGGGATGCCTTTCTGTTCAGTTGGACGGGACCAAGGGTTTATTTCCCACTATTTCCCTTGATAACGAAGGTGATTGCCAAAATTTGCCAAAACAGAGCAAGGGCAATACTTGTAAGACCATGGTGGCCGAGGCAACCATGGTTTGCCAATCTCCTTCAGTTATTGCAGGGGAGGTACCGACTGCTGCCATGCAGACAAAATCTGCTCAGCATCCACAACGGTACTGTCTTTCATCCCAACATTCAAACACTGCATTTGACTGCATGGAATCTATTGTAATAGATAGCCTACCCGATGTTGTGAGACGTATCATCTTGGCTGTGCATAAGCCCTCAACATTGAAGTCTTATGCGTATAAATGGGGTAAATTCTGTGATTACTTGAAACGACAAGGTGTTTCCCATACAGGTTGTGACAATATGCATGTCTTCTCCTTTCTAGCAGAGTTGTCAATTCAGGGTTTGTCTTTATCCTCAATGAAATGTTATTTAGCAGCAATTTCATGTAATTTTCAAAAACAGGGTAAACCATCTTGTTTTTTGGACCCCCTGATTAAGTGGTTTATCCAGGGCTATAAAAAGTTACACCCTTCAATCCAACCACCTCTCCCAGGATGGAATCTGAACTTGGTGCTGAAACACCTGGCTGCTAGGCCCTTTGAGCCTATGGCAACCTGCGACATGCCACTGCTCGCATGGAAAAATTGATTGCAATAACATCTGCAAGGAGGGCTAGTGAACTATGTGCACTCAGGGTTGATTCTTCTTATTTGCGATTCCACAAAGATAAGGTGGTGTTAAGACCAGACATTCTTGCCGAAAGTGGTGTCATATTTCCATCTGAACCAAGATAGAGTATTACCAGCTTTCATGCAAAATCCTGGTTCAGACATGGAGAAAACTCTGCACTGTCTAGATGTCAGAAGGGCACTTCTTCAATTAGAAAGTCAAATAAGTTGTTTGTTTGTTATTCAGTATCTAAACAGGGTAATCCAATATCGCCTCAAAGCCTCTCTCAATGGGTGATTTCCACCATTAAATTGTCTTATGAACTGGCAAAAAAGAAACTCCCTGATTCTATACGAGCTCATTCCACAAGATCTATGGCAGCTTCTGCAACCTTTTTGCACAGGGTATCTCTTTATGAGGTCTGCAAAGCAGCTACCTGGTCTCAACCTCATACATTTATCAATCATTCTAGAGTTGACAATCGTTCTAGGAATGATGCATGTTTTGAGAGAGCTGTATTGATTTCCTCTGTGGGATGAATGATACAATATTGTCTGTTTTGTCAATAAATGTGATTTATTATCTTACATGTTGGTGTTGATAAAAAAGAGAGAGAGAGAGAGAGAGAAGGAAAACAGAAGGAAAGGGGGAGCTAGAAATTGACATGACTGTTGTCTAGCAGCATGACATACCCTCCATCCTTTCTGATCAGCTTGCTAGTCTCCCATTTGAGTGAGGCACAGAGACCACGAAGAAGAAGACGAGGTTGCTTACCTGTAACTGTGGTTCTTCGAGTGGTCATCTGTAAACTCACACAACCCCTCCCTCCTCCCCTCATATGTCCTGCTGTGCAGTGGTTCTGTTGCTGTCACACATGCGGCAATGGAACTGACCGTTACACGAAGTGGGGGCTTATATACTATGAGGGGATGGGGGATGGGTCAAACACCCAAATGCCGATGGTAGGCTCTAGAAGGTTCCGAATGCTGTTTCTGTGCAGGCACGAAACCCATTTGTGTGAGTTCACAGATGACCACTCGAAGAACCACAGTTACAGGTAAGCAACCTGTTCTTTCTCCCCATTGTGGGGCAAAAAAATGAATACTCTTCTGCAGTATTCTCTCAAAATTTGGGCATGCTGAACTGTTGGAAGGGAAATATTTTATGGAGAAAAAGACATAGGTTTTTGTGCAGCCCCTTTGTTTTCTTCCCAGATTCTCTTGCACATCTCTTTGGAGGTCGGGTGAAGGTGGGGACACAGCCTGCTAAGTGCCTGAAGGCATTCTTACTGTAATGTCCAAATCCACAAGATGCAGATCTGTGGGCTTCTGTGACTCCCATGTCACTTTTGCCTCCTCCTCATGATTCTTTTTCCCACCTTTGCCTTATGAAGAAGCTAACAAACTTCAAAAGCTAGCATAATGGTTTTTCCAGGCCTTCTGTTGGACTAATAAAGGTAACACCAATGTGCATTTTGGATTTTGTTTAGTGGTCAACATGGCTACTCCTGCATTGTTTCAAGAAATACCTATTGTTCATTGTTATCAAGTTGGTTTTGACCTATGGCAACCTTATGTATAAGAGACTTGCAAGTTACCCTGTTATTAACAGCCCTTTTATGATTTTGTAAACTCAGAGCTGTGGTTTTCTTGACAGAGTCCATCTACCTTTAATGTGGTCTTCTGTTCCTATTCCCTTCCACTTCACTGAGCATTATTTTTTTTTCTAATGAGTCATATTTTTTCATGATGTGTCCAAAGTACAATAGCCTCAGTTTAGTTATTTTGGCTTATGGGGAGAACTCAGTCTTGATTTCCTCTAGGACCCATTCGTTTGACTTTTTGGCAGTCCATGGTACTTGCACAACTCTTTTCCAGCACCATATTTTAACTGATACCATTTTCTCTCCTGAAAGTTTTCTTCATTGCCCGGCTTTCCACAAAGGAACAATAAAAGAAAAAAACAAGAATAAAAGAAAACACTATTTAACACATTTAAATTGGTAGTGGGGGTAGTGGTAGCCCTTCAAGCAATCTGTATAAATTAAAGTGTTTGTGCAAATGGACACACACACAAAAAGAAAGGGACCGATCCCACCTTATTTTTGTAAAACTCAAGACATATATAAGATCTAAAATGTGGAGAAGGGAAAAAGAGCACTTCCACAGATGCAGAGTTTATAGATCTGCACAGCTGTAGTCACTTGCATATTTGATACTACTTAAGAGCACTTTGGCCCTTTCCACACAGGGGACGGGGAAACAGGGCGGCGCACGCAAGGGCGGAGCTTACCTGGAAGCGGGTTGCTCCGTCCCCGCGGGGAGCACACGTTCGCCACTCCACACGCTGGTGAATTTCGGTGGCATTTGGCGGCACCCAAAACGGCGGCCGGCGACTTCCGGCGGCGCTCCGCCAATCAGGGCAGTGCGCCAGCCGGAAGCCCGCCCCTGGGCAGCTCTGCAGGGATGTGCTAGTGTGTCCCTGCAGTTTCAAATGGGGTGCTGCAATGGGTTAGTGCGCTCGCGTTTTTTAAAAATCACATGAAATGTGGTTTTTAAAAAACACACCACGCCACTCCTTGCGGCCGCGCGAGGGCAGTTTGAGGTGTGGAACCTCCACTTTTCAAACCACCCTAGCACACCCCATGGTGCGGACAACCTCCGGGTGAGGTCGCCCTAAGCCATTTTTTTTACCCTGTGTGGAAAGGGCCTTTATTTGCTATATGTTTGTAAACAGTTTCTGCTTTCTGCCTTTCTGTATGTGATGGTAGTTTCAAATTAAGAGCCTTGACAGTAACGTAGTTATGAATATGTGAATACATATAACATGACTTAACTACTATGAAGTAGTTCATAGATAGGGTGGGGGCAGCCTTCTTTATCACACAAATTTCAAAACAAAATTGATATTTGAAGAATTGTTTCAGTGTACGTGATTGAAAATACACCAAAGGTGAGAAACAGAAGAACTCCTTGACTTGTAGAAATCACATTTAGAGCATTTCCTCAGACTCCTCAAATTACAATCCCTCACATTCTGTCTATTTTCATAACAGCACATGAGGCTGCCTTAGTCTTCCACTGCCTCAAGATCATTCTGTGATTTTACACACTGTGGTGCTCTCCTCAGGCAACAGTGGGAAACAGAAGATTGTTAAGGCAGCATTGATGAGTCTAAAGCAAATTGGGACTTTGCTCGATGAATGTACTCTGCGTGTGCCCTGGGCATCTGGTGCTGACATTTACCTTATGCTCCCCATCACAAATAATGAAAAGAAAACTGTTCACAAAGCGCTTAGGGAAAATAATCACCATCCAGTAACATACACAAAGACATGCAAACAACTCCAGGTTTTGTTTTCTATGTTGTATTTCTTTTCTCCTTGACTGACCAGGACATATGTTAGAATCTACAAATAGGACACTAGTTTCTATCTATTTTATTTTTAATGTATTTTTTTATTTCTTGTAGTCACAGATAATGGGCATAACATAGAAAAGCTATTCTCTCTTTTGTCTCATGTAGATTACTGAGACTTTGAGCCATTTGATGCACATATGTTCATATTCCATCAAGTCTCACATCTTTCATCCCTCCAGCATCAAGTCATAACTTGCAAGTGAATGAATTATCATACATCTGAAACAGATGGACATAACATTTTTCTCACTTAGTGCCAACACAAGCACCATGCTTCCTAGTGGAATCTCTCATCACATTTTCAGAGGGCAGTGTTAGGAGCCAGCATTTGGCTGGTTAAAAATGTGATATGGGCAATTGATCAGTCAAAGACAACTTAATAACAGAATGTTTAAAGCACTAACTTATTCAAGCAAAAACAAAAATAGATATTAGTACTTTAATTACAGAAACGGACCTTTAGATGATCCTGGAATCCAATTCTTCCACAAACTTTGAAGAACACCATGCCACAACCCTTACTGGTAGAAATAACAGACCTAGATGTTGTCCTGACTTAGATGACCACTGTAAGATGTCATTGTTTTTCGACTTCCACTGAGTTCCTTTCCCAGGATGAGGATCACAGAATAGCTGTCTTCTCACAGTATGTACAGCGTGCCTTTTCTCTGTGGATGCAAAGGGATTTTGCAGCACCTTTGAGACTGCGAGAAAGAAGTTGGTAGCATAAGCATTCACAATCTACAAAAGTTTATGCTACCAACTTTTTTCTCTATGTGTCTCAGAAATGCTACAGGAGCCCTTTGTATAATGATCCAGGATAACATGGCTATTTCTTTGTTTTCTCCCTGGAAATATCTTTGACCATCCAGAGGCTGTGAGATATATTACCTTGCATAGCATCCTACATTACAAATGTTCAACTTCTGCTTAATTGCCCCACAAAAATGGGCAAACAAAAGATCCAGGGAGGCATCCATCTGATTGAGAGGTGATAAGACCATAGCATGCACTCTCTGGTTGGTCTGCATGACATCTTGGAAGACCAATACATACTCACACATTCCCACCAAATCTGACAGGCAAAATGGTGACCTTCACCTCCACGGTTCTTTAACTTAGGAGCTGCATGTCATGAGAGACTTTGGCCTAAATCCAATTATAAATCCCAATTACAGTAAACCAGTTGAATCAACTCCTTTGCTACAACTGCCTTGGTACAACAGCTCTCCTGAGTGCTGGTCCATTTCTAGAAAAATGCAAAGTGCTGGTTACATCTATGTGACACTATCCCAGAAAACTGGCTCTTACTAGAGATCCTCTCCAGCTTTCATTTCAGATGGCAAGTGATCAGCAGCAGATGGCAGAGATCAGGAGCAGTACATTGATGTCAGAGATCTCACACTTCTGACGCCAAATGCCACAGCCATTTTGCATGCTTTCATTGACTTGCCATTGCTACAACCAGCTACTGGCCAATTGTATTCATCACTGGCCTTGGAAGGCAGCTGCCACATACCAATATCACCTCCTTCTTCTGCTCTGACTGCCCTGTCACAGGAAGCCAAAGTGATGGCTCCTTTTCTTCTGTCAAGTGTTACATTTCCAGCTGTGCTGGCTTGCTCTTTTGGACTGCTTCAAGAGAGAGACAGAGAGAGAAGAAGAAGAAAAAACAGCCACAGATTCATCCAGATCAAAGTTGGGAGTTCCTGCTGGCTTCTACCATTGTCAACTTACCCCAGCTGCATTATGGGAGGAGAAGGGAGGAGAAAGGGAGGGGGAGAATGAGTAAGAGGGCAAGAGTGATCAGAGGTGGGAACTGCCCCCATCAAATGCTTTGGCTATATGCTTGCTGTGCTCTGCCTTCTCAAGGGAAACTCTTAAGTGAGAGAAGGAAATGGCAAGTTGAAAGCAGCATGTATGATGGTAAACACTAAACTTTATGTATTGCCCCAGACTCTGCCCAAATGCAGGATGACATCAGGAGACAGGTCCACACTCTTGACATTATGAAGTCCCTGATCAAAGCACTGGCTGGACAGTGGAGACAGCCAGCATTTGTGGCTGGGGATTTAGCTTTTTCCTTCTTCACTTTATCTGTCTGCCATGTGCCTCTCTTACTGATGGGGAAAATATTCAAAAATATTCAAAAAAAGGATCAAAAGATCTGAAATATGGACCAACAAGAATCTTCACACTTTGGAATTTACTCCACATAAAAATATTATTTTCTTTTTTTTTTTTAAAGGTTTTCTATGCAGAAAATGCTGCAGTTCACACTTTTTTTTCCACAGAAAACCACATTGCTAAAATTACTTGTGTCTTCCTTTGAGATGGAAATGACAAAGAACTACATCCCAACTCTCCCTTCCATGGGAGAAGGGGCATCCTAAGCTCATCATACACCTAGGAAGGCCACTTACCTATTGGGGGTTGGGGAAGGAAATGTATAATCAAAAATGGGAAAGGGGATATAGATTTGCAGAAAATCTGAACATGCTAATTTATATGTATAGCAGCACATTTAAAAATAGCTGCTAGAATGTAACTAGGAATGTAATACATCTCAGCATAGTGGGGGGAATTTGATCAGGTGGCAGTGATCCCTCCTCAGTCTTTTGCTTTTTCCCATGTTCTACATGTTGATGGGAAAATTCAAAGATCTTAGAGAGACCTGACTAGAGAGACCTTAATTGTCAAAGAGAAGATATCTTCAAACAGGGGACTGTCTCTGAAGGCCCTTCAGCTTGGAAGAAAAGTCATGCTGGGTCATTCTAAAGGGCTACAAGTACATGTTCTACTCATGCAATGATCAATCATATGCCCTTCACAAGAAGGACATGAGGGCAATAACGCCCCATTGCACATAGCCCCAGCAGCTTGCATTTAGAAGTGTACTTCTGAGACAGGAGGTCTCAGGCATCCTGATTAGTAATGCTTGATAGCTTTATCATCAAATAATTCACTATGACTGGATAGTGTGAAAGGGCTATCTTGTTGTCCCTTTGTGTGGCAGTGCCTTCTTCTTGCAGTAGCAGAGAAAGAAGAAAAAACACTGCTACAAGTGTCTTCTTCTAAGGCAACTTGTAGTTGTGGGAACAAGGCTGTGTTGGTTGTAGACACAAACAGGTGTGGAACAGGGATGGGAGGAAGAACTTTCAAGATTTCAATAAGTTTTTGTTGAAGATCACAAAGTGTTTTTTATTCTCTCTCCTTTCCTTCCTTTCTTATTTCTTTCCACATGGCTCTGAAAATTGGACTCCCGCTAAGATAAATACTTCATTACAGAACTGCAGATGAGCTGAGCATCCCCTAGCCAGTAACCAGCTCAATCAACTGACTTTCTATTAGTTTATTTTTAATCAATTGTCATTAGGAAAACAAAATTAGAAAGCACAAGGCAGCAAATCAAATGCAATACAATTTTCTTTAGAGACTTGATCACTTGAAACACCACTGTAAATCATCTCACAGTTGAAAGATTACACGCTATGTCTTACCCACTTGAACAGTAAGCTCTTTATTAAAACACAACTTTCTCTGTTTCTCTGTGAGTGTGTGTTTATTGCAGCATATGGGGGAGACATGTAAATCTGACATCTCTGCACAAAACACTTCAAAAAATCAAGAGAAAACACCCTCTTGAACAAATTGCTACACAAGCAGAACCAATGAAAACAGAGTATCTTGTAACGGCTTTCCTCTTACTTGCGATAGTCTACCCTGTTATGGACTGAGGTGCATTGGTTGAATTTTTCTGTTGCATATGCAGACTTTAGCTCAAGTGGGAGCAAAATTAATTCAGTTTGCACTTCAAGTTGAAACTCACTAAATTCACTCTTTTTGAATCTGCACAAAAACTGGAATGCAGTTAGACTGAAAAGTCCATTTGCACAGATGCATCCAGTTGAAAGAGCGCACACAAAAATATGCACATTAGAAAAATTGATATAAAAGTGTTTTTTTAAAAAAATGAGCAACAAAACGCACACATATTTTATGTGGACTTATAAAAATATGCAATCCAACCTCGAACTGGAGCAGAACAAATTTCATAGTGGAAATACCAGAACCTGAATGAATTTCAGCTTGGTAGATTTCCATTCCTGTTGGACCAGACTTTTCCAATTTTTGGAAGCCAGATTTTCGACTACAATCTGGTATAGTGGATGGGCATTGGACTATGACACTGGAGACCAGGGTTCAAATCCCTGCTTGGCCATGGCCAAGCAAGTCACACTCCTTCAGCTTCAGAGGAAAGTGAAGACAACCCCCTCTCGAAATAAACTTGCTAAGAAACCCCCATAATAGGTGTGCTTTAGGGTCACCATAAATCAGAAACAAATAGAAAGCATATGACAATAAATTCCCAATTGAACATACTGGCTAGGGATAATGGTGATTGTAATGCAACAAAATCTAGGAATCCTAAATTGGTAAATGCTGCTTTAGGCAAATCCTTTAACATGGCTGAACCAACACAGGTGGACAGATGAATGCCCAGTGGCAAAGTAACTCAGGATCCCACAAATTTTATAGTGCAATAGAAGTGAAGAATACACATGTTAAGCATCCATACCTGATTAGCAACTGAGAGTAGAGAAAAGGGCACTCATTCTTTCCCTCTTTCTCACATCTATGTCTAGTCCATACCCAGTTTCATTCTTACATTTTGTTTTTGCAAGATGAGATCCATCCTTTTAAACATTTCTTCCATAAGTGTGCATTTCATAAATTGCATGCCTTGGTTGAGTGCATTCCTCTCATTGACAAAAGCATTTTCTAGCAGTGTTTGAACACATTTATAATGTATACATTTTTCTGTCTTTTCAAGACACATTTGCAGTCATCTCTCAGTATGAAGATGATTCCAGAGCACCAACTGCATCCCACCAGCAAATGTGGAGTGGGACAAGCCCTCAAAACCTTGGACTCAAATCAGATTCCTCCCACAGCCCTGTCTAAAAACATTTTTTAAAAATAGGAAAGATGACTCTTTTGATTGATACATTAATTCAGGAGGTACAAATCATGTCATTTTGCCTCTTGGGATGAATGAAATGCACAAGTAGTCCTAGCTGGTACGGAAGGGAAGAAAGAACAATGACTGGAATCCTGTAGGGGAGTTACAAATGTGTAGCCACCACAATTACATGGCTACACAGTGACCTCTGGCCTGAATTCCCCCATCTCTACATATTGGGAAGCAGCAGCTGTAGTCATGATGGCCCATTTTCCTGTCACTCAGGAAGCTGCTGACTAATGTTCCCACCCGATCCCATCCATGAGTGATCACTGCTGCACCAGGCAGAAGTGGGATCCCTGTTGCAATTTCTTCTTGCTCTGTAGACTACTCACATAAGGAGGGGTGAGAACAGCAGTGAGCTGCCTCCCAGGTGACAGGGAAACTGACTTCCATCAAACACAATCACTGCTTCCTGGTAAGTAGGGAGTGTAGGACTTTCATTGTCTCTAGGTGTCTCCTAAACTAGGGAATATGTAGTGATCATGAATATCAAACATGAATACCAAACAGTTACAAATGTCTAACTCTCAGTTATACATTTGTAACTCCCCAACAGGATTCTGGATATTGTTTCCCCACACATATACATTTTCATGTCTCCTCTTTCCCTAAATGGGAAATTCCATTACCATGATGGAAATTCAGGAAAATTCAGCACAGCACTATTTATCAATATACTTTCTAAAGGAGCTTGTCACAAGGAAAATGGATTTCCCTGGCTGTCTGCAGAATATCACCAACATATTTTCTGAGATGTATGTAGAAGAGATGCGCATATGGAGAAAAGCATACACCAGAAAAGCCACAGCCATTTGCATCTTCTGGTATGTTTCCCACATATTTGAATAATAAGTATTGTTACCCTGTAAACTGGGGGTCCCGGGAGGGGCGCCCAAATAAACAACCAACAACAAGCAAGATGGGAAAATTAGCTGGAGCACTCTCTTGGCTAACGAGAGGCAGGGCAACGCAGTGAGATCTTTTATCCTATGTATACCGGTTCAGGTCAGTGAGGAGTCAAGCAGTTTTAAAATACTAATAGGTTTTTTTAAAACAAAAGAAAATAATAAAGGCTCAAGCACACCTAACTAGAGAGGAAAGAAGGAGAGTTTTGGAGAAGTAAGCTATACGCCACCTGTCCGAAGTCCTGGAAACACCAACTGGAGAGAAGAAAGGAAACCCGGTGTGGAGACCGAGGGGAATCTACTGAGCCAAGCAGCAGCAAAATGATCCGGGAAAGGTTCCGGACGGTTTCAGTGATTCAGCAAGGGTTTTAAGTGATTTCAGCAAGTCCAGCGAGAGTTCCGAAGAGCTCTCAAAACGGGGCATCTTTTATAGGGAAAGAACGACTACAGGCTGTTCTGGTCTTTACAGGAGAACAATGAGTTTTGGTCAGGAGACAAAGCCTCTGAAAGGTCAGAATTTACATGATTGAATTATGAACCGAACTGACAATAGTATGTAGATGCGGCTTGCTCGGCCGCTAAGTGCCTGGCTTGCCAGGGTGTTTTCTCAAGCAGAGAATCAAGGTATTTGTGTAGGGTGGCTTCCCTCTGAAGTGGAACTGGCTATGTCTGGTATTTTACAACTATCACCCATGCCTAGCGTCGCGCTTGTTCGGCGGAGCCTCACAAACACTTGGCTGGTGGCAGGAAAAAGGCTGAATTATGATATCAAAATGATATCTTAGTTCACCAAAGACCAGATCAGATTGCTGTGGTAACAGTATCACACTGAAATATAGCAGCAGCAACAAAAAAAAGGTGTGTGTGTCTGTGTGTGTGATTGGCACACTGGATATGCAGGGATCTATTTTTTCTATGGTATAATTAATATGTTCTGTTTAACATTTATGCAAAACATATACAGAAAGTAGAATTAGACTGACCACACTCTATAATCCCTGGTTAGACCCTGACTTGGACCTCTTGTCTCATGCAAAATCAACATCGTTGTGTCACTACTGATACTCAGAATTACAAGGTTGGTCTCAGAAGGAGGCATGAAAATCGGAAGAAGGAACAGTAACAGTTCAAGATAAGTAGATGCCAGCATATTACTTGTAGAAAATAGCAAAGCCTTGGAAAGACTATTGATGAAAGTTAAGGAACAAAGTACAAAAGCAGGGTGTTACAGCTGAATATTAAGAAAGCAAAAATAATAACCACAAATGATTTGCATAAATTTAAAGTGGGTGATGAAGACATTGAAATAGTTTCTACATCTTGACTCAGGTGTTCTTGGAAGCTCTCCTCCAGAAAACAGAACGAGACTAAAATTTGGAAGGTGAGAAGGAACTAGGCAAGATCCTCAAGATATACTATCCTCAGATATCATAGTGGGAATCATGTGTGCCATAATACATCCAGTTTCTATGCATAGTTGATATGCCCATTTCTATGTAGAAATGATGAAGCAAGCTGACAGGAGAAGAATCAACTCATCTGAAATGCTGTTCTGAGAGTAGTACAGATATCACAGATTAAAAAGGGGGGTCTAAAATCAAATCACTTTCATTAAAGCCCAAAATGAGCAAACTGAAGCAATCATATGTCAGACACATCATGAAACAAGATCAGAAAAGATAACAAAGACAGTAGGAAAAAAAGGAAGTCCACATTACGGAAGGACTGGTTGACTTAAGGAATCCTTCACCTGAGTTTGCAAAATCTAAAGAGGGCAGCTGGTGACTGGGGCTTTCGGAGAACTCTCATTCAAAGGGTTGCTGTAAGTCAAAGCCAACTTAACAATAAATAACAACACCAATCTTTTTTACTTTTGTTCCTCTCAGAAAAACACACCAGCATTTGTGTTATGATCCAGTTCTTAGTTGTCAATTTTTTTTGTTTTCTTCCGAAATGGAAATCTGCATATGTGTGTGTGTATTTCATTTTAATTGAGGACATTTTTAGTACATATTTTCCCATATATGTATTTTTTGAAAATATCATGCATTATGCATCACACATTTTCCACATTGACTAAATTCATTTGTGTGTAGACTAAATTCTATTGTTAGTTCTGAACTGTTGGAAAATTATAGCATTCTCTCTCCCTTTCACTTCAAATGGAACTTAGCTAGTATAGGGTTAACTGTAGTTCTGTTGCTATGGTATCCAGACCATGGCCATTTCTGCACAAGACTGTTATAGTGCTATTATTCCACCTTGAACATTCTATGGAATCCTGGGATTTGCAGTTTAGGGAGGAGCCTTTGAGGTCTTCAGGGTCATAGTCCAGTGCTCAAACTGCCTTTCTGACCAGCTGGGTACAACTTGCTTATTCACTGTGTTTTTAAACTCACTTTTCCCCCATAACAACAAGCACAAGTTGGCTTGCATTGCATTAAAATACTATTACAAAAAGCACCCCAAGTAGACCTGATAATAATGTTAAAACACTATCAATTTAGCATCAACATATTAAAAGAGTTACTGTATTTGCTGGCATATAAGACTCACTTTTTCCCCCTAACAATACTGTTTGAAAATCGAGTGCATCTTATTCGCCAGGGTGTCTTATATGCCGGCAAATAGTGTATAAATGGGGTGCACCTCATACAAAGGTGTATCTTATACACCAGCAAATACAGGTAGTCTGTACACACACACACACACACACACACACATATGCAGGAAATCTTTAAAAAATCCATCTCAGTTCAAGTCCTTTTAGAATAAACTAAAGAGATAATAAGGTTGAGAGCCATGTGAAATCGTTGTTTTGGTGTCAGATTTGGTGTCAGATTAGGAGCTTGGAGAAAAGGATTCAAATCCCCACTCAACCATGGAAACCCAGTGAATGACCTTGGGCAATCACACTCTCTCAGCCTCAGAAGGCGTCTTAAACTTCCTAATGATATATAAGTCACTGTTTCCAGCTGAACATGAATCCTATGCTAAAAGAAAAGCAGGATAGAAATAATTTAAAATACAAAGAATAAATAATTTCAATGTCAGGGTCTTTTAATATGTCTTGAAGCATGCCAGGGTACTATGGAACAACTCTTTATGACAATATCACCTTCATGGAGTACACATCTATTTTTGGGTCTGGGATAGGATGAGTATTATCATACAATAATAATGATGATGCAAACTTTGTTTGTTTTTCAGCAGCACATTTCCACACAATTCTGCCCATGCATGTTACCAATATGAGTATATATTGGTGATGTTTGTTGTTAACTGCCATCAAGTTGATTTTGATCAACCATATGAATGAGAGATCTCCAAGTCACCCCATCATCAACAGTCCTGCTCAGGTCTTGAAGACTCAGACCTGTGGCTTCCTTGAATGAGTCTATAAATCTGTAATGTGGTCTTCATCTTTTCTTACTGCCTTCTTCCTTACCAATAATCATTGTCTCTTCTAGGGAGTCATGTCTTCTCATGATATGGCCCAGGTAGAACAGCCTCAGTTTAGCCATCTTGACTTCCAGTGAGAATTCAGACTTGATTTGTTCTAGGGCCCAGTCATTTGTCTTTGTAGCAGTGCAGGGTATCCATAGAACTCATCTCCAGCACTACATTTCAGATGAACTGATTTTCTTCTTGTCAACTTTCTTCACTGTCCAGTTTTCAAAACCCTACATAGAACTCGGAAATAGGATGGTATGGACAACCTAATGTTACTATTCAATAATATATCTGGACAACCTAATGTTACTATTCAATGATATATCTTTACACTTCAGGATCTTGTCCAGTTCCTTCTTAGCTGTCCTTCCAAGCCCTAATCTTCTTCTCATTTCTTGACTGCAGTATTCATTCTGATTAATGACTGAGCCAAGGTATGGAAAATCTTGAACTATTTCAATATCTTCACTGTTTACTTAGAAGTTACGTAAATCATCTGTGAGCATTGTTTTTGTTTTCTAAATGTTCAACTGTAAACCTGCTTTTGTACTTTCTTGACATTATTCAGTAATCATTACAAGCTTTTTTCTATTTTCTGCTGGTGGTAAGGTGTCATCTGCATATCGTAAATTGTTGATGTTCCTTTCTCCAGTTTTCACATCTCCATCTTCCAAAGTTAATCCTGCTTTATGTATGATATGTTCAGCAATCAAGCAGAGAGGGTGACAAAATGCAGCCTTCCCAATTGGAAACTATGCCATTTCTCCATAATCTGTCCTGATGGTAGCCTCTTGTCCTGCGTACAGGTTATGAATCAGGACAATCAAAAGTTGTGGCACACCCATTTATCTAAGAGCAATCCATAATTTTTCATGATCTACACAATCAAAAGCTTTGCTATAATGTAGACAGGCATAATTGTGTGAAAATGTGCAGCTGGTTTTGTATAAATAGAAAAAAAAATATTTTCATAACAGCAGCAGCTTGTGCTTCCTGAGCCAAGAAAGCAGTCTTTTGAGATCTACCCAGATCTGATAAGGGATACTGTTCCATAACATTACTTCTGATTTAAAACTGCATCTGCTCACATATTTGTACTGGAAATCTCTCTTTTGGCAATGGTTTGCATTCAGATACTCCTATTCCAGCCTTCTTACTACTGAAAAGATGAACATTAGATCCTCAGGCCACACTAGATTTGAACACTGCTGCTCCAGATCAGAGGGCTTTCCAGTTTTACTGTGCCCTGGGAACAATACTTAGTTGAAACTTATTTAACTGGCCACGGAAGCTGATGAACTGACCTTCTCCCTTTTCCAATTTAAATTGCTTGGGAATTCAAGTAAGCACCATTTCAGCTTCTGTTTACCCAGTTCAAAATCTGGAGGGAAGGGAAATAGTCTTCATTTCTTCATAGAGGAGAAACAGTTTGCCACACAGATGGCTGGGCAGCATAGGATCCAGCCAAAACATAGAGAGCATCCCTTGAGGCAAAATAATGTTTCTGGGACCAGCTGAGCCAAAAAAGAAAAAAGAGGGGAAGTCAGCAGTGACTCATTTGAGAAGATAATCAAACATGTAATGAAATATAATATGGCTAATCTCAGAAAGTCCACATGATAATAGTGAGTTTATAATGAAAGTTTTGCAAGTGCCTAGGAATCTTGTAGAACATTTGTCACCAGACACATAGAATGTAGATTGCTGCTGGAGCAGTAAGTCTTCTTCCTTTTCTTCTTCCTCTCCTGCTCACAAGAATAAATAACTTTAAAGGTTTCCTTCCCACTAGCCACATTTTCTGGGCAAATTCACTTTTCACAGAAGAGATGTGAAAAATCTTGGAGCAGTTCACCATTTTCTCTATAAATTGCCTTTATCTAGAAGTCAGATTGCCTATATGATGGCAGCTGAGTCCATGCAATTGTGTCCTACCTCTTCAAGCATTTGTGCTGTGAGTTCTTCATGCTAAGGTCTACTCTTCTTCTCCTCCTCCTTCTCCTCCAGGTGTTATGCCCAATGATGCCATCAAGGAAGGACTTTGAATCATAAATCCATGGCTTTCCAGTGCAGCATGGGTGGCAACCAAATTAAGTGAAGAAATACCTATTACTTTCTTAAGATTTGGAGGGGAATTTCAAAGTCATTCCACCTAACCTCTAATGTTACACAGCAGCATTACACCAGGGCCAGCGTGGTGTAGTGGTTTGAGCTTTGGACTAAGACTCTGGAGATCAAGGTATGCATCTTTGCCCAGTCATGGAAACCCACTGGGTGACCTTAAGAAATCACACTCTCTCAACCTCAGAGGAAGACCATGGCAGATCTCCTCTGAACAAGAAAGCCCCATGATAGGCTCACCTTTGTGTTGCCATCAATCAGAAATAACTTCAAGGCACACAACAACAATTACAAACATTACAGGCCTGGTCTTGGAAAGCACTCTAAATGTAGCCACACTCATTTTTATCCTACTCTCATGAAGAGAACGGATGAAGAATAAAATGGTCTTTGCTCCCTTTGTAATTACAGCTGTGATTGGATGGTAGTCTGAGAACACAAGAACACTTTCAAACATTATTTTGATAAGATGCTTGTTTTGCTTTATTTCCTTTCACCAAAACTATTCTTAGGGGGAGACAGCTTTTGTTGGTAACTACATGTGGGGCATTAGTGGAAATTGGTTACATTGCTGGATGCTGCATTTGTCTTCTGAAACTCATCTGTGTATGTTCTATGTATATAGATCAGGGGGCAATATGTTACGTCAGCCATTGAAACTGTTGTTAGTACATATAAATCTCCTGTAGACTTCCATTAGAGATGGGGGGAAATTCCTTTTGAAACATGGACAGGTTACAATTGTGTTTTATTTCAGCTTTTATAAGGTAAGCTGGACATTATTATAAGTTATGTGGACAGGAAGATACAATGCAACTCACTGATTGACTTACTGATTTATTCTTGAATAATTGGTTAATGCATGGATTCATTTATTTTTAGCAGATATTTAGCACCTGTACTCCTAAAGTCCAGGATATAATGTAAATACTATTAAAAAAAGAAACTTGCTCATTCCAGTGATGCAATTCTGAATTCAGAATTCAGATAAGAGAGAATGCTTGGACCTATGTGGTAAATGATGCTTTGGGGGTGGGTAACAATTCGATGGCCTTCATAACAGAGACCAAGATGCTTTGTGACTGGTGCTTGGCTCCAGCTCATGACACATGATGGGGTGGGGCTGTAGGCTGTTTAAGCCTGATCATCCCTTCATGTGCCCACTTTGGATCGTAACACTGTGAGAGTCCAGAACATCATGCTGTTTTGTGGTCTGGAGTTGACTTGGTTGTCAGAGGCAGTGCAGGGAGATTGTCTTCTGTTTAGTTCCTGGCAATCAGGGGTTGTGTGGTGATTCTTTACTGCTGTTGTATTGCATCAGGATATTTTGGGAGATGATCAGATATTCTAAGTTGCTGATTTCTTTGCTAATTTACCTGCTTAGAGTTGACAGAAGAGAGTGGGGTTTGGGAGATTGCACTATGTAGTTCCCCTGAGTCAGGGGTTAGTGATGATTTAATTGGTCCTTGTTCTTTTAGGTCCCCCCTTTTTTCACCCTTTTAGTAGTTGGCTGTTTTCAATTTGTTGTTTCGGACTTATGATGATCTTAAAATGGCCCTATCACAGGGTTTTCTGGGGCTGAGAGTGTGTGCATCCAAAGTCGCCCAGTGGATTTCCATGGCCAAGTAGGGAATTGAAGCCTGGTCTCCAGAGTTGTAGTCCAATGCTCAGATCACTATACCACGCTGTCTCTCTAACCCTGATCAATTGGTTCCAGTGGGACTAGCAGGCTCTTAGTGTCAGAGCAGGCCCATTATCAGTTCTTAAATTTCATTTGGCCAGTTGGGGCTTTGTAGTTGGGTGGGGCCGGTTAGGTGGTATGTATGCTTTTTCTTGTTATCTTGTGACCATTTTAGTTCATTGGTGCCTGGAGGCAATTAGACCTGTTTAGCATAGACAGCTTCAGCCATTTTGGTTTTGGACAGCTGCATACACTGTGTTTAATGGGGAGTGGCCATTGTTGTTTTGGGTATCTGATGCTTGTTGACCATTTTGGTTTGGGTGATTGTGTTAGTATGGTGTGGCCATTTTAATTTTGGCCAATTAGTGGTGTTAGCCATTTTTGTTTCTCCTTGCAGGGTGACGAGTTTTGGAGGACCACGTGTTTTCCAGTAGCCGTTTTTGCTTGGCCATGTGATGCAGGGTTTGCCATTTTGTTTTTTGTCATGTGATGTTGTGACATATGTCATTTTGTATGGTGCTATCTGAGGTTTTATAGGCATAGTTTTCTGGCAGTTTTACACTGTGTTTTGTAAGCTGTTTCGGGGGATATTTTGCTACTAACCTTTGTTCTGTTGTTGGTCTTGAACAAGTCGTTTGGAGCAAGATAGGTAAAGAGGTAGCAGAAGTTAGGGAAGTGAGCCCTGTTTCTCCTCCTCTGGTTGTCAATTTGGTGGTTTCTCCGTTAAGTATGGTTCCCTAAATAAGCACCCAATGAATTTAGGTTTATTCATCATTTGTCTTACCTCAAAGGAGACTCTGTTAATGATGCCATTCCTACTGAACTATGTACAGCATGTTATACATTATTTGATGCAGCCATAAAGGCATTGCACAGGAATGGGATAGAGGCAAAGTTGGCAAAATGCAGCAGCTGAGGAGGTAGTCACAGGGTGACACCTGATCTCAGCTTAATCTGCATCAGGTTACTCCGTGCTCTTGCTCCATTTCCAGCCAATGAAACTTAAATAGGTTAGGTCAAATAAAGTGTCCCTTATTTAACCCAGTTTTCTGTATCTGGTCTCATTATTTCATGGCTGGTCATCAAATGCAGACCAATTCTAGTTTATAAGCTCCACAGCCTCCCAAAGGATCCTCTAGCTACTACAGAAGAAAGTTTTGCCAGAAGCAAGCCACAGCATGCTGTTAAGAAACAAATGCTCCCATGCAACCTGTGCTGTCTAGCCATTTAACATCCTGAGCTCAGTCCTCAGCCTTAGCAAGCCCCAGTTACAAAAAGGCAGTCAGTAACTGCTCTATTCCAACCATAAACAAGCAGTTGCATCCCTAATCAAATACGGAGAGGGACCTTTCTTTGAAAAGACTTAACCCCTGCACAAATTCATGGCTACTTTCGAAGACACATAGAGATCTGAACAGTGAAATGGCTGTGGCCCTCCTAGCAATCAGCCAGACATACAGCCCTGCTGCCCTTCCCTGAGGGAGCTAGGGGCCACTATACATGATTCACTTCTAAGCATAGTGTACACAAGTACTGTATGTGCACACTAACACAATACAGACAGCACATAGCATGCCCTAAAAGGTATTCTACAGAACTTTAAAGCCACAGAAGTGCACATGGGACAATGTGGAAAGCACAGAGTAAACCCTATATTTTATCTTTTAAAAACAGAGGACAGGGCAGCAGCTCAGGGAAAATGAAGGTACTAATACCATGCAAGGAAATTAAAGTAAAAGTTAGCAGCCCACCTGTATAAGACATCCATGAAGCTTCATGTCTGACTAGGGATCCAAGATTTCCTCCATTTTAACCACGACCTAGTGTACCATACATCTAATGAAGCACGTGCTAGGAATAGGCTACATAAATTGGCTGATTTCATATTTCCAAAATAAATAAGCAAATTATAATGCAGTTATCCTTTATTTTTATTTTTTTTCATTTCTCCGTATTCTGTGTTCTAGTTCTCTGGTGGAAAAAGAAAATGCCAGCAAAAATAGGCGCACTAGGAATTGTTCACAAAAATCCATGTGTTAACAGAAATGTATAAAAACTATGTATTTTTTGCATACTTATCTTCTAACATGTGCTTCAGAGCAAGAAAAATTCATGCCTATTGGGAGAAATGCATAAAACAAAGAATTTTCATGCTGACATTTTACTTTTTAAAAATTAAATAAATTACAAACCTATATGGAAATGGAATGGAAAAATGTTTTCTTCAGAAAGTTCAAAAATGTACTAACTAGACAGATCCATTAATCCCTAGTAATTACACTATCTGAGTAGACGAGGAACAATAAGACAGCCAAGGACATTTCTGGAACAATAATAATAACATACATTCGTAGAACTAGCACATATAGTCTTCACCATTTTTATATATATATATCCCACCTTTTCCCCAAGAGTGAGACTCAAGGCAGCTTATATGTTAAAAAGATTACAATTAAAAACATACAAAAAAAACCAACATTAAAAACAAATTAAATAGTTAACCATATAAAAAAGATTCTTAAAAGTTAAACAATATGGTTTAAAATAATACAGCACTTACAACCTTTTTCTTTAAAGCTTCCAGTTCTAAAAGCCTACCAAATAAAAAAGTATCTGCCTGCCTATGGAAGAAGAGGGGCATTCTGGACTCCCTTGAGAGGGAGTTCCAACATCTAGTGGCAGTTACTGCAAAGGTTCTCTCTGGAGTTTCCACAAACTATACATCTGAAGTTGGTGGAACAGAGGGAAAGGCATCTCCTGCGGATCTTGGTGTCCAAGGAGGCTCATATGGAGAGGTACAGTTTGTAAGATAGCCACCCAAGCTGTGATATATGTGATCCACACTTGGTTGCTGCAGCTAGGAATGGGGAAATATCACTTGAATCCTTTAAATTTCAGCCTGGTTTTCTCCCCCATACTGAATATGACACACTCATTTGTGCTGGCAAGTTCAGCTGTTCCCAGCCCACGTTGCTATGTGAGGTGTTCAAGATGAGGGGTCTCTCAGAGGAAAGAAAAAAATCATCATTAGATTGTAAGCCTGAGGGCAGGGGAACTTGTGTGTGTGTATATGTGCTGTAAAGCACCATGCACAGTGATGCCGTGTATGTGTGCGTGTACACAGATAGCCATACATACTCGCCTATACATACAAACAGAAAATGAAAGCTAAGATATGAGGCCCTTGACCTGAATGGATATATCAGTTCAGGTTTCTCCAACAGTCAAAAAGTTTAATTCTCAAATGATTCCCATTCAGAATAAGGAAAAAAGAATTTTTGAGAAATTCTTATTAAAAAAATAATTAACAGAAAAATCTTACCTATCTGTAACTTCAGCATCAAGCAATGGCTTGCATCATGTGTGCCTGAGTCGTTGAAGGGTTAACTACCACTGGGAATTTTCTAACAACTTCACATCAGCTGAGACAGATTGCTTTGTTATGGAATCAGCTAATATATTCAGCTGTGAGAGTAGGCAAATTCACACAATTTTTTGTCTTAATCCTTGTTGCATTCCTAACAAAGAAGCTCCAGAGGTCAGGATGCCTGTGCTTCCAGGATAATCTACAACAGTAGTTTCCAAACTTTGGTTCTCCAGGCATTTTGGACTTCAGCTCCCAGAATTCCTGACTGTTGGCCAATTTGGTTGGGGCTTCTGAGAGTTGAAGTCCAAAACACCCAAAGGACCAAAGTTTGAGAATAGCTAATCTAGGGCCGATTCCACACGGGGTTTTTTAAATGGGGCACAGCATCCTCCAAGGAGGATGTCTGCACCTGGGACCGGACTGGGTCGGACCTACTGAACGTAGATCCGCACTCCAGCCCACTCCCGAATGACCTCAAGTGGTCGTCCAGCATGCTTTTGAAAGACTGCTAAAAACAGGTTTTTCAAAAGCACGGAGCGTGCCACTGCAACCCTGCTCCCACATGCAGATTTGCAGGCTCACATTGGTGCACGCCTATGATCTGCCAGGGGCGGGCTTTAGGTTGGCGAGCTTCAGCGGTTGCTCAAGACCCTCGACCAACTGGAAGCCGCCATTTTTGTCCCTGGAGCAGTGCAGAGCGGTGGCCACAGACTGCTCTGGAGAAGCATGGACTGGACCGGGGAGCCCAAAAGTCCAGTGAGTAGCTTCACAGGGTGATTCCCTTGCCCCGTGCGGAAATGGCCTAGAAGTACCTTGATCCACCTAGACTGAGCTGCCACACAAAATGATCTAATTGTTGTGTTTTTAAAGAAGCAGCCTTTCTAAAAAAAAGTTTTTCATAGTGGTGCTGCCTTCCTTCCCTGCTTCCACAGGCATGCAAATTAGGTTGGAAAATAATTCTGCAATAATCCCTCCTGACCTGCTGTATGAGGCCATTTTGTTTTGAAAAGGGGGTGGTTTCCCAAGCCACCCATGGAGGCTTCCCTTGGAATTTATGAACTGCCCTCAAGCAGTGCTGACCGTCTGATACATGGGTCAGCTACACATCAGTTTTTCTCAGTGAATTATTAAGCTATTAACTCTATAGCTTTCTCAGCTTTAAAAAGTGCAGTTTTGCTGTGCACTCAGAGGATGAATAGCTTCAATAAATTCCATTAGGCTAAGGCACCATAAGAATAGCAGAGTGTTGATTTTAGGAAAATGAATGCCACCTGGGGATTCTTAGCCTTCCACTGTGATTAGTGTGGTGGTCTCCTTTCTTTAGGTGACTGGGTTTTGGAAGCTGTGTCTCTCAGGAGGCCACTTCAGTTTTACTGTCTTGGCTGTGGCGGAATCAAATGTGCTCCAGTTTCTACATTTGCATCTCGATTAGCATATGATTTGAAATAACTTAAACAATTACTGGGACAAAAGAGGGAGGCTCTCTGAATATTTGTGTTGTTTTGATGCAATTTAAAACTCTGCTTGGTGCCATGTTGATTCTCTGCCCTTGCTGTCCTTGGCCTCATTGACTTCACTGCCATGGAATCTGATTGACTGTGGCAGCTCACATGGTTTTACTGATGTCCTCACAGCCAGCTATATCTGGCTGTGGTGACAACCACAACTGCTCATAAACAAAATGATGTGGGTTGCTGAAGCTGATCTGAATGAATGGCACTGGGGGCAAAGAAGCAATGGTGAGTGGGGACAAGGCTTTAAGGTAGAGAAGGCTAGGAACCCACTCAAAAGAGGCAGGAGGGCTCCTAAATATAGTAGCTTGATTCACCACATTCTGAAGTAACTGAAGCAAAACAACATTAATGTCTAAAGAGCTTTCCCACATAAGACCATTGTCAAGAGTCTAACATTATCTAATTGCATTCCCATAAAGAAGAATGAGATGAAAAATAGCACTTTAAAGCAGGAGCTGAGGAAGTGGTGCCAACAAGAACTAAATTTATGTGAATATTCAGGATGTCTGAGAAACTTTTTCAGCCTGAGCTTTAGTGGGCTCGTCTCAATCTGCCCTGACTGACCATAGGGTCAGAATTTTTAAAAAACTTTAATTTTCTCAACTATTCATTGACATACTCACATGTATTTGAATCATTAATTGATTAATTATTAGATGTCATATCAATTTATTGAGATAATCTGTTGCTGTAGATTTTAATTCTAAAAAAAATAACATCTTACCATTTTCTCGTATTGTTCGGTACTCCCTGCCAACACCAATTTTCAATTCCCTTGTGTTGCCTAGAATACCATTTCTGAATTTGAAACTGAAATATCCTTTCAAGACCTTGCTGTTATTAACTTTTCTTTCTATTGTTTCAATAGACAGGTGTGTCTTGGGACTCTAGTTCCTGGTGCACTTTCACACTATGCAATTATAGCATTATGATTCCACTTTAACTGTCACGGCAGGATCCTTTGGAATCCTAGGAATTTATAGAGAGGCACCAAAGCTCCATGGCTGAAAAGTCTAAATACCGTCCCTAAACTGCAAGCCCAATGATACCACAGAATGTTGTTATGGCAGTTAAAGTAGAATCAAAGTGCTATAATTATGTAGTGTTAAAGGACCATGGTAACTCTCAGAAGAAGAATTAGTGAAAAGTCAGACTCAGACCTACACATATCCTTCTGTTACTTCCCTTCAGGTGAAGTCTGAAGTTATTTTGGCTTAATTCAGTTAAATCTAGGCCCCAAACAGATAGGAATCCATAAGCTAATTACACAAATTTCTCATTGCCCTAAGGCAGATTTATCAGGAAACAGTAACTTGAGTTTCTCTATGAAACAAATCTCTTCTGAGACTTAGGAACAGAAGATTCCCTACTATTTATCTCATCCAGATGTAATTTCCTTTTGCTCTACATCCAAATAGGGCATTAGCATCAAATGGTTTTTCATTTACTCTTCAGTAGAGCAAAGACTTTTTAAAAAAAATCAATGTAGTATATTATTTTCTACTCCTGCTTTTCCTCTCATTTATAAATCAATCATCTGAAAGACTTACACAGATTACTATAGATGAAGACCCTCTACTGCCACTGTTCATTTCAGTCACATGCCTACACATGTTCTTGATGAAATCTCCCTTTCTCACATGATTACTTTTCTTTATCCAAGAATATTACTTAGAACCCCTCATGTGCAATGATTACTGAACACATTGCAGTTTAGTTCTGCTTAAAGAGACATGATTAGGTGTATCAAATTGTCTACTTAAGCAATCAGTCTTAAAACTTCACCATTTACTAGTTTGTCCCACTGATACCTCAACTCACTTGTTAAAAGCCATCACTGGCATAGATGAATAGGTGTCTCTCTATTTCTGTCACAGATGTGATCACCATCTGAGCACTTTCTAAAATACTACCTTAGAAATGTACTAGATTTGTTACCACCAGATTTTCTAGGCCACGATTAGGAAATGTGACCTTCCAAATGTTGTTGGACTACCGCTCCTATAATCCCTGGTAAGTGGCCATTCTGGTTGGAACCAATGGGAGTTGGAACTGTCAAAAAACTGGGGGGCTGGAGTTTTCCCATCCCTATTCTAGGCTGGTCTTCAGAATCTAAGCTTTTCAAAGGCCATTTTTGGACTACAGTTTCTAGTATTCCACGGCCAACATGACTGGCGGTTGTAATACAAAAAAGCAACTTTTCTAAGTTCTGCTCACAGTAAAGGTCAACACTTGGAAGTTCCTAGGAAAGATATTCATGGATTAGTCATGGCACAGTCTGAAATCCTGTTATATCCTGCATATGCCTTCTCATGGTCATTGCAGAAGGAAGCATCTAGAGCAGTGGTTCTCAACCTGTGGGTCCTCAGATGTTTGTGAACTTCAGCTCCCAGAAGCCCCAGCCACTATGGTCAATGCTCAGGGCTTCTGGGAGCTGAAGTCCAAAAACATCTGGGGACCCACAGGTTGAGAACCACTGATCTAGAGCCTCTTTTGCACAATGATACCTTGCTTGTTCAACCCACCATTCTGATGCAAGCAAACACTCCATTGTTATTCAATGGCTTGGAGAGGGGTGTCTGTTGCCTGGTAGCATCCAGTCATTTTTGCAGCATGACACAGGCAAGGCAATCATCCTTCTGGACCACCACAGGACCCCCAGAAGAACTGAGAGGATGAGGTTTCCTGTGTGAATCCAGCTCCAGAAATACAGCAGGATACTGCTTGCATGCTCCACCAATCCACTAAACTGCCATGAAAGCATATAAGTAGTAGGAAAGTAGGTTCCATATGGTAGTAGGGGAGAGAGGAGGTATGCCTTGGAGAACCTTACATTCTACCAAGTTGGTCCATGTTCTAAGCCAATGCATTGTGTTGTCATTTCTTTCTGTGGATAATTTATATGCTTGTGTTTTCACTTGCAAATGCTTTTCTTCCCCCATGTTTGGTGCTGCTGCCAGTGATTCTTCATTTTCTGCAGTCCAAAACCCATGTAACACATCAGTTAAGTGTCCTTATAGAGGAGCTTGGGTGAAAAATGGATGTAATTTCATGGATAGTAATAGTGAAGTGAGTGGTGAGAACAAAAATGAATTGTGAAAAGGATCTCCCCAAACTGGGAGAATAAAATGGCAAATCAGATTCAGTCTGAACAAGTATGAAGCGATGTGTACTGCAGCCCAAAATCCCAACTCTGCACATATGCTGATGGGATCTGAGCTAGTAGTGACAGAGCAAGTGAGATTTATCTTGGGATTATCGTGGACAGCTTGATGCAAATGTTAATCCAGCATGCAGCTGCTGTTTAAAAATGAGACAAATTCTGGTTTAGATATATTGAAGAAAGAAACTTAAATTGAAATCACCAATATCATACTGCTTTTATAAATATTCATGATACAATCATACATAGACTACTGGTCACCTGAAATGATATAGTACAGCTGGAAAAGTTGCAGAAAAAGGCAACCAAAATGATCAATTTATGGTTGTTTAACCTAGGAAAAAATAAGAGGAGACACAAGAGTGGTTTCTAGAATTAACAATGTGGAGAAAGCAGATAGGAAAAGTTTTTTCTCCTTTTATCATAATACTTGAACTCTAAGTTGAAGGTCATTCACTAAGGTTCCATGGTGGGAGAGTCAGGGGAGTTAGAAGTATTTCTTCATACAGCATAGTTAAATTGTGTACAGTCATCCCTCCACATTCGCTAGGGTTAGGGGCACAGGAGCCCTGTGAAAGTGGAAAAACTGTGAATAACTCTAGGCCTTCCCAAACCATATTTAACACACACAAGAAAAGTATGATTATGATATTCAACCGACCATGGATTCCTTTGAGGCATCAGAGTTCCTTCACAAGGCAGAAGTGAGTGGCTAGTGGGACTTACTGAAATCTCCACTGCTGCCCCATACCATTTTTAACAGGGACTTACAAGCGTCATTCACAGTTTCTCTACCTCACAAAACTTGCAGTCCCTGTTAAAAATGGCATAGGAAGGCAGCAGAGGTGACAGCAAATGATCAGCAAAAGTGAAACCCTCAAATGTGGAGGACTGACTGTAATTAGATACTGCAAGATGTCAATTTGGATGACTTTAAAAGTGAGTTTGGCAAATTCATGGACATTAAGGCCACCAAAGGCTACTAGTCAAGATATGTGTGCATATGTGTATATGTATACATGTTGTTCTTGTATGCGTTCAAATCATTTCCAACTTATGGAGACACTAAGGTGAACCTATCATGGGGTTTTCTGAGGTTGAAAGTGTGTGATGTACCCAAGGTCACTCAGTGGGTTTTCATGGCTGAGAAGTGAATCAAACCCATACAGTATTGGTCACCATTCAATACTCTAACCACTACACCACACCAGCTCAATGCTACACACACACACACACCTCTGTATATATATTATCTCTCTCTTTCTCAAGTTTTCTCTCTCTCTCTCTCTCTCTCTCATATATATATATATATATGTAGTGTATACACACATATGCACATATCACATCCCGTATCAGAGGCAGTATGTCTGCCTATGCATTGCTAGGACTCACGAGATGAAGGGACAAATTGGTCTCATGTGTTACTTGTGTCCTTCATATCAGGACACCTGCTTGTCCCTTGTAGAAACAGAATGCACAATTACATAGCTTTTGGGTCTGATTGAACAGCCCTCCTGTGTTTTTGTATAGTTTGCTCTGCCTCCAGCAGCCCTTGCCTCCATTCCCCCAGTTCTAGTAAGCATCAGCCACAACTGGCTTCCATCTCCTAGCCTAAGGTGACCACCCCACTTGGTCTAATGGCAGGGTCAGAATTTTGCCTGTCATAACAAATTTGGAATTCTTTGCTCAAGAAGCACTTTGAGGAATGTTGAAAGTACCAATTTTGAAAGTAAAATTTTGAAATACAAATTGTATTTCTCAAAAGGCTTCCTTTTGTTCTCATAAGGCTCTCCGTGTGCGGAAGCCTATTTCTGCACAACAGAACGGATATTTGGATCCCAGCCCATTTTTTTTATTAAAAGCCTTTCCTTTTATTATTTTATTAAAGGCATTTTGAATCCATTTTTCATTTGAGTAGTAAATAAAATTAATTTGGAACAGACACGATAGCTCTAGGGCTACGATGACTTTCAGCAACACAAGTATTAATTCTTGGAAGAAATTAAATACAGTTGCTGCAAAAGGGCAACATGGTTTGATAAACCGTGAAACTGAACACTCCGTTGCAAAAGCAGAGTAGCCTTATTTTGCATGTGGTGCGTACTTTTTGTTTAGATTTGCATCTGTCATGAACTCCACATGTCTTTATTTTGTGAAAGGTATCAAAAGATTCTGATTGCATTTCCAAAGAGAAGTTCCTCATTGTTAAGTGGTCCAAAATGCTGAAACTTCTACTCACGTATAGTCAAGTGCAATTAGTCACACACAACAGTTAGTTATCCTAGGTGAACATTCTCATCTAAATTACAAGATGCAATCAGTCACTTATGTAACACCTTACCTGAGGACTCCTCTTCAGAAGACAAGAGCCAGGATGATAGGCCTCAGATAGAAGACTAATGCTGAGGACCCAATTGCTATTTATCCCTTGAGTCCACTACAGGTTGAGGCTCATCATTTAGCATTTAGCATTTGTTACCACCGTGTTCTGGCCTGACCTTTGGTGGACCAAAGATATCATCTTGATATCATAATTCGGCCCTACTCTGCTACCAGCCAAGTGTTTGTGAGGCCCGCCGAACAAGCTTGAAGCTAGGCATGGCTACTGTTTGCTGCTCCCACCAAACCAAGCCAGATATTGCCAGATCTGCTTTAGGGGACCTCCCGAAACAAACACCTTCATCATAAATGCACGCTACCACAAAGAGATCCTCTGCCCTGAAAGGACACCCTGGCGAGCTAGGTACTCAACTGCCGAGCTAGCCGCATCTACATACCGGCCATACCATTGTCAATTCGGACTCTAACTCAATCATGCAAATTCTGACCTTTCGGAGGCTTTGTCTCCAACCCAAAACTTATTGTTTTCACCCAAGACCAGACTAGCCTGCGGTTGTTCTTTCCCCTATAAAAATCTCCCGCTCTGAGAGCTCTTCGGAACTCTCGCCAGATCGCTTGGACTTCATTCTGCCTTGCTGCCGCTCGGTTGAGCAGATTCCCCTCGGCCGCCACGCCGGGTTTCTTCCTCTTCAATCAGTCTTCTTCAGGACTGCAGGACAGGTGGCGTATCACCCATTCCCCACAAATTCTATTTTCCTTTTCTAGTTAGGAGTGTGTTTGTGCTTTTCTTTAATAACTGTTTAATAAATCTTAATTGTTGTTTGAACCATTTGCCTGCTCTCTGACCTGACGCTGTAGACATAGGGTAAAAGATCTTGCTGCATTGCCCTGCCTCTCGTTAGCCAAGAGAGTGCTCCAGCTAATTTTTCCCATCTTTGCTTGTTGTTGTTTGGTTATTTGGGCGCCCCTCCCGGGACCCCCACATCACAGGGTAACAGATTTATACTCCCCTGCCCTGCAAACACACACATAGGAGCAGGGAGCCAAAGCTGTCTAGAAAGCAGAGACCCCCCCAAGGCATTTGATGGCATCTATGGAGGCTGAACTCTGAAAATCCAGCTGGGGCAAAGTTCTGAGGAAGCCCCAGCCATAATCAGCTTCAGTGACAACTGTGCAAGGGACTGCTCACACACAAGCTGGGAACAACTCAAATCTTTGCTGACTTGGCTCCTGCTTTCAGTGTGCCTGAGATCCTACTATCTGCTCTCCTGGACCCCCAGTATTGATACACACATGCCCTCCCATTGGAGGCTCAACTAGTATCAACACTGGCTTTATTCAGGTGCCAAATAAAAACATGGGGAATCACTAAAGCTTTGGAATCCTAACTGATTCACTCAAAAACATTTAAGCACATGGCTTTAAATTGTTTTAACCTGTTTTATCTGTTTCCAACCTGGCAATTTGTTTAATGTATTTCAGTCCATGTAAATCATTTTCACTGTTTTGAATTATTTTAATCTGTTAATCTGCTCCTTGCCCTGACGTGTCATGATGTAGGACAGGCTATAAATATTTTTAAAAGAGCCAGTGTGCTGTCATGGGTTGAGCTTTGGACTATGACTCTGAGAGACCACATTTGGAATCTCTGTTTGGCCATGGAACTTGTCCAGCCCTTCTTTGTTTAAAGCATCCTACATTTAAAGGCCAGCATAGTACAGTTACTTGAGTGCTGGACCAAGTCTCCAGAAGGCCAGGATTCAAATCCTCACTTGGCCATGGAAACACCTTGGGTGACCTTGGACAAGTCACATTCTCTCAGCCTCAGAGGGAAGCAATGGCAAATCTCTGAACAAATCTTGCCCAGAAAACCCCATGATAAGGTTGGCATAAGTTGGAATAGACTTGAAGGCACATGTCAAATGACAAAACAAATATCTGAAGGCTGTCATCAAAAACTAGTTTAAAAATACAAATAAATAAATAAATAAATAAATATTAAGGTAGAGCAGCAGCCTTCAAAATGTTTAGCGACAGTTAGCAACTTGACATCAGACTGGATTCACTCACAGGTCATCTGGCCTGAGTCTTCTGCACTACAGTGAGATTTACTATGTTTCCATTTAAATTCTATTAATAATTTCTAAATGTCTAAATCTATAAACTAGTATATTCAGATTTTATGTAAACCTACATCTTTTTGATAAAGCATTTGTTCTCGTTTAAAAAGAAAGCATTATACTTTGCAGCCACATCGGCTATACTCTTCAAAATGTATCAATCTCCCTTGCTGGATTGCACTAATTTTCTGTAAAAAATTCATTTTTATGGTATTAAACTCACACAGCAGGAAAACTATGCAGTTTCCCGGAAAATATGCTAGAGACAGAAAGAATGTCTGGATTCTGACAGTATGTAGAAAGCTGAGTCGGCATTTCCCCCCCCCCACTTCTTCTGTGAGGAAATCCTGCTCACCTTTCATCCACAAAACATTTCAAGCTCCATTTGCTCCAAAATGCTGATAACTACCATTACCTGAACTAATTGAGAATCATTATTGGCTGCTCTAACTAAAGGCCTCCTGTGATCTCTAAACCTCCTTTAATGTCTTCATGAGAAACAGCACACAGGGGATGCAGTTGGAGGATAGAATGAAATGACAGCTGAAAATACAGGTGACACCCAGGGGAGAATATTTAACTCATCTTTACAGAACAGTATAACGGGGACTTTATGGTGTTATTTTGAGAATATATGGAAACAGCAAACAACCTTTCTCACAGAGGAAGAAATTCAGGACACAACTTCATGTATCTCTGGTCAGAGAATCACAAAGATGATGATTCTGTTTACACAAGCTGAGGTGTATGGCTGCTTCACCCAACATTTTTAGCAGTCCAACTAACAAATAGATAACTGAGTTGGCACGCCTCAGTTGCCCAGCATTACAATTCCATTCTTCCTCTTCATGGATTATGTAAAAAGCAACCATCATAAAAAATATGAATTATTATGTGTTTTACCATAACTGAGCACTTAATTTTTGTTGCTGTTGTCATTGTCTTGCATTTAAGAGTACTTTAAAGTATTCCAAGAGATTTGCAAACATTATCATCTGTCAGGTTATGCAACTGCGGGAAGCTAGGGGGTTGCAGTAGCCCCCCAGAAGATCTTACAGGGCCACACTACCTGCAAAACATTTATTTAAATTCTTTTGCCCCCAAACACATTCTAGGTGCATGGAGGGCTTTTCCACCATATTTTCCAGGGCCCCTGTGCCATGTTAGGCCCAAGAGAGGATTTTTTAACAACAGGAAATGAGCAGAAGTCACTTTCTGTTCACCTCTTGGGCTTAAAATGGTACAGGAGCTCAAAAATGTGAGCAAAATGCCACCAGTGTCCTCTAGAAGGCAGTTGGGAGCATATTTAGCACAATGGAACACTCAGGTTAAATTGGGAGCTACAAAAATCGCTCTGGGGCCCTAGGCTGCCCATAGGCAGCCAATAGGTCATTCAATGCTCACCCCGTCATACAGTAATCCTTACAAGGTTCTGACAATACAGGCCAATATGTAGAAAGCTGGGGCTGAAAGCACCTTGCTCATCTCCACCAAGCAAGTTTACTACGCACCTTGCTCATCTCCACCTAGCAAGTTTACTACACACTTTGCTCACCTCCACATAGCAAGTTTACTACGCACCTTGCTCATCTCCACCTAGCAAGTTTACTAAGAGATGGGGTTTAAAAGAGAAGGCTTCTGGGTTCATAAATATATCTCATAATCAACTTTTTTTTATTCTTTATGCAGAATCTCTTGTGTAGTGAATGTGTCCTGCTGTCACAGCTATTACACAGACTTCTCTGATTTCTTCCATCTCTTTGATATGCTTGAGCAACTCCACAATCTATGAAGCTGTGGCAGTGAAACAATCACATATCCAGTCCTATACCTTCTGGTGCCTCAAAATATAGGATCTATTAAAATAAAAAATCAAGAGTTATGTTAAAATGAGCAAAGGGTTAGGAGCATACACCCATTTTCACACCATCAGGGCCACCACAGTGCATACCTCTTGGGAAATTACTTCACCTAGGAGGTTACAATATGTGAAGGTTTTCCATTTAACCCACCACTTTTCCACCAGATCTGAGGCTCTAACTACACCTTTGATGCTTCCAAATATGAAGACTTCAACAAATCTCACTGTTACCACCAAGAGAGAGGACTTTCCTTTGTCTCCACCTCTGCCACTTTCTTCTGTCCTACCGCTGTGGCCACTAACTGTGGGGGGCCTCCCAGATATCCTCAAGGTACATGTGTGAAATGTTATGCAACTTTTATCCCCACTGTAAACCAGCCCACTTTATTCACTGCTGCCATCACAGGCACCTTTTTCTGAATCCAAACTTTCTAACATGTTGCATTCCTGGAGGCCAAAACATATAAATACAAAAACAAAACAAAATGGTATTTTATTAACAGAAGCAGAATGTAAGAAAACATATTAATTATGTAATACATTTAGAACACAACTCACATTTTCTCACACAAATCACTCCTAGTTAATTCAGACTTTTAAATAGCACATATTAATTATCAACTCTCTCCCAGCCCTAACCCTCCCTTCATTCACACTTCCACCCTCTCACTGTCACCCTCTCTCTCATTGCCCTTTCTTTCACTGTCCTAAACAACCATATCTATATCAACCCTTATCCTAACTATCATTCACTAACCTTATTCCAACATAATTCAAATCCTTCATCCCAGCTGTCATTCACCAACCTTATTCAAAATCCCCTCAATCACCACTCATTCTCAACATTCCAGTCTCTCACCTCCTCCACACAGCTTCTTACCTTTTTACTTTTAATACACAGCAAATACATAAACAAATTATCTTAATATATACATATATAATTAATTAAACCACATTTCATCCCAAAAGCCCATAATGTCACAGTATGACAAGGATGTATGACAACATTCCATGCACCATTCTTAACCAACTGATGAGCTGCAAAGTTGTGTTACTGTAGATGCTGCTGCTCCCAGAGTTTGGAAAGTTACTTTTTCCAAGTATTTTTTTTCCCATTACTTTTTACAGTTTTTTTAGTTTGATTCATTGTCACTGAAGGGTCAAAAAAATTACACATTGATCTAAATCAGGGGTGTCAAACTCAATTTCATCTTGGGCTGCATCATCATTATGGTTGCCCTCAAAGGGCTGGTTGTATCTGTAAGACTATATAAATGTATCTGCTCTTCTATCATATTAAATAATTTCCTTTGCATTCGATTATTACTGGTTTTTAAATTGCCTTCCCTCTGCATCAACTTTTCTTTTCTTGGACATTTTGGGGCTATTTTAAAGTAGTTTATAGTCCGTATACTTCAGTAAAGTGACATAGAATTGGTCAGTGTGCCACTTTCTGCTCCCCAAACCCTCTCTGTGCCTCTTTCTGCCCTGAGACCCTCTTTGGACCTCTTTCTGCTCCCCGCTCGCCTGTGCCTCTTTCTGCCCCCCTGCCCCTTTCTGTACGTTGTGAAGCTCCCAGCTGCCAGTATTCTAAAGAGCAGCCCAGCAGCTAGCATTGGCAATCTACGTCTGACTGCTCCTCTGTCCAACTCTCGTGAGCCATGCAAAGCGTTGCCATGGTAACTCACAGCAACACTCTGACAGCAAGACTTGGACAGAGGAGCACTCAGAAGTAGAAGAAGATCACGAGTGCTTACTGCTGGGCTCCTCTTCTGAACACCGGCTGCCAAGGGCCCACAATGTGGGGATCGGGTTCGCCAGGTGGGGAGAGTATTGCAGTTGCAGAAGAAGTGTGAAGGCCACATGAAATGGCCTGGCAGGCCAAATTTGGCCCGCAAGTCTTGTGTTTGATACATGTGATCTAAATGCTGTTGTTAGTCCCAGCTAGAATAGACCCACCGAATCCACCTCTGAATGGAGAACCCACACTTATGTAAACCCTATTAATTCTATAGGTTTAGTCTACTTGTGATTACTAATAGGGTTCAGACCTTTTTGTGATTTGCTTTTTTCAATACTTTTTAAAAAGGAAACCTTCAGATTGAAAAGAGAACGGCATATTTTTTTTTAAAAAAATATCCACATAAATTGCCTCCAAGAGTAAATAGAAAAGGTAATTAACTCCACTAAAAAAAAAACCTAACATCATTCCCAGCATTATTTCTGAACTGTAATTTCATTGTGTTGTTGTTATTTTAAAAAGGAACTTATTCATCTATCTACATTACTTGTAACTCATTATTTCTCAATTCTATGCCTTTTGCTTTGTCTCTTAAACATGCAGTTTGAGTCAGGAAAAGATGCCACATGAGGTGAGTGGTAGAGCAGAGGCTGCAAGTTGCTGAGCTTCACTTTTTTTTTTTTAAACCAGGGGTGGAAAACCATGTGGTTCTCCAGATGTCATTGGACTGCAACTCCCAGCTGCCCTAGCCAGCATAACCAATGGCAATGACCACAGAGCATCCTGGCCCAACAACATCTGTAAGGCCACACAAGGGCATCCCTAGTTCACAGTGATATCAGAGGAAGTTTGTGTTCATACACAATCATTACAGTAAAGAGACTGAACTCATGATCTGGGGATTCATTCTGTAGGACTATGAAGAAATGTCACACATGTCATTTCTCATCAAGCCACCAGACTGAGTATTTTGTACAAATAGCTTGCAGCTTTCTCCATTCTTATATAAATATAGATTTATACTGACAGCTAAAAAAAGAAAAAGCCTTACCGTGTGTTCAGCACCAGCGAAATGCCCAACAATTCCTTGCTCTGGCATTTGAAAGTAATCCTCTCCCCTGTTTGAATCTTCTTTGGTATCCATTGTTTTCACATAAAAAAAAAAATCAAGGTGTTCAAGTGAAATGCATTGAGTATCAATATTGTAATAGGACCCAGGATAGAGTCAGTAAGGGAATAAGCTTTGCTGATACCAAATCAGATGATTAGGAGGGTATTCACCCTACTATCTTTTCTCCATCACAGATGGAAGAAAGGTCAGTGATTACAAATGAAACAATGCAATTGGACACATCATGGGGTATCGTTTTCACTTGATTTTTTTTTATCCTCTGTAAAACTACCAGTCTATCATACCCTCCATTTGAACTCATATAATAGGTACAATTCCAATTTTCTCTGTTTGCACACTAGCTACTGAGACTATTGACCTTGATAGTGGTATTTCAGCATTCAGCTGTCAATTTCAGCAGTAGTCAAACAGAGTGGTTATGTGAGCATATGGAATAAAGTCAGTGCCACTGGTGTGCCAGATCAGAGAAGTACAGATATAGCTTTAGGCGTTAGATTAAGATCTGCATGTCTATGTCCAGAAACAAACACAATAATATTGTTTAATATTATGTACTTATATTCATACAGAATAAAGTCACTGAAGATAGGGTTTTAAAGATCTGGGGGTTTGGGGAAGGTGAATTCTATGAATCAATTCACTCAACTTCATTGAAATTTCAGATGAAGGAGAATCACAATTTATTTAATGCCCTCCTCCAAAAAAAAAAAAAAAAGAATAGCAAAGAGTTAACGCAGGCAATAACAACAACCTAGGTATATTCTAAGATGAATGACAGGTGAAGTGGAATGTATCCTATACAGAAAGATAAATGTTTGGATCAAAGGCTAAACATAAGGGTGAAAGGAGTTCAGAAATTGAGAATTTGAACTCAGAAAGAACCTCGACCTGGTAATATGAGGCTGTAACTTAGGCTATTTCCGCACAGGGCAAGGGAATCGCCCCGTGCCGCTACTTACCAGGTCTTATGGCTCCCTGGTCTGGTCCAGGCTGCTCCAGAGCAGTGCGTGCTCATCGCTCCGCACTGCTCCGGCGTCAAAAATGGCAGCTTCTGGTTGGTCAAGGGTCTTGACCAACCACTGAAGCTCGCCAGCCTAAAGCCCACCCCTGGCAGATTGCAGGCTCGCATCGGTGCAGGCCTGCAAATCTGCACAAGGGGACAGGCTCGCACTGACGCACTCCGTGCTTTCGAAAAACCGAAAGAAACAGGTTTTTCAAAAGCATGCTGGACGACCACTTGGGGTCGTTCCGGAGTGGGCTGAGGTGCGGATCTACGTTAAATAGTCTGTACTCAGTCCGCTCCCAGATGCAGACATCCTCCCTGGAGGACGGACTGCACCGTTTCAAATACCCCGTACGGAAATGGCCTTAGAGATAAACCAGACCAGATCCTAATCTTATCGGCTTTTCTTTTTTTCTTCTTCCCCGAAAATAGTAGCAGATACAGGGCCCAAAACTTCCACTGTTTGTGGTTAGAGGAAGTTTAACCCTCTCTTCACTTCACTCTCCTGAGAAGAATTGATCTTCTGGTGTCAGCAAAGGCTTCCCTCCTGGGGCTAGCAACAGCTTTCAGAGGAATGGTTTTCACTGAGACCATGAAGGGGAAAGAAATGGTTCAACATTCTGCCCCAGTGCTCCCCCAGTGACAGATTATTAGGGAGACCAATTCTTTCACAATGACTTCATCACTCATCTATCTCACAATGACCACATAACACAGTGGCTGATTGGAAGCACTGACAAACTTATTTTTGGAACATTACATAGGACTAGTTTCCTCAGTAAAACATAAATATTTTAAGTCTCCCTTTCTTCCAGAGATCTTTTATTCAGAAATGCAAGCCAAATTGTTGTGAGATGGAATTGCTACCTTTGAAACCTTTTGCATTGATCCCTTCCATGTCATAGATATATGTTGTGGCAGGAGAGAATGTTCAGAGATAGTTTAATGAAAATCCCAAAGCCTGACATTGTGCTCAATCATGAGAAACAAAGTATATCTATCATCCCTGTCAGGTAATGGGATGCTAGAACCAGCAAGCATTGGGTCCTAAACTTTCTATGATGAGAGTATATAAATTTCAGGGATGCTGTCTAAAAGACCTAAAATCAAATGCTTACCAATGTTTTCTAAAATGAGGACTTCCTTGAAAATCCACAAGAAACCCTGCATTCTAATCTATTTTAGAACGTTGAGTGTTGGCTGGAAAATCTATTGTTCAAGCAACACTGAAACAGGTGTTTTCCTTTTACTTAAAAGGCATTTACAAAAAAAATTAAAATAAATAATTGCCAGTACTGTTCAGCTGCTTCATACCTGCATGAAGATTAAAACAACAATGGATGACTTACATGTATGGAAGTGCCATAACAGATTAGGAAAAAAATCCACAGAGGAGTCATCCATTTGTGTGTATGTGTCTTCAAGTTGCCTGTCATGGGAATCCCATACAGCAGTGGTTCTTAACCTGGGGTCCACAGAGCCCTCACAGGGGGAGTCCGCAAAGCCCCGCAGCTGGATGCCAACACTGTGGCGGCAACAGGGACTTGCGCAGAGTCATCCAGTGTTTGAGTGGGGATTTGAATCCTAGTCTCCAGAGGCCTTTAATAAATAAATAAATATTTAAATATTTAAATATAAATTTAAATATATAAATCTTGAATTAAGTCTTGGGGTCCCTGGCAACAAATTATATTTACAGGGGTTCCCGGTAAAGAACAGGTTAAGAACCACTGCCATAGAGTTTTCATAGGGTTTTGTTAGGCAAGGAATACTCAGAGGTGGTCTGCTGTTGCCTTCCTCTGAAATATATCCTACAACCCATGGTATTCCTTGGTGGCCTCCAATCCAAGTACTAACCTGCTTAGTTTCCAAGATCAGATAGGATATGGTGCCTCATATTTCCTCAGAAGTAATGCTTTTTCATGCTATCTATTCATCTGAAAATCATCAAAAGTTCTCAAGCATCAAGTATCTGAATTAATTTTTCTAATCAAGGGCTAAGTCATTAGTACAGTGACATTCTAAGGAGGAAAACATGCTTTAAGATCACATTTCTGTGATCTTCTTTGAACTTGAATGTGCCACTTGTTCAAATGTCTCCTACCTTTTAATGTATGCATTCCCAAAGGACTGTATTTGCAAGTGTTGTTGTTGTTGTTGTTGTGTTCCTTCAAGTCATTTCTGACTTATGGCAACCCTAAGATGAATCTATAACAGGCTTTTCTGGGGCTGAGAATGAGTGATGTGTCCAAGATCACCCAGTGGGTTTCCATGGCTAAGTATGTAATTGAAGCCTAGTCTCCAGGGTCATAATCCAATGCTCAAACCACTGTACCACACTGGCTTTTTATTTGCAAGTATATCTTTGCCATTTAGGGCAGATGTGGGAGAATCTTTTGAGACACACAGACCAACATCCAATTTAAGAAAGGTCTCAAAGGCCACATTTCAAGAGGGAGGCGGTAGAGACAGAGGTGTAGCTGTTGTTGTTGTGTGCCTTAAAGTCATTTCTGGCTTAAGATAACCTTAAGGAGAACCTATCATGTGGAGGTTTTTTGGCAAGATTTCTTTGGGGGAGGGGGTTGCCTTTGCCTTCTACAGAGGCTGAGAGGGTGTGAATTGCTGAAGGTCACCCTGTGGGTTTCCATGGCTAAATAGGAACTTAAACCATGTTCTCCAGAGCCCTAGTCCAACAGGCAAATCGCTATACTCCTCTAGCTCTGATATAACTATGAGAGGAGCAAAATATGGGCACTGCACTCCCAGACAAGAATTCTACCTTCCTAATAAAATATTCCATCAGTCCCCAAATTTCTAGCATTGTAGTAACTTAGATCTTCAGTTAAACAGTTAGAAATATATGTAAAGTCAAAGGCTTTCATGGCCGGAATCCATAGGTCATTGTGGGCTTTCCGGGCTTTGAGGCCGTGTTCTATTAGTATTTTCTCTTGACATCTCAGCTGCACCTGTGGCTGGCATCTTCAGAGGATCTGGTGGCATGTAAGTGAGACAGAATATATATACTTGTGTAGTCCCCAGGTGGGAGGGAGCAATTTGCACATGTTACAGTTGGCCTGTGTGATGGCCTATTGTTAAATGGAATATCCCCCAGGGTGTATTGCTAGTCAGGGGATATACATAACAGTGTGTTAAGTACATTAGCAACCCACTGTATTGCTCCCTGTAGAGGGACCTCCACAGTCTGGGTGGTATTCATTGGCATATTTTTGAGTCTTGATTTTAGTGTTCTTCAGTACTGGTAGGCAAATCTTGTTTACTGTCCAAGTTTCTTCTTTCCTGCTGAAATTGTCCATGTGTTTATGGATTTCAATGGCCTCTCTGTGTAGTCTGACATAGTAGTTGTCAGAATGGTCCAGAATTTCTGTGCTTTCAAAAAGTATTCTGTGTCCAGGTTGGTTTATAAGATGTTCTGCTACTGCTGATTTTTCTGGCTGGATCAGTCTGCAGTGTCTTTCATGTTCTTTAATTTGTGTTTGGACACCGCATTTTGTAGTCCCTATGTAGACCTGCCCACAGCTGCAAGGTTTGAGGTAAACTCCAGCAGAAGTTAGAGGATCCCAGGCCAACTGTAACACATGCAAATTGCTCTCTCCCACCCGAGGACTACACAAATATATATACTCTGTCTCACTTCCATGCCACCAGATCATCTGAAGATGCAGGCAAAATGTCAGGAGAAAATACAAATAGAACATGGCCTCAAAGCCTGGAAAACCCACAACAACCTATAGTTAGAAATATAACTGAGGCCTCCAAAGAAAAAGGAAAGGCAACATTAGCAAGCCAATGCAAACACTGCAAATATAAGAATCCTAGGCACCAAGAATTTTCCATCTCTTTTTCTCTGCAGTTCTAGGGCTCTGAAGGAATATTTCATTGTGATGCACAATTCTTATTTGGGGAGAGGAAGGGTAATGAAAAGTGGACAGGACTAGTGTAATGTCTACCGATCTCGACATTTTTTCCCAAACCACAATACTCTGTATTGTAGCAGGAATACAGAGGCAGTGAGACCACGAAGGTAAGGGAAAAGAGTTTATTAAAAGAAATGGGTGGGCTGCTTGACTGGAATCGCTTCCAAAAAAAGTGCCAAGAGCCCAGAGCACACTTAGCAGAGTGATTTTATAGTATCAGTGAGACAAAAACATTTCTTACGCGCGTCCTTTTCTGAAGTTTCGCGATGTTCTTCACTCCTCTCTTTATCTCACCAGTGTTTACATCAGGAAATGTGTTACAGAGCATACCAAGCAGTTAAGCACACTGTGTCACCCAACCTTGTATTAGAGACAGGGAATTCTGCTAACGCGGCTTACGCAGCATATTGCAAAACACTCTGACTTGCCACACACTTTTGGAGGATTTCTTTTGACACTTTTATAGAGTCTTCAGGCTACCTAGGCTGACCCTCCTTCAAAGTCTACTTCAGTATGTCTACCCAGAGCAAGCCATAATGCAAGACAAAACAGCTGAATTCTGTGCATCAGTCTTCCATCAGATGGAAAAAATCAGCATGATCAAACTTTGAGTCAGCCTTAATGTCATAATTAACCCTCAGTAAGTAAGCATACTCTGCAGGTATAGGAACTTTTCACTGTTGGAAATCCAACAATGTTCAGTGTTTAAAGAGTCAAATGTGCCTTAGAGAGAGCAGCAGTAACAGGGTTGATGATATAAAATCTCTTCATGCCTTATCTGTCTACCATAGCCTCTCCTAGGGATCACTCCGCCTCTTTTCTCTGCCTCCTGTCTGCTCTTTTATTGCTCTAAAAGTGAAAGTAACTTAATCCTCCTTGTTAGCTTAGCCTAGCACCCTTAGAGAGCTTTCCTCTCTCGTATAGAATTCCTATAATAAAACTTGGTGTCAATGTTCGTTAATCATATTATCTAGACACTGCTTACATGCACTACTATCACCTATTTGGTAAGCTTCCTGTTAAGACTGAAGGTTACAACTGAGCACATCATGACCTGTAGCTCCCTGATTAGGGAAACAGGTGAGAAGAGAATGGGCTGACAACCCTTTTCACAGAGCAGTATGAAAGGCAAAGCTGCAGCAGCAACAAGCACCTGCTCAGAGTCCAATTCCAGCTCAGGATGAATTCCATCAGACTCATGCCACTGTATGCAAGTATAAAGACACTAAAGGTCTTTCTGCCCTACACTATTATAATGCTGTTGTTCTCCTTTCAACATCCTATGGAGTCCTGGGGTTTGAAGTTTAGGGAGAAGCATTTAAAATTCTCAACCAGAGAGCTCTTGGGCCTCAGTAAACTACAAAGCCCAGAAATCCACAGGATGTTGAAAGTGGAATAATAATGTAGGGTAGAAATGATGTTTGATTTGGCCAAATGTCATAATAATATTAAAAGTTGGAAAGCTGCTTTTTAAAGAGGGAAGATCGATTATTTTTATAAGTGCTTTTTAAGCAAAAACAGGCTAAGGAAAGAGGTTGGCTTGTTAACAGGAGAGTGGATTTGTTTTGTCTGGTATCTTACTGAAAGTAATCTGAATAACAAGAGAAACTAAATGGTCAAGCAGTATCATGGCAATAGTCTAAGGCCCTTTCCGCACGGCATTTTCCATGCAAAAGAGGGCCTGGGGTGTCACGCGATTGTGAGGAGCAATCTGCACGACACACTCACAATTGTGTGAAGCTCCAGGGGCCAGCAGGCATCAATCGCACTCCTATTCATTTTCGGCTAGAAGCTGAAAATGGTGCATGATCGGCACATTGCTCCTGGGCCCCGCGCTCACTTACCTGGCGTGCGGAGCCTCCGGAGCTACGCCAGTCACGCTTCCTGCCCCAGCACAGCCTGGGAAAGTCCCAGGCTGCGCTGCGGAAGGAAGGAAGAGGCAGGGCTCTTGTGTGAGTAGGCAGCTCGTGCAGAGCCGAAGGACCCCGGACGTGAGAACCTCTCGCCGGAGGCTGCTTTAGCGATCCCCGTGCCCCAGCACCGGAAAAAGGTAAGGTGTGGAAAGGGCCTACCAGCAGAGTCACTGTGGAGACAAATGTATGAACTCTATATATGCCAAATTTTGTTTAATAGAAGAATGACAATTATGTGATTCCTTAGAAAATGAGCTATCACCTTGAGGCTTCCATTTTGACAGTTGCCTGTATGTCAGAGTGTTGAATATCAAATGTATTTCTCAAAGCCAATTCTTTGATCTGTCATGTTGGGCCTTCATGTTATATTCAAAGTAGTAAGAGGGGAACTTTACACTGGCCTGCAAACTGAGTACCAGTTTCAGATAACAATTTCTGGGGCTGCGAACCAGAGATCAGTTGTACATCACAATTCCTAACCTCTTACTTCTGCTCACAAAGCTTGTGGGTCTGATGGAGAATCCAGACTGACTATACTTCCACAGACAGTTTTCTTTTTCTCATTTGGGGCTCTTAACCTGCTCAATAGATGGGAATTATCTTGCAGAAAACTCAGGTTTGGATCAGTGTAAACTGACTTAGAACCAGAGGGAGTTATGACTCAGGAGCTTTCTGTGTTTTTCCACTCACCTTGGAAGAACTTTGGATTTCCTTCCCCCAGCCCTACTTGCAAATGTTTATCCTTTAGCTCTGTAGGCCAGGATATTAAAAAGTAAAAAAAGGAAGTAAGAGTCAAGGAGGGTAAAGGTTATAAAGATTACAGGAAAGCAGCTAGGCTTTTCATTCATATATATATATGAAAACCAAAATGCCTTATCTATAAAATTGTCACTATTAATCTGACAAGTTTCTACCCTTTTACTGATCCAGGTCTTTAAAAAATATTTCTTTTGTAGAGGAGCACACATCTTAAATCTTCTTAGTCTTGTTCAAAGTTAAAGCATATGCAAATTTTTCAAAAAGATAACATAGAAACAACCACAAACAATTATACATACAGAATCTTCTAACTTAAGAGTCATTTCTACAAGGTCAGAAAGAAGAAAAATCCCATCAAAATATTCTATCAAATACCGCCATTTGCATCATTGTAACATAAGGCTGATACGGACAGATCTTTTTCTTAAGGTTTACCTGACACAAGATAATTACAGCTATCAATTACTTTGCATGGATTGAGACACTTCAACATTGTAGGGCATTTTCTTACCTTATGTCAACAAGGAGTCATAGTTAAGTGGAAAGAAGTGGTTTTTCATCTGCAGCATCTCTCTCAGGTAGCAGGGCTAAGATTAATGTATTCATTTCATCTTGGAGAGCTGCTGTCAGTTACAACATAGAGTAGGTGATCCAATGGTATGAACATGGGTGGCATTCAAACTGAAAAGGGGTGAGCATCACCCTTACAGTTGGGGAACAAGGCACCTCACTGTTCAGTCTATGAGTCACTAGTAGGTCAGAAGATATATAAGGCAATCTCCTGTATTATGTTGTTGTTCTGTATGCCTTCAAATCATTTCCAACTTATGACGAGCCTAAGGTGAACTTATCACAGGGTTTTCTGGGACTGAGATGTATCACATTGTGACAGACCCTGGGGAAGTGGAATCCTGGAAAACTGCCCAGCAGAGGTTTGCTAGGGAACTAGAATGGCCACTCCAGAGAGAAACCTAGCCCCTTTAGTATGAAGGAGAGATTGGAGACCTCTGGGGGGAAAAAGGCATATATAGTAGGCACTGAATTGACAGAGAGTCAGATTTCCAGAGGAAGGGCTAAGAGTCAGTTCTTCAGCCAGAGAGAGTTTCTCAGTCAAGTAAATGGGGGGGGGGGTGAAGGAAAGGCGGTGTTTTCTCAGAGAAAGGCTAGATAGAGGGGCAGAAGAAAAATCAAACCATTTTTAAATCTAGTCAGAGAGAGTGACCTAGATGTAGGAACAGAGCTCTTGGCAAAAAGAAAAGCCAGAGCGCTGCATGTGTGAGGGACCTATGCCTATAAACTGATGTAAACAGATTAAAAAAAAAACTGTTTAAAATGCATTCTGAAGTTCTGTTTAAGCTCGGGCATATGTACAAAACCAATACTTGATTCTGTTTGTTGTTTTAATAAAGATTATAGTATATTTTTATAAATCTTGACTTACTCGAATGATTCTCAGTAGTAACCAACCAGAACCACACTACCATAAATCATTAAAGGGGTTCTGAAAAACAATTGAAAGTACACAAGGGTGGTGTTTTAGGGAAGGCCAGAGTTGTGTATAAAGTGGCAAGGTGCTTTAGCAGGCTGGAGAAGGGGAAGCTGCCATTCCAGTCTGTGAGCAGAAAAAGCAGGCTTTTTTACAGATGTGCCCAAGGTCACCCAGTAAATTTTATGGCCAAATGGGGAATTGAACCCTTGTGTCCAAGGTCATAGTCCAATACTCGGACCACTACATCACACTGGCTTTCCATGTATTATCTACTCAAGAATATATACACAATGAATATCACATTACTTAGAAATGGAATGTATGGCTTGTCCTTTTAAAATATCTGTTACTATCAACTGGGAAAAGATGTCTGATGTCTGCATTTTTAGTTGACTCCTTTGTCTGGAAATATATTAGGATACCTTCCAAACAGATTATTAGATTTGAAATACGATGAACAAAAAAGATGGGTTAGGATAGAAAAACAGCTAAATAATATTGAATATAAATCACTGCTAGCTAGTAAATTAAAAAGGGAAGAACTCAAATTGATTAATGGCCCTTTGTGGTTGACGAGGACTACAAGGGAAAACTGGATGAAAAACTGAAGGTGAAGAATTATGACTGGCATCCAATAGAATATTCAAATAAAGAAGGAGAAAAGGGTAGAGGGAAAGTATTAAAGAATATAAAAGAGAAAGGATATAAAATAATAGATAATTTATTTGACAGTTCAGGAAATCAAATAGAGATAAATAAATTATCCAAGTTGATAAGACAACAGTATTGGCTTCAATTATATGGAATGAACAAAAGTTTACAAAGTACAAAGAAAGTCAATACCCAATAGAGGAAATACCTAAGCTAAGACAAGGAGAAATTAAAGAGATGGGTGGCAACATTTATAGATTATTATTGAATAGTCAATTGCATTTGTTTAAAGGTATATTAGGCCTATGGGAAAAGTACATAAAACTAAATAAAAAAGAAATGCTACAAGGGATATGAGAGATAACAAAATATAAAAATAATAACCTAAGGGAACAGCAGTTAAAAATAACAGGAAGGTGGTATAGAACACCACTTCAACTATCATATATAAATGAAAACTTATCCACAGAATATTGACATAACTGTGGGGAAAAGGAACTCATATCCATTTGTGGTGGGAGTGCAGTAAACTACAAAGATTTTAGAAAGAAAGAAATCAAGAAATAAATAGAATATTGGGGGAAATTTAGAAATGAATAAGGGAATATGTCTAACCTTAAATGTTAAAAACTTAAAATTAAATAAAGATGAGGAATATTTAGTAAAACAATTACTAAAAGGGGTGCAAGCTGTCATTGCATATGGTTGGAAGAAACAAGAAAGATGGAACCTCAATAAATGGAAATATTATGTATCAGAATATGTCTTATTATTTGTTTGAAAACAGAGGAATCTATATGGAGCAATTGAAGGAAAGCTTTGGTTTAAAAATTGGAGAATATTGATTGAGAACATAAAACAGAAAGAGAGATACAAGGATATAAATAAGATAATTAAGCTGATATCCCACATGAAAGGAAAATGAGAATAATAATAAATAATTCAATTGTTCCCTGGGGGGTTGGGGGAAGGGAGAGAATAATAATTATAATTATAAAAAAGAAGAAGAAAGGAGAAATATTTGAGGAATTACAGCTAACTTAAATATTTGTTTATATCATGGAACATATTAATGTATTAGCGTGTATATTAATAGTGTTATAATAATATTGTAACATTACTGTAACATTATTGAAAAAGTTGTAACTGTTGTTAAAACAAATTATTTTTAAAAATGTCTGCATTTTGAGGGTAAAACCATGGTCTGCGATATGGACTCTATAGGCAGTGATGGCTGATGACTTCCATGTTTGTAGGGCACTCGCGTGTTTTTAGACTGGACTTTAAAGGGGCTACACCAAATATTGAACTCTATCGACAAAATGGGATCAGCATCATGGATAGTGTCTTTAGAGTTCAGACAAAAATCCAGATTAGATTCACTAGTCTATTAATATGCAATTCACCAGCCATCACTGTCCATATGCCAATTATGGTATTAATTATATAAAATGCATTATTTTTGCATGGATTACCTGTGCCTAAGTACACAATCTATTGCAGCAAGTTGTATTCCTATTTTACCTACACACAGCAGCTGAATTTTAGCCAGGAATTTGTCGGAAACCTCTTTTTGCCCCATCGGTAATTCCAGCTTCCCTCCCAGCACAGTCAATGGTAAGAGACTATGTGAGTTGTAGTTCAAAACATCAGGAGGGTGGAAGGTTCCTCATCCAAATCTTAACTTCACTTACTGAGATGCTGTAAGGATAAAATAATTTTTTATATTGTAGATGCAATGCTTTCCAGGGCAACTGTACTCTTTGCTGTTTACTAGGGCATGAAGACAAAGGGCAGAGTAAATGATCAGCCAAGATGTAGCCTTGGGAGAAAAAAAGCAGATAGATAGATAGCCTTCTTGTGCTCAGTCCTTCTAACATTGGCCATTTCCGCACTACGCTATTATAGTGCTATTATTCTACTTTCAACATCCTATGGAATTCTGGGGTTTGTAGTTTACTGAGGTCAAAGAGCTCTCTGGCTGAGAATTCTAAGACCTCTCCCTAAACTGCAAATCCCAGGATTCCATCGGATGTTGAAAGTGGAATAATAGCACTATAACAGTGTAGGGCGGAAATAGCCATTATTGAACACTGGAGCAGAGAGGCGGTTATCATGGCTGTCTGAGTATGAAAGAACAACATCAGTTCAAGATTACTGTCACCACCATGTAATGTTTGGTGTCTTCTGTGCATGGCTACTATGGTGGTTACTATAACTTCCAAAGACTCGGTGTAAGCAGTTCCTTTTGTTGATATTGCTATCTGCTTCTCAGTGGTTCCATGGACAACACTTATCCATGATTCACTACCTCTCAAAAACAAGATCAGTGGAAGCTTTATGGATGTACAAGATGAGTACAGATAAAGGCCAAAGAGAGAGCACTCTTGGAATGGCAAAGCTACTGCCCATAGCAGGTCCCAAAAAAACAAGGAGGTAGGGAGAGGAGAAACTGTGCAATCTTTCGCTAGAGCTGCCTTCCAGCATATTCTATAACTTTGTTCTGTCTCTCAAGTTATTCTCATGGAATCTGTCTCCAGACTCCTGTTTCTTGTTTAAATGTCCCAGATAGGCTTTTTAAAAAATTCCCAGAAACACTAGGGCCATTTCAGCACTATGCTGTTGTAGTGCTATTATTCCACTTCCAATAGCCTGTGGAATCCTGGGGTTTGCAGTTTAGGGAGGGGCCTTTCAAATTCTCAGCCAGAGAGCTCTTTGGCCTCTACAAACTACAAACCTCAGAATTCCACAGAATGTCCAATGTGGAATAATAGCACTATAATAGTGCAAAGGTGGAAATGACTCACTTGTTTGGACCTACTTTATTTGCCCCTTCATTCAGTCAAAGGAGTTTGAGAAAGGTTTGTCATTCTCTCTCAAACTTCTGATGACCAATTTGCACTCAGAACATTCTCCAGCTATCTTCTAGCCATTAAGTTTCATTAAGGAGCCATCAGACACCCATCCCAGCTCATTAGCATTCATTTGTCCAATACAAAGAGAATGGCAATTCAGCATTGCTTCAAGGGAAAACTGCAAAAGCAGTTTAAAAAAAATTAGGAATCTGCTTTCATTTTTTTTAATTCATTGGGAATAATAAGATCTCAATTACATTTTAAAAGTTTAAGGCCCAGGACTAAGCAGCCACTTTTACTGGAACATGGTTTTCAGCTGCCTGTATACACATAGTTCTAGAAGCTGCCTGCCAGTGAACTGTCCATATATTTCAAACCTATATGCAAACTTCAGTATCTATCAGTTTGAATTCAGCACCAGTTTTGCTTTCTGACCCTTGTTGCATCTTTATAGATGTCTTTGTAGATGCTTCTGGAAAATCCATAGCTAGCAAAATTATTCTTCTATGAAATGAAAGAGTTATATAATCTATAGCAAAGCCAGCATATCATGAGACTCTTAAAGTAATAGCATTCATATCAGAGTATAGTGTAAGCACTTCTATGTGCCCTGTCTACAGTTCCAGCCAGGCCTTCTTGCTTGCCCACTTCCTAAGAACAATGCAGAAAATCTATTAATAGGTCTTCTCTGAGGTTTAGGATTTATCCTACCCCTGCCCTTCTTACTACTGTTTCTCTATCATCACCTGTAGTTTTCTCAAGGGTCTCTCCTCAGCTCATAGTGTAGTTCATACTGCTACATTTAGCCAATTTGTCTTTTGGCATGGCTCTTTATGCTTCAAGTGCTCCCTTTACTGCGTACAGCTTCTGACCGTAACCACTTGAAGTTTCTTTAAAGACCCTCAGTTCCTTATTCTCCTAGCAAAGTTTCTGACAGCATCTTCCCCAAAGGAACTTGCTTTCCCTTGCAACAGAAAAAGAATCAAGACAATTCTCTGGGTCAGAATCTGGGAACAGAACTGATTCCATCAGTTTCCAATACACCTGGATGAAGCAGAAGGCAAAGTAACACAGAAAGAGTCTGCCCGCCATCACTGGCTAGGATCAACCTTCATGGTTTCCTCTTTCCTCAATACTTTCTAATGGGGTAACCCTCCTGGCCTTTATGACATTACATCACTTTCTCTGAGAGAAAAATATTACTTGAAAAAGCTTATCATGTTTATTCTCTTTCTCATTTTTTTATGTATCCTTACCCACCAACCTTTCACAGATGAAAACTGGGACACCTGTGCCCAAGTGACATCAGAGTATGACCAAAATGGCAAAAGTTACAAATGAGGAAGAATGCACAAATTAGGATATGCTGAAGCAGTTTGCTTTTGCCTGAGCCTATTGGGAATGGCAAGATTTCATCTGCGCCTCTCCTCTCCCTCCCGCTAAGTTAATTGGCTCCTCTCTTCTCCCTCCTGCTAAGTTAATTGGCTACAAACTATTTTTGCATTTGAACTCAGTTTGCAGCAACTGAAACAAGCTGAGAACTAGGGGCAGAAATGGGAGAAAGAGAGAGAAACTGGGACATTTTAAAAGCAGCTCAAAAAGTGGGAGGACAGAGCATTAATACCTAGGGAGCTAGTTATGTTTAGCCTGACAAAAAGAAAGTTAAGCGGTGATATAATAGCTATGTTTAAGTATTTGAAGAGATGTCATGTTGACGATGGAATAAGCTTGTTTTCTGCTGCTTCAGAGACTAGGACACAGAACAATGGATTCAAATTCCAGGAAAAGCAATTTCACCTCAACATCAGTTAGAACTTCCTAATGGTAAGAGCCATTTGAAAGTGGAATATGCTGCCTCAAAGTGTGGTGGAGTTTTCTTCTTTGGAGGTTTTTAAACAGAGGCTGGATGGCTTTGTCTGGAGGTTCTTTGACTGTGTGCTCCTGCATGGAGGGGGGGTGGACTCCATAGCTGTTGTGGTCTCTTCCAACTCTATGATTCTATAAATGGAACTGTCCCTGTGTCATAATTCACCTGGGGAACTGAAAAGCTTTGTGATTGATTAACAGTGCAGAGGCTGAGAGCTAGGGTATCAGTCAGAAGCTGGGAAACAAAAACTGACAGGAGAGCATACCAAAAAGTGGTCTTGTTACTGCATTAATTCAAAATCACACCGGGGTTTTTTAGCAGCAAAAAAATGTAAAGAATTTATTAAATGATTTTCCCTTGTACAAGAGGGGAGCAGTTGTGCATCAGGCGCTAAAAATATACTACTCCAAAGAAAATGGCTACACATAGGTAGCTTTATACCCTGTTAAGCATCCATTACAGAAGCAAGAAATCCTAATTATTGGCTAATCCAAATACAGTTACCCTGATTTCTGGGGGTCCCGTGAGAGACACCTAAATGCTCTCCAAATTATACAAGTTGGGGAAATTAGTCAAAGAGTACAAGTTAGCACTGTGAGAGGCAGGGCAACGGAACGAGATCTTTTACCCAGTGTCTACAGGGTCAGGCCGAGTCAAGGAGCAAACAGAAGTGAAATAATAATTGTTGTTTTTAATTAAAATACAATCAAACAAGTGTATGCAACACACTCACACAGATAACTAGAGAAATAAAGGTTGGAGTTGGATAGAGGGATTTTTAGAGGGGGTTATCAGTATGGGTAATACTACACCTGTCCTGAAGCCTGGGTAGTCTGAAGATAGAGTTCGTGAAGGTTCTCAGTACATGGGACTGAGGGGAAGGCTCGCCAAGCAAAGTGGCAGCAAGGGGGTATGGAAGTCAGGAGTGATCTGAGGAAGCTCTCAAAGTCAGGGGTTCTTATAGGGGAAAATGTGACCGTAGGCTAGTCCATACTTGGGGAAAACAATGAGTTTTGGGCTGGAGACAAAGCCTCCGAAAGGTCAGAATTTAGCATGATTGAGTTAAGTCCGAATTGTCAATAGGGTAGCCAGTATGCAAACACAGAGTGCTTGATGCTTGAGTATTTGGCTCATCAAGCTGCCTGCCTGGGGCAGGGAGTTCTTTGTAAGTAGCATGCATACATAATATGGTACTTGCCTTGAGGTCTCCTGAAGTGGCAGTCTGGCTATTTCTGGCCTGCCTGTATTTGTTTTGAATATTCCAGCAATTAGCGACCGAGCCTGTTTGCGTGCTTGTCCAGGGGCCTCGCAAGCACGTGGGAAGGGATAGGTGAGGAAGTCCAAACTATTGATATCAAAATGATATCTGGTATCCCACAAGTCCGGCTAGAAACTGCGGTAACAATATATATAGGAACCATGTCATGAATACATTATCATGTCAGCACACAAGCACTTCTCATGTGCATATGGGTGGTCCCAAATTATAATACAAGACTCCACCCTAGGAGTGTGATTTTTAATATTAAAATAAAGCTTTATGAGGCCCTCGGTCATCAAAGTTCATCTCTAGTGGTCACTCTGTTACCCTGTGACTTGGGGGTCCCGTAAGGGGCACCCAAATAACCAAAACAAACACAAACAAGATGGGGAAATTAGCTGGAGCACTCTCTTGGCTAACAAGAGGCAGGGTAACTTAGCGGGAATCTTTTACCCAATGTATACAGCGTCAGGTCAGTGAGCAGTCAGACAGTTCAAACTAACAACAATATTTATTAAAAAATTATTAAGAAAACACAACCTCACTACTACTAAGAAATAGGAAAGAGAGTTTGGGGGAAATGGGTGATATGCCACCTTTCTCGTAGTCCTGAAGAAGCCATTGGAGAGAAGGAAACCCGGCATGGCGGCCGAAGGGAGCTCGCAGAACGAAGTGGTGGCGAGGCAGGATAGCACTTCGGAGCGGTCTGAACGCAAGTCCGTTGAGCAGTCCGAGGAGCTCTTGGAGCTGGGGGGTTTTATTAAGGGGAGAAATGACCGTGGGCTAGTCTGGTCTTGGGTGAAAACAATGAGTTTTGGGCTAAAGACAATGTCTCCGAAAGGTCAGAATTTACACGATTGAGTTATGGTCCGAATTGACAATAGTATGGCCAGTATGCAAATGAGGCTAGCTTGGCAGTTTAAGCACTCAGCTCGCCAGGGTGCCCTCTCGGGGCAGAGGTCTCTTTGTTCGTGATGAAGGTGTTTGTCTCGGGAGGTCCCCTAAAGCAGATCCAGCAGTTTCTGGCTTGCCTTGGTGTAAACAGATATGACTCAGCAGATAATAGGCATGCCTAGCTTCGCGTTTGTTCGGTGGCCTCACAAACACTTGGCTGGTGGCAGAGCAGGGCCGAATTATGATATCAAAATGATATCTTAGTTTACCAAAGGCCAGGCCAGTACACGGTGATAACAACTCCCCCTCCCCTTGGCCTAGTTTGGTCTGCTCCAGATGCTGCAACCCACAAAGTCTACCTCTCTTTCACACCTGTTGAGCCTACTCAGTTAGATATCTCTTTTACTATCTACCGTTGCTCTACTTGGCTTTCTGTTATTCTAAGTTCTGAAGCTGATTTTCCTGTTATCTGTACCTAGCTGTAAGCATAAGCATTCTTCTTCTTGTTTTCCCTGGCCCCGTTGCTCTTTTTCCTAATTCAATGTGCTTGCTATTAAGCTATTGATTAATTATTTCCTAATTATTATGCCCCTACAGGTCTGGATTCAAGAACAGGGCAGAATCTCTGAGCTAGCTTGGATGTCTCTCATGGGGTGCACAATACATGTTGCTTCTAGAGACCACAGAGCACTTGCTCCCTTTCTTATGTTGGGAGATGATTGTTCAGTGCAAACAGCTAGGGCCACACTAACTGAATTGCGAGTGGGCCAAGCCTCTCCCACAACACTACAGTCCTTCTAGTATCTGACAAATCAGGACAGCGAAAGGACATGATGTGACTTATCCCTTAGGCTGCAAACTATTTTCATGAAATGTAAACCATCACAAGGGCTTTGACAGAACAAATAAATAAACACACATATATATACTTGGAAAGGTCATGGCTTGGTACTGTCCAACCAGCATCTGTGACTATTCTGCAAAAAACCCAGTGCAATATACTTATCATGGTGATTTTTCCTTGTTCTATCTTGTTAGTTTCTAAATCAAATCTCTTTGAGGAGACTGACAGTTAATAACAGCTTAGAGGCAACCCCTACGCTGTTGACCTGCTTTGGTCTATTCCGTTTCCCTGCCAGCAGCTTTAGCAAAGAGAGTGGTTCAGTTATTGGGCCTGGAGCAGATGGATTCACTGCTAATCCTTTTTCAGCTCAGTGGGTTCACACCTCAAAATTATAGCAGCAATATGTCATCTCTCCATGTCACTGGATGTTCAGGTCTAAATGGACCCCTTGGGCACTTGGCAAACTCTTTTCTTCCACAAAGGGCAAGCATTTGCAGAAAACTGAATAAGCTGAAGAGAAACTGTACAATGTTAGATGATACAACATGGACTGGCTTGCTATAATAGGCCATCACCATTTGCACTTTTTTGCTGTGGAGCAGAATATAAGCATCTGTGGGTGGAAAAAGATGGCTTCCAATAGGTGGAGCTAAGCATCTGTCATGTAGAGGGTGGACCTGAGATAATATCATTTGAGGACGATGGCAATGCGTGCTGTTTAGAACATCTGTCCTAAAGCATCTGGTCGAAGTGACTGTTTGTACTACATGCGTTTTCTTGAAATATGAAAGCTAAGAGAGAACAGGAGGAGGATTTGCAGTGCCAAACACACAGATTGCTTAATGGATAATGTACTGGATAGTTGCCTGGCAGAGAAATGAGGGAAGGTTCTTTAGTTTCAACTCAGTTTTTAATCAAAGCTGGGAAAAGTTACTTTGGAGATCTCAAAGTACCAGAACCACTTACCTCTGAGAGATAGTCTTTTTTTTTTTTTTAAATAACTTTTCCAAGCTTTGTTTTCAATATGAATTTATGCTGTAACTATGGACAGGGGGGAAGTCTTTCTGAAAAAATTTACTAAGGCCCTTTTTGCACACCATTTCACATGTGAAAGGGCCTCCTGAGTGTCACGTGACTGCGAGGACCATTTCTCATTACGTCCTCGCAATCGTGTGACACTGCCAGGGCCAGTAGGAGGCGATCGCGGAATATATCATTTTTTGGCTTCTTGCAGAAAATGATACGCAATTGCGTGTCTCTCCCAAGCCTCACATGCACTTATCTTGTATGCGGAGCCTCCAGAGACACGGCGCTCGCGCTTCCTCCCCCGGCACAGCCTGGGAAAATACTCGGCTGCGCTGTGGAAGGAAGGAAGGAAGGAAGATGTGGAACCCTGACACTTCCTTCCGGCCAGCAGGGAGCTGCTGCAGAGAAGAAGCAGAAGGGATGTGACTGCCTCTCGCAATGAGGCTGCTCGCGTGATCCCCACATGCCCACATCGGGACCAGGTAAGGTGCGGAAAGGGCCTACGTTTATCTAACAGCTCTTAAAATGGATCGGGACAGGGTAAAAATATCATGATAGTGTCCCTGCTCTCCTAAAGGTTATGAAGAGCCCCTTTAAGCTTATAACTATGGGGAACTGTTGAGAGGCACACTAGGTGGCTCATAGACACGACTGGTAGTTGTCATGTCACTGCAGCTGTCAATCCCCTCTGAGTTTCATTTTAGACTTTAAATATCCAAGGTACTGCACTCTATACCTCCAACATGTTTACCACCTGAGCACAGAATTAAACACAGAGTGGATTCATTGCCTCAATGCCATGGAACCCATCAGTTTCCACTGAACCCTGGCTTTTATTCTGAACTTTAAAGGCACTCTCCAAAGTGCCGAACTTCTTTTGAGGACTTGGATAGCTCTTTGGAATTTGGGAGAAGATTGATTCCCAGCAAAATCACCATCTGATAGACATGGAAGCCACCAAAAGCCACTGCTGGCCTGCAGGAAGCACTTTGCTTTTGATCATCCTCATGTAATACTAGAACCTGGGAAAACCCACTGAAGTTAAATGCTGGCTGATTTAAAACCAATAATAGAATGCTCTACTTTGCACAGCACACAGGTAAAATGTAGAACTCCATGCCACAAGATGTAGATGGTGGTCAAATTAGATGGCTTTGCATGGGGACTGGATAAATTCATGGAGGATAGTGTCATCAGTAGCTGTTCCTTAGGATAGATATATGTCACCCCAGTTATCAGAAGCAGTATGCCTCTGTGTATTAATTGCTGAGCAGCGTGTAGTAGATAACACATTTCTGCACATGTCCTGGTGGTGGGCTTATTAGAAGCAATTGATTGGCCACTCTGTGAGCAAAAAGTTGAGTTGGAAGAAAGGCCTTACTGCCAATCCAGAATGGCTCTTCTATTGTTTTATTCTCCCCATTCCTACTCTAGACTAAATCTGCTGACAACTAGGTGGATGTGGATCTCTCTTGACAAGCTTTTTTTAAAAAAATAAAATAAAATATTTCACTGTTCACCATTGGGCACCAACATTTACCTAAAGATAAGCTTTGAAATGCATATCATCCCCAACATTTCCTATCAAATATTGAAGTCAGTTCTAGTAACACACATTTGGTGGCTCCCAGCCAGTTAACATAATTATTTGTAGATTTAGGCCATTTCCGCACTACACTGTTATAGTACTATTATTCCACTTTCAACATCCTGTGGAATTCTGGGGTTTGTAGTTTACTGATGCCACAGAGCTCTCTGGCTGAGAACTCTAAACGCCCCTCCCTAAACTGCAAACCCCAGGATTCCACAGGATGTTGAAAGTGGAATAATAGCACTATAACAGTGTAGTGTGGAAATGATCTCAGAATCATAGAACTGAAAGGGATCACAGGGACCATCTAATCCAATTTGTTCCATGAAGGAATATACAACTAAAGCACTTCTGAGAGATATCCATCCAATCTCTATTTAAAGACTGCCAAAGAAGGAGGATCAACCGTCGTTTGAGGCAATTTATCCCACTGTAGAACAGCATTTATATACCTTCAACTTATATACCTCTACAAGTATATGTACTCCTAACTGGAAGCTGTACTGGCTAAGCAGAGGAGCAACAGTGCTCCTAGAACAGGTAGATATCTTTCATCTGTACTACCAGGATAACCCTGCAGGTAAAAAGGAATGGTAGCTTACACTGGATAATCTACACTGTTCTTGCAATGGCTTGCTGCTGCTGTATGGATGCACAGAAGACTGGCATAGGCTGTGGCAACCCTACACAAGTGAACGATGGGGATCAGAGGCACTCCACAGGCATTTCCAATCCCCAGTATGGTATATATGGACAGAAGGAACAGGAAGCATGGTAAATCTAGACATATTTTTTTATGAGTGAAAAGTAATCTGAATCGTGGTCATCCTCAATGAATCAACAGATTCAGATACTGTAACAAATAATCTCTTCCAAGTTGGACCTTTGTTTTGAGAGCTTTTCCTGGTGCCCTTCCTGGCTTCCCAAGTGACACATATGGGCAAGAATTTTGTTTTAGATCATTTTTGGATAGAATTTACCAAAATTTGAAAAAATTTTCACACTGGGGATTAAAAAAAACTTGTGGTTGGTTTTGTTAAGTTTAAGTATGGATAGAGAAACAAAACCTGACAGAGTACCCAGGCCTAGGAATCCAAGGACTTAATTCTTAAAAGTCTGGGTTGGAATCCCTGTATATCAAACTATTGTTGTTGTGTGCCCTTGAGTTGTTTCCAGTTTATGGTGACCCTATGCTGAATCTATCGTGGGGTTTACCTTGCAAGATTTGTTCAGAGGAGATTTGCCTTTGCCTTCCTCTGAGGCTGAGAGAGACTGACTTTCCAAGGGCACCTGGTGGAACTGGATTGCTCTTTGGAAATGCTTTTAAACACGGAAAGGCTGTCGCTGATTTGCGAAGCAAATGCTTCACATTCAAATATTCTTCTATCTTGTATCTTTTTTTTCCGTTTAAAGTAGTTTTATGCTGCATAAATTTAATGCAAAGCCATGATTTTTTTAAAAAAAATATTGCTTCAAAATATGTATGTGCAAAGGTAGTTTTGATATTTATGTTGTTTTTGCTCCTCAGAGTTTGGCTGGGGAGTTAAGGGAGAACTTTAGCTACATACTCAGTGGAGCATGGTGTGCAAAATAGATAAATGCTCCTCTTCCTAATACTATAACAGGAGTGGGCTACAAAGCACTTTATTTACTTCAGTGGTCCTATTACTTTATGCCTCATTACATCAAAAGACTAAACTAGCATTTTGAAAGCTTCAGAAACAGTGGGAACACTCCCTGCCCTGCCAGAGCCTTATTACTGGTCATCATAAATAACAGCTTTCCTCAATTTTCTAATATAGGTTCATCCAACTGTGTACCAAGGAGAAGTGCAAGGAAAAGAATGAGAACAGGAAAGTCCTACTGTAGTTGTAAAACCACCCCAGGTTTAAGAAAAGAGCCCTAATCCCAGACTTCCTATAAGGTCATAGGTGGATAACATGAGGCTCTCTTGATGTTGGACTGAAACGCCCATAACATGAGTTTCAATTACATACATTTTTTACAAATCCAAAAGAAGACTGCATTGACTTGAATGGGATAAGAGCCCTAGGACTGTGCATGCTTGAATACATGAAGCAGCTTCCCCAGGACCAGACCATCGCTCAGCATTGTTTGGTAAAATACTCACCACATAGTTGAAGCAGGAGATTAAACAGCCAGCCAACACAGAAGGGGAAAAGCCAGAAGAGCAGCAGAGGTTGGACTAAAACCAAAAGAAAGAACTAAAAATTAACAAACCAATATAAAATAAAATAGAGCAGCAGAAATGCACGTCTGGCTACACAGGCAACTTCATTCCCTTCCCCAGCACTGTTTCTTTTGAACTTTCTCAACTTGACACCTTGAAAATGTGCTGGATTGCAGGTCCCACTAGCTCTACCCAGCATGGCAAAAATGAAGGGAGTTGTAGTTGAACACACTTTCTAGGCTCCAGGTTCAGAAAAACCATTCTACTATGGCTTTTTCTGCACTTTGTTTTTAAAACGGGGCAGCGCGTCCTCCAGCAAGGACGTTTGCACTTGGGGGCGAACTGGGTCTGGATTACTTTCTGTCGTTTCAGACTTCAACCCGCTCCAGAATGACCAGAACTGGTGGTTCTCCATGCTATTGAAAGACCGCTTAAAACAGGTCTTTCAATAACCCGGCGTGCCCCAGTCCATCGCTGCGCACCTGTGTAGATCTGCAGGCTCGCACCAGCGTGAGACTGCAGATCTTCTGGGGGCGGGCTTCTGGCTGGCGAGCTTCTCCAGTTGGTGGAGAGCCTCCACCAACCGGAAGCCTCCATTTTCGTCCCCGGAGCAGTGTGCAGCGCAGGCACGCACTGCTCCGGATCAGCGTGGATCGTTGGAGGGAGCGCGCCAGTCTGGTGAGTAACAGACTGCCCTGTTTTCTTCCCAAATTGTGAAAAAGCCCTAAGTCTGGCAGAGGCTCTCAGTGCTATTTACAAGGGGTCTTCCTCCCAATTTTGGCCCTAGATCTTTTAACAGAAGATTCAGGGAGGTTAATGTTGTTCTCTGTTCATGAAAACAGGTGCTTCTTCAGTTGGTAACACCCCTCACTGTGAAAACCTGTTTCTGACAAAGGAGACTCCAGTTCATTAAAATGCTCCTTATCCAAATATGTTACAGTGCAAGCAGCACAGAATCACCTGTTCTTTAGAAACCTGAAGTTATATCTCCACTATGGTAATATACACTTATAAGACAGGAAATGAAACTAAGCATGAGATCATATATTTATAGCAGCAAAATTACAATGTGAACTCTTCCTCTCCAATGGTGAATAACATGTCTATTTTCTTCAAAAAGAAAACCTCAAAAAATAACAGTTGTAACTAGAAATGGAATTACTAATTCACACATACAGAGTGAACTAGAATAATCAATTAGTGTCATAATTATTTTACTATTACAGGTAAGGTTGTGGTGGGACAGGACTATATAGATAGCTGGCTAGGGAAAAAATGGTATACTACAAACCCAGATCTTTACTATTTCTGGATATATCAAAATGGTAGGAAAAAACAATCCCCATCTAGTAGTACTTCTTTAGTAGTAGAGACAGTTGATTTTTTTATTTTTTTTATTATTTTTAGTTAATCATGATACCTGAAGGGTTGCCATGCCAGAAACAACTTGAAGGTACATAACAATAACAACAATATGATGAACTAGCCTTAAAGAAACTGCATGCTAAAAGAGCCCAAATTCATTCTTCATTGACAGTTTAAAGCAAAGTACCATAAGAGCTCAGTGAATTCATTCGAGCAGACACACGTCCTTATTTTGTATGACAGTTGTTGCTGACATATTTAACTTGCCCTTTGCTATAGATTCTGACATATGCAATCAGCCATTTAAATGGCTGTTACCATCACTAATTAGATATGCCTTGATCTTTATCTTCCTTCAATAAACTGCCCATCTTGTAGGGTTTTTTTTAGAGCTTGTTAATTGTTTTTAATGATACTGTCTCGTATAAAAGTAAGATTGCTACAGTAACTGTTCCAATTTATCCTGAAGTTCAAATTCATCTGGTGACAGTTCAGTCTGGCCCACAGACTCATTTCCAGATTTGATGTATAACCCACTTATGTTCTAAATTTTCATGTGCATGGACTAACTAGATTATTTCAAAAACCTCTTCCATGAGCATAATATCTCAACCAGTCCATATTTTTTTAGGCTCCTAAGACTGTTGAGGTTAAAGTACAAAATGCAAAATACAAACTTGTCCTCACATACTAATACTTACAATTTGGGGGTAAAATGTTATATTAGAACTGACCTCACAGCTGTATGATCTTTTTTGAGAGCTAAAAAGAAGTGTGATAAGCTCACAAAGTATATACTTTAAAAAGGGAAGTTCTGAAAATCAACAAGGTTTCAGAATGTAGTCTGATTTTTCAGAACTTCCTTTTTAAAAGCATTTCCTTTTAGACCAGAAACTGTAGACTGATGGGAATTGTAGGCCAAAACCATCTGGAGCACCACAGCTGCCCATACCTGCTTTAGAAAGCTAACATGAAGTTATTTATTTTGAAAGAAAGAAATTTAAATTAGTTTTTGCAATCAAATTCAGGGTAGGAGAATCTGGTTGAGGGGTTTTGTTTTGGTCCCAGTATCTTTTGAGCTTCATTCTTTATGACTTAAAGTACAACTCAGATGTAGCCGTCCCAATATAAATACAATCTGATAGAAAATATGTTTGAGAGGTTGTGTTCTGTAAAATTATCTGGAGTTAGGTTGAAAATACTAGCCATTTGGCCAACATTTTTCTTTTTACACTACATTGCAGCAGATTTCCCTCTTGAAATTTGGTTCTTCCCTGCACATTCTCCTTGTAACTGTGAAGATATGTGAGCTAGGTAACACCCAAACTGGTGGACTATGTCCAAGGATGTTTGGTCATCGTTTGATTGTGATATTGCATTGGAAATAACTGGAAGACTATTGCAATGTTGAGGAGGTGTAGGAATGTCCTGCCCCAGTTTGTTCCTCCAAACGATAATTTTCCATATTGTTGCTAAGAAAGGCCTAGAAAGGCCTTCTGCTATTCTTCTATGCTCTAAGTTTCTGTCTGTTACTGCTAAGAATTCTGGGTAATTAAGCACACTGTCTCTTAGCTTGATTTCTGTTTATTGCCTTGCCCTTTCAAGGTCAAGGACTCTGTATGCTTGCTAGCTTAAAATGTAGACAAAACCAAGTTGCAGATGACAGTTGCTAAGTGGCACCTGCTCTTGGCTTGAGACCACTAGCCAAGTAGCACCAAGCAGTGGGCATGAGGAAGAAGTTAGCTTGTCCCAGATGCGCAAGGACTCTATGGATCATTCTATGGAAGATGGCCAAGTCTCTCAAGCCAGGGGATATAAATACACGTTGGACTGTGCTCTTAGTTGAGGAGCCCAGCATAGGCCGACAACTGCAGTGCCATCCATATTGGTTACCAGAGGTGATCTCCTTTGCCGCTTTCTTTATGGGCTCCTGCCAGTGGCTGACTGAAGGACTTGCTTGGGTGAGAATATCCAGCTTTATGTTATCGAGGCATGATAGACTAAAGAAGAGTTCATCTGTAACTGTATGCTAATGCTGCTTACACGCTTGTATTGTTTAAACTTCTTACTCTTGAACAAATGTGAGACATGTTTACCAACCACTGGTGTCTTTGGCTGCCTCCAGATCTTCTAAAAAGAATTCCCTTGCCTTGGTGAACTGGCCAGTCACCTTTGGCAAGACAGATATGAAACACTATGACATGAACATTTTGATTTTTGTTTCTGTCTCCCTTACATGTGAGACCAATGATCGCAACTTTCAAACTACGTGTGCTGATTCCTGCCACTAACATACTGTTTCTGTGTATAAGTTCCAGGAAAGAAGGTATCAGAACATCAACACCATTCTCTTTTCCTGTCCTGATTCTCCCCTGCATGCTTCCCGTATGTGAGAAGCCTACCATTGATCTCATCTACAGAAAGTGAAATTGCTATAGTATGAACTTGGCAAATTATTAAAACTATTGCAACAGAAAAACACTGAAAGGCAAATTCCCTCTGAGGAAGCAGAGTGCCTAGTAAATAAGCCACAATGATTTTCATTGGTGTGCTAGCTTACTGCTCTCTGTGGGGAAGGTAAGTTCCACTATAATTCAAGAAAAAAGTATTAAAAATAACTACTTGTATAGCAAATGGATATCCTGGGTGTATTTTCACAATAACATTTCTTGCAGAACTTAGATACTGTCAAGCCTAGTTTCTCATGCCAAATTACAGAGCTGAATCATCCATTCAATTTAGTGTTCATCAAAAATATCTGCAGAATCAATATACAACTAGATTATAATTTCTTTCTCTTTGTTTGCTTTAAATCAGCATGCATCTTCAAAACTGTATCTTGATCATTGTTGGTTTCATGGTTTTACAGTATTAGAGAAAAGAAACAGTAACAAACAATAATAACTTGTATAGAAGATGGATATCCAGGGTGTATTTTTCACAACGTCATCTCTTGCAAAACTTGGATACTGTCAGTTCTAGTTTTTCATGTCAAATTACAGAGCTGAAACATCCATTCATTTTAGTGTTCATAAAAAATGTTTGCAGAATCAATATACAACTAGATTATAATGTCTTTCTCTTTGTTTGCTATAAATCAGCATCCATCTTTAAAACCATGCCTTGATCATTATTAGTTTCTGAGTTTTACAGTAATAAAGAAATGCACCACATGATGTTTTGTTATATATTTCAATACAATGGGTACCAGAATGGCATGGTTTTTTTAAAAAAACAACAACAACTGAAACACTCTTACTCTTACTACTAAGTCCCAGTGACTTCAAAAGGGATTACATTGGGGTGTTTGAGTATACAATTGTAGTCTAAGGATTCAACAGAAATTCAGCTGCTAGTTTCGGTTACAGTTCCAGGTACAGCAAGTGATTTCCAACTTATGGCAGTTCTAAGGTGACCCTGTTACAGGGTTTTCTTGGCAAAATTTGTTCAGAGGAGGTTTGCCATTACCTTCCTTTTAGGCTGAGAGAATGTAAGCTGCTCAATGCTACCCAGTGGGTTTCTATGGCCAAGTAGGATACAAACCCTAGACTTCCAGAGTAGTCCAGTGCTGAAACCACTATACCACACTGCTCTCTAGCTATAGTAGACGCCCTGAATCAAATACTGAATGGTAAAGGAACACTACACAAATCCTATTCACTCAATGAGACTTAAGGCTTATTCAGACATTCAGAATAGGATTAAAACAAATATATGAAGAGGGAAACACAATAGCCAATCTCCTCCCATCAGAACATATTCATCTGTGTAAAATAATGCTGGGGGGTTGGATGAGTGAATTCCCTTTGAGTGTATTTTTAACCTTATTCTGAACACTGGAATAATCCAACTAAAATCCAAGGAACTCACTTTTAAATACAAAATTAGAGAATTTGGGCTTCAAAGCCCCATTTTTCCCGTTATAATGATGTTGCCTATGTGGTAGAGATGCCTGTGATCGAGATATGTGTGTAATCTGATAACCATAATTCTAACAGTGGCCATTTCCGCACTAGCCTGTTAAAGTGCTGTTATTCCACTTTCAACATCCTGTGGAATTCTGGGGTTTGTAGTTTACTGAGGTCAAAGAGCTCTCTGGCTGAAAATTTCAAGACCCCTCCCTAAACTGCAAATCCAAGAATTCCATAGGATGTTGAAAGTGGAATAATAACACTGTGAACTAAGATAATGTAAGAACCAAAACTGAGCAACATTTTCAGAGTGGTTTTCAAAATTGACTGAATTGTGCAATGTATGACACAATCATTTTTATCATGCTGAGTTAGATATATCACCAGTCAACTTTGCAGTAAGAATTGTGGTCAGGTGCTCCACACCTGTTAAGAATAGGAATCAGAGGTCATTGCAGCCCAAAGAAACTCTGATGAAGCTAAGAACAGAGCCTTTGTCAGAACCTCCTAAAATGCTACTGAAGATTTGCTCCAATATTGTGGTTCTCAGCTGTGTTCCTTTCTTCAGACATCAGGCCATTAGTCAAGCCTTCAGTAAAAGAGACTTTCCTTTTTGCCACTGACCTGCTTGCTGTGAGGTTTCTTGTGGGTGGGGACTTCAATTCTCCCCAGAAGCGAACATTTCCCCTTTTGAGTTCTTTACAAACCCTGCCCCGATTGATTCCTTAATCATCTATGTCACTTGAAGGAGTGAGTGGTGCCAGTAGACTACAGAATACCTGAAAGAACTGAATTGGCAGGGATTGTATGTTCTGTAAAATCTCTCCCCCGCATCATTCATTACAATGGGTCTTTATCTGGTTAAAGATGCTTGAACAGGGAGGAAAAAGTATCTGTGCATATTTTGACCAGGAGATCTGACCACTGTAATTCTAACTCATAAAGGAAGTCAGATACTTTAGCACACATGATAGGATTTAGCCTTACCAAATGTATTTACCATACAAAGAAAACATTGCTTTTCCTAGGTCACCTTTTGGGAAAGATATGAAATTATTATGGCCCAATCTGCACATTACAATAACTGCTTTATCACATAAATGCGACATATTCTTGCATGCCGCCCAATTATTCATGCTGAATGCTAGAGCAGCTGAACAAACCTCAAACTGTTTATTATGGCCTACCAACCTGAAATGCTGGCTTGTCTTTTTCTCAAGATCATGGTCATAAGCCATAGTTTGTTCTTGTCTTATAAGTCTAGCTTGTTAGGGGAAAGGCAAGCAAGGTTGCAGAGTTCACACACCATAATAAACAAACTATAGCTGGAAAGTCTGTGGTTTGTTTAGCCATTCCCACATATAGAGAGAGTACCTCATCTTCATTAAGTCAGCATTCTGGCTTAGTGTGGTGTCCAAGCTCACCCTATATATAACTGGCAGAAACATAAACTAAAGGAGAGTTAATGCTTCTGTATTGGACTGAAAATAAAGGAGAACAGATGGATCATTATATATTTGGTGAGGCCCATTCTAGAGGTACTCAGTGAACATGGAGGATGATGATGATGATGATGATGATTTTCATTTATATGGTGCATCTTCCCAACAATAGTATTCAAGACAATTTACAAATTATTAAACCCAGCACAGATTAAAAACACATGAAAGCGCCCCCTCACCCACAAACACAAGTCTACAATCTATAGCATTGAAACCATTTTAACAAATCAATTTTAAAAAATTAACAAATCAAATTAAAACCATTTAAAATTCATTAAAAGGCAGAATATAAAAAGGGTTTTTTTTAAAAAAATAGGACTCACAGTCTATTCATAAAAACCTGAAGGAATAGGAAAGTCTTCTCCTGCTGGCAGAAGTAGAAGTTCTGCCTCCCTTCCAAAGTATGGGAGCAGCTATCAAGAAGGCTCTATCCTTTGTTCCCACCAAACAAGCCTGAGCTTATGGTGAGACAGAAAGAAGAGCCTCTACCAAAGATTTTATAGCACCAGTAGGCCTTTATAGGGAGATGCATTCTTTCAAACAGCCTGGACCTGAGCTATGATTTTTTTTAAAAGGCCTGGATTACAGTTTCATTCCATCAGAGGGAAGGATGGGACAAACAGCTAGTTCAATTCTCAGCACAATTGTGCTGTGTTTCTTGAAGAACTGAGCAGGCACAGTTCAGCTTACAATTCAATTAACATTTGTACTGAGGTGTGGAAACTTAGGCCCTTTCCACACAGGGGGAAACATGGGGTATCATGGGGTAGGACACCTCACCCGGAGGTCGTCCACACCGTGGAGTGCGCTAGGGCGGTTAAAAATGCGGACTTTCCACACCTCAAACTGCTCTCGTGTGGCTGCGGGGGTGGCGCCATGTGTTTTATAAAGACCACATTTCATGTGGTCTTTATGAAACGTGCGCACTAGCCCGTCGCAGCACCCTGTGTGGAATTGCAGGGGTGCGCAAGCGCATCCCTGCAGAGCTGCCCAGGGGCAGGCTTCTGGCTGGTGCACTTCTCCGATTGGCGGAGAGCCACCGGAAGCCGCCAGCTGCCATTTTGGGCAAAGCCGGAAGCCGCCGGACGCCGCTGCCGTGTAGAGCGGCGAACACACGGTGCTCCTCGCAGCAACGGGGCTACAAGGATTAAGGTAAGCTCCGCTTCTGTGTGCGCCACCCCGTTTCCCCGCTTTTCACGCCCTCCCCATGTGGAAAGGGCCTTAAATATGTTCAGAGGTTTCAGTAATACTCCTTCTCACCAGAGGCAATCACAAACTGTACTATTCCTGGATCTGATTTATGAACCATGATTAAACCAGTTCAGCAGTCTGGATGAGCTCTGGCTTAATGTAAACCAGTATCTTCATTCCCAAACCAGCAAGATGTAGAGGAAGAAGGTGGGGGGAAACTACAATACTTGACCCTGGCTTCATAAACAATGGTTTAAGAAAACAGGGAGGAACATCCAAACCTTGCCATTATGTTAGCTCACCTCAAACATCAGTGTCTTCAAATAAATGTTCCCAAATATAGCAAACTGGTTCTTGAACAGCTATCATGAACTTGTGGGGGAAAAAGAAGAAATTGTGGTTTGCTGCACATGGTGTTTTGGAATTCAGACAACAATACTTAACATGAAATTCTAAGGTATTTTGTTCATTTATATTTAGAGTACCAACAGTCTGACATGGCAGAAAACTAATCTGTACTCTAAAAAAAAATGACAAGCAATAGTTAATTCAGCCCACATATAGGTGTGAGTTTGGAGAAGGAACAGCTTGGAACCAACTGTAACAGAAAGCTAGTCAGTACTTTGAATGAAAAACAATAAAATGTTTTTGCTAGTCTGTGAGCCCAGCAGGAAAATTAATGATTTGTAAAATCCTGTCTTTGCAAAAATTATACAACCACTTTTGCAGATAAATATTTCTGCTTATGTAATGCTAAGTGAGGCAGAAATATCCTCACAAGGAAGGCAGGCTTCATGGACTGTTACATCCTTCTTTTTTTGTCTACTTCAGGCAGGCATAGAAATTAAGGCTGATCTTTGGGAAGCTTTTTTCTCTTCCGTTGTTCTGAAAGGAGGACCATGCATAGCATTCTGACTTGACCAAGAATAGCATGCACTTGCAGCACCATTCCTTATGACAAGCCAGCATGATTAACGACGGGCAAATGGACCTCATCTTGCTATCACGATCACTGATGGGAAAACTGACTTCCTCATAACTACTACAATTGCCATAAATTCAGACAAAGGTTCTGTGTAATTATGTTTTGCAAATTATTGTCTCTTATTTATTCATATGTGCATTTCATCCCATGTCGTAAGAACATGGTACACACGATAATTGTGTTCCTTTTCTACTTGGACTGTCAAAATATGATGGACCACAATATATTATTATCTGATTTGCTCTTAGGATGAAAGCTTTGGCCATTTCTGTACCTTACTGGTTCCCGCTGACATCCTGTCATGGGCCATTTCCGCACGAGTCTGTTATAGCGTGATGATTCCACTTTCAACCTCCTATAGAATCCTGGGTTTGCAGTTTTGGGAGGGGCCGGCTGGCCCCTCCCAAAACTGTAAACCCCAGGATTCCATAGGAGGTTGAAAGTGGAATCATCACGCTATAACAGACTCGTGCGGAAATGGCCATGATCCCGACAGTGCCTCTGCCAGGATGGAGTGCAATAGTAATGCTCCCCTCTCACCCAGCTGGCTCCCTGCAGAAGGGAGTGTGAGCAACACACATCTGCCTTCTGCAGCATAGCAGATCTCTTTCCTGTGCTGCTCTGGGAAAGGAAGTATATGATCGCGCTTCTGCCTCTTCTGCATGGCCAGGGATGATGGGAGTGTTGTGCAATTGTAGGTGCTTAACAGATTTTTTTCCATTAAGCAAATATCCCACAATTGCAGCAGGTGGGAATGGTTGGCAGTGGGACCATCTCATGTAAAAGCATGACCCGTGGACCGCTGCCATTGTGTCTCCATCACAGGACTGTGACACCATGTGGAAATGGCTGTAGTCTGCAGTAGAAGAATAGCAGACCAAGAAAGGGAAAGAATCATAGCTGGAAACTGTGGCCAGAAAAAACATTTTATGAAGCAAAAATGCCTTCTCAAGGAAGAGGCTAATGAGTTAAAAATAACATTATGTGTCACATGTGTATGTCAGAAAAGACTTTCTCTGTTTCCCTTAGAAAACATAACAACCATCATCCAATCACATACAAAACTGGTGGAATATGGCTTGCCATGCATGTGCATGGTTTGTAATCTGTCCTGCTTTGAATTGCAAAATATATTAAAATGCATTGTGATGAAGTCATTACGTATTTATGGATGAACAAACATCTCTTACCCCTCCTCATATGCATTCAGGAATTACTGAACAACTAGAATTGATTTACAAGCCCGTCAACTCATTTCAAGTTCCGCTGGTATCACTAACCAGGAGACTCCAGCTTGATTCAAAGCATGCTTGAACAGCTGTTGATTATAAATTATTACTGAACACCACTTGATACTGGTCCATAATATTTCTATGAGGTAGATATAATATTTGAAAGAGCTTCTGAACTGTTCCAGTCTTAATCCAATGATTTCCATGGGTCTGTTTGCAAGCCTAACAACAACAAAGTCAATATTTAAAGATTCTGTATACGGACGCGAATGTATGACATTAGACTGTAATATACACCTATATTCAGCATGGCAATACAGTATTTCACCACAGTTTTCAAGAGCTTTGCTAATACTGATGTGTTATAGCTTAGCATGAACTACTGAATTAAAAAAAAACAGTTTATGTTTTATCTATTAAATTTACACTCTAACCTTCCACCAAAAAGAAATGCTCAGGGTGGTTAAATAAACTAAATATAGAACTGAAAATATAATCTTAGGCTTTTTCCTCACCTTACTTCATCCCATGATGTCCCAGCCTCATCCCAGCAATGTCTTTGCCAGGATGGAAGTGTGTCCCGAACATTCCCCTCCGCACCCAGCTGGCTTCCAGTGGATGGTAGTGGTTGGGACATGCCTCTTCCTTCCACAGTGCAGCCGGCCTCTTCTGGCACTGCACTGAGGAAGGAACACCTAGATAGCGCCGCCGCCCTTACTGCACTGCTCCCGCAGGCACTACTGTCGAGTGAAAAAGGGTGTATTACTGGATTTTTTCTGGTAATAGTATAATGCATGATTGCAACAGCTGGAGGTGTGACAGGAGTGGGACCACAACAACATTGTGTGGTAGCACGCATTGTGGACCGGCTTCAACATGTCCCCTTGTTGGGATAGGGCCATAGTGCAGAAATGGCCTTAATTTAAATATCACATATAATATAAAAATCAATTAAAAACACAGTCCCAGCAGCCAAGCACTTGAACCTTGTTTCAGTCAGACCTGTGTGGAAGTCAAAAGCCCACTTCAACAAAAAGGTCTCAGCCTGCTACCAGAATGACAAGAGAGGGGGAACCTTGCCTCCACAGAAAGAGTCACAAATAAGGATCCTCACTGTGTGTCCTTGTTGTCCAGGTAATACTACAAGCAAGAAATGTATCCAGTCTAAAAAAATATGGCATCCTTTCAAAGAAATATATTTGTATTTTCTTACCTGGGTGGTTAAGTTTAGTTAATGATGAACTCCCTTCAAAAAGTAAAACATGGAAATCATGTGGTCCTCCCGATGTCGTTGGGTTAGAACTTCTGGCACTCCTCATCATTGCTGGCTTGGGCTGTTAGGAGTTGCAATCTAACAATATCTGGGACTACATAATTCCTAGCCCCTGACCTCTTGAATTACTTTCAGATATTTTAAATATTTAAGACACAGAGGCCATTTCCACACTAGCCTGTTATAGCGCTATGATTCTACTTTCAATGTCCTGTGGAATCCTAGGGTTTGCAGTTTTGGGAGGGGCCACGTGACCCCTCCCTAAACTGCAAACCCCAGGATTCCATAGGATGTTGAAAGTGGAATCATAGCACTGTAACAGGCTAGTGCGGAAATAGCCTGACTTCTAGATGTGATCTCTTTCCCTCTTTGAAATCAGTTTTCCCTACTTTGCTTTCATTCCGGCCAGGTTTGCCTTCCCTGGGATTTGCTAAGCAATTTTAGCAGCAATTACTCAAGAACTATACTGTTCTTGAAGAAAACACAAGGCTAAAGCTCCTATCCAGTGGTTCTCAACCTGTGGGTCCCCAGATGTTTGTGGACTTCAGCTCCCAGAAGCCCCAGCCACTATGGTCAATGCTCAGGGCTTCTGGGAGCTGAAGTCCAAAAAACATGTGGGGACCCACAGGTTGAGAACCATTGTCAGGCAGATAATTTTATGTGCCATGAAAGAACACCAAATTGTTTGTTGTTATTATTGCATATTTATTTCAAGGAACAGGGAGAAGTATCTGTAGGATTTTCTAACTCATGCTCCAAAATAACTTCGGGTGCTATGCTATACCCTACAACATTTCTCAGATGAAAACATTGACAGCTACAGCGAAACAACATAAGTGTGGTCAAGATGGCAAAAGCTATTAATGAGGAAGAACACATGAGCTAGCGGAGACTGCAGCAGTTTGCTTTTGCTGAGATCTTCAGGAAAGAATAAGATTCCCTTCCTTTCCTGTCCTCTGGCCCTGCTGCACTGAGTGCAAACTATTTTTGGAATTTGAACTCAGTACTATTTGAACTATTTAAGTAAACCAAAGATGAAAGGGGAAAGTGAGAGGATAAGAGAAAAACTGGACATTTTAAAAGTTGAAAAAAGGTGGGACAACAGAAGATTAGCTGGGACTGCCCCATTTGGAATAGTTGAAGGGTATGCTATGGAACTTGATGTCAAGTGAGAAGGAGGAGCGGCACTTGCAATTCTGTCTCAGGCAGTAAAATATTTTGGGCAAGTGCTCACTAAACATGAACACTTTCCAAGAAAGTTCTCCTACAAGCTAACTAAAATAAGGAGCTATTCTGTGGGTGGTAACTTAAGATACAACTTCTTGTAGCTGTGGTGGTGTAAAGTTCCATTGTAGGCTCTTGAACACAGGCTTTTGTTCCTTCACCAAGAAATTAAATTAGAATTTACAGACAGACATGAGTGATGTAGAATGGGAGTGGACAATTTTTAGGAAGTTTATTGTTGAATCATGCTTTACCATGTAGATGTCTAATACTCTGTTGCCTTCCAGGTCTCTTGTGCACCAGACAATTGTAGCACTTTAACTGCCCCAGTTCCATCCTCTGGAATACTATGATTTCTAGTTTCATGAAGGATTGAGAACTCTTTGATAGAGAGCTCAACTGCATCATTAAATTACAAGTCCTATAAGTCCTAGGATTCCATAGGATGAAACTGTGGTGGTTAAAGTGCTATCAAAGTGCTATAATTGTGGAGAGAGAAAGAGACCCCAGACAGCAGTGTATAGGTTTTTGAAACTGGACAGTTAATTGCACCATACAGAGAGGTTAAGCATCATGCCTAACACAACAGATTTGGGGTATCATTAAAAGTCAGCAAACAGACATTTATGTAGTTCATTATTTTTTAAATCACAATCAGGGGTGCCATTTGCCTCAGACAACAAATGCCTCTGTCTCCGTAAAGCAATGCATAATACTGCAAACCCTGTGATTAGATATTAGTCAAATGGGAAGCGTATCACAGACAATAACACTCCTTCTTGTACCACTTTCAGTTCTCTGGTGGGGGAAAAGCTACTGTAGCTTTCTTTGGCCATAAAACCATTGTGAACTCCATTCACAACCACACATTTAGGAATAGGGTGTGAATTCGTGCACATATTAAGATATATACTTTGGTTTTCTTAGCTGAATTATCTACAGCAGAGAGGCAAAAGGTGAATACTGTAAGGTAATGAAGAGGAAACTTGTATTCCCCTTTTTTAACTGTTCAAATGTTGAGTATTTGCATATAAGTATTAATGTGCATACAGCTTTACTGCCTTTACCAGTAAATTAAGGGGCCCTCATAATATTATAATTACTTGGTATATCTCTCCACAACATTAACAGGCTGCATAGTTTGTAGGGTTGTCAACTAGTCAGAAAAGTATAGAGTTGCCAGAAAATAAGAGGAAGGGCACATCTTTGTTTCATAACTATGCATACTGAGTGCATATGTAGATTTTTGTTGTCATTTTAAAAAAACAACAACAATTGAGCCCTATCTCAGACTCACCTAAACCTGCTAATCTCCGTCTCAGACTCACTCTGACTTCTGCTACAATATCCCACCCAGAGATCATGTCCTTTCTAAGGAGAGGAATCCAGATAGACACCAAACTGAATATAGCACATCACTGAGGTCTGATGGCCCACCCAAGGCTCAATAAACTTCTCCCTCTCCACATTTGTTTAGGATTAGGAATACAGCAAATAACTGACTAACCCAGTTAGCTCAGCACTGTCTGTATGAGCAATCGAGAAAGCGCTACCTGTAGCCTTAACTCCTTCCCTTCCAGCACATTCCCAAATCCTCTGAGCCTTTTTTGGAGGTATGTGGAAAATTGCCTGAAAATCTCCCACATTCCAATAAAATGCAGCAAAATGCAGCACTAGATTTTATTTGCTGTCTCTTGAAACACCCACAGCATTCCAAGTTGGACTGAAGGTCAGTTGAAAATAACGATAAATCAAAACTAGAAGTGACCACTAGCTTCATTTTTAATTTTTATTTTCACTTTTCATATTTCTACATCAGTACAGCTCATCAAGGAACTGTACTGGGAGACCAGGGGTTAAATTCCCACTCAACCATGGAAATCTACTGGGTGACCTTGGGTAAGTCACATTCTCTCAGCCTCAAAGGAAGGCAATGGAAAATCCCATCTGAACAAATTTTGTCCCAGAAAAACCTTCATGATAGGTTTGGCTTAAGACTGCCATAAGTCAGAAATGACTTGAAGGCACAGCAACAAAAATAGAAACATTTCACCTGAAGGTTGCAAGGGCAACATTCAGTCCTTGACCTTGGTGCAGTTGCCCACTTCTGCTCTGCAGTAGTGCTTCAGGAGTTAAGATAGGAGTATTTTGCAGCTGTATTTAGACAGAGCAGCTCTACCTGGGACCTTTTAAAGGCAAAGCACACTGTCATATTGCTGAATTATTGGCTTTTCCCTGGACTACAAAGCAAGGGGGTAGACTGACACCTGGCAGACCCTGATTTATATTAATAGGGTACCATTTGGCTTATTGGTCACATTGTTATAGGCCTAATGCCCTTGTACCACAAACCTGATAACATGGTATGTAGGCATAAGAGTAGACAGGCAGATAGCTTTAATTCATTTAAGCATTTATGTGTTGATACATTAAGCTGTTGGACCGAGGAATATTTATAGCAATCCTTCATGCTAGTTTCCCCAAAGCCTTCCACTTTCCTTCTTGTACAGCTAAACATATGCACATAAAGTATGTTCTGTCTTTTTTTTAAAAAAAAAGTGCTGTGAGTTAGAAAACACTGTAGAAGTTGGTAATTGCTTTTCTTTTGTTTTCCATGGCAGCAATTTTATATTGGGTCAGGTCTCAGACATTCTATCAGTTCCAACAAAGCATCATTCACTAACGGGTTTTTCTCCTTTATAAAATCCTATGGCAATTCATGAGGAGTGGTGTTTCTGTAGAAAGACTATATAACCAGCTAAAAACAAACTCAGATGAATTCAGCAGTGACTGGCATCTTTGTACTCAAGTGATTATGCAACAATTTTCACATGCAAATATACATAATTTAAATGATTTAAGGAGGATTATAATAAGCAGCTTAATAACTGTCTATGCCTAGGCTGAACCTTTTCATTCACTTTAGAATCTTATCACAAATGACTCTGGAAGTAATTCTTCAGGACTTTCTGAACAAACACTCGTTACTCTTTATTAAATACTCCCTAAAATCATGGATAAAGCAACCCTTTCTATTTATCAATTTGATTTTAAAATATTTTATAATTCTATCTCCATAACATGTAATTATTTAAGCTAATAAAATTGTTTGTAATAATCACTTTCCACAGTCTGAGATCATATTCCTTAATTGATATAAAACTTTTAAGAATGGCATATGATTTATATACCTTATAGAATCATAGAATCATAGAGTTGGAAGAGACCCCAGGGGCCATCGAGTTCAACCCCCTGCTATGCAAGAGCATCTATCAAAGCATTCCCAGCAGATGGCCATCCAGCCTCTCCTTAAAAACCTCCAAAGATGAAGACTCTACCGCACTCTGAGGCAGCATATTTCACTGCCGGATAGCTCTGACCATCATGAAGTTCTTCCTGAGGTTCAAGTGGAATCTCCTTTCCTGCAGCTTGAATCTATTGCTCCTTGTCCTAGTCTCTGGAGCAGTGGAAAACAAGCCCGCTCTCTCCTCAACATGACATCCCTACCTTATTTCACATCATCATCTAATATATACTTCATAGCATAGGTGGGCAAGCTGAGGCCCTCAGCCAAATGTTAAAGCCCTCAGTAAGTAGCCTCTGATAAGACCACATGTAGCCTTTGTTGAACAACCCTGGTCTAACCATCATGCCTAAGCCAAGTAGCAGATGAAAGGCCCTTCTTCCATCCCAACTGACACTGCCCTGGCCTCAGAGGGAGAGAAGAAGAGGCAGAATTTGCTGTACGTAATCTCCCTCTACACACACAACACTGCCATCCCCTTTTATTTGAGGGCAGGGAACGAGGGTTTGTTTGTTTTAGTTGGTCTTTTTCTTGTAAACCACCATGTACATTGGTGGTGCTATATAAATAAATGATGGTGAAAGAAAGAAAGAAAGAAAGAAAGAAAGAAAGAAAGAAAGAAAGGGATAGTGCTGATAATCCTTGATAAGCAAACTGCATGATCAGTCTCCCCTGACTCGGAAACATCAGCACTACTGTATTCAACATGGTTACCCAAAAGTTCACTGAAGTGCTCTTCCTATCCACTGACAAGGAGGTCTGTCCACAAATATAAGTGATTGGTGGGGCATGTTGTTATAGTCAGGAGTCTGCCTAACTTCTGTTAAGCACAAATATACAGCAACTTATATTGCCTGGGAAAGAATATTTGATAGTGGTGTCCAATTCTCATTAGCAACCATGCATCCAAGATACTAAAAGCAGCCCTTCTTTTGAAGCAGAGGACATGAATCAGCTGGGGAGTAAGGTTCAGAGGTAGGAAATGAAAGTATGTCTAGAATTTAGGTAGAACCCAAGGCTGTTTCCACACTGTACAGTTAGAGCAGATTGATACCACTTCAACACTAAGAAAAAAGATGCGAGTTCTTTGTTCTGGATCAAGGGTGCTTCTGGGCAGAAGACTCGTAAGTCAAAAAATGCCACGCAGTTTAAATGGTTTTCTATGGTAAGAAAGAAAAGAAGGAAGCAGTAGAAAACATTACAAGTTTACATATGAATGGTGATTCAACTGGATGCCTCTCAAAAAAAAAAAAAATCTATGAAGGGCAACTATGTAATCACAGTCTTATTTGGAAGCATCCCTAGAGCACTGTCTCTACTAAGGGATCAGTCACCTGCTGGAAAGTGCAAGACTTCTCTCTTGTTTGCCCTGTCTTAGTCCTTCACCTTAACAGCATGATACATATTTTCACTCTGCAGAAGAAATATTAAATAAACACCTAATAATCTCTTAACTCTCTCTCTCTCTCTCTCTCTCTCTCTCTCTCCACACACACACACACACACACACACACACAGAAAGAGAGAGACAGAGAGAGACAGAGAGAAAGCTTTAATGTTCTTTTGGGTTCCTTCCAGCAGTGATATTTCCAAATGGCAAGAGTTTCTGTTTAATAAGATTTAAAAATGAGGCACAGATCTCTGATGTTTATCTACCCTCCAAAGCAGATTAGTGTTTAAATCAAGAGGAAAATAAACTAACATCACAGCATTATTGGTACTTATTACATATTTGTTTTTGTAGGCCTTGCCATATTTGCTCATCCAATCTCAATGCTCATGAGGTAGCAGCTTAGTTGCCAGTATAAACATAAGTGAGAAGTTCTGTGAACAGTTAACACAGGTTAGCATTGTCTTAAAAATGGTGGCAAATGATGCTTTTACAGGTTTTTCAGGATCCCTGAGCACTTTCCCTGCATGAAAATAAGAATATCATGGCATAGCAATCAGAGCATGTACAATTTCAACATTTTGATCTCATGATTGCATAATGTCTTCTGTAGGGCTTAATATATAGAGAAAAATAATTAGAAAGACAGCATTATTTTTAAAGTCTTAGACAATGGAACGAGGGGCAATTTTTGCTTCCACAACACCCCCAGGGACTGAATTGGATGTCCATGAACACTGGCAGTGATGCAATGTCACTTCTGGTCACCGTTTTTCACCAATTTGCAGACTTTTGTCCTAAGGGTTCTTAGTGGGGGAGCTAAACTTTTGCATTTACAAGCAGTTTGGAGGCACTTTTGGCTGATTTAGGAGTGAAAATTGCCTAACATTTTTTGGATGGAGGTTTGGGGTATTTTGCAGAGTCACCTGAGGTATTCAAGGATATATGTGGGGGATTTGGGGACCACATGCAGTTCGTGCGTTGCACTTTATCCAACCCTGGCTTATACTAAACATAGACACAGACACAGGCCCTTTCCACACGGGGTAAAAAAAACAGCTTAGGGCGACCTCACCCGGAGGTTGTCCACACCGTACGGTGCGCTAGGGCGGTTTGCAAAGTGGAGGTTCCACACCTCAAACCGCCCTTGCGCGACCGCAAGGGGTGGCGCGGCGTATTTTTTAAAAACACAAGCGCGCTAACCCGTTGCAGCGCCCCATTTGAAACCCGTTTGAAACAGAGCTGCCCAGGGGTGGGCTTCCAGCTGGCGCGCTGCCCTGATTGGCGGAGCGCCACCGGAAGTCGCCGGCCGCCATTTTGGGCACCGCCAAACGCCGCCGAAATTCGCCAGTGTGTGGAGCGGCAAACTCGCGCTCCCCACAGGGACAGAGCAACCCGCTTCCAGGTAAGCTCCGCCCTTGCGTGCACTGCCCCGTTTCCCCATCCCCCATGTGGAAAGGGCCACAGACACACACACCCCACAAAGTATATGATATCAAATAATACAGCAAAAAATATGATCCAAACCTGTTAAAACAGACTAAAAATGGTTTAAAAGAAAATAACAATTTTAGCACACCTTAAATGCAGAATTCTAAAAAAAGTCCAATGAAATAAAAGCACATTTCCTGCACACTTAAAAGCAATCAACAATGGAACTGGGCTGATATCTTTTGTGAGGCTGTTCTGAAACAGTGCTACTGCTGAAAAGATCTCCTCTCTGAGCACACTGATCTGGTAGTAAATTTAAAAGGGAATATTACTGCATTCACTGCGTGTTAAATTTCAGAAGATTTCTTAAGGGGAATCCGTAAGAAAGAAGTGCATCACTGTGTATGAACTAAACCAAGGATTTTGTTCTAATCCTGAGGACCTGGGGAAAAAAGGCCTCAGAATTAGAACAAAATTCTTGGGATAATACAGAGTGTTGCCTTTTTTTTTTAATATATATATTCTCAACCCATTATTCTCATAGGCCAATCTTCTCTTTGATTCTCCTTGAGAAGTCTTCCATAATTTGACACTGAATGTATACAGTGGGTATCTCCTTTTAAATTTACCACCAGACTGCTACTTTTTTTTACTTTATAATGGGCAAAAACAGTTTTGAAGTACTTCAGCACAACACAGTTCTGTACTACTGAAATGACCCTAATTCGTTCAACGAAAAGCAACAAAACGCTCATCTTTTGATTTGAGGAAGCAATTTAACAATAATGCAGGCTATTTTCTTTTCCAGATTCCTAAGCAGCTGACAGCGAAGGAAAACAGTTTATGTTTTAAAGTCCAATGATAATTGAAAATGACTGCTTTGTTACTTTTGTCAGTGGAGCGAGCAGCATGGGAAGTCAGGGACTATTTGTAGAATCACTTCAGTGGTCTTGATAAGAAATTGTTAGAAACTCCCAATAGTCTTCTTGCTGAACTTTCCTCTAAGTTCTCCTAGGCACAGAGTGAAGTCTTTCAGCCTTTGGCAGGTGAAAGCTATAATGCATTGACATTTCAGATGGTATCGGTTACCTTCATGGAACAAGAACAAATCTCCCTTCTGGGATTGTCCACGTGACTTCGATTATCAAGTGAACTCTTGGTTAAATTCTAGTATGAAGATCATGAAGAGCAAGTATGGTATTTTCCATTCAGAATAACTATGGTGAAGAGCATGGTTGAATGAGCTTAGCTTTATACTCATTATTTATTCTATGCAATTTAAACATATGTATGAACTTTGACCAGAGGAGCTCTGTATTGATCCACAGTAAATAATGATAAATTTCCAAGTGGGTAAAAAGTCCTGAAACTTTTTTTGCACCTACATTCAGTCAGAGTTGTTCTATTGTGATTTGATCCCATATTTCAAAGTCGCATAACTGAATGCCTCTACCACAATAGCGGGACCAGTTTCACCATTCTTTTCCATCAAATCAAGACTACTCTGGAGAGAAGGTCGCAAACAGGTGACACAAGCACATAAGAATAAGCCTACCCATTGCTTGGTTGAACTGTTCACATAGATGACTTTTCTCATGAGTAATTTTGTAGCGTAAGTTACACTACAGAATTCTTCCTTCCCACTCCTACAGCATGGTCACAGGGCCTTTCCACACTACACTGTTATAGTGCTATCTTTCCACTTTCAACATCCTGTGGAATTCTTAGGTTTATAGTTTACTGAGGCCAAAGAGCTCTCTGGCTGAGAATTCTTAATGCTCCTCCCTAAACTGCAAATCCCAGGATAACATAGGATGTTGAAAGTGGAGTAATAGCACTGTAATAGCGTAGTGCAGAAAGGCCCACGATTTCCAGAAGTAGCAACACTGGTATAGGGAAGCTCTGCAGTGTCGGCAGTCCCAGGTAGCTTAGGTCTGCTGATATAATTTTTGTGATAAAGAAAATTGCTATATTATAGTGGCTCACACAGCCACAAGGTAACATCAAAAGAAAGCCTGAGAACATTTTCAGATGTGCCATTATGTAAGTGTAAAGCCAAACTGGGCAACCTATTAGAATTGTAGTTTAAGAAGAAAAGAAAACAAAATCCAAGGTATTTCCAAAATACATAAGAGCAGAAGTGAATTCATGTAGCCCTCCAGATGTTACTGGATTGCAGCCCCAGGATTCCTCAACAGTACCAGTGTTGAGTAGGCCACTAGAGACTTGCAGTCTAATAATATCTGGTAGTCTACCTGATTTCTAGCCCTGACTCTGAAAACATGCAGCATTTTTTTAAAATTTTATTTTCAGTGTGAGTGTTGCTTTCTTGTGAAAACTCTCTATTTTGCCCTGTATTTCTCCAAGTAACCCTTTAATGGAGCCAAAATAAATAAAAACATGGACTTGTACTTTCTGCATCAGTGACCTTTGCAGGTAAAGGGTCTAAATCTGCTTTTTGGGACAACATCCTAAGGGCTTGTTTTTAAAGGAAATTTCTAACTTGTGCATTATGGAGATATGGAGAATGCAATTATCTCTGTAATTATGGGATCATCCTTTAAACCATCATTGTCCTGGGGCCTCAAAGGAGATAGTGCTATGAAAATTCACAGTACCCTATGTCAGGAAAATTTTAATGTTGCTCATCCCTTCTGCTATAAAGACTTAGAGGCTTGGATTTAGATATAATCCTTCCATCTTCATTCTTCCCCAGCAACCACCTGAAAGCACTGATAAATCAGTCTGGAATCTGGAGCAATTCCACACTATTCCCCCCAGTCCACATCCCATATTATTAAGGGGAGCCTTTCAACATTCCAAGCTACTGGGAAGAAGAGATGAACTTTCTTAAGTTAATTGAAGATCCAAGCCTAATTGCAAGTGATTTTGCCCTTCCCCAACTTGTATTTGCCTTATTATTCAAAAGGTCTCTCGAATCTCCAGACAAGCTTTTCAGGTGGTGGTGGACAAGCAAATATAAGAAAGAAAAGAGTATTGGAAACATTCTTTCAAGGCATTTCTTAAGTCAATTTAACTTAGAATCTAAACTAGAAGGTGTTGCCACCAGGATGTTCACCTATCCCAAGAAGAGAGAGCAAATCCATAGAGATCTTCACATGACAATAACCATCAGACAGGAAAGAAGATGGGAGCATGTTGATGGTGCCTAAACTAAATGCACAACTGAATTCCCAGTGGGTTCATGCAGATATCAAACTGCATGAGAGACAAGGAAGGTGGGCTGTGCAACACTATAGCATAATTACTATGGCCATTTCCACACAACAGGGCTGTGCCGCTCCTGATGGCAACAGTTGGGAGGTCATGCTTCCACACAACATCATTCCCATCCCACTGCCATCTCCTCCCCAAGCATGACACTCCAGCAGTTTTTGCAAAATGCAAAATGGAAAAAAAAACTGTTTTGTGCGTGTGATCATGTGGCACTCCTGTTGCTCCCAGCCATGCAGAAGCCACAGTGTTACCCTGACTTCTGGGGGTCCCGTGATTCGATCCAAGTTATAAAGGTTGGGGAAATTAGTGGAGCACTGGCATTAGCAAAATGAGGGGCAGGGTAACCCAGCAGGATCTTTTACCCAACTTTACGGGGTCAGGCCCAGCAAAAAGCCAGACAAATATACCAAATAAATGGATTTTATTGAATGAATATATTCTCACGCACCAACGCACTCACTCACACACACACACAAGGCCTATTGAGAAGGAAAAGAGGTGAAAAGTGGATAGGGGATATAGCAAAGAGAATGTAGAGGTGGTGATACTGCATCTATCCTGAAGTCTTCGGTCCAGGAAGCGGCGAGAATAACGGAGCTCAGCAAAGAGACGACTGAGGGGATCACTCAACCAACAGAGTGCCAGTCTGCTAGTGTGGCAAGGAGTTCTCCAGAGAGACCCTCAAAAACTAGGACTACTTATAGGGCAGAACGTACCTGGAGGGCAGGCCCTCTGCTGGGAAGAACAATGGCCAAAACAAAGGAAGGAATGCCATACAATGGTAAGTGGGTTGCAGTATTGTTTCAAGTAGGGTTGCAGTCAAAGTTTAGGATTTTTCCAGAGTCAAAGTTGCTCAACTTGGGAAAAACATGCTAATCCCCTCAAGTTGGCTACTCTTGGCTGAGGACCCTTTGTTTATGTGGATGTGTAAAGCCTGAGGTCTCCTTGGGCTACATGACTGGGGATTTTTCTGGTCTTGACCTGTTTTCGGTTGTTTGACCTCTTTGCCTACATGCCCACCTGGGCAACTTTTCTGACATGGCAGGCATATTTGATATCAAATTTATATCTCCTCGGGAAGGGGTATACCAGTGGGGTAACAATTGAAGCACAATGGTGATGCAGCAATGGAAAGCGCCTGGCTGCATTGCAGAAGGAAGAGGTGGCACTGCTACGTTCCCTTCCACATGGAGCAAGCAGGTGCAGAGGGGAGCGTGGCTAATACACTCACTTCCGGACCCAGGCTTGCAGCACAACAATACAGAAGAGCATAACTGTGAAGAAATGGCCTATGTTAGCAATTTCTTTTTACAACCATCTAGGAAGGAACAAAAGCTGTCCCACTTTCCATCCTGTAGAGTAAAATCAGAAAGATGCTTCATTCAGTGGTACTTAAAGCCACTGAAAAATCCAGAGAATGGAACAAGGACTCCATTTAATCTTTTCCGTGAATATTGAAATGAGGGTTGAAGAGAAGGTCCTCTCCCTCACCATCCATCTCAAAGTGTTGTTGTTACAATGCTCAAAATAGCTAGATTTCCTTTTTCTGCTGCAAGCCACATAAGTTAAAGCATTTCCTTTATTCTCACGCTTCCCACCAACCTCTCCTTGCCTCTTTTGATGGCTTATCTGGCTCTGAGGTCACAATGTAAATTTACATGTGCTGGACCCTTCGGTTGCCATTGGCTCAGTGGTCCTGACATCACAGTCTCAGCTTCCTATGATGTCAACAAAGGCCATTTTAATTCAAGAACATGTAAATTTATTTAGCCCAATTCAGTTTTGAGCTATATTCCTATTGTCAGCTGGGCCAAAGGCAAAAAAGACTAGGGCCAAAAATGCCAGCATATTTTGGCTTTAACCTTTTTTTCTGAACAGCTAAGCCTCAGAAAAGCAATTCCAGACTTTTAGAATGGGCTAAAACATACAAAAGGTGAAAAAAAATGATATCATGTAGAAGAGAGCACAGCCTTCTGAGGAAGCTGAGCAGGCTGAATTGGGTCCAACACCCCTGCTTTATGTACATTGATTAGTTTTGTTCAGGCACAATGCTTTACAGGATTATTTGACACCAGTCTTTACACATTTTATTCCTTCAAGTTTCATGTGCCAAGTAACTCCCTCTCCACCATCTCCATGATCAAGCATGCCAAGATGATGGAAATGTTTACAACTGTCTATATATAAAGTTACCATACCATTTAACCCTGGAGTTGAACTCAGAAAACCTGCCAAATCACAGTCATGTTAGATGAAGTATGAAATAAAGAGAGAGAAGCTGTGGCTGACATTGAGTGATGCTGCAGCTTGGCACTTGGGTGTCTTTAAGAAATCATACGCTCAAAACTCAGGTGGGCCTGCTCCCCAAGATAAATGGAATCAGGCCTCAAGCTGGTACTGTAATGACACTGATGTTGCTAGCTAGGTTTTATTTCCCCTGCTCTGCAAAAGTTAGAATCTTATACAGCAGTTGAAGGTTATCCCTAATTTGTATACTTAGGTCATTTCCGCACTAGACTGTTATAGCACTATTAATAGCGCTAGAACAGTCTACTGTGGAAATGGCCTTAATGCTTGCCAGAGTATGAGTTTCAGCTCTAAAGTAGACAGAACATTTGTTTCCCATTGAAATTTGAAAATGTGCTAAGTTTTATCAAGCCTAATGAAATGATGAGTCAGATGAGCCCAATGCACCTTTAGTACACAACTGCGAGTTGAACAAAACAATCTGCAGTAGAAAGTCTGCCTTGAATTAGGACAGGATTCACTGCAGAGGTGAGCTAGAATGGTTTATGTACAGATTTTATTTCATGTAGCAACATACTTATTCATCTCTTGTATGTCTTTAGAATCCCCTCCTGGCAAGTTGGTTAACAATCTATTTAATTAGCTGGGTGGGGGCGACTGAAACAGAGTACAGAAGAAGACCAGAACATCAGTCATATGCCAAGGTCTCCTGGTCAGAGAAGAATAGAGAGAATGAGAAATTGCCCCTCAAAAAGAGAGAGGAAAAAAACTTGGTTTCATGTAAACCTTGTTGGGCTGAGTTGCATCTCAGCAATACCATGAGTCTCCAAAGAAAGCCCTGTTATGAAGCAAGATGAGGTATCCATTGTGTGCCAAGAAGAGGTAGGTAGTAAGTTTGGACAAAACTTGCTTGCCACACAATCTTTTCTATGCAACTTAGGCTAGACTGCTGCTCTCAAGTGTGAGGAAGGATTCTGTTCTGCCAGTCTGGGCACTTTCTGCACATCTGTATGATTCCCATTACTGTAAATGGAATGGGTGACATTCTGTCTTTTGAGTCATGTATTAAAAGTGTTTGCAGTACCAGCTTTGATAGCATTAGGATGCTGGTTGCAGTAGGAAAATTTCATTTCCAAGTCTTTCTGGTGCTTGGCTCACAGATATAGCATTCTTCTGGTTAGAGGGAAAATTAGGAGATAGGGCTAGAGACAGCAGGAAGATAAGAGGGAACACTTCACTTCTTCTCAAAGAGCAGAGAGATCATGATGGAGGGGAATTTATTAAACATGAAGAATGGAAAGATCTCTCATACAGTTTATCTATATAGCTTATTGGCTGAATTATTATAATAAAAGTTTTCCTTGTTCCCCCCCATCCTTCTGTTCCTCAATATTTTTTCCTTCCTCTTTTCTATATTTCTTTTCTTTTGTGTGTTCTTTTCTTTCCTCTCTTTTTTATTGTTGGAATATAGGAATTGTGAATTATTACTATTACTGTCAACTATATACATGTGAATTATTACAATCTGTTCTTTATTGTTTATTTAACTATTCAATGAATGATGGGAAATTAATATAATAACTATATAAATGATGAGATCAGTTATCCTATTGTAATGAACACTATGATGATAAAGAAATAGTGTCTGAGCTTTATAAAAAACGGTGAGGTAGTGATGGCACAATCATGAGCAATTCTAGCAAGAAAGGAAAATGTGAGGTATCCAAAGAAACTAGGTTGGATATATAAGGAGCTTTGAGATGAGATGAGATTCAAAACGGGGCAGGTGTAAGAAGTGGAAGAAGAGCCACATCCCCAAGAAAAAGTGAAAACGAGTAGCCAATATTTTTAGGGAGAAGGTCAGGAGGGCTAGAAGCTCAGAAGAAACTCAGGCTTTCAAGAAAATTTAAAAATAATAAAAAGAGTCTTTTGTCAGCTATGTTAAGAGCAAGAAGAACAAAGATGTGATAGGTTGGGACACAGGAAAGAGTGACATGCAAATCAGTGAGAGAGAGAGCAGAACTGCTCAAAATCTGCTTTGCCTCTGTCTTCTCATAAAGGAAAGCAGTGTTCAGCCTGGTGAGAATAGAATAAAGGCTGCAGTGAGGGCGCTGTAGCCTGAAATAAGTAAAGAAATAGTATGGGAACACCCAGCTGTTTTAATTGAATTCAAGTCTCCAGGGCCAGAGGAACTGCATCTAAGGTTACCAAAAGACCTTGCAAATGCAATCTCACAGCTCCAAACTATAATTTTTGAGAATTTTGGGGGAACAGATGACATACTTGCAGACTGAAGGCAGACAAATGTTGTCGCCGTTCTTCAAAAAGAGTGAAATAGAGATCCCGGGGAAATTACTGACCAAGCAGCTTGACAGTGATACCAGGAAATGTTCTGGGACAGATCATTAAAGTTTGTAAGCACTTAGAAAAGAAAGATGGGATTGCTAAGAGTCAGCATGGATTTCCCTACCCCCACCCCCACCCCCACCCCAAATATCACAGTAATGCCAGAATAACCCATCCTCCCTCCCTCCCTCCCTCCCTCCCTCTTTTTTCTTTCTTTCTTTCTTTCTTTCTTTCTTTCTTTCTTTCTTTCTTTCTTTCTTTCTTTCTTTCCTTTAGACTTGCATTCTTGGTAGATCAGGGGAATACTATGGATGGTTTGTATCTTGATTTCAGTAAGATTTTCAGCAAAGTCTCTCATGTTGTTATTGCAGACAAGCTGGTCAAATGTGGGCTAATAATACTACTATTAGATGGATTTCTAACTGGTTGATGGACCATGCCTAAAGAGGATCAGCAATTATTTCCTGCCATCCTGGAGAGAAGTCACAAGTGGGTTGCTGTAGGGTTCTGTCCTTGGCTCAGCACTATGCAACATCTTTGGAAGACCACAGGGCTGTGCCATTTCTGGGACAGAATGGCAGCAGTTGGCAGGTCGTGCTTCCCCATGATGTTGTCGCCAGCCCGCTGCCATCCTGCCCAAGAATTGTGCTCGCACACTTTTTGCAAAATGGAAAAAAATCTGTTTTGCTCCTGCGATCACATGGTGCTTCCATTGCTCCTGGCCACAGAAGTACAATAGTGATGCTTCCTTCTATAGCGCAGCAATAGAAAGTGCCTGGCTGCCCAGCGAATGCAATGGGTAGCGCCATTGCACTCCCTTCCACATGGAGCGAGCAGGTGCAGAGGGGAGTGTTGCTGACATGCTCCCTTCCAGACATAGGATTCCAGTGCAACAATGTGGAAGAGTGTCATTGTGTGGAAATGGCGTAAGTGTCCCAGAAGGGGGGGAGAGGCCATGCTCATAAATTTTTTGATGATACCAAACTGGGAGGGAAAACTATTACCTTAGAAGATTGAATCAGAGTTCAAGATGAATTTATTTATTTTATTTTTTAAAAAATATTTTTATTAAAAGTTTCGTTGCATAAAAAACAGAGTGGATATACCCCATTATCGAATATATCACACACACACACACACGCTTCCATATTATTTTACTCCAGTTTAGTCTTCTTTGTTTCCATTTACCAAAAGAAAAAGAAAGAATAACAGTTACATTTTACAGAAGAGAAAACAATTACATCATCTCTTTCTTTGCTTTCATATACTTTTAAATTTTTATCCATTCCAAAACTCCTTTCCATTCCCTTTCAAAGTTCTGAATAGGTTTATTTTTCAATGAAAATGCTAACTTTTCTGTTTCTACTATATCCAGTAAATATATACTATATTTAATTTCCACTCTCCTAAATCAATTTCTTTCTTTTCTTTCCAATTTTGTACGCATGTCAACCTTCCAGCTGTTATCAAATATAACAATATCTTTTTTTGTATAATTTTCATTGAAAGTTTGTCTCGAAAATACCCCCCTACCTTTCCATGCGTAAATCTTCCAGTTGAAATTGCTTATTTCCATTCCATTACAAATATAACAATATCTTCTGATGACTTCTAATCTTCCTTTGTTGTCCTAACATATTTAACAAATAAAATTCCGGTATCATTTCAAAGTTCATTTTACAGATTCTTTGAATTTCATCATGTATCCCCTTCTAGAACTTTCTTGCTCTTCCACAAGTCCACCACATATGAAAAAAGGACTCAATCTTTTTATCACACTTCCAACATTTCACATTCCCATTTTTAGTTATTTTATGCAATCTTTCTGGGGTCATATACCATCTATGCAACATTTTGTAAAAGTTTTCTCTTAAATTTAAGTTTGGGGTAAATTTTATATCAGTTTTCCATACTTTCTCCCAAACTTCTAATTCGATCGGGTGTCCTACGTTCCGAGTCCATTTAACCATTGTATCTTTAACTACTTCTGATTCCATTTCTTTTTTCAACAATAGTTTATAGAATTTTGAAATTCTTTTCTTTTGATTTCTCTTCATCAATAAGTCCAATTCATTCTCTTTTCTCTCAAATCCATACAGTTTTTGATCCATTGTAAACCTTTCTTTTAGTTGTCACCATGGGAACAGGATTCAAGATGAATTTAAATGTTCAGAAAACTAAGCTAAAAATAACAGAATGAATTTTGAAATGACCAATGTAAGTCACATTTGTCAGAAAAAATCAGATTCACAAATATAAGGCTGGTGACGCTAACAATAAGGTATATGAAAGGAATTTAGTATTCTTAGTAGACTTCAAGCTACATAAGAGTCCTGTGAGGAATAATTCAGTGTATATTTAGTCTGGAGAAGAGAAGACTAAAAGGTAATACATGAACAATAATGTTTTCTCCTGTTCCAGAGGACAGACCCTGAGCCAATGGTTTCAAATTATATATATATATTAATTCTGATTAATCCTAAGGAAGAACATTTTGATGGTAAGAAGTGTTCAGGGGACTGGAATAGATTACCCTGAAAGGTGATGGACCCCTTTTCACTGGAAATGTTGAACAAACATTAGATGGTCACCTGCTAGTGATGATTTAGCAAAGAATTTCACATTTCACAGGTGGTTGTTGTTGCTGTGGTGGTGGTTGTGTGCCTTCAAGTAATTTCTGACTTATGGCAACCCTAAAGTGAAACTATTATGAAATTCTCTGGGGGTTGAGAGTGTGTGATGTACCTAAGGTCACCCAGTGGGTTTCCATGGCCAAGTGGGGAACTGAACTCTGGTCCCCAGGGTTGTTGTCCAATGCTCAAACCACTACACATGCTGGCTCTCACATTTTACAGGACTTAGGGCTAAATGACTCTCTGGAACTCTTCCATCTCTTCATTCCTATAATTCTATGATCTCTCACTCTGATTTTCATTTGTAATGGAGAACCTTGGGGCCCATAATATTTACTATCTTTTTGAACAAAGTATTTCCAGACAGCAAGATTCATGGTTTAAGCCAGAAAAATATAAACACTGTGATATCCCTACAAGAGAAACTACGGCTTATAACTGAACTGATACAAGACATTCTGATCTACTGCCATTTCCTTGACATCTAGTTGCAATTAATCCAAAGAACATGTTCCTATCCAAACCAAGGTTATTTTATTAAGATAGGAATGTGCAGCTTCCTCAAAAGGTCTTCACCTGTGTCAGATGTCTAAATGGGGTAGTGAAGTGAAGCTCCAAGGATGGATTTATAACAGAGAAAAGTCCGTTTCAAGTATCCTCAACAACCAATCCTGTAAAGATGGTGTGGTCACAAAAGATGTTGGCAGTTGCTTGCAAAGTAGGAGGGGGGCAGTTACATACAAAAAGATATTGTCCTTCTGATAGGTAACTTAGTCAACTAGTGTTCAATTGATAGAAAAATTTAGTGCCCAAATGGATCCTTAAAATGATGTTGTGTTATGGGTATGAACAGACTGAAGACTACAGTACCTAGACCCATGTTATTTTCAGTCAAATCTGTCCACACATTCAACTGTGAGTGATCAAGTGCTGAGCAACAGGCGGTGCTGTCAGGGCAACCCTTGGGGCCGGCATTGTGACAAGGCCCTTTACCTCTTTTTCCTCTCAGGTGGGTATGGCAGCTCCCCAATCTGATAAGGTGCCCTGTCTTTTCCACACATCTCTGCCTTCCTCCTTATCACACCACCTTTGTGTAAAAAGGTGAGGCCTTTCAGAGGTTGTTTAAAAAACCTTTTATAGTTCTATGGTAGCATGTTTTCTGTGTGTCTTTAAATACTGTATACCACGTAGGCAAGTCAGTATTTATAAAAATAAACTATAATATTTATTAAGATAATATGCAGAATAAAGTGTTTAAGTTCATATGGAGGTCAAAATTAATACTGTTCTTCAGAATACTTTTAGTCAGTTTCCTTATATTCTTAATGTCTCATATAAACACAAGTATCATAAACAGTCCTTTGGCTACAGTCTCACCAAAGGCTCAACCCCAATCTGCGTCACACTTTCTCACCAGGTTCTATACTGGTTTAATTACTCTTCTGCCTCTCTCTAGGCTTTCCCAAGAATTAAACCCTTGCTACCCAAACAACCTCCCTGGCTGGGGGCTTTTCTCTTTGAAGTACTGACAATGACAATCAGTGTTTACCTTTATTTATCTTTTTCTCTCAGCCGCCAGCCCCTCCCTCACACTATTGGGCTGGGTTTCTCTTCTGAGAAGTTATTCTGGTTGCCAGGCAACTTGCTTCTCGTCTGCTCCGGCACTCCAGATGGCCACACCCGCAGAACCGCATCACAGGCATGTCCAACCTCACTTCTCAAGAATGAGCAGGAGGAACCATAAACACAGCAAGGCTGGCTTTCTGTGCTCTGAAGTGAAGTAATAAACATGATATTCTAAAGAAACGTCTCCCTCTCCATTAATTGTGTGTTTTAATCTAAATTCAGATTAGTACTAAATTCAGATTTGCTGCCCTGTGGGTCAGGGAGTAAAGCATAGCCGGTGTTACAGATCACAAACTCATATTAGTTACTGAAAGACATCAGTTGATTTCTTGATGCACAGTGCTTCATGAAGATATTAGTATTAGGAACATTCAAAACAGGGTGTAACATGTAAGGACACAGAAAATTATATAAATAATTTAGGAACTGCATAATATTGATGTTTCCTCAAACACAAGTCCATTTCCACATTATACTATTATAGTGCTATTATTCCACCTTCAACATCCTGTGGAATCCTGGGCTTTGTAGTTTACTAAGGCCAAAGAACTCTCTCCCTAAACTGCAAACCCCAGGATGTTGAAAGTGAAATAATAGCACCATAATAGTGTAATGCGGAAATGGCCCAGACAAAGCTATCCCTGCTCCTGCACCTTCAAGACCATTTGTTATCAAGCATGCCAATCAAATCTTATGTTACATTCTCTTTCTAAATGTACCTATTCTAAATTGCCTGGCACATTTGATAAAATTTGTACTTATCCATCTAGTAAATGCAAGAACTGCTTTGCATCCAGAAAAGAGCCAGCAGGGAAAGAAAGAAAGAAAATTTTTAAGATTGAAAAAAAAAAGACTAGAATGTGTGGGAGGAAGGAGATGAAGAAAATTAAAGCATGGCATGAGTGTGTCCCTGAACACCTTTTCATACTGAACAGAGATTGAACCAGGTCTCTTGATTGTTTCTCTTATCATTTACACGAATATGTGAATAGGACATGTAGGTGGACATACAGACTATTTTAGTTTATTGAGCTGTAATGTTTGTAGGGAAATGGTCATTTCATTGCTTCTTTCACTGCCTCAGAAGTATATTGCAGATCAGCAAATATTTCTTTACACCTATCAATCTAGATGCTAAGGTCTTCATACAACTTTCATTAGGATTCAGAGGAAGTCTCAAGCAGCTTACATAAAGCTCAACTATCCTTTGTGGTCACCTTATTTTCAATTGTCATGAATGCTCTGATGTTTTATCTGCTGGCTTTGGTAGTTGCCTGGGGCTTCCAGATAAACATTCCATAAAGCTGTGCAGCCTGGACCCTTGAATTGTTACTCTAATGGCATTTCTTCTGAACGGTCAGAAGGAAATGAAGTAATTAACTTGAATGTGTGAACCAGATGCTACCTGTCAGGCTTTGGATCCAGATCAAAACCCTAACAAGATTGCTATTCCCAGTTAGAGGAGACCTATTGAATCAACTGCTAAAGTTTAAGGACCTTTTCACACCTTACCTTTTCTCGGAGCTGGGGGGCGACGCTCGCACGAGAAGCCTTTGGAGGAAGGCTTTCGCATCTCTGCTGCTTGGGCTCCACAGCAGCTTCCTGGTTGCGCGAGCACCCCGCCTGTGCCCTGCCCCTTCCTACTGCAGCGCAGCCTGGGAGTTGCAGGCTAGCGCTGAGGCAGGAAGCACGACCAGCGTGGCTCAGCAGGCTGCGCACAGCAGGCAAGTGCGCTCCACACCCCTAAGCGTTGCGCGACAGTGCTGCATTTTCGGCTTGAAGCATGAAGCCGAAAATAAGAAAATCCGTAAGCGGTTTGCATCACACTCTTGAGCATCGCGTAAATGTGAGTGCATCATGCAGACCGCTCCTCACATTTCGCTTAAGGAACGCTGTGCGAAAAGGGCCTATGTCCAGACTCATGTAAATTGATTCAGTGGAATTAGGCTGGTTGGGATTAGCAGTTACGTTAAGGACTAGAACATTTATTTTGCCTAAAGAATCTGGTTTTGATAGTGTATGTTATATGTTATAATTTTCTTCAGAAAAGTTTAAAACATAACTAAAATGTGTTGGAAAAATTCCAGCATTCTCTCTCCCCTGCCCCCATCTTGTTTTTAGAGCAAATGGGCATAGCTAGCATAGGGCTTTCTTTCTCTTTTGCATGCCAAAGCTCTACCATTTGCCTTTGTGTCATTTAATTGCATGATTATATATGCCTTTGGTGTTCAGGTGATCAGATGATGTGACCTGGGTTCATTGCTTGGGTCATCAGTCTTGTAAAAGAAAGAGACTCCTTCTCAGATCTCTCTCTTCTCCTCCATTTTTGCTTCCTCTTCTCTGACCATGCTTCACATCTCCATCAGAAGATGGTAAGTTAACAATGAAGGTACTACTATTCATTAGCTAGTTAGGATGTAGGTTCCCCAATGCATATGTAAATGTAGAAGCCATTAGTAATTTTTTCTAAGTTTGTAAACTGAAACTGCCTGCATTTGTTCTGTTTCCTTAGTCAATTTTAGATAAGAAAAGCCACACATAGAAATTTGAGCATGCTTTTTCTGCTACTCTGCTGGAGAAGGCTGAATCCTTACAGTTTTAGCTTTCATAGAATTTCCCAATAAGGCTAACACCCTGGGAAACTTTAATTCCCAATAAAATGTATATAAGCAGTCAGTTGTTAAGTTTTAAATTATACAGAGAGATATTTGACATAGGTACGTCTTTCTTATATACTACAGATTTATATATTAACATACTGCCTTAAGTATTGACATTTAGGTATTTGATTAAACTATAATGTGATAATCCACTGATATCTTTCATGCATTAATAACAACACAAGAAATAGCTTCTTATAGAAAACAGAATTCTATCCAGTAAAAAATCTCTCTAACAAATACAAAGCCAATTGTGTTACCAAGGTCCCAAGCTGCAGCCCTGTTCAACCATATACTCCTTGGGTTTAAACTCATTTAAACCTTTAGTGTGATCTGATTTAAACAAGACTAACTTTCAGACAACATGGTTAAGACCAAGGTATTATTCTCACAGAAAGTAAGTGGGGCTGGTCAATTGAAACTGAAAAATTGGTTGTCAGAGAAATAAAGCCCACCAATGAGAAAAGCTAAGCAAGTGACACATACATGAAACAAACTTCTTTCTGCTTCATTTCTCTCTGCCAGACAAATAACACCAAAGTACTCTTTAGTGTGACAAGCAGTTTAATAATTCATTCATAGGCTAGGGAGAAAGATTTCCAGGGGGACAGCCACATTTAATCTGTTGCTGCGAAAAAAGGTCCAAAAGTCTAGTATCGCCTTAAAGACTAACAAGATTTTGACTTTCCTGTACTTCAGATATATTTCTTGCATCTGATGAAGTGTAGTCCACAAAAGCTTATGCCAACCCAAACTCGTAGCATCTTAAAAGTCTAACATAAGGCGTAAGGTTTTGAGGATGGCAGCCTACTTCACTGGATGACTGCAATCCACAAAAGACTGAATTTGTTATCCATTAAGGTGACCAAGATTCTTGTGTTGGTTATGCTGCAACAGGGTAACACAGCTACCTGCCTCTTCCATGAATACTACTTGTTATCCCACTAGACTCTAGCCTTTTAAGCAGAAAGTTGATCTCTTGCCAAAATCTGGCAATAATGAGATATACCTGCAAGAACAATGGACCATTGCTGATCAAATTTGCTCATAATTGTCACAGACACAACTTTACCTCATTATACACGCAGAAAATATTCAAGTGTTCATCTATTTTGGATGTACCCATTCTCACAGCTTTTTTTTTTTTTACAGGCAATTGCCATTTTTTTCTCATTTGCATCCTTTGTTCTGAGCATTCTTTAACAAATCCCCAATTTTGCTATTGTTTTAAATGTCTGAATATAATGAATGGCATTGCTGGATCAACACAGGAAATCACTGTAAAAATAATTGCTCACTATGTGAGCTTTTCATAGAACAGTTCATCTTCTTATATTCATACAAGCTAAGAGCCCACTTATACTATAAACGATGAGAGTCATTAAGTCTCTTTTTAAATCCAGCCATTAAACGGCTCTCTCTAGACATATATATGGCTGCCCACACTTGCTGCCATTGGCTCAGTTATTGTGACACAACATCACACTCTCAGCTTCAAGTAATTTCACCACAGGCTGTTTAACTTTTGAGATTTATAGCTGATGGCTTAAAAACAATGGGGAACCCTTCAGTTCTTAATTCTGAAGTCCATTTCCTACTGGATTCTGTAGATTATAATTCATCCACAATTAAACCACAGGATCGTTGCTTAGACTCTAGGCCATAAGAAGTACAGCTCAGCCACATAGTTTTGGAAAACTGAAGGATATGTCAGATAATACTGCTGTCCATAACACAGCACAACCATACTCCTCATAGATGTGGAGATACCCAATATAGTGGCTCAATTCAGTGATTCAGATAATATCACTGTTTCCCACCCCAGGAGGGAGTGATGCTCATGGCATACATGTGTTGGACAAGCATGTGCAACCTATTTGAATAGAACAACCATGCATACAGGACACATAACATACCATGTATATGATATTTGAAGTTTATAGTATTTATAGGAGCTTAAACAGTCAGAGAAATATTTTAACCATAATTGCTGTTTGATAATGAAATGAACTTACTTAGGTGCTGGCAGTGTCTTCTTTGCTCCATGCACTCAAATTGAGGGTAGACAGCCATGTCTTAGGGATGGTCTAGGTTCTTGCAATGAGCCGGGGTTGATCTCCATGTTTTTATTCATCTGGCAACTATGCTTACTCCAAAAATACAGGATATTAAACTGAAACCTGATTTAATTAGCCAGCATCAGGACCAACAGAATTCAAAGAGGTATAAGTACACACAGCCTTTTTTTCCCCGTTTGTGATAAGCCTATTACATCATGTTTCTTGCAGTTATTCCAGTTCCTGCCTAAACCCTTTTCCAAGTTCCACATTTTAGCAGTCAAGTGAATAGAAGACACAATTACAGGCATACCTCAGCTAACCAGGCCTCTGAAAAAGAAGCCCCTGTTTACCAAGTCATTTTGCCAGACCCCAGACCCCCACCCCATTTCTTGTCTTCTATCTAGCTTGAAGGGTATTTTTGCAGAACTGGCATTGGTGAAGGGCTGGAGAAAGACTTTTACTGTTGGGTTGCAGCTGCATGTCTGCAGTAAACAATGAAATAAAACTTGAGTTGGGCATCAATGGGGTCCTGCTCTAGGTGATCGTGTGGTTATGTACAACTGGCAAGGTAAACGGCTGCCACTGGAATCATGTACTGAGCATGTGCGAAAAGTGAAACAGAAAGAAAGGGGAAAAGCCTGCCCCTGCAGCTGTCCCAGTATGTTGAAAAAGCAAAGATCTAACAATTTTGCCACCGTAAGAAAAGTGGAGGCTATTGAAAGAAAAGAAAAAAATAATCTCAGGAAGCATTTTGGAAAAAGGTTTCTCATGGTCTCTAGAAGATTCAACATGTTGTTGTTTTTTTTTACTTATGCAAAGCTTACTTGACTTGATTGTTTCATTTCACATGAACATAACATTAGTTTTGAATAAAACATTTGCTGAAACATATGGAACTGCTCATTTTTCTGCACTGCGGTGCAGGAACCCATTCCTATTCTTTCTGTATTACTTCTCCCTCTGGTACCAAAATTCTGTTAAAGAGATGAAGCCCGGTACACATTGACTTTGTTAACCAAGGTCTGTATTGAAAGCTGCACATAGCTATATGGAGAACCAGCATGGTATAGTGGTTTGAGAGTTGGACTATGACCTGGAAACCAGGGTTTGATTCCCCACTCAGCCAGTGAAACTCAGTGGGTGACCTTGCATGCATCACACACCCACAGCCCCTAGAAACCCTGTGATAAGCTCACCTTAGGGTCAACATAAGTCAGAAATGATTTGAAGGCACACAACAACAGGAGGTAAAGATAACTGGCAACGACAAGATTTTAGAGCAACCATGGTATACTGATTTCAGCAGTGGACTATGACCCTGGAGCACAGGGTTTGATTCCCAGCTCAGCCATGGAAATCCACTGGTTGACCTTGGGCACATCACATACTCTCATTCCTAGAAAATCCTATGGCCTTTGGGTCGCAATAAATCAGAAATGACTTGAAGGCACAAAACAACAACAATAGTTATATGATCTTATATAGGATAAAAGAAAGCTAGAGACAAAGATATTTAAAAGAACATAAAAATGAAAGTTGCAGAACAAACAAAAGCAGTGCTTTCCTTTAAAAAACCAGCTGAGTAATAGATTTATTTTTTCTGTACTTTCTCTACAATCTAAACTTGCTCCATAACCAAATATTGTTCCATCATTCATATTACCTTTTCATCACCAAGCCTATTTCAGTAACAAATACTCTTTTTATTTAAGTATTCAATAAAGCTTATTGCTGTGGTACAAATTAAAAGAAAAAATTGATTTTTCTTCTTCGTAGAGTTCCTTCTGAATTCCCTAGTTTATTTTTTTTAAAGTATTTTGTAGTAGCTCTAAACTAAATGGTATATTAGCAGGAGTTCATATGAAATGGACTTTTTTGTTGTTGTTGTTAATAAACACAAACCAATTACAAGGATCAGAAAGAAACAGTTTTAGAAAACATATAAGGAAAAGAAGGCCCCAAACCATGCAGTGTAGATTTGGTCAGCCCCATTCAGTAGATAGTGTTCTAGTTGATTTGTTTTTGTTTTTTTCTTTGTTGTTTTAGAATTTTACATGAAAGCCAGAGTGCTGCCTGGTGCACTTTTATCTTGCCACAAAACTTATGGTATGCTCTTGTGTTGGCCACCCTCTTTCAGTTACTCCATCTCCTAGGACTGTTGTTACCCTCATTTCTGCGGTCCCTTGGAGGACACCTCAATGTGCTCCACGTGATGGGGAATAGGAACTAGCCAGAGTACTAGCAAATAGCAATGTGAGAGGCAGGGTAACCTAGCGGGGTCTTTTTACCCAGTTTTTACAGGGTCAGGCCAAGCCAAAACCCAAACAAAAATGTCCAATAAATGATTTTATTGCATGAAAGTCTCATGCACCAACTCAATCACTCACACACTCACTCAAGACCTATTAAGAATCAAAAGAGAGGAAACTGGACAGGGGAATATTGAAGGGGTTGTAGCTGCACCTTTTCCTGAAGTCCTTGGTCAGGAAAGACAGCGAAGAAGCAGCGCTCAGCACGGAGAGGGCTGAAGGGATTACGCAACAGACAGAGAAATGGTCAGTTGGGATGACCGGGAGTGATCCAAAGAAACACTCAAAAACTGGGACTATTTGTAGGGGGGAAAGTACCTGGAGGGCTAATCCTTTCCCGGGGAGAACAATGGGGTGTTGCAATGAGAGAGAAACTCCACAATGGTAACTTCTTTGGCATGATGAGATTACAAGGTGTTGCCAAAGTCTCAGGATCTTCAGCTGCATTTGGTTGTGGTGTGACTTCATGTAAATGGTCCTTGCCTGATGGGATATTTGCTGTACTTGGGGCAAACACACTAATCCCCTCAAGTTGACTTCTCAGGGGCTGAGGACCCTTTGTTTACTGTGGGTTTGCACAGCTTGAGGTTTCCTGGGGCTACATGACTGGGGATTTTACTGGCCTGATCTGGTTTTCGATCATTTGACAGTTGCTGCCTACGTGTCCATCCACGTGACCTCTCAGGCACATTGAATCAAATTTTAATATCAAAATTGTAGACCCTGGGACAGGGTTTACCAGTGAGATAACACTGTTATAAAATATACTAGCCACTATCCTTTAGGTCAGTGGTTCTCAACCTGTGGGTCCCCAGATGTTTGTGGACTTCAGCTCCCAGAAGCCCCAGCCACTATGGTCAATGCTCAGGCTTCTGGGAGCTGAAGTCCAAAAACATCTGGGGACCCACAGGCTGAGAACCACTGCTTTAGGTGGTATGCATGGGTGCAGTATCAAATTCTTTTGATGGTCATTGTGGATGCAGGTGCACACCACTTCAATCTGCAACAACCCCCTGCCCATACCAACTACCTTCCTGTCACCTGGGTGCCCCCTTCATGGCCACTTAGTAACCAAGGAGGGCTGGGAGCAAGTGGCATTTGGCTCTGTTCTGCAGCCACATACACAAAAAAGCAGGCACCTACTTGGATCTCCTGGGAATCCACTGAAAAGCCAAGAGGAGAATGTCATCTTCATGCATCTGCCTGCAGAAATACAACTGGATGCTTCCTGTCCATCTCCACTATGTGCTGACCTTATTTATTTATCACACTGCCTTTCTCCCAAATGGGATCTAAGCCAACTTACAATAACCTTAAAAAAATGCAGCTGAAACATGTAGTTTACAAAAAAAATAAAAAGAAATTATGTATTCCAGTGATCAAAACATGCTTCCAACATTTAGAAAACATATTTAAAACTTTATTTCAAAAAAGATTTAAAAACACAGATTAAAAAATACAGTGCACCACTTATACACACCTGACAGCACTGTAATTAAAATTCTAGATCCAAAAGCCTACCTAAATCAAAACATCTTCACCTCCTAGCAGGAAGAAAGCAGAGAGGGGGCCAACCAGACCTCCCAGGAAAAAGAGTTCCACAAACTGGGAGCAGCCACAGAGAAGGCTCTCTCCTAAGTCCTCACCAGTCATGCCTGAGAAGGTGGTGGGACTGGCAGTGAGAGCATCCTAGCAGTAGGGAAAGAGGGGTGGTACATACAGAGATAGTCTGTCCAAAGGAAGGCAACCAAAATGGTGAAGGGTCTGGAAGCCATGCCCTATGGGGACCATCTTAGGAAGGTAGGTATGTTTAGTCTGCAGAAGAGAAGGTTAAGAGGGGACATGATAGCTATGTTTAAATATCTGAAAGAATGTCATATCAAGGAGGGAACAGGCTTGTTTTCCACTGCTCCAGAGACTAGAACAAGGAGCAATGGATTCAAACTACAGGAAAAGGGATTCCACCTGGTCAGAGCTGTAAGGCAGTGGAATATGCTGCCTCGGAGTGTGGTGGAGTCTCCTTTGGAGGTTTTTAAACAGAGGCTGGATGGCCATCTGTTGGGAGTACTTTGATGTGCGTTCCTGTATGGTAGAGGGATGGACTGCATGGCCCTCGTGGTCTCTTCCAATTTTATGATTCTATGATTCTATGACTAGAATTATGCTTGAAAGATCTTTATGCTATGCTGGGTTGATCTAGGATCTCAGCCATATTGTATACTAGCCTGAACTCCTTGGAGAAACAATAGGAGAAAACTGTAGAAACATACATGCATTCATGCACACTGAATCTGAAGGTGGCACATGAGATTACAATCCACATGACTGTTCTGAGTATTTCCTTCCACATTTGGGCTTGGTATTGCTGTAATCATTTAAGTAGCAATCACTGAATGGGCACAGCTCAGTCCTTTTATGCTCTGCCCATTCCAGTGGGAGAGACTGAAGCATATGCTTAACTCTGCCACTGAAATCAATTGATTTTTAAAAAAAAAAAAAAAAAAATAGCCTTGCAAAGAAGGCCTCTTAACATATCTGCTTATTTTTAGTTCCCTGCCTATATGTATGCTAATATCAGGTATATGTAGGGCACTGAAAATCCACTGATGAAGGTCACTAAAATTCATAGTATTTTTCTCAAAGGTTTTCCAGAAAAGAAAAAAACAAAAAAACATTCTCTGGCTTGAAAGGTAAAGGAAGATTTTGCAGCGTGCTATGCATACGCAGTCAGAATTCAACAAACTGGATGAACATAAGCACCTAAGTTCTTTGACTGTCTCTGAGTGCTATGGACTCCATGACCAGATCTACTCATTGCACAGCTTTTGGTTTGATAACTTTTTTCTCTGTATGGCTAATGTAATCATTGCATTGTGGGTCTCAGTGGCAGCTGGTGGTTTTCATTTCTGTGAGAGGGTGAATCTGCTCCAGATTTTAGTCCTAGCTTTAAAAGAGGTATATAAAGTGCTGAACTCCATCCTCAAAGCAGCTTCAGAACTCTGAATAGCTCTGTTAAAGTTCAGGCTAAAACCCAGAGTAGACTCACTGTCCTGCTGACATGGGTGCCACCAACCACTGCAAGTTAGAATAAGGTTTGAGGGATTCAAGCTCTAGTCTCTCCTAAGCTCTGAAATTCACTGGCTAACCTTGAGCTAGTTACAATGTCTCTGCCTGGCTGACTATACAGTATTGTTGTGAAGACAACGTGGGGAGAAGAAAAGTCATGTACAATATCTTGAACTCATTGGAGGAAAGGAGAGATATTAACAAAATGAAGAAATGAAGATTGTAGATCAACAAGATCTACAATCTACATTTGTTTCTCAGGATGGCTGTTTTGGGAGGACTACTAATACTGGAATTGCTTGAATGTAGCTTTTCATTGTTGCTGGTGCTGAGAACTACAGTTCCTAGGCACAATACAGAAAATTAGGTGCATGTCACATCCTCAGTGCCCATGTAACATCATTAAGAGCTGAGAGAGAATGGATGTTCTCTTCTTTTAAAAAATTGCCAAGAAAGCTTGTAATGAATGAGCTGATTCCAAATGAACTATGGGAAATTTATCCTTTGCTATTAGGAGAATTCTCTTTCAGGGTACAAAGAGCTTGTATGGTTAATTACCTGAAAGTAATCATTCACAGGCAAGTCACAAGTCACAGGCAACCAGGAAAGTGGCCTTCTTATAAAGAAAGGTCTTTGAAAATGTGTCTCAGTTAAATTTTGGGAATGAGAGCCTTAATTTGCAAGGGTCTCCTCTCCAAAGTGCATTTGTATGTCTACCATGCCATGTTGCCCACTTGTATCTTTGCCCTGATTAAATACGTACAAAGAAAGTCTCATTGTGACTGTCCAGTAATTAATCTCTGAGCAGCAACACATGTATACCTTGACAAATGACTGTATCCAAGATGTCTTGATGCTGTGGTACATTAGATCCTATCAAGATAGTTTTCTGACATTTCTTTACTTACTAATATAATTATCCTAATATAAATATCCTGCCTTTCATTTAGTGGAGGGCTGGTGGCTAGCAAACTGTTCTGAATAAACATCATCATTATCATCATGAAGTATGTTATCAGAGAAAAAGCATACTCTAGTAACAGAGGCATAGGGAAAAGACACAAGTGAAGTTAGAAAAAAGTAAACATTGCAAGCATTCTTTTATTTAAATCAGGATTCAGAAGAGATGGATGCAAAGCAAATTTAACTTACAAACAGAACAAGGAAAAATACTCATCTGTATTAAGCATCTTTCTTGAAAATCTATTTATTTTCTTGGAAACAATTTGTATTTTTAAAATTTATCTTAACTAAAAGGCCTAGTGTCTCTATCAGTATTTGTAAGCTTTGTAGACAATCTGCTATACTCTTCACTGTTATCTTCCTAAATATATGCTTCACATACAACATAGGTCATGTTATGAAAAACCTAATGAAACTGAGACAAACATTAAAGATAAAGGAAGTGATTACAGCTTGATGCATAGCAGTGGGTTGGACTAGATGGCCCTTGTAGTCTCTTCCAACTCTATCATTCTATAATGTCTATAGAGGTGGATTTTCTCACTTAGGGAAATGAAAATAAATCAACAGTATGCCCACTTACATGACAGTAAAGCTGATAAAAATTTAATGAGACTTTTAAATGATTATACACTAAGTAAATCACAAGAGGTTCTTTCAAAAAGTATTAAGAAATATTTAAGATGAAACCTGGACTGATGAGAACCTTCTCAGTCCAGGACAAAATGTGCACGTGGTTGTTTTCACACCCCAAATGGAATTTGGATCCCAAACAGAATTTTCTTCACAAGAAACTGCACAAGTTGTTATTTTCTGTGCAAAACAACCACGTATGAATGTTTTGTAGTATAAGTTCCGATGTCCAAAGATCTGGGCTGGAAGACAACAGTGCAAATTGTGTGGAGAGATGACCCACCATATTCTTCACCAGCTTCTACACATTAGAGATATTGCAGATTAATCCAGAGGTGGGAACTTTCAGTCTCCAGATGTTCTGGACACAGACCCTTTTCGCACAGCATTTCTTAAGCGAAAGGGCCCCTTGAGTGTCGCGTAAATGTGAGGAGCGGTCTGCATGACACAGTCACATTTACGCGACGCTCAAGAGTGTGACGTGAACCGCTAGCAGATTTTCTTATTTTCGGCTTCAAGCCAAAAATGCCGCATGGTTGCGCAATGCTCAGGGGCATGGAGCGCACTTACCTGCCGTGCGCAGCCTCTTGAGCCGCGGCAGTTGCACTTCCTGCCTCCGCGCTAGCATTCAACTCCCAGGCTGTGCTGAGGTAGGAAGGGGTGGGGCACAGGCGGGGAATGCGCATAAACAGCCAGCAGCTGCGGCGCCGAAGCAGCAGGGACATGACAGCCTCTCACAAGAGGCTGCTTGTGCAATCCCTGTGCTCCATTACCAAGAACAGGTAAGCTGCAGAAAGGTCTACAGTCTCGTATCATCAGCCCTGATGAGACTTGTAGGCCAAGATATCCAGAAACCAAAAGTTTCCTCATCCCAGTTTAATTATTGTGCAATGGATCTCAGTCTGGGAAAGTTCCCTAGCTCAAGGCCTCTACTTCATTACAACCATCTTTTGAAAGTTACTTCAAAATGAACTAGTTGTAATTCTGATGCTTTAAAATAGTTTCATATATTGTAATTACTATTGTAATTATGATTTTAGGACCAAATACTGAATGGTAGCAGATCCTGTCTGATCTTGGAAGGTAAGTAGGGTCAGCACTTCTTCGTACTTGAATGGGAGACCACCAATAAATAACAGCTGCTGTAGGCTATATTTCAGAGTAAGAAACTGGCAAAACCATCTGTGAGTATTCTTTGCCTGCAGACACTCTATGGAATTTCATGGGGTCATCATAAGATGATAGGTGACTTGAAGGCACATACACACAGATGCTACAATAGCCTACATCCCCATTCTGCCATTACCACTTTGTCTACACCTCCCCTTCAGAGTAGGACATAAGGCAAATAAACACTAGCTTCGGCCCCAGAAAATTGTAGTATGTTGGACATAGTGCCCAGGTTGCTGTTCTTCTGTACTACCCTCAGACACTGGCCCTTTTCACACAGGCTTTCTCTCGCGAAAGAGCCCCGTGAGCCTCGCGGGAGTGGGAGCATCGCTCTGCACGACGCACTCCCACTTCCGCAGCGCTTACAGGGCTCAAGCGACGCTCGCACGGATTTTTTTATTTTTGGCTTCAAGCCGAAAATAAACGGCGCTCACACAAGGCTCCCAGCGGCGTCCTGCACTTACCAGAGTGCAGAGCGCCATTGCAGGCGGGCCTGTCGTGCTTCCTCCCCACTTCCTCCCCCAGCTCTGCCTACAGCTCCCAGGGAGCGCTGCAGAAGCTGGGGGCGTGGCTGAAGAGCACCCGTCATGGAAGAAGACGCCAGGTGCGGTAAGGAGGTGGGGGGGAAGTGGCGGCATTTCGGGAGATGGTTGTCGTGCGAGCCGCCTTTCCCCTTCGCTCAAGTGCCGGCGCTGCGAAAAGGGCCACTGTCTCTGTCTCTCCGCTTTGACCTTCCTCAAGACTGGTAACTATCACCCTTTCCACCTCAAATCTCTCTCTATCCAACCTGTCACATTTCACTTTCCCACAGCCTTGTGTGGTTCTTGAGAGTGTCTGATTTCCTATGTGTCAGTTAAACCCAAATAAAATACTTTGTCTATCTGTAACTGGAATTTTCTCTACAGTTAGTACTGGTATACATAGATGAAAAGTTCCTGCTATTACCCTCCTCTCACAGATCCCCTTTCCCCCCAAAATTCTAAGGAGACACTGGCATTGTGGGTGGACCTCAACGTCCCCCACGTCTTAGGGTAGCTCATAGTTATGATTTTAACAGTTATACTTTAGTTCTACTTTTATTAAAAGTTGTTAGTTTTAGTTAATTAAAAAGCATCTGAATGCAGCAGCAAAAGATTTAGCACAAGCTAAGTCTCCTACCATTTCCTCATAAGGCTAGACCCCCATAACAATTAAAAGAGACTTAGGGCATTTCCATACTACACTGTTATAGTGCTATTATTCCACTTTCAACAACCTATGGAATCCTGGCATTTGCTGTGTAGGGAAGAGCATTTAGAATTCTCAACCAAAGAGCTCTTAGGCCTCATAAACTATAAACCCCAGAATTCCACAGAATGTTGAAAGTGGAATAATAACACTGTAACCACATAGTGTGGAAATGGCCTTAGAATTAAATTACAGTGAAAATGTGCAAGGTAGATGGGTGTTGCCTTTGCCTTTTCCTCCCATACCCTACATATTCGAAAATAATTGTGTGGGCCAAGCTGGTGTTTAGGGATGGAAAGAAAATCCAAAAATATTTGAAAAATGGCCCAAAAGCATGTTTTTTCCAGTTTTGTAAAAGGGAAGAAGAATCCTGGAATCCTGCATTTGTAAATGTTGTTATTTTACATAGAAAACAGCGATTTTTGTACTATAAACAGCATTTTCCACACAGAAAACAATATTTCTGTGCATAACATTTATATTTTCTGCACAAAAAAAGCTGTTACATGTGCATAAAATGCTATTTTTGGTGACTCATTCTGTGCAAAATTTGCACATGGTTGATCTACACAGCAAACGGCATTTCCTGCATAGCAAATCATGTTTCTGTACAGAAATGTTATTTTCTCCACAGAAAATGCTGTTTCTCACACAGAAAATGAGCAAAATTACCACTTACAAATTTTGTGCAGAATAGGTTTTGAATTGTAAAAAGAGCCTTGAGAACTTTATAGTTTTCATGACTTTCTAGTGTCAAGAACAAAATTGCTAAATTTACTTATTGCTCCTTCAACTGAAGAACTGCATCACTACTAGGGTTTAAATTTGAAATGGAAAATCGTATCCTGTATATTTCTGTTAATTTCATTCCAGTGTCATTCTATAGCAATGGGATTATTTTTTTAAAAAAGACTGAACAATTAACCTGAACAAAGAACTACAAAGAGTTCATTTTCTTGCAGATGCAATGTTTTAACCTTTCCACCAAATTTATGAACACATTTGATGGTTCTGGTAAGTTCTTACCACAAATAAACCAAATGAAATTCTCAGTCATCTGCACTGACCAAATTAAATGGGTATAGTTATTCTTTGTTGTTCTTATTGCTGTTGTTGTGTGCCTTCAAGTCATATCCAACTTATGGAGAATCTAAGATTAAACTATCATAGGCTTTTCTGAGCCTGAGAGAGTGCAATGTGCCAAAGGTCACCCAGTGGGCTTCCATGATAGAGCAGGAAATTGAACCCTGATCTCCAGGGTCATAGTTCAACACCCTAAACACTATTCCATTCTGGCTCACATATATCATTATTCTTTACCTGGGCCTATTTGTTCTACACAGTTTGGCAACCTCTTGTGAAGGTTTTGGAGAGACACTTAAGCTCTCTAACTGAGAATTCTATATACCAAGGATTCCATAAGATATTGCCATGATAGTTAAAGCAGAATCATAGCACTTTAACTGTGTAGTGTGAAAGGACCCCCGGTTATGACCATGGCCCTTTTCACACAGCATTTTCCATGCGAAAGGGCCTCTCGAGTGTCGCGCATGTGAGGAGTGGTCCACACGATGAACTCACATTTGTGTGATGCTCCATGGCCCGGCAGGCACCGCTCATGCACTTTTTCATTTTTGGCTTTAAGCTGAAAATGGTGCGCGGTTGCGCATCGTTCCGGGGACTCGCGTGCACTTGCTGCGCGTGTGGAGCCTCAGGAGCTGGGCCGGTCACGCTTCCTATCTCAGTGCAGCCTGGGAAGGTCCCAGGCTGCACTGCAAAAGGAAGAGGCAGGGCTCTCACTTGAGCAGGAAGCTTGTGCAGAGCTGAAGAAACCTCGACACAAGGGTTTCTCACAAGAGGCTGCTAGCACAAGCACCGCACCCCAGCGCCAAGAAAAGGTGAGTTGCAGAAAGGGGGCATGTTTTACTTGCCTACCATGGTGCTGTTAAAGACATGGAATAATGGTGTCTGTTGACTCCCATGTTAATGAGAGTGTGAATCTACCCTGGATTTTCATTCAAGGTGCTAAACCTATTGATGACATAGAGTTCCACACTTTAGTTACCTTTTTTAAAGTTAAGGCAAAAACCTGGATCAGATTCACTACCTTGCTAATTTGGAAGCCACCAGCTACCACACTGGCAGATTGCCACAGGAGGAGGAGGAGGAGGAGGAGGAGGAGGAGGAGGAGGAATGGCCCGAACTCAGCTCTAATATGTTTACTATATTGGGATACAAACCCAGGTATTGAATAGCCTGGGATACTCAAAGCCCTTGGATTGAACAAACTTAACAATTCTTTTTTCTTCACATTCAATTTTTCCTTTTTTTAAAAAAAAACAAAGTTCTTTCTATAAAATCTATGAAGAAAATTGAATTTTGGAAAGTTCTTGCTATCACCTAATGGTGATTCTTTGCTCAGTTGATTACAGATTTTAAAAATGAACTCATTGCATGTCACTAAATGAAATAGTCCTAAAAACGCATTTACGTGCCATCACTAAAGGCATTAATCTTTCCTTTAAGAGTTTTGGCTAATTGTGCACAGAACGATGGCATGCACTGAACATCCATAATATTTAGAAGCTTACTGCTTAGCTGGCTTAACACTAAAGCTCTTTTTTGTAAGCTACTAATTATGCTGTGAACGCTTTGCAACTAAGTCAATAGTGTCTCAGAACTCTCATATATTCCTCTGGGTGATAAAATAAATGTCAGTTTTCAGCCATCTCTCTAATTCATCACCATTTTGAAGTCCTAAACAAAGCCATATAGAATGCTTTCTAATAACTAGATACTTTTCTGACAACTTCTGGAACCCAGAAATAAAAGTGTCGATTGAATGGCCAGCATATGTTGATCAAAATAAATTGTAAAAGGGCTTTTAACAGCCAAAAGGAATGATCCTGCCAAGGTTAGGCCCTTACAGGCACAATTGTTTAATTACTATAGCAGCATGGCTTTCAAAACCTCATGATAAACTCTTTACAGCCATTTTCAAAAATGGATCCTATTGCCAATACTGGGGCCCTTTTCGCACAACATTTCTGATTCGAAAGGGCCCCTTGAGCATCGTGCACATGTGAGGAGTAGGCTCAAGGGCATGACGCAGACCGTGCACACATTTTTTCATTTTTGGCTTGAAGCCAAAAATACTCCATGGCCACACATCGCTCCGGGGTCCCACGCGCACTTATCTTGTGTGTGGAGCCTCGGGAGCCGGGCCGGTTGTGCTTCCTGTCTCAGTGCAGCCTGGGAGGTCCCTGGCTGGACTGCAAAGGAAGAGGTGGGGCTCTCGCGCGAGCAGGAAGCTCGTGCAGAGCTGAAGAAGCAGGGAAGCGAGACCCTCTCCCTGGAGGCTGCTCACGTGAGCCCCGCACCCCAGCACTGTGAAAAGGTAAGGTGTGAAAAGGGTCGTCATTGCTTCCATGGAAAGAGCAACAGACAGAGGCACAAATTCTTCAGGAGTGTCTTGAAATGTTTAAACATTTTGACTGCTATCCTGGAAGCAAAAGGGTCTATGAAATCTCATTATCCGTCAGAACAGTGCCTCTCTTTACAGTTCAATCTTAAACGTGCTTTCTTAGGTATAAGTCCATTAAATGTGTATAGGATTCTGGGGTGGCCCAAGCTCTTCAAATGCCTGCAAAGTGTAAAAGTGCCTCCACACATCCATTATGCTGAGAAAGAGGAGGACATGGTAGAGCTAGTGCCCCTCACCCAGCCATTGCACAAGAGGATGCACTGGGATTTAAACTGAGGCATGATCTTGAATGGGTAACCTTGCATCATCTGTACACTCACCATACCCCAGAAGCAGGAAGAGGATGTTGTGATGGTGTCCATGGCCCCTTCACCACAGAAGGCAGTACCTCACCACAGGAAGAAAGAAAAGGTGGCCTAGAAAAAGATTCTATTCCAAAGCCAGCTGTGTCAGGAAACAGTGATGGAGGAAATGGCAAAGTAGAGACACAGGTCACTGTGATTGCATCCTCCTCCTCCTTGGGATACTGTTGTGCTGCTTTCCTGTGTGGGGGAAGAAGGCATCAGGAGTGATGTGGGACACTGTTCCTCTTCTTTCTGGAGAAGTGAAGAAAGTAAGCACTGAAGGCAGCTCTTCAGGAGATGACCTCTACAGGTGAGCTGCGGGGACCCTGACAGGGCAGGGAGATCACTGAATTTGCTACTGCCACCCACTTCATATGTGATCATGTCTTCAATTATTATGCTTAGAACTCAACCCTATTCAAAATACTTCATAAAGATAAAAAATTGGTCAGCTAAACAAATAAAGGGCTTTGAAAATGTATTTCTTATTTTGTATACTTGCAAAGTTTTGGGAAGAGCTCAGTGGCAACAAATAATGTTGGGCTCACCCTTTTATTTTCTCTGTCTCTACTTGCATTCAAAATAATGGGCCGGCTATGACAGGCTGATTTTTAGTAGAAAGTATTTGTAAATCTCATTAAAGATTTTTTGAGTATTGCAATATCATTGAACTATATCTCTTTTTATGGAGGTATTTCTGTGATTTCAAGGTTCCACAATAAAACATCTCTTCCATAATGGATAAAACTGTTATTTTTAAAAAAGCTAATGGAGAAAAATGCCAGAGAGACACATTTTTTTCTGTTCTTCTATGTAATCAATAACTCTGATGAAATGCATGAAGCCATCTGCCCTTGAGAAGCCATTTCTTTATTTGTCTGTTTTCTTTCTAACTATCTTTGTACATGCCATATAACCTTGAGTGTGAACACCCTTCTAATTGCTAACAGTAAAATAGGATTCATTTTTGTCACATCAGACATTGGAACATACATCATCACTGCCTCAGTGCATTCCAGAAAGTCACCAGTGGAGACTCAGAGATCAAAGCAAATACAATGAAGTAGCTTAACTTCTCCTATCTTGGACCACAAAGCAACCAAACCACTGACAAATTCTGTCTCTAGTAAAAGAATGGATAAAATATAGCTTATGCAGACTGCTAACCTCTATTTCTGCCCCACAAGCTCCTAGGACCCAAGGAAAATTGTGCCCAAATCACCCCAGACATCATGTTCTTATTATGTGGGAAGTGAAAAGTCCCAAACATGATGTCCAGTTATATATCTATGAATAAAGTTTCACTCAGCCCTGAGGTGACTTACTTAGATCCATAGCCGTTAGAAAATTAATACATGAAAGTGTATTCTGACATAGCCTACACACAGGTAGGCAGTGGGCCTGTTAAATCTCTAGAAAGCAGATCAAAGAAAGAACTTTGCATCTCAAGTCAGAAAATCATTCAGCACAGCCCTCCGGATAGGGAGCTGTATTTCCAAAAGGTGGCCTGGCTGTGTAGGCTGCTGGGTCACCGATTGTTGACTCCACAGAGAGTTCTCAGGTATCTCCCCCTCCTTTCCCTCAATCCAGAGGTGCAAACAGGGCTTCACCAGATAAGCAGCAACCTGGATTTATTTGTATTTGTTTTCTAACTACATGCCACAGCTGTTACTGTTTCAAATACACTAAAGTCAGGTAACTTGAAATGCAAATGCCAAGATCACCAACATGAAGATAGCAAAATGTTCATCCAGCGGATATTAAAACTCTTTTAGAAGAGAAGTAATCTCTCTTTCCATCAATTGGCAAAACTTTTTTATATATAAAAGGAATCCAACAGGTTTTCGAGAATGGACTTACCATCCAATATTTTGAGGTTTTTTAAAAAAAAAGGACACATGTGCCCAAACAACACCAGAGTGTGGTCAGGATGGCAAAAGCTATTACGGTCATCCTTCCATATTCGCTAGGGTTAGGGGCACAGGATCCCCGTGAAAATGAAAAAACCATGAATAACTCTAGGCCCTCCCAAACTGTATTGCACACACAAAATGGTATGATCACCATATTCAACTCACTGTGGATTCCTTTGAGGCATCGGGATTCCTTCACAAGGCAGAAGTGGGTGGCTGGTAGGGCTTACTACTACCTTCACTGCTGCCACACACCATTTTTAATAGGGACTTACAACCCTCATTTGCAGTTTTTCAGTCTCACAAGGCTTGCAATCCCTATTAAAAATGGCATAGGGAGGCAGCAAAGGTGACAGCAAATAATCTGTGAATAATCAAATCTGCAAAAGTGAAACCTGCAGATGTGGAAGGCTGACTGTAATGAGGAAGAAGACACAAGTTAGAAGAGGCTGTAGCAGTTTGATTTTGTCTGAGCCTATGATAAGGACATGATTCTGCTTCCTCTTCTCCTCCCTCCGGTAATTGAGTTCAAGCCAGCTTTGCACTTGGAATTCAGTTTACAACAAGGAAACTGGTACCACTCTACTCTGCTTTGGTCAGACCTCATCTTGAATACTGTGTCCAGTTCTGGGCATCCCAATTCAAGAAGGACATGGTCAAACTGGAGCAAGTCCAGAGAAGGGCGACCAAAATGGTGAGAGGCCTGGAAGACATGCCCTATGAGAACAGACTTAGAGAGCTGGGTATGTTTAGTCTGCAGAAGAGAAGGTTAAGAGGGGACATGATAGCTATATTTAAATATTTGAAGAGATGCCATGTAGAGGAAGGAGACAGCTTGTTTTCTGCTGCTCCAGAGACCAGGACAAGGAGCAATGGATTCAAACTGCGGGAAAGGAGATTCCACCTGAGCCTCAGGAAGAACTTCCTGACAGTCAGGGCTGTCCAGCAGTGGAATATGCTGCCTCGGAGTGTAGTGGAGTCTCCTTCCTTGGAGGTTTTTAAGCAGAGGCTAGATGGCCATCTGTCGGGAATGCTTTGAGGGTGTTCCTGCATAGCAGGGGGTTGGACTGGATGGCCCGTGTGGTCTCTTCCAACTCTACATTTCTATGATTCTATGATTCTATGAAGCAAAGCAGAAAGAGAAGAAACCAGGACACATTAAAGGCAGGATTGTCCCTATCAAGTCAGAATAGTTGGAGGGTTTACTAATATTGTGCTATATTGTTTATCTGCTTTTTATCTTTATCTTTTTTTTTGCTTTCTTTTTTATGTTTTTTAAAGTTTTTATAAACAGGTTAATTATACTTCAAGGATAAGCTTGTGCATGCTTTCATCTATATTGTATCAATTATTTTTTTTTGACACTGTGGGATGTTTAAATGAATAAATGCATAAAACAAAGAATAAAGGGAGAAAGTAAATTTAGACTCAGGCTTCTCAAGCAGGTAAAACCATTAACTTTTCTCATTTCATCACTAACATCATCACTGATGTTGGCGGGGGGCGATGTTGAATCAGGTTTGAGATCCTCCATTCATGGTCATAGTCCAAATTGCCATGGCTCCCTCCTCCCTGCTTTCTTTTTTTTAAAGAATTAAAAGGCTAGCAACAACACACATACAGGTATACAGGTCAAAGAACACATTGTTAGATTTTTATAGCTGACTTCTCAGTAAGGAACCTATAATAATCAGCAGGTAATCCCACTGACCTCAAAACAAATCCCTTATTTTCTTTAACGGCAACATTTCAGTACCTTCCTCTAACAGAAGGATGGCTTTCTTCTCCTCATTCAGGCTTCCTATTAAATCACTGGATAACATTCTAATTCTAGTTCAACTATTTTAAAATCCATGCATGTTAATCATGATCCTCCTCCATTTCATACTAAACTCACATCAAGTATCTATATTAGTTATGAGACATTCTGGTAGGTTTTGCAGTGCCTCACAAAACTGTGCACTGAAGTGCAACATGTACTAATACAAAATTTTAAAGTCTTCGACATAGAGCAGGCCTAGAGAGGCAGCAACATGAAAAACTAATGTATAAACTGGAGTGGCTGTGAGTTTTTCATACCAGTCCCCTAAAGGAATAGGATTTTGTACCACGCTATGCTACTGGGACTCTAGTGTTTCTATTTGCACTTCAGTTTTGATCCTGTGATTGTATTGACCATTTGTACTATGCCTGTCCCACATAGGGGCAGTTTTGGATGGGTGCCCAATACCTCCCCCACACATTTTGCTGCCTCTGATCCTTACCTGGCTAATTCCTGGAAGGCTTTTGCCACTTTTCCTCACCTTATACTTCTTGCTTATACACACACACACATTTAAGTGTCATAACTGTGCTAGTGCAACATTCCTTGAATATGCTCCAGTGGGCAACTTTTCTGCTGTACTGCTATAACATGAGGGCAACATTCCTTCAACATGCTCTTGCTGTTGTACTGCTATAACAGTAGCATGCAATAGATTTTTTAAAAATTAGAGAAAATAAGAATCAGGTACACTGTTGCAACCCCAAGGGAAAACTCCATCCATGGTGTACTCAGTCCTTCCTTTGCCCTTCCCTACAAAAAATGAAGAGGCTAAGAAAATGTTGGATAACCATGTCTACTGTATGCCACCAAAACATTCACCTGACCCCTAAATCAGGATACATGCAAAAGGGATCCCACACACCAGGACAACACCATGATTTGGGCTAACAACTGGATTCTTTTCTGATAGAAAACAACAACTGGGTTTACATCGGGAGAAAAATGAAACAGTAACAATGCCTTGGAAAAAAGCCTTTCTGCTCGTCAGTGCTAACCCACTTCCATCCCACTAAAAGAGCCATGTGTGAAAAGGGCCCGTGATCCATCTTGGCAGGCAAAATTGCCCAGCACCAATTGACACAGGTGTAGCAGAACAGCAATAAAGTCTGTACCTATCCCACTTGCAACAAACACCATTAGCACACTGTGCATTTCTGCACATTTCTGAGTCATCCCATCACAGTCCCAGCAGGGAAAGGAGTGTGACAGGAATGCTTCCCTCTGCATAGGATCGGCACCCTGCAGAAGGGAGCGTGATGGCAACATCTTTTCCTTCCACAATGCAGCTGGGTATTTTCCCAGGCTGTGCTGGAGAAGGAAGCATCACCATAGTACTTCCCGCCATTCCACAGAACAGGTAGGTATGGGAGCGTTGTACGATCACAGGCACTAAATGGATTTTATCTGTTTAGCAAATACCCTAGGAGTGAAATGCATGGAGACAGGATGGCAGTGGGCTGGTGACAACATCGTGCGGAAACACGACGAGCCAACTGCTGCCATCCTGTCCCCATGTCCTGTGTCTGTCACTGCAGTTTGGGTTGGGCAGAAGGTTGAGGTATAGAAGGAACCAATTTTGTTTCCACCAGAGCCTCTGTTCTTCTTGGAAACTCAGTGGTTTTAAATATTTTACACATCGCACCAACTCACTGCTACTTTCCCCAACTCAAATGCAAAAAAAAAAGAAAAGTGTGTGCAAACCAAATCGGGATGAAATATTCAGTAGTAAAATGTTCTCATCTTTATTAACCAATTTCCTTGTTTAGCTTGCAAATTATAACGTTCTTTTACTAGATAATCTTCCTTTATCTCCTGAATACCAAACTGTTGTCACCTCAGAACCAAACTGCACTAAACTATTGTCTGTTAAAAAAACAAGCCACAGTGACCACATGGTTTTGTGTTAGCGTCCATTTACAAAAGAAAAAAAAAGGCTAAAATGGAATCAAGTACAGTTTTTCTACATGAGTGCACTAGCAAGCTGTTTATAGGGAACAAATTACAGAAACAAGAGAAGGAGAAATATCAAGAATAAACATCTGCTCATCAACACAGATCTACATTTATTTCCATAGATGTATACAGGACTCAGAAGTACGGATGTAAGATATATCTGAAGATTTTCCCTTGATGAGTGAGAAAGTGTATCTTAACATACTGATAAATATGTAACAAAATATCAGCCTTAAGTATTATGGTATTTCAAGACTTCATTGCAAAAGAACTGTGTAAAGTTTTTTTCCTCAAAAAGTCTTGTTTTGTGCAAACACCGAGCACTTTTTGCACAAATAGGAAATGTTGTATTTTGAACAAAAAAATCACAGAAAACTTTTTTAAAAATGGCAAAATGCACAAAATCTGTCATAATTTCTCCCACCAAAGAGAATGAACTAAGATAAAGATTTACACCCTACTCAGAAGCAAATTTTAATATGCTGAATAGGGTTTGCTGTGATGTCAGAAACTTAGGCCCTTTTTGCACCTTACCTTAATAGTGCAACGAATTAGAGCCCTCACAATATTGCCAATATCACAAGAGGCCCATTAGAGAGCCCCTTGCAGTCTGCACATGGTAGGGCATTCGCGAGAGAGCACCAGTCCCCACCCGGTGCCTTGTCTGCATGTCAGCATCTGGGCCACGCCCAGGTCCCGCCCTGTCCCCACCCCACCGCCCCTGATTGGTCAGTGGTTTTTCTTTCTTTTTTTTATTGTTTCATCGATTATCGTGCTAACGTTAGTACGATAGATCCTGCCAACAGGCTGTTTCATACCACACTGGTAATGTTCTAACATGCTAACGATAGTACCGGGTTTTAAAAAAAACAGTTGGCCAGATCCCGGGGGCTGCTGTCGTCTCAAGTGTGAGTGGCAACGCAGCCCCGGGGTGGCCTCCTGCGGCGATGTGTCGTGCAGTGTTCCCTGCTGCGATGGGGGCAGCGGCTGGCCTGCTGCTGGGCAGAGCGTCCCCTGGGAGTTGCTGCGTGAGGGACAGGCAGCAGGGACTGCCCACACCCCACCCACTTCCGGGTCCTTCCTGGAAGCAGACCAGATGACGGCTCCGCAGGCCCTCTGGTCGTGTGACCGATGTGTGAAAGGGAGGTTATTTTCACCTTTCAGGCAAAAATAAGAAAACACGCTATCAGCACTATCCGTGGCCATGATAGTACCTGGTTCGCCAGAACATCATACGGTACGGTAGCTCGTGAACGGAGGAGAGAGCGTGCCTAATACACTTTAAAAAGGGCCTTAGAAAATTGGTCTACAACATCCATAACCTTCCACCACTATGTGTCCCTTGGGAAATACGGGGACTTTAAACCCAAAAAAGAAAGTTTCAAGATTATGAATATATTCCCTCTTTCCCTGGGGGTTCCTATGGTAGAATACATGCACTAAAATGTTGCAGTGGATACTTCTGTCAGGTCAGGACTTGGCAAATAGGTAAGCAGTTCTATTGTCATGAGAAACAATACACAGGGGCATAAAGCAACCTTCCTTTAAATTCAATCTGTGCAGAGTAAGGAATTAAACAAAAGTCACACCGAGGCCCTTGTTACATGGTATTTGCCACACGAAAGGGCTCCTTGAGCATTGCATGAATGTGAGGAGCAGTCCACACAATGAACTCACAATTGCACAACGCTCCAGGTCTGGCAGGCGCTGTTTGTGCACTTTTTCATTTTTGACTTTAAGCCGAAAATGGTGTGCAATTGCACATCACTCCGGGACCCTTCATGCACTTGTCATGTGTGTGAAGCTCCAGAGCCATGGAGCTCAGAATTCCTGCCCCAGCGCAGCCTGGGAAATTCCCAGGCTGCACTGTGGAAAGAAGGGGGGTGCTCTCACACGAGCAACCGGCAGCTGTGGAGCTGAAGCAATGGGGATTCTCACTAGAGGCTGCTAGCATGATCCCCACATCCCAGCGCCAAGAAAAAATGAGTTGCGGAAAGGGCCCGGGTGTGACTAAACCATACTCAAGTATCAGAGGGTGAAATGAACTATTCTGTTACTGACCCCTTAAAGATATGTTCAGTAGACTGTGACCATTTCTGCTCAACACTGTTATAGTACTATTATTCCACTTTCAATATCCTATGGAATTCTGGCATTTGTAGTTTACTGAGGCCAAAGGGCTCTTTGGCTGAGAATTCTGAATGCTACTCTCTGCAAACCCCAGGATTCCACAGGATGTTAAAAGTGGGATAATAGCATCATAACAGTGTACAGTTGGCCCTCCACATTTGCTAGAGTTAGGGGTTCAGGACTCTTGCAAAAGTGAAAAAAATCACAAATAGCAAAATGTATGTCTAGGTCTGTGGGTAGGATGCTGAGGCATGATGGAGAGAATGGGTACCCAGAGTCCAAACCAGGACAAGGAAAGGAGGGAGAAGTTGGGGGGCAGTCATCATGGTAGCCCTATACTGCCTCTCTCATCCACCAGCTTCCTTGGGTTTGTGTGGGGCACTGGGAAATCGTTTGTGGTGCTGAGAAATCAGATTGCCAGCTGTCCTTTGCTGGCCAGGCAGTTAACAGTAGAGGAGGAAGAAGATGAGAGGCGGGTTTTTAAAGAGCTGTGCAGTCTGATTGGAGCTGCTGAGAAAGTCCCTCCAGAAACAAAGCCCCTGAAGTAGGGGGCAAGGGCTGGAGAGAGTCACAAATAAATCTGTGAAAGTGAAACCCACAAATGTGGAGGGCTGACTGTAATGCAGAAATGGCCTGTAAATATGTGCCTGACTGCAGCCTAAATCTGACCAAAGATAGTACAGAACCAGCCAAATTTCATCAGTTTTCTCTTTCCCAATTGTGGAAAGATAAGGGCCCAATATTTATTCTCCAAGATGATATTTTTTTAATTACTCAATTTTTTATTTTATTTTTTTTATTTTTTTTTTTGCAATGGAAACTTCACCTGCTGAATGAGAAAACAGGAAAGAAGAAAAGGGGAAGAAATTGAGGGAAGTTTTAAAAAGAGGAGGACAGTTGCAAAGAGCAGGAACAGAAAAGTCTGGTGTGACCAGAGCTTGGTTGCAATTGGATACAGTTGGATACAAACAACTAGTTACTTGTTATTAATTTATTTTTTCCAATAAAGAAGTTCTAGCCACAAAGCTGCATTTCAGATTGCTGAAGAGTTTTTGTTAAAGCTCAGTGTGTTTTACAAGCTAAACCTTGTAAAGTCAGAAGGAAGTACCAATGAGCTCAATGAAGCTTACCACCAAATAACTTAATGGATCATTGATTCTAATAAATTGGATATTATGGTGCTAGGCGGGCGGGGGGGAAGATGAACACGCATACCTGCTATTACATGGAGCCTCAGCTCTTGAAAATTTACTAATATATCACTACTTCTTTGCAACATTCTCCTAATCTACCTGGGCTTTCATGTCATATGAATAGCTCCTAATGTTGCAGTATTGGAAGCTAAGAAGGACAGAACCTAAGAAGGACAGAATCTTGAGGTACCTGGAAGAGTATTTTAGGTACTGGCACAATTGCTTCTGATAGCATTTCAAAACAAAACTATTACCCTCTCAAAATACAACTCTCTCACAATATTAATAGTTTTGATTTGGTGCTAATATTTAAATAAGAGATCTAGCTTGCCACAAGGCTGTAGCTATGGAGGGAAGGAAGGAGGGAGAATGAAAAATGAGGACATGATCTGCCTCAAATAAGAATTCTGCCCTTCACTATGAAATGTTCCTTCAGTCCCCAAAGAATGTGATGGAAGCAAATATTAGAGTTGTAGATGTGAACTTTCCAAATCTTACTTCCCATAATGTTAGAAATTTGAGGACTGAAGGAAAATATCATTGGGCAGCAAGATTTTTATTTAGGAGAAATGGAGGCACAGTACAGTGCTATAATTCCCCCTTCCCCATAGCTACACTTCTCATTTGCCATCAAAAGAAACCAAGAGGCAAAGTAAAGCCCTTTCCACACATTACTGGATCCCTGCAGCATCCCATGGGGATCCTGATAGAGCCTCTCCCAGGAGGGAGTGCAACAGGAAAGCTTCCCTCCACACTCGCTGCCTGTGGGAATGAAGGAGGTGTGGTGGCCACACCTCTTCCTTCCACAGCGCAGCTGGGTGCTGTCCCAGGCTGTGCTGTGGCATTATGCTTCCTGACCCTCTGCAGAACAGGTAAGTGAGGGAGGGTGGCAGGAGGGCTGCAAAATCACCAGTCATTGATTGGTAAAACCTGTCAATCACTCTGCCTGGGGACAGAAGAATGACAGGACACAGAGGATGTTGTGCATAAGCATCGTCCAGCTCCCGTCCTTCTCCTGTCCCCTACGTGGGATGACAATGTACTGCGGAAAGAGCCTAAGAAATCCCAGTTCAAATCTTGTCCCCTGCATGTGTCCAAAGTTTCAGACCATCTACAACATAGGAATAATTAAACTAGCCTGTTTTAATTATCTGCTGTGATTATTGCACTTGCAAAGATTTTTTGTACTACAGTTCCCCAAATCTCCCAGCCGGATTGGCCAATGACAGTGCAGGTTGGGAGATTTGGGGAGTTGTAGTCTTAAAAGTATCTTTCCTAAACTGTTCACTATAGTGCTATATAACTGTAAGGTATTAAAGTTTTGAACCATCCATAAATCCCAATTCTCTGCTGTCACTACAAGTGCCACCTACCCGAGAAAATGATTTCTCAATATTGATGTCACATGCAAGTAATTCTTATTGTAGGTGGCCGTTGATGTTTTCATAAATTGCTGACACTGAGGAGATTCTACAAGGGAAAAATGTTTTGATAGGTAGAGTGACTCATTGCTGCTTCTAAAATAGAGCAATTGGAAGACTGATTGAATTAGTTGTGGTCAAGGTTGTGGCACAGTGTTTTACCAACTGAGTTTCCAGGGAATGCTGGAGACTTTCCATGACTGTTCAGCTCCCTTGCATTGTGAGGGATTCTGGAGCATGGTCACTGTGCTTCTTCAGCACACGTACTTGACCTGTTGTGTTTCATTGTTCCTACATGCATAACTGAGAACAATGAAAGGGAACAGCTGGTCCTCAATGTATTATTAGGAGACTTTCTGCAGCTTACCTTCTCACGCTGCTGGAGTATGGGCCTTGCATGAAAAGCCTGGGCAGGCAGGCTCTCGCAAGCTTCCCTGCTGCTCGGGCTCCGCAGCTCCTTCCTGCTCACGCGAGAGCCCCGCCCGTGCCCCTCCCCTTCCTTCCACAGTGCAGCCTGAGAATTGTAGGCTGCACTGAGGAGAGAACGCACAACTGGCCTGGCTCCAGAGGCTCCACACTGCAGGTGAGTGCGGCCCAGGCCTGTGAGCCTTGTGCAAGCGTGGCTTATTTTTGGCTAAAAGCCGAAAATACGAAAATGCGTATTTGCTGTGCTTGCGGGCCTTGAATGTGGCAGAAATGGGAGTGTATCATGCAGACCACTCCTGACATTTATGAGACGCTCAAGGGGCCCTTTCGCTTGTACACTGCCATGCGAAAAGGGCCTATATTGTAACATCCATCAGATCTAGCCAAGATAGTAACAAGTGAAAGATGATGTGAAATTCAATCTCAGGATGTAAATATTCACTTATTTTGTTCTAACACACAAAAACTAAACAAAAAACAAAAAGAAGTTCGCTCCTCACTAAGCAATATTATGAATATATTGTGAATTTCTGGGTATTTGGGGGGTTTTAGGACTTTCTTTTTACAAAAAATAAGCCTTTGAGCAAAAGTGGTTTTTGCATTAAAAACTAACATTTTGTGAAGAAGTTTGCACATGAAACAATGTTTTGATGCCAAATGCTTTATAAAAACTTTTTTTTACTTTTTTTTCTACAAAGTGTCCCAAAATACAAACAGTCTCAGAACAATCAATCTTTTGTACAATTGCATCTCAATCTTTCAAAATACCTTTTTTTTTTTGCCAAGAAAATTTGAGAGTATTCTCTAGTACCTTAAGCCTAAAATTATCTGGAGGGTCACAACTTCTCAAGCCTTGCTCAGAGTGTACAGCACAAACTCAGGGCACCGGGAGTGACAATAACAATCTCTAACATGACCATGGGGCTTTCACTGGTGCTCATGAGGTTTCTTGACAGGACAATCAATGAAGGAAGTCAAAGGAAAAAAAAAAGCAAGTCTGAATGCAGAAAGTTTGAAAAGCACTCCCAAAGAATTCACCGGACTATTCTGTGTTTCATTTTCCATCACATTATCAAATGATGTACAGAATGGCTTCAAATTATCTTCCATTATAATTAGATTGCATTGTGTTAGCTGAGAAGAGACACAGCATCTGTACATAATTTCATCACAACAAAGATACCTACTGAATGTAACAGAATCCCTTCAGGCACCACATAACATTTTATATCTTCTCCTTGAAAAATCTTGTGTGCTCTACAGAAAATACCATGACTTCCAGGGCTCATGATAAGGAATCCTGTCATGGTATCTTTTTCACAGCATGTCACAAATAAGAGATTCGTGCAGAGACCTGCTTGTAATCCCATCTTGGGGGTTAGAATAATTATTTTTAATGATAATGATAAAGTATTAAAATACTTTCCATCAGGTGCTTTCAGTACTTGAGACAAGCCTGGCAATGAAAGGAAATCCGTAAAATGATTCTGAGTAGTTTGCTTAAATCATGAAGAAGGATCAGAAGACAGAACCCTGCATTTGCCAAGTTTAAGTACTTCAAAACACACACACACAAACATACATACATATATGGCTGATACATGGGACTATGTTTTGAAGAGCAATGCATGCCACATTGTGTGCAACTGTGTCACACACAAAAACAAAACCTTGAAATGAAATGTTAAGACATTACACTGGAAGACTTTTCATACAGGGCCTCTGCACCAGTGAAAAAGCCATAAAGGGAACCTGTATCAGAAGAAACATAAAACAAAACAAAAGGAAAATATGACCACAGAGGAAAAGGAAGATACCACAGGGCACACTTGGAATTGCATTTAGGAGCTCTTTGCATCCTGAGCATGACAATTATATTTGCATAGTGACAAGGTTATCTGAGAAGGCAATCTGAGAGATAAAATTAAAGTCATGTCAAGCAGCCATTTGCATAAATTTGTAAAACATTTTGCTTATCATCTGGGAGCTAATTTTCAGGATTAAGTGCAGGCCACCAAAAAGATCTGAGTCATGGAGGGACAAGTTCCACAGAAAGGAATAAATGTTCCTCAAGCTGGGCAAGTGGGCAGGCAGCCCTTCCTCATCTTCCTCTGTCCCCACATGTTTTTTGAAATTGTTTTGCAGACACATTTGTGGTTTTCCAGGTTTTCCAGGGCTGTGCATTTATGTGTCTTCAAGTCATCTGTCAACTTCTAGTGACACCATGAATTTCATAAGGTTTTCCTAGGCAAGGAATACTCAGGGGTGGTTTTGCCAGTTCCTTTCTCTGATATATAGTCTATGGCACTTGGTATTTGTTGGCAATCTTCCATCCAAGTGCTAAGCAGGACTCATCCTGCTTAGATTCCAAGATCAGACAGGATTTGATGCCTTTGGAGTACTTAGACCAGCTCCAGGGCTATTCACCTCCAAAATATCATGTTCTGAGGAATGGGTTTTGTAAGATTTTTCTCCTGTGAGGTCTGCTATCATTGTTACCGCACTACCAGGCAGCCAGGCTCCTTCATTTATTTACTTTATTTCCATTTTTTGCATAGCTGTGTACCACTACTGCCTTCTGACTCCTTTCTGCATCAGCTCTGTGGTTGTTTGGCTACACCCATGGGAATACCTTAGCTCCCTGTGGCACCTTTTCTCCTTAGAAGTTTACAATCATCAGCTGGGTAGCTGCTAAAGAGCTTCATTCTCAACATACTGCTACACTGCTGAGACAGTTTTGTCTGAATTTATTCCTTCAAAGCATAGCCAATCAAGAAGCATGTCTGCATGAACAACATTGTCTTAAAATCAAAGATAAATAAAAGGTCCGTGGATACTTTGTGTACAGAAGTGTATAGTTTTTCAAACTTGGTTCACTGTACAATTATCCCAGTATAGTTTTGCTACTCCACACTCAACAATACATCAAAATAATAAATAATGGCAACCTATTCTCTCTGTCCTAGCACACAGTCAGATTCCTACACCTGCCTCTTACATCTCAACTCAACTCACTTACTGACCAATTGCTCACTGTTTAGTAACTCCTTTCTTCTGAACTGTCACATTTCAGATTCCAAGCTATTCAACAGTGACTTCCAACCTTTCACACATTTCCTTGTTCAGACAGGTAACTTGCCACAAACTGAATAATATATTTACATAAATGAGGTAGGACCTACTATTTTAAACAAAACATCACCTGATGGTCCTGCAATCTTATTTATGTAACTGAATGTAGATGCATAGGATGTCACCTTCAATATGTGAGGAAAACAACCACAGACTCCAGGGAATCACAGGTCTTCAGTTCTGACTAGGAAGATTGAAAAGCCAGTGGCTAGACCTTTTAACTCAGAGCACAACCTTTTTGATATTTCTGTGTTTATAACTTGAGGTGCAATGTCTTTCAAGTACTTTGGATGGAAATGAAAAGTTCTGGGTCCATAGACTTAAGACCTTAACACTGCATGGTCTCAGCCTACAGGACAATATATTAACACCATCATCTTCTTGAGAATGTTGGCAAGAGAGGATTTTAACATTGCCTCCATAGATGGGGCTGTGATAAAGCCGGGGGTGTGGCTAGCCAAGCCACCTAGGCTATTTCCACACTAGACTGTTATAGTGCTATTATTCCACTTTCAATGTCCAATGAAATCCTAGGGTTTGCAGTTTAGGAAGGGGCCTGAGACTCAGGCCCCTTCCTAAACTGCAAACCCCAGGATTCCATATGATGTTGAAAGTGAAATAATAGCACTATAACAGTCTAGTGCAGAAATGGCCCTAGTAACAGAGGGTGACTTAATCTGATTGGTTCTCTGACTAAGAAGAATCAGCCTAGCCAGAGGGAAAGGCCTGTGAGGGGGATGACAGCAGATAGTGTGTGTGTGTGTGTGCATCTTCTCTCTCTCTCTCTCTCTCTCTCTCTATCTATCTACTGGGAGTGTGTTAGATTTAGGAATCCTTCAATGAGTTTCATAGAGAGAATGTGAGAGCATTCAGTAAATCAAAAAGATGTTTTTTCTGAGTGGGTTAGCTTCTCAGAGGCCTAAGTGTGGGGCAGAGAAGTAACCAAGCCACCTCTGAAAGGGATCAGGGAGTAGAACTCTGAGGGGACAACAGATCTTTGAGCTGGGAGAGCCAAAGGGGTGTGGGAATAAAAGTTCTATTGAGGAAACACTGAAGTGTTTGAGGAAAATGGTTAGACATATGTGACAAGGTGTTATTTTGTTTAAGTCTTCTGAATCCTCAATACCCTTTCCCTTATTAATTCTTTTCAAAACTATTTTAATAAAGATTTTGTTCTATTTTTTCCTATAAGAGTAGTCTCAATATAGTGTTTTCTACCATTTAAATTCAACTACACGCTACCACAAATTATCCATTCCTGGTTGGTGTAACCTTTAAGAAGCGTTGTCCTTTCACCCTTAAAGGTTGTAGGTTTAAAGGAAAGCTGGGGTGTGAAGAAGTGTGGGAAGGAGCCAGAGTGTGTTAATGATATTAAAAGGGGCACTGCTCTCCAGGGAGGGAGAAAGAAAGCAGACCTGGTTTGTCTGTATCCTGGGCTAGTCCGAGCACACCTTCTTGAGCTCTACTTTAGTTTCCACTTCCCCACAGCACACACCCTTTCCGTGATAAAAGTGGGGTTATATCAGTCACAGCAGCTTACTTTTATTTTCAGCAATGGAAGCAGGTAAAAGCTGAAATGTTTTGCTAATCCATTTACGTTCTTTTGGTTGGCCATTCTAATAATACACATGCACATCAACACCAACAGTATAAAACAATACCATACCATAATTTCTATAATAGAAACATAATAATATCTCTACAACTGTATAATGTCACAGGTCTTGGAATCATAGAATCTTTGAATCTTAGGCTCTTTCCACCATGGGGATGGAAGAAGGATGGGACCACGACAACTCTTCTGCATGATGTCATCATAGTCCCTCTCATCTCCTGTCCCCAGGCATAGCGATCATGGGTTAAATCGTTGATGTGCTTATCCTGTCAATAACATGTTTCTTTTTTTTATTACAGAATAAAAAAAAAGATAAGTTCACTTACAACTTGAACAAGTACACCACTAAATAAGTATACATTTAGAGTTATCCATATGCTTGTCTAGTATAATTCTCTTGTCTTCTTCCTTCCTTCTTCCTTCTTCATCCTTTTCTTCATTCCTTCTTGCCTTCCTTCCTTATCAAGCTAATAGTCGATCTAAGTAGTAGTGAATTTTAGCTAAAATATAGTACCATCTAACACAGTAATGATAATAATAATACAATGGTGTAAATAACAATAATAGTATACAAATAATACAATATCAAAAATGAGAATATCTATATCTAATGCTATTAGCATATATAATTAATCTATTTGTCTATTGATTAATCTGTTAAACATAATTATTTAATTTACTATGTTTACAATCGCTGTTATTTAAAATATCAATGTGTTATCCTAAGAACAAAATGCTTCAGCCCCTAATGACTATACCCTCCCCAATTAGCTTTTTTTTTATCCTGTCAATAACATGTGATCATGCCACCATCCTGCACTTACCTATCCTATGGAAGTGCAGGAAGCACAATGATGGTGCTTCCTGCCCCAGCACAGCCTGGGGAAGTACCCAGCTGCACTGTGGAAGGAAGTGGCATGTACATTGTGCTCCCTTCAGCAGGGAGCTGGTCCCATGCAGAGGGGAATGCTGCTGTCTTGCTCCATTGCTGGCAGAGTCACTGCTGGGATTGCCACCAGATACCACTGCAAGAAGGTAAGCTGTGAAAAGGGCCCTAGATTTGAAAAAGACCACAAGAGCCATCTTGTCCAATCCCCTTCCATGCAAGAAGACACAAATGAAGCACTCCTGTCCTTTCTTAGAAAGAGGCAATATTAGTAAAAATAGCTCTAGATGGCTTTTCCAGCTTACTGGCTTCCTAATACCAAAAATGTCTGGACCAAAATCTGAGGTTGAGGTAGAGCAAAGTTATGGTGATATTCCAGAGACAGGTCCTAATGATGTTCTAGAGTGGATTTTGTAATATCACAAAGGCAGGGCAGAAAAGGGTTAGGAGGTAGGCCAGAACTGTTTCTGGGTTAGTTGATTGTAAAAACAAATATGAGGGTAATCCAGTTAAACAACTATGAGGCGAGAATTTGGGTGATAGCGACACTTTGGTAACCAGATAACATGGCAACCTGGAGCTGAGGGGAGGCAGTGAAAAAAACATTCTTCAGTGGCTGGACAAGCAGCAAATATGTCCAAACTCTGCAGCAGTTGCTGCCACTTCTGCTAGGCTACTTATGGCACGCATGACATGTGGAGAGTTGTTACTGACTTATTCTGTATTCTGAGAATTGAAGGCTCATTGCCAGAGTCCCCCACCTCCACTGGCCCTGGGCTGCTGTTCATAGGATGTACACAACAAGAAAGTTCAGAAGTCATGCTACTCCTGCTCCACTCCCTGCCTTGCTTCAAATTGTATGATGGGCCTAAGTGCATGTACCCACTCTCTCTTCAGTTGCTTCGCATCACTCCCAGCTTTTTGACTTCAGTTCATCCTCTGGATCGTTGCTTTAAATGCAAGTTGTTTCACAGGAACAACAGACAGCACAAATGGTCAGAACAGATTTACAGCTAAAGAAAATCTACCATTTAAATTTAAACCCATGAATATGATAGCTAAAGGAGTATAGCACTGATCTGCAAAAGCACAAAAGATAACACACAATGGATTTCTATCATAGATGTCCTTTCTTTTTAAATAAGCATGAAAAGGTATGTTTCTGCTGAAAGGAAATGTGTTTACCCATCTATATTTCAACTCAGAAATAAATCCGAGTGAATTCAATGATACCTATGTTCAAGGAAGTGACAGTTATAGAGAATGGGAATAATTTTTACATTATTCCACTGTGTATTGCTCTGAATTGCTTTCCTTCAGAAGTCTGTTAAGCAAAGTCTAAGTCAACGGGGAAAACCTGCCTTTTGTATCATGCGTCGAGTTGAAAGTGCACACAGAGGAAACAAGAATATCTAAAGTAAGACAGGTTGAACTGGGAAACATTACTGATGCAGATATGTTGACTGGATATGCCTCTTAATTTTGCTGTGACATAGCATAAATTATTCTGTATACAAAGTGAGCACAATCATATTAATTTTAGCAGCATTTAGATAATGCATATTAAAAACTGTGTGTTCTAGGCTCATGAGAGCATTTCCAGTGGTAAGGCAATGTATATCTTTGCTTATTCACAAGGCATTATGAGTATTCCCACATGCTTCATATTTTAATTGCCTCCTGTTTGTTCCAAACTCATTTTTTTTAAGTACATGTATTGCCAGTGTTCTTTCCCATCAGTTTTAATTCAGCTTGCCCATTAAACACTATATAAATGGTTTTATTTATTCCAGGTAGAGAACTAAGTCACAAAAGTACCTCATCTGTTCTTCCTTTTTTCACCAAAAATAGACATGAAAAGGTTACCTTCTGCCTGTTAACAGAATTTTGGCAACAATTACAAATACTGCAGCTAGAGCCCTCGTGTAGACAGAGGTATCCAGTTATAGAGTTGATCCCATACTGCTCTTAGTTCCCTGTGGACCAATAAAGTTCTTTTGTGAATCCAGGTAAGCCATAAGCCAAAGGCTTTTTTCCCCCTATGAATCCATGGGGCATTATGCAGTCTATAATATCCTTTACTTCTTTCAAAATTTTGAAGCTTTTGCACCTAATTCACAGCTTGTAGGTAGTCACATTGGGGTGATTAAATTTAATCACATTGAGGTGATTAAATTGCAGCTGTAGCTGAGTTTGCTTTGTCCAGCTTAGCTTCATATACTCCTGGCACCTGATCTTGGGCAGCTTTGACTTGGCTATGCTGACATGTGCTTTGATTATTCCCAGATTAGACTGTAGCAATTTGCTTTAGGTTGGGACTATCTTTGAACAGTCTCTGGAAGCTTAATTAAATCTAGAAGGCAAGGAAAAGAATGCTTGTTGCTGCTTGCTTACTGAAGCATATCTTATTTCTTTCAGCAGCTGCCCTGGTCTCATATTCATTTCTAGATACATCTGAATGTACTGGCAATAACTTTTAAAGTCCCTAAGGCCTGGGGATCACATTACCAAAGGAGCTGCAGCATGCCTACCTTTTAAGATCTATTCAAAAGAGGTTCTTTATTCCTTGTGATGGCAACTGAGGCTAGGGTGGCTAGGACCTGGTAAAGACCTTTTCTGTGGTGTAATCTAGATTTTGGAACTCCCTACGCTTCTCAAGGTTGCACTCATCTCTATTTTTATTGTTGTTCAATTTTGTTTGTATTTTTGATTGCTACCTGCTGAATTGAACGTTTTTACTTGGGGAATAAGCAACACATTGAGCAACAAGGTTTGAAGCCTACAACTAGGGAGGTGAAATAATTGAACTTGGGATTTGACAGTGCTAATGCAGAATGGAAGAGATATCATGAACTTCTACAAAGGTTTGTGTAGAGTGAGGGACACTGGGAAAAAAACAAATGCTAAGAAGAGAAAGATGGAAAACCCAAATGAACAAACAGTATTTAAGAATGCACTGGATATTTTCTTGGAGCACAGTTCTTGAGCCCTTTCACACATCACAGTTATAATATTATGACTGCATTTTAAGTTTTCACCAAAATTAAACCAAATAGAATCGTCAGTCATCTGCACTGACCAAATTCAATAGTTAGTGCTATTGTTTACTTGTGGTCTTTTCATATTACGGCTATGATTTTATGCCATAACTGCATGCTTTGAAATCCTGGGGTTTTAAGTGAAGCATAGCTCTCTGGTTGAGACTTCTAAACACACCTCCGCAAATTAAAAATCCCAGGATTCCATAGGATGGAACTTACGTAGTTGAAGTGGAGTCAATGTGTAGTGAGAGTCCAGATCATAAAACTGAAAATGTCACAAGACTCGTCAGAAAAAAAGTCTCCTTATATTCTAGAATGAATTCCTTCCTCTTGAAAACTAGTGGGATTGATTAGGTTTGTGGGTTCTAAGGAGTGTGGGCTGTTACTTTCTCAAAGTTTACCAGTGAGTAAATTGAAATTTGCCTTTCTGTTTAAACAGGAATATGGCTTGCGTCATCAGATTCCACACACACACGCACATCCAGCTCCCCTTTATTTCATGTAATGGTTCTTTAACCTTTAATATATTATGTGCTGGTACAGCATAATCAATTTGTTCTTCACCTGAGCTTTCCTTCGAAAACACAAGAGCACTTGAAGCTGAATAACAACACTGTGTGGTGGAGACAGTTTCGGGTCAGCCCAGATGACCTCTGGGTGTGAGGGAAAAGCAGTTGAGAAAAGCAGTTAATTTTCCCTGCAATTGAAGTGACTCTGTGTTTGAGAAGAACAATAGGACACTGTGATATAGAATGTTAGGGAGGATGAAATGTGCCTCACTATGGCCTTCCCATGCTTTGCAACATTAGTAAGGTTACACAGAAAAATGATGAGAACTCTTGTTTGTGTCAATTTCCTTTCTTGGACACGTGATGAATTTGCACTGGAGATGTATAAACTGTTTTGGATGTAAAGAGGCGGAGCTCAGACTTTTGAGAACTATCTCACTGAGACATTGTGCACAATAAATCTTTTTCCTAAAACCGTGAGTCTCTATCTCAGTTCCACTACAACTGGACTACACTGTAAGGCAGATATTGCGATAAACTCCAGCAGAAGTTAGAGGATCCCTCTTGTCCTTTGCTGAACGTAGCATTTGTTGGATTTTCTTGGCTGGTTTGTAGATTGTTTGGAGGTTATGTTTCTTCATCAATTTCCCTATGAGGTCAGTTTATTGCATACCTTGCAGTTGTGGGCAGGTCTACATAGAGGCTACAAAACACAACATCCAAACACAAATTAAAGAATGTGAAAGACATTGCAGACTGATCCAGCCAGAAAAATCAGCAGTAGCATCTTATAAACCAACCTGGACACAGAATGCTTTTTGAAAGCACAGAAATTCTGAACCATTCTGACAACTACTACGTCAGACTACACAGAGAGGCCATTGAAATCCATAAACACATGGGCAATTTCAACAGGAAAGAAGAAACCCAAACAGTAAACAAAATTTGGCTACTAGTACTGAAGAACACTAAAAGCAAGACTCAAAATATGCCAATGAACACCACCCAGAGCCTGGAGGTCTCTCTACAAGAAACAATACAATAGATGGCTAATGTACTTAACACACTGTTATGCATATTCCCTGACTAACAACTCAACCCTGGGGGATATTCCATTTAACAACAGGCCATCACACAGACCAACTTAAAATATGCAAATTGCTTCCTTTCACCCCTACACAAGTATATATACTCTGTCTCACTTCCATACCACCAGATCCTCTGAAGATGCCAGCCACAGAAGCAGGCGAAATGTCAGGAGAAAATACTAATAGAACACGGCCTCAAAGCCTGGAAAACCCACAATAACCTAGTGAATGGGTGCTTTGCATAGTATCTCAGATTCCGCAAGGCCTAGAAACTTACATTTTTTAAAAAAAATATATAGCTAAATGTCTGGGATTTATGGCTTGTCTTAGGGAAGCCAATTGTCCCCATGATGTCAACATCACCCTAATGTCCATGACTTCTATGATATGATGTCTAATCAAAATAACAGCATACTACATCCTGTCTCCTGCAGTTTCTTCATACTGTCCACTATAAAAAGAATAGATTCCAAAAGGGAAACATGGAGGTAGCTCAATTCTTGTGAAATTTTCAGAAAAAAATATCAGAGCAAGAAGAATTCATCTTAAGTGCCTAGAGGAGGATACAAAAGCAGAGGTCAGACAAAGTAAGGACTTACCAAGTGAAAGGGAGAAGTGTTTGTCCTGCTACCGCCTCCATCCACACACATACACACTCCTACTCATATAGGTCCTGTAAAACAAAGTAGGCATACAAAAGTGGCAACCACTGAGCCAGTGCTGAGTAAGAACTGGATGTCAAACAGAAACACAGTAGGACTATGTCTCTCTTGGCCTGCCTCATACTGTTACTGTGCAGATAATCCATCAATACAAGGGACCAGTAGAGGCTTTGTTGCCTTTTATAATTGCTACTACAAACTGTTTAGCATGAGGAACTCATCTAATCCTGCCTTACTGCAGGTTCTCTCTCTGGCCCTTTGGCTCCCATCTGCTCACCTGAGCTTCTGGGCTTCTGACTATGATTCTGCCTTTGACTCTTGTTGGTCTGTTCCAGTGTTTGATCTCCAACTGGCCTATGTTATCTTCGGCCTCTAGCCCATTTGGCCCTCCCTTACCTCACCATAATTAGACACTAGCTGAAAACTGCTACAAAAAGAAAGTTCAAGTTTGTCTGTTAACTATGCCATAAATAAAACAACGCTTCCACCACCCGAGAAAGCAAAGGATCAAATGCTTTCTAGTGGAAATGTGAGGAGAAAGATGTTGGTAAAAAGCAAGGTTCCTCCTAGATGCATGGAAGACCAGCTAGTGCAGTGGTTCTCAACCTGTGGGTCCCCAGATGTTCGTGGGCTTCAGCGCCCAGAAGCCCTGAGCATTGACCATAGTGGCTGGGGCTTCTGGGAGCTGAAGTCCATGAACATCTGGGGACCCACAGGTTGTGAACCACTGAGCTAGTGGGTCCCATGTAAGGGAAGCAATGAACCTTCTCCAGGTTTCAAACTGGAGCTATCCAAGGTATGGACCTCTAGCCTCTGGTAGGTTTAGATTAAAGCCCAAAGTTGATTCACCATTCTACTGACCTGGCAGTCATCAGCCCCCAGTGTATACTTGGCACCTAACGTATCAATACTTATCACATGGCACCTAACACATTGATACACATTGATACCTGCTATTCTGCCATGTTCTTCTGTATCCACTCTCTTCAAAATGTTCCATTAGTCTTTAAACCCTTTTTGAAATTTTAATTACTATGATGTTTAATAGGAGGGGAACACAAGTCTGTTCTCTTCTGGCTTACCTTGATAAATGCAGTAAGATCTTTCTAGTCATTCTTTCTTCCCATTAAAGACTAGGCTTTTAATCTTTTTCAAAATATAAGACCTCCAATTGCTACATGCATGTGTTACTGTTATTTAGTTACTCCAGATCTGTGAAACATGAGGTGTCCTATTCGATATAAGCAATAGGTCTGAGATATTTCTCTGGTTTAAAGAAGAACAAACTGTACAAATCATATGTAGACAAAAAAAAGTCTTTGATAAAGAGAGCAAAATTAAATTCAATAAAATCAGATGGTAATCAATTTTAGATCGCATTAGACTATACAAGCATATAGGTAGTGATCTATCCTGATTCTTAAAAAAAAAAATGGATGGTCCTTTTTGTGCCTGGGAAACCGTGATGAGTGTGTCATGTGTTATTTTATTGGCACTTGTCTGGAATTAACTATATTAAGGGAACTGGGAAACATAAGATGGACAATTGGTTTTGATGTGCTGTTTCTGAGAAGAAAATGAAGTCAAAATGATTGATGAGCCACAGATGGTCAAACAATGGCAACAGCTTTGGGGACTGTGCTACAGGTAGACAGGGCAGCTTGTATAACTCTTTTGCTACGCATGTTGTTCAAATATTGGAAAAGAAAAGAACAAAAAGCATGGTAAAAGAGGTGTATATAAACTCCTTTATAATACTGATGAGGCAGTTTCTAACTTTTGTCATCAAAAATAGTTCCTATTCAATTTGGACAATGGATACCTAAACAGGGATGGAAAAGTGAGTTTTGCTTCACTCTTACACACCTTCAGACTTAACTCATGTAATTTTCCTTTTTCCCCCCATTATCTTTATTAAGATATAAGTCATAATAAATAATAAATAATAATTATACATCATAACAATATCTTGCTTTCTATACTTCAAATACTTCATTTTTAAACACCAATTTCATTACATTTAGTTGTATGTATATAATTTCCATACTTTTATCTGAATTCTCTCTCCTTTTTTAGATATTCTAAAACCTGGGGGAGAGGGGAAAAAAAAAACAAAAAACAAAAAAACAAATACACAAAAAATATAATGATAATAATTATAATTTCCCTAACCCCCCCAAAATAAAGAAAAAGAAAAAGAAAAGAGAAAAAGAAAAAACTCCGAAAATCTGAACTCATAACCTTATTGTCCAATAGAATAAGGTCTCAGCCTTTTTTTTCCTTCATTCCAATTTTTTTTTTTCTTTCCCTTCTCTTTTCTTTTCCTTCCTTTTTTTTTGCATCTCTCCATATTTTACCACCGTTTCTATTAAACATTATATATACTAATATTTGCCAGACCCCATTTTCTACTTAAATACTTTATTACCGGATCCCATTCTCGCAAAACATCGTCGGATTGCTCTTTAACTTTTATAGTGAGCCGGTATTTTCTTTCATTTCTATTCATTTTAACCGTCCATTGTTCTACGGATGGCGGATCTTTATTTTTCCACCGTTTCTATTAAACATTATATATACTCAATATTTGCCAGACCCCATTTTCTACTTAAATACTTTATTACCGGATCCCATTCTCGCAAAACATCGTCGGATTGCTCTTTAACTTTTATAGTGAGCCGGTCATTTTCTTTCATTTCTATTATTTTAACCGTCCATTGTTCTACGGATGGCGGATCTTTATTTTTCCATTCTTTAGCTATAAGAATTCTAGCAGCTGTGGTGAGGTATAAAAGAATTCTCCAATATTTCTTAAAGATTTTCATATCTATCATTTGAACCATATTTAATAGGCATATTTCTGGTTTTAGAGAAATTTGTGTTTTAAATATTTCCATCAAGTGTTTATTCACCTCTTTCCAAAAGCTACTGATTTTTGCACATTTCCACCACATATGCATAAATGACCCTGCTTTCTCCTGACATCTCCAACATTGATTCTGTGATGTATGATACATTTTTTGGATTTTCATCGGTGTCAAATACCACTTGTAGAACAACTTTATATAGTTTTCCTTAAGTTCTTGGGCTACCGTAAATTTTTGTGTTAATTTCCATGCTATCTCCCATTGATCGAATTCGATCACCTGATTGGTCATCTTTGCCCAAGATATCATGGTATCTTTAACTGTTTGATCCTCCAACTTATACCCTAACAAATAACCATATAATTTAGCAGTAATATGATCCGATTGATCAAATACGATTTTTTCAAATTCGTTTTTCATCTGTCTTATGTCAAATCCTTCCAGTCTGACATCTATTTTAAACCTTTCATATAATTGTCTATATGGAAACCAAGCCAACATATACCCCATCTTTTCTAATTTTTCCCTAGGTTTTCCTATTGTTTAGGAAGAAATTAAGAAATGTTCTTAAATGCTTTTAAAAAAAAAAAAAAAAGATGTGAACAAAATTCTCATCCTTCTATGGTGTCCAAATTCAAGAGGCAGTAGTACTCCCAGTATATGGTACCTGCCTGCCATGTAGGTGTTAAAGTTGGAGAACCTGTTAAGAGGAAGAGAAAAATAAGATTGGAACTCTAATGCAGCACCCCAAATATGACTGAATGTGTAGGGATTCCAACCCATCTTCCTAAGAGATAAGTAACCAAAACCCTTGGCTTGTATGAATGAATCAAGTAGTCTTGCTTTCTCTCATACTCATTAAAAAATCAAGTTCTTTCTAAAGCATTTATGCAAAAATTTGAGGATTTTGATAAAATTCCTGTAAAAATGAAACCAAACTGGACTCTGATCCATTCCCTAATCTAAACACCCTGTCAGGATGACCAAGAGGCCATTGGTCTTCACCAATATTTTTGGCAAACTGATACATTTATACCAAGTTTAGTCATCATGCTACTCACCACCCCGTATGTGCCTTCACGTCTTATGGTGAGGCCATGCATTTCATAGGGTTTTCTTTGGCAAGGAATGTTCAGAAGTAGATTTGCCAGTTCCTTACTCTGAAATATATCCTACAGCACCTCCTCTCCCTCTCCCTCTCCCTCTCCCTCTCCCTCTCCCCTGCTGTGTTACCATCTTCTGTATGTGAGGGAAACAACCACAGACCTATATACATGCTTCAGGAGTCACAGCTCTGTGGTCTTGACCAGGAAGCTTGAGTAAACAGTGACTAGACATTTTAACTCAGAACACCACATTCTGTCTGATTTGTCTGTGTTTTAAAGTGAGCTGTCATTTCTTTCAAGTACTTTGGATAAAAGGGAAAATTCCTGGATCCACAAAATTAAGACCTTTAACGCTGCATGGCCTCAGCCTAGAGGATGATTTGTAACACCATCATCCCCTTAAGCATGTTACCTAGAATTTAGTATCACGTTTTCAGATACATAACCTGGAGTTTCACGTCTATATCTGATCCTTATTCATGATCCTTACATGGTTTCACAATTGCCAGTGTCATAACTATCCCCTCAAACCTACTTAACCTTGCTTGCTGGTGTGAGGAGGATGGAAACATCATCTACCCATACCTTGATTGTCAGAAGAATGGACTAGCTTCTCTCGGTGGGGCTGATGCCCAGTTAAGTCAGTGGCGGGAGGCTGTTGATGTTACTTAGTTACACAAACATAAGCAAACAGCCCAAGTAGAATTCTAGCCATTGACAACAGAGTGTTCTAAACTGCCACTTTGAATCCAGCTCACTTTTTTCCCCAGCAGCTGAAGAAGGCAGAAACAATAACAATAAACATTGTGCTTATTTATTTATCATATGTACTTGGGACCCAAGGAAGCTGCATACAGTTTTTGCCAAACAGACAACGCATAAGGTGAAGTTGTGAGAAAATGACACTATCACACAGTGATGTTGCCTCCTCCATCCTGAAAACACACAGGCAACATTGTCAAGTCAGGAATAGCTCCAGAAGGTAAGTGTTTGTACATTATTGCACAACTTTGAATCTCATCCAACCAGCAGCTGCACTGTTTGGGATTCTTGGAGCTATCATTCAAAAAAACCCCAAACTTTTCCAAGTAGTGAAAAATTTTATAAAATTTGCAATACCTGCTATATATTACTGTTGGTACTTGTGCAGCAGTGAGGAGGAGGTTTGCATTATATTCCTTCTCACCCTTTTTTTAAAGCTCTCTGTACCCTCCTCCTTTTATACTCACAACAACCTTGTGACGTAGATTAGGCTGAGAGATAATGGCTCTCTGAGGGTCATCATGGCTTAGTGGGGAACTGAACCTGGTTTCCAAGACTCTCTAACAGTTCGAACACATCAGTCTAGGTGCCTGGATGAGAATGTATTATGAGAATATACTATCCTGATATTTTATGACTCTGGCACTAATAGACTAGGCATGGCCTGCAGCTATAGAAGCTCCAAATTGGCTACCAATAGCCAGTACAGAGATGGGTCTTATGCTATGCTGCTAACAAATGAATCAGGACATATTTTTTTCTGCACAGAGAATGCAGAAAACTTGAATGACAAGTTGCAAATGCATTGTGGTATCATAGTACATCAAATCTTGGGAAATGCATAAATCCTGGGCTGAATTGTGATTTGGTAATATAGACCATTTTTTGAGCGGAAACAAACTTGACAGAGTGTGATGTATCAGTCACTTTTTTGTGAACTATAACATCTCATGTTGACAATCTCTTGTGATGCTGGAAACCAAGGAGTGTCACTTCAGGGCAAATAACATCCTTTTGATATGTGTCAGTTTGATATGTGTCAGGTTTAGTATGTAGTTCATTTTCTGACTTCCTTCTTTTCAATTTAGAAAACTTTACATGGAATGTGCACCATTTGCATAACACAGTTTATCCCACTGTGCCAGTTGTAGGCACATGATCTTTGCTTTCACTTGTTTGAATATAGTAAAGCAGCTGCAACTCTGCATGATTCAGAATATATTTATTCCTATGGAGACACTAGTTGGTGCAAAAACATTTCTTACCTTGTTTACTCAGAGCTTGACACTTAGAGATTGTGCTTGGAATATTTTGGTGTCCATTCCACAGCAAAAGGTGATATACAATTATACTATTATTTCTCTATCTGTTAAGAGGGGGAATTTCATTTGCCCCATTGCATTAACATCCCATAAAGATAGGATTCATCATCACTCTCTCTGGCTTACTTCCTAAGTATTCCTTAAGGTGTGCCTGGGATCAGTCATGTCTGTTTTCTGACAACTCATATGGCATAGTGACTAAGTGATTAAGTAACTACAGTATAAATTATGAACCCCACAGTTCAGATCTTTCCTTTGCCATCAGCTCGTTGAGTGGTTTTAGGCAAAGCAGTGAAAATTGCCTTTTAAAATATAATTTGTTAAAAATTCCAGGGCCTATATGTGATTAGCTACCCTTGTAAAGGTAATTCCCAAATGTAATTAAGAGTTTAAAAATAAAGGTCATTCTTTTCTTTCTTATTGTAGTTACTTCTAGTGACCTTTTTTTTAAAAAAAAAATCAGAACATGACAAGCTGCCAGGTTGTGTTGCAAGGCACACCTAATCTCACATACCATGTAGTTGTAAAGTTAACTAAAATAGTTACAATTGAACTACAAAAGGCAGAAGAGTATCTAGGATGGGGCAGGTAGAGTACATGCCCTGGGCGCCAATGCCAGGGGACACAGAAAAGGCCATACATGTAGGGGTGGGGTGGGGATAGGGGTAATAAGGTAGGGGTGCAACTTCCACGCTTGCCCTAGGCTCTGTTTGCTGTAGATGTACCACTAACAAAAGTAGTTAAGTGCCTCAAATTATGATTGTAAGAGAATGTAATTGAGCATTAGTGACTGCAAAATGAATTAAAAACAATTAGTTAGTTAAAGCTAATATGCAAAGTAATATAGTTCCAAGCTCTGGTCTTAGGCAAGCCATTCTTGTAATATTCTCTACCCTAATTTAAAAGATTGTTATAAGTAATTTATAATGGCATCTATGTGAAAGGCTTTAAATATCCTCAGACAGGTGGGAATCATGCAGCCCTTAAGATGTTCTTGGACTGCTACACCCGCTGTCCTTCACCACTTGCTATACCGGTTAGGATTGCTAGGATTTGCAGTTTACCAACATCTGGTGGGCTGCATGATTCCCATCCCTGCCCTAGGGCTTGGATGAAATTATCAAATAATAAATGGGACAGTAGTGATAACTGCACTCAGATACCTATTCACTATGCATCCAACTTCTGATTGCTTGTTTAGCAGGATCAGACTTGTAAGAATCGGGAAAAATATAGAAAAGAGTTGTGTGCAGGAAGGAGGGGAAAAACTCCTCTCTCCTTTGTGTGTGCATGAGGATGCAAGCTCCCTTTTTTATTTTTGACTAAACCACAGTTATCTAGCTTTATGTGTACAAGGAAACCTTGGTTTAGTTAAAAAATCAAGAGGAGGCATATAAGGGAGGAGGAAGAAATTAGAGGTATATGAACCTGAAGCTCGCCATAAAACTCCTCTGCAAACATCCAAGCTTCAGTTCAGCTTACGGTCTGAACTGAAACTAAGAGCCCTATCTAAAAGATACATTATATTATTTCCCCTTTATATACATATGTTTTTAATAAATACTGTATGGCATATTTATAGCTCATAAAGAACAGCAAAATCAGCACATGAGGAATGAACACTGGTGCACATACGGCTTCATGCTGTTCCATTTCTGACAAAAATGTAATCTGTCGATAATTAATGCTGAACTCAACAAACTCCACTATTTGTGAATTTTATTCTAAGTACTGCATTATTCATATCTATAATTTTTGTCTTGAAGTTATATAATATTGTCCTAGGAGCAATATCAAACAAAACTATTTTAAAATGCTGTCCAGATCAAGGAAAGTAATAATACCACTCTATTCTGCTTTGGTCAGACCTCATCTGGAATACTGTGTCCAGTTCTGGCCACTTCATTTCAAGAAGGATATTGACAAGCTGGAACGTGTCCAGAGGAAAGCAACCAAAATGGTGAAGTGTCTGGAAGCCATGCCCTACGGGGGGCATCTTAGGGAGCTGAATATGTTTTGTCTGCAGAAGAGAAGGTTAACAGGGGACATGACAGCCATGTTTACATATTTGAATGGATGTCATATCAAAAAGGGAACAAGCTTATTTTCCACTACTTCAGAAACTAGGACAATGAGCAATGTATTCAAACTACAGGAAAAGAGATTCCACCTGAACCTCAGGAAGAACTTCCTGACGGTTAGAGCTGTCTGGCAGTGGAATATACTGCCTTGGAGTGTGGTGGAGTCTCTTTCTTTGGAGGTTTTTAAACAGAAGCTGGATGGCCATCTGTTGGGAGTGCTTTGATGTGTGTTCTGTGTAGCAGGGGGTTGGACTGGATGACTCCTGTGGTCTGTTCCAACTCTATTATTCTATGATTCTATGAAAATAAGGACTATGAGGATACAGTTTGACCAGAATTTTACAAGTGTGGCTACCAGGCCATTATTTGTGTCTGTTTTCTGGAGCCCATCACCTATCGATATCTATATAGCATAGGGCAGCTAGCCCTGCCAGCAAGTTCCCTATACAAAGTCCCTGTGCGGTGTACAGTTTCAACTTTTTGTTCTTTTAGTACAGTTCCTCTCAATATTTGTTTGCTTTTAAATCAAGAATTAGTCATGGCTCTTTTGTTTCCCTGTTTACTGGCGGTCCCGTAAGGGACTCCAAACGTGCTCAAATAAAAGTGGGGAAAATTAGCTCAGAGCACAAGTTAGCAAAACCTCATGTTTTGCTAACTTGTGCTCTGAGCTAATTTTCCCCACAGGGCAACACAGCGGAATCTTTTACCCAATGTCTACGGGGTCAGGTCAGTCAAGCAGTCAGACAATTTTAAACTAGAAAAATGATGTTTTATTAAGAACAGACAAACACTTAAGACAATACAACCACACAGCTAACTAGGAAAGAAGAAATAAGAGTTTTTTGGGGGAAATGGGTGATAGTCCTGAAGAAGTTACAGATGGAGAGAAGAAGCTCAGCGTAGTTCGTTGAGGGGAGCTCGCCAGGCAAGGTGATCTGGAACTCAGGAGCGATCCGAGGAAGGTTTGGAAGTCAGGGGTTTTTATGGGGAAAATATGACCGTGGGCTAGTCTGAACTTGGGAGAGAACAATGAGGTTTGGGCACGAGACAATGTCTCCAAAAGGTCAGAATTTAGCATGATGGGATTAAGTCCGAATCGACAATGGAATGGACAGTATGCAGATGCAGCACGCTTTGCCAATGAAAAGTAGCTTGCCAAGTTACCTGCTCGGGGCAGGGGGCTCTTTGTAGTAGCATGCATCGTTGGTGAGGTGTTGGTCTAGGGAGGTCTCCTAAAGCAAGATCTGGCTGAGTCTGGCTTGCCTAGGTGGAGAAAGGAATGTTCAGCAATTAAGGGCCCTGCCTAGCTCTGTGCTTGTTCAGGGGCCTCACAAACACTTGGCCAAGGGTGGCAAAATGAGACTGAATTATGATATCAAACAATATCTAATATCTTCCAAAGCCAGGCCAGTTTACGGTGTTAAGACTTTGTCTTTTTATCACAATAACCGACTTTCACTTCTTCTTTAACTTGAGTTCATCTGCCAACCTTTTTTCTGTTGTTGTTAATCTTGCACTCTTTCTATATCATTGAAATTTACATATGTTCCCACAGATTGAACCCAATGTTGCACAAGATAAATGCAATTACATTTTTCAATTTAATCTTTCTTCATCTCATTTCCAGCAAACTTTTCCCCCTTTTTCTTTTACATATGGACAACTACCCGAACAGAATTATTAATGATTCAGATTCCTATTGTACTATTTTCCTATCATGTCATAGTAAGTCTATCTGTACTAAGCACTTGTAAAACATTTCATATCTACTGCCAAACTCTGTGTTCATTATGATTGATGAATCTAACTCTCCTATATTACATTATTAATCATTTCTATTACAGAGCAAACCAAGTATATTTAAAAATATATTAGCCTTTGTATCTAAGTTCTGATTCAAAGCTTATCAGTTAATGTTTAATGACAAAATCATGCATTATATTAACCCAAGGTCAAAACTGCAAGAACAGCCTACATATGGCTAAAATGTTTAGTTGTTTTTTATTTCTATTTAGAGAACCTATCTATCTATCTATCTATCTATCTATCTATCTATCTATCTATCTATCTATCTCATCAGATAAATTAATTCCCATAACTGTGGAATTTCCTCCCAAAGGAAGACAGACAGGTTCCTTCTCTGTTGTCTTTCACAGATATTTTTAGAAAAATCTTGCCACTTCTATTTTTCTTACACATGGCATTCTATAGCTGAAATCCTGTCAATACAGTATGCTATACTATGCAGAACAGTTATATAGAAAGGACAAATTAATTAGGAAAACAGCTGAGGAAGGCTGCTGGCCAATAAACACAAGATGGGGTGGGGAAAACTCCATTCCAGACATCTTTATTTCCAGTAGAAGCACACGTTCTTCTTTTGATCCATGGCTAACGTTCCTGAATAATCTTGATCCTTGCTTTGCGTGCTGACTACACTGCTGGATACTCCTTTGAACTGACACTCTGAATTTACTGCTGACTTGGACTGCTGAAACAAGAATGATAATTGACTGGTAAGCTTCTGTAAACCTCAACTGTAGTTCTCGCTATAGGCTATGTTTAAGGACTGTGAACTGCGGCTGACTTTCTAAACAGGATAGGTAGAGAAAGGCCAGAATTCTACACACATAGGTTTCCCTTATGTAGATGTCCTTTTTTCAGGCCCTGAGGAGTGATATTCCCTTCTTTTCTGTGCAGCACCCAAATCCCACTCCCAGCCTGCTGATAAGCCCCTGGGACTGCCCTGCACAGCTATTCTGTTTCTTGGTGAGTAGGCAGGCTCAGAGAAGTGTCTGGCTACATCCTCAATAACCAGATATGAAATGATGACATCAGCACTGAGATCTACTGGGGTCCCCCAATGGTGTCAGTGGCGCTGTAAATCATGACACATCTGGTTGTGGAGCATGTAGCCAGATGTGTTTCCAAGCTTGTCTGCTCACCAAGAAACATGGAATAATCATATGAGGCCATGTCAGGAGTTTATCAGTAGGTCAGGCAGAGTATATCGCTCAGTGTAGTACAGGTCCCCTTGAAGATATTTATGTTATTCTGAGGGAATGTTTCATTGAATCGTAAAGATGCTGGATCCAAGTAGCCTTTTTCTTCAGTGACTTGCTTTTTCATCCATTGCTGTGGCATCCATGGTGTTTTCCTATCTTCTATCACCACTTTTGCTGGCCCATGTGTTTTAATCTCCACCACCTGTGATTTGGTTTATCCGTTTAATATTTGTTTTAAAAAATACATTGGCATTTTATTGTGGTAAAGTATATGGAGGGAGAGGTATGCAAATACTTGATACATAAATAAACAGAATAATTCACAATATACTTGGACTACAAATCATCACTGGAATTCTATATAACCTTTACCATAGACTTAGCCAAGTAGCAGAGGTGCTATGAAACCTGGAAAATCCATCATGGGACACTGGCAAGAGTGCTCAATGCACACTGGTGCCCAATGCTCATTTGGACCAAAGCAATGTGCCTCAGTCCAATTGTGCATATTGAGTATCAATGCACATTGATTACTTTACCAGCTCTGCTACATATTATAGTACAGTACAGTATCTCTCTCTTTCAACAGAGAGAAATGTAAAGTCCTACACTTAGGCAGAAAAAATGGAATGCACAAATATAGGATGGGGGATGCGTGGCTGGATAGCAGTACATGTGAAAGGAATCTAGGAGTCTTGATAGATCACAAGCTGAACATGAGTCAGCAGAGTGATGAGGCAGCCAAGAAAGCCAACGCGATTCTTGGTTGCATCAATAGGAGTATGGTGTCTAGATTGAGGGAGGTAATGGTACCACTCTATTCTGCATTGGTTAGGTCTCATTTGGAATACTGTGTCCAGTTCTGGATGCCTCAATTCAAGAAAGATATCAACAAGCTGGAGTGTGTCCAGAGGAGGGCAACCAAAATGGTGAAGAGTCTGGAAGCCATGCCCTATGAGGAATGGCTTAGGGAGCTGGGGATGTTTAGTCTGCATAAGAGAAGGTTAAGGGGGGACATGATAGCCATGTTTAAATATTTGAAGGGATATCATGTCGAGGAGGGAGCGGGCTTGTTTTCTTCTGCTCCAGAGACTAGGACAAGGAGCAATGGATTCAAGCTGCAGGAAAGGAAATTCCACTTGAACCTCAAGAAGAGCTTCCTGACAGTCAGGGCTGTCCGGCAGTGGAATATGCTGCCTTGGAGTGTGGTAGAGTCTTCTTCTTTGGAGGTTTTTATGCAGAGGCTGGATGGCCGTCTGTTGGGAATACTTTGATGGGTATTGCTGCATAGCAGGGAGTTGGACTCGATGGCCCCTGGTGTCTCTTCCAACTCTATGATTCTATGTTTCTATGATTCTATAGTAACTGCAGTCCTTTACTGGACATAGATATGGCACAACTGTGCAATACTAATCCCCACAGATGTAAGTCTACTTATGAAGATGCAATGCCTTAACAGGATTCTGGCCATTGTCTTACAAGGAACAGAAATTCCACCAATTTAAAATGTTATCATTCATATGTGAATGAGTAATTTTAGATCTGAATCTCAAATTCAACATCAAATGGAATGCATTATTGCCTAGATAGATAGATAGATAGATAGATAGATAGATAGATGGATGGATGGATGGATGGATGGATAGATTCCCCAGCTTTCACTCAGGAAATCTGAGGAATCATGTGCTAGATTCTTAGGACATGTTCTTCTTCTATCAGCTACTGACAAGATCCCCCTGCTTACCTTCAGGAAGTCTCAGAGCTTGGAAAATTCCTGGGAAAGGCAAGTCCTAGAATCCTTCTGGCAGCAAATCTTGGCTGTGGAGGGGGATTCTGGGTGGCATTGTTCAAATAAATAACCTCTCCAATCTCAGTAAAGCCTGGTGCATCACGACTACAGGCCACACCCTGGCCCTGAGAAATGCATGTGGGCAATATAATTCTTTCAAAAAAATATTGCATGAATGTTTTATACTCAATATTCAAATTAGCGAATGAATATTTCTGAGAAAATATGGCCAAATAAATGTTTTATTCCCAGATAATTCAGCATGTGGGCAATTGAATTCTTTCAAGATCACATCATCATAACCTCCAATGTTTCACAGATGAAAACTGGGACACAGGGAATCAAGTAGTATCAGAGTGTGGGCAAGGCAGCAAATGAGGAAGGGAACACCAGCTAGGAGGGGCTGCAGTAGTTTGCTTCTGCTTAAGCCCCCTGGAAAGGGCAAGATTCTGCCCCGCCTCTCCTTTCCTCATTGTCAAGTTCACTGTGTGCAAAGTACTTTTTCACTTCAAATGAAGGCCATTTCCGCACGACGACACTCTTCCACGTCATCTCACTGCAGTCCCAGGTCCAGAAGGGAGAGCGTCTGCAACGCTCCCCTCTGCACTCACTCAGTCCATGCAGAAGAGAACGCAATGGTGCCACATCTTCCTTCTGCAGCACAGCCAGGCTTTTTCCATTGCTGCACTATGTAAGGAAGCATTGCCAATGTGCTTCCACAGCTTCCACATGGCCAGAGGTGACGGGAGTGCCGCACGATCACAGACACAAAAAGGATTTTTTCTGTTTTGTGAAAACTGCGCAAGCACGCTGCTCTGTGACAGGATGGCAGCGGGATGGCGATGACGTCATGCAGAAGCACGACCTGCTGACTGCTGCCATCCTGTGGCAGAAACGAGACAGCAACATTGTGTGGAAAGGGCCTCAGTTTGCAGCACATGAAGTAAGCTGAAGACAAAGGGGGAAAGTGAAAGGAGGATAGAGAAACTGGGATATTTTAAAAACATCTGAAAAAGTGGGATGGCAGAGGATTCATCACAACTCTCTCTGCCAAAGTGGGACAGTTGGAGAGTATGGGAACATAAGCCAATTCACTAGTTTTGTTTCTATTTTTATTCTTCGCAACAACTCGGAGGTTCACTCTGGTATGTCAAGCCTGCTATATGGGATCATGTCAGCAATAACAGCTGAAAAAGGCTGGATAAAGCTGACTAACTTCCATACAATAAGATATTTCTGTGACCGGGCTTCAGCTTTTAAGGAAGAAGAAACCTTATCAGCTATCATTTATTTGGTTAAGAGTTTGGGAGCAATATTCTGTATCACTGTGGAGCAAGGAATGGCAGTGTTTGAGGATCTAAGGGCATTTTTGCCCTTCACAGCTAGGCTACCCTCTCTCTAATCCTCTCCCCTAGAGGAAAAATAAAGTCAGTGAAAATGGCAAATATTACCTGAGGAAGCTTCACAGGGAGAGAGGAATGTCCCATTTAATTTTTGCTTTTGGATTCTCAGACATGTTTCAGGCCATCAAAAGTTCGGTTCAGAAATGGAAGAGACCAGATGGTCACTTTCAATCAAACAATCAATCAATCAATCAATCACATAGACACATGCACACAGACACACAGATGCACGTGATTCTGCATGTGAAACAGGTCCAGAGGAGCTAAATAGCCTTAAAATGGCAACTTCCCATCTTCTGGGAATAATGTTTCCCATTTTTAAACCAAAATGTTCTTTGACATGGGAGGACAGTCAGAGGTCAGAGAAGAAGTAGGAGTGAATGGGGAAGCCATGTTGACCATTCTAAGGCACCTCATGTGCCTCATGTGCCATATTTCTTCCATCCCTGTACTAGGCTGAGTGGGGAAAGAAGACCCAGAAGAGGACAAGACTATGAAGATAGGAATATGTTGAATTATCTACATCTGGAGTCTGCTTGGAGGACAGGATTAGGAGTCATTTCCCATGGTACCTCTTTCCTACATAAATGAATGACTGTCATGTTTTATTTATTCAGAGCATTTATACCCCACCCTTCAGCCAAAAAGACTCTCATGTTGGCTTATACATTTTTAATTTGATGGTCCCTGCCCTCAGGTCTACAGTCTAAAAAGACAGGAAACACACAGAGGAGAGGATGGGGGAAGGGAGGGAATTAAGTCCAGCAGATGCTGGCTGCGCTTCTTTCCCTCAGAGGACACAGCAGTGGCAGTTGGGACGGAGGGAGGACCTTTCATCAGCCACAGGGGTCAAGGCATAATTGGAAAATATATTCCTTCTAGGGGACAGAGTATAGCATTTCATTTAAGAACTCTTGTGGAAAAAGTGATATCAATGCTCAAGAGCTGATGCAGGGTAGATCTCCACAAGGAACTGAAATCTGTATTGGATATGTAGAAATAAACATATCTAATGGATGAATATCCCTGAAAGTCCAACCCAGTGGTTGGATTTTCCTGGCCAACTCCATCTACCTTCCCGGGGAATTATGATACCCTATCACAAGAAGCACCAGAGGAAAAGACAGAAAATAGTCTCTGAGTGTTCCCATTCCATCTCTGCCGGTGGCAGGAGCATAGCCTCGCATAGCCATTTGACACCGAAGCAAGAACAGAAAGGAAATATTATTACTATTGAAGGAACCTGCTGAAGGGCAAACACCCTAAGAAGGCTTCAAATGAGGAACAAATAAGTTCTTCTCTGACTCTGCAAAAGGTGATAGCAGGACAGGGAAGCAGCAGTCCAACAACCTAGATCCAACAGCATCCAACAGCCTGGTTTTTCTTCCACCACAGCACACAAATTCCCTGAGTTCCCAGGATTGGGGGGGGCTGTGTATCATCCTGCAACCAGAAGACAAATGATGATGGTTAGTGCTTGAAAATTTGTGGTTGTGTTGAAAATTTGAATTGGTATATTTAAGGAAATAAAAAAAGAAATCAAGAAAAAGACGGATGTATGAAAGAGTTGGGAAGATTGAAAAATAAAAAAATCAGATGGCAAACAGGGTCAGAAGTAATTTCTAAAGCCACAAGAGGAATTTAATAGGAACATTTTCCACTGAAATAATGTTTTGAAAACAAGCATCTCCACCAAAGGAGTTGCTAGGGTTTGGGTTTTTGTTTTTTTGGTTTTTACTTAAAGCTGAATTAGAACTTAGATGTTCAGTTCTACCAATTTTATGTTTTATAGCTTTGTTCTTATTCTCTTACACCACCGGTTTCCTAGGTGATAGCTACACTCTGTAAAAGTACTGCACCGTTGTAATTATAACTTCAATTACCTGCAGATAAAGCTCCATGGGTTCAGTTAAATGATGTTATCTATACGCTGTGACAAGAACATGTTATGTATTTATCACCTAAACTCAGACAGCTATGCACTGTGAACCTGAATATCTTTTTCCAGTCTTGAAGGAGGCAGAATGTAAATCATACATCCTAGAAACAAAAAGTTCGAGATGTGCACCAGTCTCTCTCTCTCTGCTGATTATATTTCATAAATTGTTTGCAGCTGTTTAACTAACCTTTCCACCTCAGTTATTAGCTTTAGTGAAAGTTTTGGGGACAGACACTCTGGATATTTCCACAGTGGTTAGCATGCTGGATAAAAAGTAACATTTCCCCAAAAAACCTAGAAGGAAAAGCACACTATATATCAGAATCAAGAGAAAGGAAAACCAATAAGTGGTGAAAATGTCACAGTGTGTTTTGAACATAAATGTTATTCCTCAGAGGAAACTATTCAACATATAAATTAGGAGATCCAATTTTCCAATTCAATCTTCTCCCACTTACTCCAGAGAGAATGCTAGATTAGGACTGGTATGAATTTTCCCATTACAATAATCAAGATGAAAGAGGCTTGAGGTGGGGGCAGAGTTGAAATTCTGTTCCCAAACTGCTTTAGTTGGGACTGTGAGATCATCTACTTTTTAAAACAAAATAATAAAAAGTCCTGTCTGGTGGTCTTGGTCTAAATCCAGCATTCCAGCAGCTGCCATGCAGATTTACTTTCCTTTTCTCCCCCAGGAGGAGAGCCACCAACAATAGCTCCAGCCCTATAAATGGGTTTTGGAGATGTACTGAGGGTATCAATGTGGAAGGGATGGCTGGCCTTCCAGTTTGCAGGCTGGTGAGGAATATACAGCGGCTTTGTTGTAAGAGCTGGTTTTTAGTCATTTAAAATGTTTTAATTAGCATTTAAATAACAAGAGACAAGAGTCAAGTGATTTAACTCCTTTTTGGACTCACTTTATGATGATCTTGACTTTTTCAAACTGTCAGTTTGTTGAAGGCCGTATGATATTTTTATCATACTATAGCTGTGTGGGAGTTAACTGTCTTTTAAGGGAGCCTTATCAAGATATCATTGAAAAAACTGAATAAGGTATCATTTTACTGTTGGAAAACTCCTACTGTTAGAGAACTCGTACAACTTTCACTGCTTAATTAATTATCTGACACTGCATTCTACCGGAAGTGAGCAGAGCTGGGAGAAAGAGGACTATAATTATAAAGGAAAAAAACTTCGGACTTGGATTGGTATTTTTGTGATTCCTCTTTGGATAACTTTTTATAGAAGAGAATACTCTTCTATATAGGGTGTGGCATATTTCTATATAGGGTGTGGCATATTTCTGTTCTGCTTCATATAATATGTCTTTTATACTCCATTTAAAGTGATCATGACAAGAAATCAGAAAAGAAATTTAGTCCAGAAGCAAGCTGATCAAAGCAAACTCTCAAACTATTTTATCTCTGCAGGAAAGAAACACATAAAATATAAAAACTCTACCCCAATCCACAGCTGTTGTTTGAGGAAGAAAGGCATGTTGAACAAGATGGTATATTGCTTCAGAACTATGATACTAAATCATTAAATGAACAGGTTTATGATATAAGTGTAATATCTCCACTCTGATCAAAACAGCCTTCCTTTTTTGAAGGCGATGCAATTTCTCCATTTTGTTTAGAGCATCCATATCTTCTTGAAGGCACTGAACAGTATAATTGCTCATATCTAGAGCATCTTAGTTCACAACACATATTGCAAGGACATTTGGTGCAAAGGTTGTTCAAGAAATTAGCAGCTCTAAAATTGATACCTCAATACTTAACAATCACAATCACTACTAAAATTGATATTTCAATACTTAACACCAGCAATGACTATGTCTATACAAGAAGCCTTAATTTGCTTCCAGGATAAACTATATCAAGGGAAGCCTTACGTCATAGAACAAAAGACACCAGTAAAAACAAGTAAAAGTGAAAACTAACTGTCCACAGTTATTCACCTTACCAGCTCAACAACAGTGGAATCTGAACTTTGAAGTTCTAAAGATACTCACTCTAGATTTGATAATACAGCTTGTTTTGGACACCATACAAAATCTCTGGAGTCCAGTGCAGGAACCAAGTGACTCAGTGTTATTAAGTACAGAAGTGAGAAGTCAGAATCAGTGGCTAAAACGTAATAGCAAAATAATTAAAAACACAAATATTTTTAAAAAATAAGAAAAGCACAATGTGGAAGAGATGGTAACCATATAGAGTTCTTCTGGAACGTGCTTTTGGCTGACAGATGTCCAGTCTTTGATCCTACCCACTGTCCCACTTTAGCTATTGCTATTTTTTACAGTTAAGGATTCTTTCTACTTTCCATATTATTCACAGATGCAATGCTAGCCAATCCAGTACCTCCAGTTCATATGATTCTACCACAGTTTTATTGATAATCAAGTTCCAGAGAATTACACATGATAAATCTGTTGTTGCAAAAACAACAAAGAGCCCTGTGTCTCTTTAGATATTAATACATTTCATCATAGCTTGTGTTTCATGGACTCCAGCCCACTTCACCAAATGCATGGAGTGATTTGGAATTACAGGCATGAGGGGCTAAGAAAGTGATGCTAGAGTCAAGATACTTTCTGTATTTATTTTGCCTTCACTCTGTGAAATCTGACCACTACCACTCCAGCATGTGTTATGTATATGACTACTTCATGATTCCAAGGAAGTGGATTGTAGTCTACCAAAGCCTATGCTTTGGTAAGTTTCTTAGAAGATGTCATGTCTGGTGCTGAATGAGGCATTTTGACATCATGGAATCATGTTGGCTTGAACAATCCACAAAGAACTAGGCCTGTATCTTAGGCCCTTTTCGCACATTATCTTTCTCCTGGAGCCATCGCGTGGCGATCCTGGGAAGGCCTCTCCCGGGAGGGAATCGTGTCTGCTGTGTTCTCCCTCCACACCAGCTGCCTGCTGGCTGGGAGGAAACACAATGCTCAGCTCCTCCCTTCCACAGCACAGCCCGGCAGTTTCCCAGGCTGTGCTGGGGAAGGAAGTCTAGCTATTGTGATTTCTGATGTTCCGCACAACAGGTAAGTGCGGGAGGGACACAGGAGGACTCCACAATCATGGGTCATGTTTGGAGAAACCCCAACATAATTCAATCCACGATTGCAATGGGATGGCCACGGGATCATGACAATGTCATGCAGAACTGTCACCACGGTCCTGTGGTGATCCATGGGCATTTCGTGTTGGAGGTGGTGTGCGAAAAGGGATTTAGACATTCTGTATCATTATTATCAGAACAATGGTAAACTTTTTCTGCAAATTTCAACTACTTGTCATATACAGGTTTTTTTTCCTCAAGTGAATAAGAGCCAGGAGATTAGATAGATAGATAGATAGATAGATAGATAGATAGATAGATAGATAGATATCCCAATATCCCATGAGATCTATCAGTTTTTTCTACTGGGGTGTTCTTTACTCCTAAAGAAGTCATACCATGTCTATCAGTGAACCATGATGCTACGATGAAACATGATACCAAATGCTGAAGTGATATGCAGCTGTGATTGTCAGTCCACATTCAGGAGCAAACAAAAGGTCAATGGGTGGGTTCTGGAAATATCCCACATAACCAGAAATTTATATTATAGCCTAACCTTACCTTAACTATAACCCTCCATACATTGGAATTGTCATTGGGGTCAGAAAATACCACACAATTCACTTAGCGTAACTTTTTACAAAAAGTAATACTTGCGTTTAGTGTTAAAGTGCCACAGGATTCTTTGTTATTATTGCCAGTCAAATTTGTTTACATGCTAATGCCAGTCAAATAAAATTAATGCTTCGTGAATAGGCAATCACTGTTGAAGCAGTCACAAATAAACTATTGAGAAGGGAACTTACTTGATGTTGCCAAAAATTTTCATTTAAGCACATATTCATACGTACACACTTTGAAAAGAATATTTTTCAGTTCAATCTCATGACAGACAAAGAAGAAAAGAAAGAGGGAGTGCTACTTTTCTATGAACAAAAAGTCAGAATGGAGCTGCAAGATTTCAGTCTGGACTAGAGTAAACATGAAAAAACTAAATTTTGATCAATTAATTTACATGTTGAATAGTTTCCTGTGAAATAAAGCACTTATATTCAAAATGCACTGAGGTGCTTGGGAAAAAATCTTGTAAGTAAACTTCTCTTGTAATAACTATTTCCTCTTTTCAATCCATTTTCCTCACATGCCATGTGTTTTATAGCCTTTGTGGGACAAATTCTAGTAAGTATTCTAGACACCAGTTGAATAATGCTTGTGACAACTGCAGTGATGAGCAATAAAATTGCTTATGTCATATGCTTCTGCCATTTTGGTTTTGGCTTGCTGATTTCTAAGTAGTATGTCAGTGGTCTCCATTTTACTTCAGAATATTGTTCTTTCACTATAGTATCCAAAGAAAAGAAGGCTTACATAGGCTGAAATCCACTAACTAATTCCAGCTAAAGTAGACCCATTGAATGAATTATATTTCCATAAGTGTTGATTTACCATTAAGAAATTGATTCAATGGATGTATTGTGGTTGGACTAGCAACTGGATTTATAATGTTCTGTAAATAAATTGACAAACAACCAAACTTCTTCTGTGGAAATTGTTCACATCTCCCCAAGTTTGTTTACTGGAGAAAACAAATTTATTTTTGTATTAGAACTCAACAAGACAAGATAAGGGATGTATAAGAAATTGATTTTTTTTAAAAAAGCATGCATCTGCTTTCTTTCTTTCCAAAGTGAAAACAAGGATGCCAGAGGGCATCTCTGGCTTGAGCTGACCCAAAGTGAAATGTGATCCTCTCCTGTGATCCTCTCCATTTCCTGATCCAGATAGGATCAGCCCTAGCCAGTAGAACCAGCAGTAAGAGACTATGGGCCTTTCCACACTTCACTGTTAAAGTGCTATTATTCCACTTTCAACATCCTGTTGAATTCTGGGGTTTGTAGTTTACTGAGGCCAAGAGCTCTCTGGCTGAGAATTCTAAATGCCCCTACCTAAACTACAAACCCCAGAATTCCACAGGATGTTGAAAGTGGAATAATAGCACTACAACTGTGTAGTGTACCAAGGCCCTATGGATAATGGAGTCTAATACATTACTCATATTTCCCAGGAAAGGGAAACATATATAAAGACCTCTGTTTCCTCATAGATCTAGGTCTCACTTGGATCAGGGTGGTAATGTGGAAAAAACCCCAACAAAACTCAGGATTAGTTGTTTGCATTGCATTTTCTGCCAACTATTGTTTTATTTTCTGACTTTTTTTTACAGAATTTTCAGTCCAATCTTTCTGTAATATTATTTATTTATTTAGCCCAGGAAAGTCAAACACAGCAATTTATTAATGACATGGGATATTGACAAGAAAGCCAAAGCATCCTATAGGTGTATGTTGGTGATTGATGGGTAACTTTAAAAATTGAACCGTATGCTGCAACTCACCCAAATCAATCTGTCTAATTACAGTAGAAGATCATAAACCAGAAAGGCAGCAAAATATTTGAGCTGTGGCTATCTGTAGTGTGTGGTCATAACTTAAAAGCAATAACTGACTTACTGAGGTACATAATTGAATTCTATGGACTCTCATGTATCACGTCCACTCCACACCCACTCTGTCTTCCAAAGATCTGTAATATCTATTGTGTTGGCCAGGATATGGTTCAGTGAGTTCAAAGATGATGAAGAAATAATTAAAAGAAAAGTAAAAGTGCACATCTAGAAGAAAAACAAAAATTGGTTTAGACTGGGACTAAAGACACACACACACACACTCACACACACACATGCATGCACACTTGCTTGGTGTTACTCTATTTGAGAAAGTCAAGTAAAGATATTTCATGCAAAACAGAATCCAAACAACAATTGTGACAAAAATCATGATCTAAGCTTCCAAGATCAAAATGTTAAATTTTTACCTCAAGGAAAGTCTTAATTGATTTCAGCAAGATCTGTGTCACACAATAGCAATTACATTAGATTTCTTGGATTTACCCTTGTTAGGAAATAATCTTTTTCTTTTGGCATTTACAAGTGCAAACAACAGTATTTACACTTCAGAGGATTACTACTGTTCTTCCATCTTTTTTTATTTTTAAATCATTTTATTCAAATTTACATATAAAACAAACAATTATAACTGTAAATTTACATGAATTATTTTTGATCTTCCACACTGATCTGGATTTCATTTTCTATATCTCTTGACATGTTATATTAATGTACCACATTATAACGATAGTATCACATGTTAGTTCTTGCATTTCCATCTCCACATTCCAGTTCCATGGTATATATCCAGTTGTCCCCTCATTGATTATCTTAACCATGAATTACTCATTTTCATCTGACAGTACCCAGCAATTACCCATTACAATTTGCCACTCTTTTTGAATCTCCTCATCTGATTTCCCTTTTAATCTCCGAGAGACCATATCAGCATTTCTATTTTCAATGAATGTTCCCCACCATAGCTCTGTTGTGGATATTTGCTGAGTTTTCCAAAGCTTTGCATATTCAATACGAGCTGTTGTTATCATATACAGTATTATTCTCCAATACTTCTTTATACCAGTATCTTCAAATACATCTGTCATATGTAACAAGTACAATTTCGGTATCTTAGCAAACTGAACTTTCATTAGTGCACATATTTTGTTATGTATTTCACTCCAATATTTCTTAGCCTTAGGACATGTCCACCACATATGAAATATCATACCGGCCTCTTTCTGACATTTCCAACACAGACCAGTAGCTGTATTATAAAACTTTTTTAGTTTATCTAGTGTCATGTACCATCTACGAAACAGCTTATAGCAGTTTTCTTTCAGATTCTGGGCTACTGTAAATTTTTGTGTTCTTTTCCAACTCTGTGTTCTTCCATCTTTTTGACACTGTAGATTTTATCCCATAGAATTACAGATTAAGCTTGTGGCTTGCCTGCATCACAGCAGGTGAAAAAAATGGGATGACAGAAAATTCATCAGGACTGTCCCTGTCAAATTGGAGCAGTTGGAGGGTATGTCACAATGTTCTACTCCTCCACCAACTCAACTCAGAGTCCCTCCTATGCTTTCTTTGTTAAAATATGTAACCTAATATATATATATATATATATATATATATATATATATAAAAATAAATATAAAAGGCCTAATATATAAGGTCCTTTGAGCTATCTACCATTATTATTCCAAAGAGTAATAGCAATACCCTCTCTTTCAAAAACAGAACTACAAAGAATTAGCCACTGAACAAATTTCTCCATTTTCTGAATTGACAAAACTGAGGACTGGCTTCCATATTGCTTCAAATTTTCTAATGCAATTTTTTCTCAAGCTAAATGGCTGCTCATTAGTTAAGCAGACTATGTTCCACATACAGATTCCTTCTGCCACATCATACATTCAGGCAGCAGGATCTGACCATTCAAAAAGATGGCTACAACTGTACCACCTGAGCAACTCTGTTGGATCAAATATTAGATTTGTGTTGTATAGAGATAGTACCCCAAATGTAAGTATGAAAAATAAATGCAAGAAAGAGCAAGACATCTGCTGGTTGAATCAATGTATTATGTTAGCTCACTCCATGAAAAATGCAGGCTTTCCCTCCTCTGCACAATATGTGAAATGGCCCTTTCTCTGAGCTGAAAATACAAGTTAAACAGGAGAAAGAAGCATTCAAGCAACACATACTGTTTCACACAGCTGACAACAATAGAAGACATGCAATGTGACCCAGACTTTCAAAGCCATTTACAGCATCTTTATTTACTGCTGAAGTAATATCAAGGTGCCAGAATACAATATGCAGAAAAGCTGTACATTGTCTTTTCCCCAAGCTTATTCCTGTCTCTTAATTGTTGTGGTTCTTAAGAAATATTATTGTCTTTCCTTTAATTCCAAACTTTTTTAACAATGTCACTCCACAGCCGTTCCCAAAAGAATCTTACCAGCTATTGATTAAATACCTGTTACTGTTTGAAATGGAGAAAGTTACTAGACAGTGGGCATGATGTTTGCGTAGAAATGTAGCCTTCTAAATTTTGCTCTGCAGAAGTGAAGATGCTTTTTAATGCTTTGCTTGGGTTGCCAAATCATATCCCCATCCCCTTTCAGTTTCCCAGCTTTATCAGCAATCTGTCCACATGTATTACATTTAATGGCAGAAGTTTACATTTCTTTCATTCTGTTGATATTGACAAATTGATGTCTTTAAGCTGTTCAGCAACATTTCAAAAACAAGAACATTAACAAAATGCCTTGATTACAAATCTTCCACTGGTCCTGCCACCAATTACAACAATTCTATTACTTCTACTATTACAATTAACTGCCAAAGAATAACTGTAGTAGAACTGTAGTAGAAAAAAACTGCATGCTAAATTTGACCTGTTGTTAATTCTGACTAGAGTAAACCCACTGAATCCATGAGATTTACGTGTGTGTTGACTCACCATTCAACAATTGATTTAATGAAGGTTTCCTATTTGGGACTAACAAACAGGATGTCAACCATTTAGTGTCAACTGTGTAACTGGAGGGAGATTATAGCTTCACTGCTGTCATTTAAAGTATCTTCCTTTTCATCAAGGTAGAACTTTCTAACTCTTTCACATGATTTCTCTCTCTCTCTCTCTCTCTCTCTCTCCATCTTTTTCTTTTTTAATTTGTATTCTGATTTTCCTCCAGTAAATTCAAGGCAGTTTGAATGGCTGTGATGCTGTTTCCCTCACCCCATTTTACTTTCACAACAGTGATGACTGGTAAGAAAGAGTGACTAACCCACAGATGAGCAGTGAATTTCATGGCTTAGTGGAAACTGGAACCTAGATCTCCCAAGTCCCAGTTCACTGCTCTGTATCAGAGGAATGACTCACATAGTTCTCCAGCAGTTGTTGCTGCAGCTCCCTTAGAATGCTGGGAATGCTGCTGTGAGCTGCACTCCAGCATCATCTTCAGGGCCGTATGATTCCCACCACTGCATTAAACACTACACACTGGCTATTGATGAAGGTTAGTTGTGTTAATTTGTGAGGTGGCAGAACTTACTTTTAAAGCATGTATTTGTTTCTTCCTTAAAGAATGACCCAAATATATTGCCCTCAAAATTCCCTTTCTCCAAAAATAAATACAGTAGTGGTAGGGAATGCAGCTAGAAAAACTGGGGGGAGAGGTTGCACACTTGCTCCACTCCAATTGTCCATTGTTAGGTGCAAGCATGTACACTCCTTAACTGTTGTCTAGAGCATCTCTGTGCCTCTGCTTTGTAATGCCTCTCCTTCTGAGTGAACAGTGAGCCGAAGCCCACATCATGCTGACAAAGATTTGAGAATGGGACCTGTTGTGGACAGTTGATGTGCACCAAAGTAACCAGAGAGGAGATTCTGGAACATGAAATCACATCAGTCCCCACCCACACCATGACAATTTCAGAGCAAATTCAAGAAGTGGTGTTGCTAAGGTGAAGGAAAAGATGGTGTCTCCTCTGTCTCCTCCTCCTCCTCCCCTGTCATTCCATATTTAGAATCTGAATGAGCTATCAGGTGAATGCCAGCAGTGGAAAAGTATCTCCTACCACAACTGAAGGCAGCATAGTAGTTTTTATGGGAAAGAAGAGACTGTAGGGCGCACATGGCTCTGTCTTTCAACAGTGTGGAATGGTCTGTGGTTCACTAACAGCTAAAGGGCTGTTGCCTTCAGCATCTACTGCTTGAGGTAGTTCCCTCATGCTGCCTAATAATAGAGCTATCCCTAACTAATTTACAGATATTACTGGTTTGCTGTTGGAGCAGCCCATATGGAAGTAGTTTATTTTCCAGAAAACAACCCTGGAGACCAGGATTCAGTCCCCTACTTGGCAATGGAAAATCACTGGGTGATTTTGGGCACATTACATACTCTCAGCCCTAGAAAACTCCATGATAGGTTCTCCTTAGGGTCACTCTAAGTTGGAAACAATTTGAAGGCAAAAAACAACAACAATAGCACACATCAAGACTGGAGGAATGGCCCCATCATTCAAACCTAATCTACCACTGTAATGCCATTGCTTGATAGATATGGGAAAAATAATCATAACTCTTCCACTGATATGAGTGATATGAGTTACCTGAAAACTCTACATAGAGATAGGTGAGGTCTTTTCCTCTTTGCCACAGGCACATACCTACATATATACCTCAACACATATTTTTAATTTCTAAATGAATAATGTTCTAAAACTGCCCTTATTTTTGGCATTTTATGGGGAAAACAACTGGAAGACAGATTATTTTCTGGACACAAAGGATGAGCTAATGTTTTGCTTTACATCTTCCATTAGTCATCATTACCCACCCATTGACAAAATTCAGAAGAACAATTTCACACTTGACTCCCTTCTGAGAGTGCCTGATATACAAATCCAATGAAAATAACCGCTATATGAAGTAGAATTTGTATATTGTTATTTAATGGTCTTATGAATAAAATAAATTAACAAATTGATATAGTAAACTTGTGCTGTATCACTGTCACAGTTTCTGTGGAAGAGAAATGAGACTAGCATGTATTTTAGGGAAGAATTCAATTTAGAATACCAAAAGACATTTACTGGAAACATTTCCTCTTGCTTCAGCAAGTGACAGTACAGTTCATATAATCTGGATACTACATTCCTTGTTTGGCATTT